>JASAOG010000107.1:5000-605000 GCA_030265305.1 Biomphalaria pfeifferi | reverse complement strand
TGACTCAGGACATTCCATTCTTCCATTGGCTCAGGACATTTCATTCTTTTACTGGCTCAGGACATTGCATTCTTTCACTGACTCAGAACATTTTATTTTCCAATAACTCAGGACATTTTATTTTCCAGTGACTCAGGACATTGCATTCTTTCACTGACTCAGAAAATTTTATTTTCCAATGACTCAGGACATTTCCTCAGGACTCGTCCTCCTTTTACTGTCAGGTATTTACCTGAACTATAAAAATGTCCGGCTTTCCCTCTTCTGTTTACTGCGATTGCAAATTAAGCATCATTGTAATTTGATTATGTGTAGTATACCTTAGGTTTCAACGCAGAAACACATTTAAATAAAAAATAATAAAAATTGTGTGATTAGCCTCACGTTCAAACTTTTTCGCTGTGTCTTGGCACGATTAGTAATTAGTTATTTGTTTCGCTGTGTCTTGGCACGATTAGTAATTAGTTATTTGTTTCGCTGTGTCTTGGCACGATTAGTAATTAGTTATTTGTTTCATAGAATGACGTCATTAGTAAAAACAAGACCAGAATTTTATGAAGAATAGCGAAATGTAAACAGACGACTTTGACGGCTGTATAGAGGGGCAGATTTTTATCAACGTATAGCTTGACGACATTTAATAGCTACCCTCGTAATCAATGTTATTATTAAACGTCTTTTTCGGCATTCGCAATCAGAGTCGACTAACTTGTATTTTTTTTGCATTTCGCCTGTGCTATTTGATTTCTTTATTCGATAGCTTCCTCCGTTTGATTTATCTGTATAAGACACGGCGAGGAAGTGCCAAACTACTGTTTTCTTCTGCAGAAATTATCTTTATCTCCGAATTTCTGAAAACAAAATCAACATTGATAAAGCATCGTTGACTCACCAACGCTCGGTGGAGAAACAAGAAAGGAGAAATAAACGTGTTCTTCACATTGATTCAATGAATTATCTCCCCACATAATGCTGTGATCTCGTTTGTTATCACGTCGTCAATATCGCCTGTGACGTGGCAACTGCCTACAGGTTTCGACGTCGCATGTCAGTGTATAGGCCTTCAATACTCTCACTTCAAGGTAGCCTTAGATAATTGGATAATGTATTAGAACGTACAAAAGCTTCAGGAGGCGCTGTGGCTGAGTGGCTTCCAATCCGGGGGTCCTGGGTTCTAATCTCGGTGAAGACTGGAATTTTTAATTTCGGGATCCTTAGTTCGCCTCTGAGTCTAGTCAGCTCTAATGGGGTACCTGACATTAGCTGTGGAAAAGCAAGGGTGATTGGTCGTTGTGCTGGCCACATGACAGCCATTTTTAGTGCCTTAAAAACATTATATTTTTTGAAGTAACGTCTGTATTAAATAAGATAAGTAAAACACTGAACTATAATCTTCAAATACAAAAAACAAAATGTAATAAAATACTCAGAAAGACACAAAGATAAAGGCACATTCCTCGTTCCATATGCTAGGACAAATTTGTACAAATGGTCATTCTTTCCTATTGCTATTAGAGCATGGAATGAATTTCCTGAGCTAGCCAGGAAAATGCCATATGCTCCAAAAAACTGCGTGAATACAAAACCGTTGCGACTACCGTTGTTATGGTTACCGGTTCCCAGGCCTGCCTCCAAGCCATGGCTGGCTTAGGGGGAAAGTCCGAAATGGTGGAAGAGGCTCTCGGCGCCACAAATAACGTCCGCCGATTTATTGCAGCTGTCATGTTTATGCAGTGAGTGCCTGTGAGAATTTCTGTTTTTTTGTTTCTTGGTAATGCTTCGTATATTAATCGTTGATTGAACAGAATCATCACACGCCGGAGATTATATTAATAATGTGATAATTCACTGAAGAAACATCTATATTCTTCCAAAACTTCTTTAATAAACTTCTTCTGATTACATATACCCGACCCCGACTAACTAACTTTCCACTAATTTATACTTTTCTCAATCGTATTTTCCAAAATCATAGTAACTTCTCCCCTAATTATTCGGAGGAATATTTTATTAACTGTGACCTTCTAGAAGCTGACGTATGCTATTTTTTTTTCCCTTAACCTCTTTCTTTGATTGGATGACTAAAATTAACTTGTTTCCTCTGGACAGCACTGGTTTGACATGGGCTTCTAAAAACTGGTCGAAATAGGTCACAGTCTCGACTCGTGACAGTGCCCTTGCAGGCGATGCCGTGGTTGATGCTCTAGCGAGAGAAGGAGCGCTGGCCGTGCCCACTTTCTAGGCCCCAAGTACGTTTCAACAGGCTAGGACAGTTATACGAGAGGGGGTAGGCCTATATGATAGACTACATTATTCGCACGGAACAGTGGCGGTTACAGTATAGGAATATGAGACAAGCTCCCCGCAGTTAGCTCTGTTCTCGGCCACTTGTAGCAAGTGGGGCCCAGGAACGGGGTCGGAGCGCTGTGTACACGGCTCGGCTCGGTCTGACCCAGTCAACCGATATGATCGTCTACCGTTGAGAGCCCTCAGACAGGGCAGGGGTGAAGAGCCCCATGTCCAGGCCTGGTAGTTGGATAAAAGCCTTTCTAACCACCAAGGGGATAATGGCGCCTAAGGCGCCGACGCCCTACTGGACTTCACTGAAGATAGAATAAATGCAGTGATTCCCAAAGTGGTCTACATAGACCCCAGGGATCTACGAAGACTTCCAAGGGGTCTACGAAAGTGAAAATATAAATTGGGGGTCTACGGTAATGGATTTCATTTAAGCAGGATGTGAATTTAATTTTCACATCCCATTAATGTAATTATTTCCTACACTTATATATGATTTGTACCTTAGTTAATCCTTTAAATATTTATCCTGCTATAAAAACTGAAAAATTGTTGTATTTAATTTCAATACTTATTTATTTAAATAGCTTAATTTCGTCTATATGTAGGCCCTAACTACTGTTTAACAAAAAGAAATGTAGATTGTACAGTGATACTACAGCGTTGATTATTTATAATTGGGATTCATTCCTTCCTTGTCAAACAAGTGGTTGCCTAAGTGCCTTTTTATGACAATATATGAAACTAATTAAGCTATATGATCAATTTAAGACGATAAAAAGATAAAGGTTTTAACAACTTTCGAACTCTCAAAGATAAAGTTCAGAATAGACCCACAAAATCTCTCATCAACATCATATAGAGAAAATGATGGTTTGTAAGCGTCTTACAGGATCGTTTTAGTTATAGCCAAATATGGAAAACACTATAGATAAAACAGTGATTTTACCAGTGGTTTTAAACTTACTTAAACGAATTTCTTTAAGCAACACTACAGTTCAAGGGCACATCGATGGTATGAGTTATATATTAAAAGTTTCTTATAATTCTTTGCAAACGACATATACAGTTTGGATCAGCGTCTCTGTCAGGATGTAGCGCTGAGTGCTGTAAACTGCCTAAAGGTTTTGGGCTCCTTATTTTTCCTTAGGGTTGACGCACGAAACCTTTCTCATGTTTGGGTATAGCTGCAAGCCAGCAGAGGTATGAATTCAGTTTTCTTTCTGCTAGGTGAGTTGCAAGCTGAGGCTGATGAGTCCTTCCTGCTGAAAGATCACTGGTTTAGGCGCCAGTTACTCGCCTTCGTCCTTTCTCCTGTTAGTGAAAACAGTTCCGCGGTCCCAATGTGTGAGCCAGACATGAAAGATCAAGAAATACACGAGAAAACTTTTACAATGATACTTAAACCAAATTAAATAATGAATATATTTAATGTTTGAAGGACTACTTAATAAAACAACATATTTCCTATATGAAACATAATATACGTAACGAGGAGGCAGCAACAAAAAAAAACCCATTTCCAATGTGTTTCGTGATTTCAGTAATAAATATTATTGTTATTTGAATTGGTTTAAATTTGAATTTTATCATAAAAAAAAAGATTGATCTCTGTAACTTATAATGTGGCTTTTTTCGTTCTTCGACTCACTAAAGTTAGAAATTTGTTTTAAAAAAATGGAGTTGATACATTTGCAAAAATGCAATATAAGTTAAGCAGGGGGGGTCTATTGAAAATCTGAAAACATGGCAAGGGTTCTATGAGACCAAAAAAAATTTGGGAACCACATTGATAGATGGCTGAAATCCTGGGATGAATCCGAAACTGCCAGGGGAGTCTGGCAGCACATGCGCCACCCTAATCGAGAGGATCCGTGGTGGAAGCTAAAGCGGTGGGAACAGTCGATAAAAGCGCATTGGCGTACGGGACACTGCCCCATAGGTGCGTACTTCGCCCGGTTCGGCCAAATTTCGATGCCCGTTGCCGACACTGCGGGGAATCAGAAGAGACGGTGGCGCGCGTCTTGCAAGAGTGTCCGCAGCTCCGCGAGCTGTGGGAAGACGTATCCAGTGGTTCACTATGTTTGTACGGAAGCTATGAGGCACTACGCCAAACAGAAGAGTTCCTTACCAGGGCACTACGGGAGACCTAGGTCTCCCTGCCTTGTCACCAATCGGGAGTTCATCAAAGCCAGGAAAATCAATGAATTAAGGTCATTGGTTAACATGAATGACTAAATGCATGAAGCGTAGGATGTAATCATCTTTTTTTTGAAGTAACGTCTGTATTATATAAGATAACTTAGATAAGTAAGATAAGATAAACATGACATGTAACATACAATATGTTGTATTGTTAGAGAGAGAGACACACACACACAGACAGAGAGAGAAACAGAGAGACAGAGATGCAATTAAAATAGCGTCTTTGTTAGTCTTTGGAAGAAGCTTCGAGCTCCAATATTATATATGTGTTGACCCTAAATATAAAACTGTTTGTGGGGACTACTATGGATAGGAATGTGTGCGGGCTCTAGGTGGGAGTGTATAACCACGTTGCTCTAGGTGGGGGGTGTATAACCTTGGTACCTTAGTGCTGCTATTATTCTATGCTACAAATTATGTTTATTCTTATCTTATCTTATAAAATACAGACGTTTTGTGGATATGCGGTCAGCACTAAAAGCATCCAATTTCCATTTATTCTAAAAGACAGTTGTTCTTTTAAAAATAGTGGAACTCTTCACGCACACAGGATACGATAGACAGAAAGGAGATTCGAACCCGAGAATGCACCATGACCCAGATATTCATTGTCTAATCACTATATAAAGCCCACATTTCCAAGTAACAGCTCTGTTTTCTTAATATACGAATGACACAGATCTTGGATAAACTGATCTTCTGAAAAAAAAAAAAATTACAATATGATAAAAAAAATGTACACAATGTTTTTTTTTAAATTCTAGAAAATTAAAAATCATATAAGAGCTTCTTTTTCGAGGTTGGCCTGTGGGGTGGGGTGTCCAAGCACAAAGCCCTACTTAAGACATCCTTGTAGAGCGTTATAAAACATGTTAAAATGAGGGGGGGGGGGTTAAGCTATGAATACATTGACGTACAGCACGGAAAAGGAACGGAGCAAAAGGGGGGGGGCTGTCCAATTATTAGTTTCTTCTAGGAACATTTACAGCAGCTCAAATAATATTCAAGGTCGATGTACAGACTAGACAGATTCCAGGAATCGGGAATGTTTAAATTTTTTCTTGAGACCATGGTGGCGCCATAAGTGCCCCATTGAGTCGAGACCATTCGGAGACCATTCGTTATAGAGTCAGCCACTACTTACTTTCTCTTTAAGTGTCTCATTCATTACCTCTTTTTTTTTATCTAGCTCTCTTTACCTCTCTCTCTCTCTTTCTTTCTCTCCCTCTCTATCACTGCCTCTCTCTCTCTCTCTCTCTCGCTTTGTCTCGAATTGATGTTACCGGAATTTCCGGAAAAAGTATGAAACTAGATGCATTTATATAGGCCAGAATCTAATTGAGTAAATCCGTGTGTACAAGTTTTTTGCGTGAGTACGAGTGTGTGTTTATGTGGTTAGTATGAGCTCGTTTAATCCGAAAGAGCGACCAAAAAAACAACAGCAGAATTTCACCTTCATTCCAACTAGTCTATGACAGTCATTGTAAAAGCATTTTAGACAGGACCTATATAAAACAGACTAATCCCATTTGGTATGAAAGTTCAAGACGTCGTTAATTACATCGTCTTCGCTCAGTACATTGCGGATAGAAGTTTGAAGTAACGTCTGTATTATATAGGATAAGATAAGATATTCGCTGGAAATTTCTGTGTCCAATGTCAACTAACAGTATGGATGAAACTGCTTGCAGCACATTTGATCGAGTCGTCGTTTAAATGTTTTGAGTTATAGTCTTAAAGTTTAGAAAGACGTCTTCAAGGGTGTCCGCTTGCCAGGACTATTGCGCAACTATCCTTGCCAATTAAGTTCTAGCCACGCCGTTGAGCGATAAGTCAATACTGACGTAATAAAAGTGCGTCCACGGAACAAGTGCAGCCCAACACGCCCTGATAAGATACAGGGTTGTTAATACATAAATGTGATAAGTTCTCATTTTTTTGCTAAGGGGTTAGGGAGGGAAGTGGATAAGATATCTGCTTCTTGGAAATCTTTTAATAACTTTTTTTTTTAGTAGAAGATCAGCAAAACCACAAGGAGATAAAACCAACACACACACACACAGTGTCTGTAGATCTATTGAGGTCTCTATTCTACGATACAATCTCTCTCTCTCTCTCCTTCTCAAATTATGCGCACCTGTTCGTGACTTCTGTTGCTTTGTGTGTTATTAGTGTGATATTTGTTGATAACATATTTGAGTAGACATTGATCCACGAAAGAAATATACTTTAAAAAAAAATTAACATGTTTAGACAATAAATAAGAAAATTACTAAAAATACAATACAGCGATAGTTTTTCTCTTTATAAATAATGAATGTTACATTTAAAAACAATTTACAATAGTGTTTACCACGCCCCTTTCGACAATTTCTGCATATCATTAAGAAAAGAGATACTCGATGGGAAAACACTAGTTTTTCTATGGAGAAGATAAATGATTAACATCAAAGCGCCTGCTCTTCCATTACAGAATATCAGCCTATCAAATTTGTCACCAATTTAAAATGACTGATTTTTAGCGGCCCCCGAAAGGGGAAAAGACGGTATTAGTTTTGTGTTCAAAGTCTGTCCGGGACGGACGACAGACATTCCACACAAAACTAATAGCGTCTTTTCCCCTTTCGGGGGCCGCTAAAAATTACTTTAAAAACAAGGGAAAGAACCGCAAAAAATTACTTTTTATCTCTTTATAGTGCAAGGTTTATCTCCCTTGATGTTAAAGAACGAAAGTCATTATCTTATTCTACAAGTTCTTATCTTTTAAATTACAGACATTCCTACACGTATCCATTTTAATTCTGATCGTGCGTGTTAATTAAAGACCAAATTTCTAATAAATCATCGGTTTTCCTGACTGATTCAAGGAACAGTTGTACGAATTTGTCCTAGTCTATGGAACGAACCGACCCGCGGCGTAGCATACGCCTTCCCCTCTTCTTTTTTTTCTGAGCCTCGCTCTCTGTCACCGCGAAAGTTACGTGGGGTAAATCTAGTCCGACTTGCAGAAATGAAATAGTTATCTTTCCATTACTTTTTCATCGTGGTGTCCCGCATGGTTGGGCCACGAAGAGAACTATATATATAGGTAATAAATGTGCCTCTATCTTTTTAAGCATTTTATAATTTAATAGTATCGGTTAGATCGTCAACTTGGGGGACAACTGGGAAGGAAAATAACTTTGGGCAAGTAAAAATAAATTCTTCAAGCAGCTGCTTCAAGCTGTTACCCAATGTTTCACGCTGACATAGTCGAGAGTGAATCGCGTGGGTGTTGTATACAGTCTTTGACTTGTAGCACCAGACTGCTGGTAGACAACTAAACTGTTGTAGGAGTGTTATATCTTAACTTGTAAAACTTGAAATAACTTGAATAAGATCTTTCTGAACAAAACTAAATATATATATATATATATACAATATAAACAAATTTAACATGAAATGAAATATATGAAGTAGACTTCCGTAATAACATAAATGGTATTTTGAAAAAAATCTAACTCACTACAAACACGAAACAAAGTAAGAAATGTCTTTTCACTCTGGCGTTCTGGAGTCGTCTGTAGACAGCTTACGGCAGTGCCGCTTTTCTTGCATCATTCACACTGCATAATCACCAACCAATCACTAACTTCTCGCGTCACCATAGAAACATATAGACACACACATACACCATAACAATGGGGTATTCATGATCCCTTTATTTTAATTCCGAAATCCTGGGAATGTGTTCGTAGGCGTAGCCATTATTTCTTTTATAACCTTGAAGTGATTTAGGCGCCTAGATTTGCAAGCATTACATTTATTCTTGTTTTTATATGTCATACTGTTTCAAAATATGTGTGAGAATGTCAGTGTGTCTGAGTGTGTGTGTCTGTATTGTTAATATAACAATTTATTATTTGTCAAAGGGGTATTGATGGCCGCCCCTGCCTGGCTCGGATGACATATTTATCCCTTTTGTTGAGCAGTGAAAGCAGAGACTCGATTTATCAAAACGTTGTCTGGATTGAGTTTTAAAGTTCTATACTTAAGTCAATGAACTTGACACTTGTATCCAGGGCCAATGAAAGCATTTCAGTTGAAAAGCTTTATCAATTTTTTTTTTCGAATGCACTTTCAAGTACTCTGCAAGTATTGAATTATTCCGAGAAATCGAACGACAATTGTTTTTTTAGAAAAGCAATTTGCTGAGTTGTATTGTGTAGGGTCTTTTCAATGGGGTCGGCGAAAAAGAAAAGATGAAAAGAAAATCGAATTTCTAAGAAATTCTTAATACAGAAAAATAGTTCTTATAATAATCAGCAATATAATTTACTATAAAGAAAAAGTCGGACAGGCTTTAACAATACGGAAATCTAAAATTAAAAAGGTTGACAAAGGTGTGTTATGTCCAGACTTACAAGAAAACTTTGTCGTTCTAGTTTTTAAGCTCAGTACACAGGCCCAGTAATAATAATAATGGCAATGTCTTCGATTCAAGACTAAGAATGGGTGCAGTGTTTCACATGACTAAGCGAACCCATTTGCAACCTGCTTATTTTTCCGCAACTCGTTCAGACAAAGCCGTTGTCAACCGACGGTCTATTTAAGTTTCTATTCGTCTTCTGCGCCTGACTTCAATGAGGGTTTTTCCTTGGGTCTCAAGTGTGTGTCTCCAACCGTCTCTTTTAGCTCTTTCTCTCCGTAATTATTTACCACATTCTGGTGGAATCAACGCTGGTATCGTTAGTTAGGAGAGAAAGAGTTAGAGGCCATCTGCTCCAGTTATTTTCCTCTATGCCAGTGAGGGCAAAATGGCGCCTGAGATGATCTTTATAGCGTTTCCGGGCGGGCAACTATGTTACGCCGTCCTCCTTTAAGCTCCCAACACTTCGAATGCCAGGCGGTCGTCTCCCATGAGGGATAATTGTCCGATTCAGCACAGACAAAACTTTATATAGAAATTAATGTAATCAGTCGCCTACTTTCTTTAGATATAGATTACTAGCGTACACACCGGCTACGCCCGTTGATTTTTTACCAGTCCTATTGTTTATTATGGCCGGAACACCCCCTTTTTAGCGGCCCCTAAAGGGGAAAAGACGCTATTAGTTTTGTATGTAATGTCTGTCCGTCCCGTTTAGATCTCATAAACTAAAAAAGATAGTGAAAATCCGACATCATAATATTTTAGTCCATTCAAAGTTTTGTTGCAACGGCTACTTTTTTCTTTTCTAAAAGCGAAAAATCTAATTTTTAAAATCACTTATACAAGCAGTTTTTCTCATATAAATACACCACTTTTACAACTATTCTTTATTAATAGTAACAAACACGGGGGGAAGCTCCTTTGTAGGAGTAACAATGGCTGACAATATTTTTAACACATTTATGCAAATGGTTTTAGATTTTTTGTTGAAAAAAATATTTTTTTACATTTGTATTGCACGACATGTAAGTTCTGTCCTACTAACTAATACATTTAGAAACAAAAATAGTGTTTACTTTTTTTTTGTAAAGAAAAAAATCTAATTAGTATGCATATACGTCGGACATAATTTAAAACAACAATTAATAAGTAGCTTTTCATATTATCGCGTGAACTGCAATGCTCTAGAGCCACTATAGGACACTTAACTAAAGGAAATCTTTACGGAAATGTTTTTTTCTTTTTTTGAGGATTTGATTAAGAGATTACCCCTTTACAAAACAATTAGATCAATTAGATATTCATTTTAAAACATCAGTTAGGCCAGGTCTGCATTTAACTTCACATTCACTTTCACCTATCCTTTGGTCTGCTGGACCGCTGGGGCACCACACAAGATCTGTTAATCTTCTTTCTCTATTCTTCTCTGTCATTTGTCTTTGATAGAATTTAACGCTGATGTTCTTTATGAAAATATTGATACCTCCCTTTGTACCTGCCTGGGTGGACCACTTCGGGGGCCGATTTTGAGTTTGTGTTTCCACACAAACTGTCTTTGTAACCTTGTTTTCTTTTTTTTTAAATTTAGATTGCAAATTTAAATGAGTAATAAAAAATGGCTCAGGCCTTTGTCAGGGGTAGGGGTAGATACACTTGCATTGAATTCCCGAATTCTATCCCCCCGCTTGACAATATAAAGCAAGAACCAAAAAGTACTAGCATGTGAACTACGAACATCGAATAAAAGTATTTCAACTGAACATTTAGTGAATAACAACAGTTGTCAACATGTACAATATTTAATAAAACTTAATTGCAAATTAGTAACATATTTACAGGTACATCAATATAATTGATGTTAGCATTCCATTAATAATTATTCATATATCACACCAATAACACACCTTCCACACAGTGGCGTAGCAAGATACCCATGGGCCCGGGTTCAAGAAAATATTTTTTTGGTGGGCCACCTCCCCCAATTTCTCATGTTTAAATTAACTGGTCTCATGGAATATTAACTAGAATCAAAATCTACATCAGAAAAGTGACCAGAGCTGCGCAGGGAAATAAGGTCTGGCTCCCATCTGTCACAAAACCCAGGCTTAAATTCCGCAGTGAATACCTTGAGTCACACTGGCTCATAACAACCAGCAGAGCAGTCAGGTTCATGAGTGACAGATATTTGCCTCCCATCTAGGCCATCTTGGATGTCAGACTTTTTTTGTCAGTTGTTTAAAAGGTTTTACATTGTCAAAAACAAAGCAAACACATTTCATGGTCTTTCAAGACAAGTAATTTCATGCTACTCAAGAAATTGGTCATAGTTCATTTGGTTGTCCTATTTCCGGCTGTAGACATCATGGCTATTGCTCTCTGTTGTAAACACATGTATGAACCCGTGCATTACACATGTCTTCACAAGCCAAACGATGAAACAGGAATTCTTCCGAAGGCAGCCGTCTCCAGTTTCCATGGAAACCTGGAAGCCAAGAAAGAAAATTCCGGGAAACATAATTATAATTATTTGTGTTGGTGTGTTTACCAGCTGACAGATCAGCGTGAATTCCTTTTGTTCTACTTTTTTTATGTCCATAACTATATATTTAAAACTGTGCTGATCAACACAAACAACGTTCCTGGACATCACTCATTATCACGTTGCGAATAAGACGTGAATTCGGCGCCATTGTATACAGGTCCAATGGAACTTAATTAGTCTGACCGTTTCTCCTCATCACCATCGGAGAAGCCTCCACAAGTCGGCAGAGCTGCACCAGCTTCCAGAGGTTAACCTGTCCTCTTTTTTTTATTTATTAGTTTAAAAGGTTTTACAATGTCAAAAAAAAAAACATTTCATCAAACCAAAAATGAAGCCTAACAGCACTGCAGTGATCCCATGAGGAAATTAGAGGATAATGTAACCCCAACTAATCTTCACCAGTTGACACCGAGAGGTCCTGAATTTCTGTTAGAATCACCAGAGACTGAATAGATGTCAGCCTTAGTTTCCTAATTCAAGAACTGAGAGACTGCAAAATATATAAAAATGATAATTTTACATACTTTAAATACAAAACAAATAAAACCATATTAAGCTTTGAAAAAATTGAATGATTTGCAGCTGTATCGAAATTTTAATTAGTGACAATCGGGGCTATCCCTACTTCTCCAAACTCTCTCCATCCCCCACCCATTCCTGTACTACCCATAAAGTGTATAACTATAAACAGACTAGAAAAAAAATAGAATGGGACGATATGGAGACGATTGTCACCTGAAACGCACGATTAAGGTTAGCCACCATTACGATTCGCAAAACCTGATGGAAAGCAAATCCGTACATTAAAGCTTAAAACACTGCTTTTAAATTTTATATAAATTCGGGGAAAAATTCAAGATATTTTGATAAAGCTTTTTAAATTCTATTTTTAATCGGTTTTTACAAAAATGCATTTATTTCTTCACTTTTGTGTCATCCCAAAGTTTTCAACTAGTCAAGAGTCATGGGCCCAAGCGCAATGGGCCACTAATGGTCGTGGACCCGGGTTCATTAAACCCCTCGCGCCATGGATGCTACGCCACTGCATCCACACGCACACTCCATCTCGGCGCCCTACAGAACATCAACTCTCTACGCCTCCAACAACAATAGCTAACGATACATCTCTAAGGGCGGAAGACGACACTATTTGACATAGCCCCAAGCCTAACACCCTGAAACGAAAAGAAAACCTAGATCTAGCGATGAAAGCTACAACAAAGAACCTTTCAATAGCGACACCCGTACCAAAAGATCAGCCTACTTAATACAACCATGTACTTACGTACCGTTACAACGGGGAAACAGAAAACCAGCTACCCAGCTAACAAAAGAAGCTCTCCCTCTCTCTCTCTCTCTTGCGGGAACTATGGATGATGTAAACACACACATACACAATATTCTAGACAACAAAACGCACCTAATATAAACTACTTCCTATACGCTAAAACACCAATATTAAATACAAAGAAAACTTCACTCGCGCACGACACCTTTTTTTTTTTTGTTAAATTTTAGAATTAATCATTTCTTTAAAAAAAAACTAGAACTATTTTTTTAAACAGTTGGTGATATGATAAAGAAACGGAACAAAAGACGCACTCAACAAAGAAAACCAATAATGTAATCACTATGGATTGATTCTTTCTTTACACCTCAATCTTTTTCTTCAAAGTCATAATTTATGGGGTGGTGGGGGGGGGGGGGATTTGTTGTTAAAAAAATTTACAAGATTCAAAGCAGACAATCTGAATGTCTTCGTCAATATACAACATAAATCAGTGATACGATTTAAAACGTAGCCAAGAGACAAAAGTAAGACACGCATTCAAAAGATATCTTAAAGATATATATTTCAAGATATGCTAAAAGAAAATGTACCTCTGAATGTCGCATTTCCTCTTTTGGTATAATTATATTTCATAGACATTGTCATATAGAATGTCATATAAAAAGACATTTAGACTGTCGTATAGAATGTCATATGAAATGTCAAAGAGAATGCCAGTTGAAAGTTTTATCAAGATTTTTATTTGGTACATCTTATCTTCTTATCTTATATAATACAGACGTTACTTCAAAAAAAGAAGATGATTGCGCGTCATGCAACTAGTCATGCATGATAACCAATGACTTAAATTCTGACAAGGCACTGGTTTTCCTGGCTGGCCCAGGCAACCCATTCCGTGCTCTAATAGCGCTAGGGAAGAAGGACACATTTGTCCTAGCATATGGTTCAGTGTTTTATGTATAATTGCTACTTTACTTTTGAGTCTTCTGTCCTGAAGGCTTTCTAAATTGAGTGATTTTACTAAAAGTGTTACTCTAGTCAAATTCGAATATTCGATTATTATAAAATCCCCTGCTCTGTTTTGTGTCTGTTCCAGTTTCTTAATGTTTTCTAGAGTTGAGGGGTCCCAAACAGAGGATGCATATTCTATTATTGTACTATGTAAGGATGGATACTATGGGAATAGTGTTGTATTTAGATTCCTAAAACTGAAGAGCACAAAGTTTCTGCTGGGTGAAGAGTCCATTCCCAAATCCTTAAAACTCGTTTTGTTTCTCTGTATCGATTGAGATTCAAATGAGCAAAAAAAAAAAAATTTGTTTCAGCCAGTTTTTATACTTCTAATGTCTCAGATGAATCTAATATTAAATGATATGATGGCTGTCTGGTCTTGTGGTATGCGTTTCTGACTTTCCTCACAGTTGTTCTGAGTTCGAACCTTGACGTCCTGCAGGAGGTTTGAAGTAGATGACGTAGTAATATTTCTGTGTGAAGGAACGTCCAAATCTTATAAAAAAATATAAATTGTACGTCATCACTGAAAACCATGGAGTTAATAGCACAAATTCTTTTAGCATCTGAGAAGCAGACTGGACACAGTCTTTGGTCGGCAGCCACGTTAGGCAACTTACTTACTTAGACTTAGGTCCTCCCGCGGCGTTCGGCGCATTGGGCGGCAAGCTGTCTCCATAAAGATCTGTCACTGGCAATGTCTGAAACCTCCTCCCACCTGGTGTCCACTGTTCTGAGGTCCTCCATGAAGGTGTGCCGCCAAGTAATACGAGGACGTCCCTGTTTGCGCTTTTCTCTTTTTGGCTTCCATGTTATCGCAACTCTTACGCGTTAGGCAATAGAAACTCCAATAAAAAAAGACTACAGCTCTCTGTTGTTCACAGCCGTCTCAGACTATTTAGATTACTCAGCCACTGTGGTGGTATCGGTCTGCGCAATTCAAAATTCACTCGAAGGATACTTAGCACAGACTGGACATCTTGCAGTGTTTCACATATAGACCTTCGGCAGTCAAACGCGACAAAGTATGGTATTTGCATAGGGACCTACGTAATCACGTGTCATACGGCAAACATCTTTAATCCTCGAACTCACTCTCAATGATTATTATGATTATTTACCTATTAAAACTAAAGCTGCTTGGTCGTGCTGAATGCATGCTGGGCTGTCTTACGGTCGCCTCTATGGTCCCGAGTTTATAAACTGCCCGCCCCATCCCCTGTCGTTCTGCGGGAAGTTTTGACTAGGACGTAGATTTCAACGTCAACTTGAAGAAACATTCGAAATCTGTAAAACATGTTACAAAACATTTATAAACAAACCGACATCGGCAGGCAACGATTATGTCTGCGTCGGATGTGGCAAAATATGTAGGTCACAGCTAGGACTGCGGAGACACTTAAAATATTGGAATCCTCCTTAGTAATTGGACTCTATTATTACTTTTTAAAAATCATGAAAATAAAAAAAAATATATAAAAACATTACTTTTATGTGGTAGGTGTAAAAAGGTGCGACAGCAGCAGCTACAGTACAGCTACATCACAGCTACAGTGGCTGCTGGGCACACATTTAGGACCGTGTGATTGTCAAAAGAGTTGAGCCAAGGCTCTTCTAACTCTAGGCATGTAAGCCTGGTTGAACAACCGCTCTGTCTGGAAGAGGTCAAAGCCTCTATAAAACATTGCTATTTCCGACGTATCTGGCACTCTGGACGCATGGCCTAAAATGCATGGCCGAAAGCCAAGTACACCGGGAACCTCCGCCATTTTCCTCTGTTGTACCAAGCTAACCGTGCAGGACTCGCCTTTTAGGACCGAAAGGAAAGCTAGGCTGAAGACAGAGTTAAGAGAAATGAACTCGACCCATAAAGAAAATTAACTGCCAATTTTCAAGTCAATGTTTCCCAAACTTTTTCCTAGACGGAACACTTCGGACATTCCGAGTAAGAAACGGAACACTTTTACTTTTATTGACGCAGCCTTCTAGGAAAACAACAACAATAACAACTAGACCACGTGTCCATTCATGTTTGAAGTATATTGACGAGTCGTGACTGTTTATCCTTTGTAAGCCAGTTTAACTTGATTTGTCATAAAACAACATTCTAAATTTCGTGGCCAGCGTTTCCACCCCACCCACACATCCCTCTCAACAACAACTACACTCCCTATTTTTTTAATAACTCCCCCCCCCCCCACACACACACACCTTGCCCTTTTTATTTTTTTGGCGCCCCAGTCTCAAAAACACGAAAGACACCAAAAACATAAAAACAGCGATACGTGTGTTCCACACCCAAATACTCACCCACACACACACATACTAAATACTGTAAGAGTAGTTCAAGGTCACGCCTCCCCCCCCCCATGACATAGGCTTTATAATTATTGTCCAGGTTTTTTTTTTTCTAGGAAAGCCATTCATTATTTCGTGGAGCTCCACAATGGCCCATTGAAAATCTTCAGGGAATGATATGGTTCAGTGACTTTGTAAGGCACCAGGCTATGACTACCAGGGAGTATGTTTATTAGGGTCAGTGCTCAGCGAGTTTAGAGGGGAAATAACAATAATTAAATAGAAATAACAACATCAACAAATGCAAAAAGAAACTAAAGAGAAGCAGGAAAGAAAGAAGAGACAGAGAGAGAGAAAGAAAGAGAGAGAGAAATTCAGAGGGAAAGATGTTTACGAAAAAAAAAATAGCCATAGGCCTATTAAAAAAAACAACAAGAAAAGCTTTGTACCAGATTTTTTACAATCTGGAAGTAAAAAAACAAAATGTTCTATTAGGCAAAGTGTTCTTTTGTCAGTGATTTTAACAAATTGCTCCATATTTTTTGTGTTATTCTCCCAGAAATTAAGATCGTTACATCCTTCACAGCTGTCATGGTTCAAATATACGTATTGCATACCACACATGCTGCGAAACCAATAGATAAGCTCGCTCACTATACCCAGGGCCGGCCCTAGGTAAATGGAGGCCCTAGTCGAAGTAAATTTGGTGGCCCCAAAATCAAATAGGAAAATTAAAAGAAAACAGCGAACAAATAAAATCATACATTATTTCAAACCTAGTCAGGCTAGTGTACTCCACAATAACGTGGGTGTCATATATTAGTTTTAGAACCCCTGTAATATTTGGTGACTAGTAGTCACTGAACTATTCCGTGCAGTTAGCACGAGATTTTTCCTGGTCGGGGACTGACGACGAGGTCGACACCTCAGTTGATCTTGGGCTCTCGTAGAGAGAGGAATACTATGGATATCTTGTTCAGTGTAGTAATGTATAGATATTAAGGTTGGTTTTTGGACTCCTGAGAGCAAGGAGCATGTGTGATATCTAAAGTATTCCATTAGATTCTAATGTACTATGTTTTGTGTATATTTCTTGATGGCTGGACTTGCCAATATCTTTTATGAATTATTTTACATGTAATAAAACCTTGTCTGCTGACCCTGCGTCTATTTATGATTCTGAATGTTGTGGTCGTAGAGTTCAGCATGATAGTGTTCTTGCGCACCAGCAAATATAGTGCGTGTGAGAAGGTATTTAGTTAGTAAGGCAAAGAACTTTATAGTGGTACCAGAAGAGGTAGCTACAACACACAAAGGCAGACCAGCTCAAGACCGTCCAGACCTGTAACGATAACCAGGCTGTGACAGTGGGGAAACAGGTTTTGCTAGTTCATCTTATAAAAATGTTTTTAAGTCCAAGGCAAGGCCCCTCCCTATCGCAGGCCCTAGGCGGCTTCCTAGTTTGCCTATGCCTAAATCCTGCCCTGCTATAAATTAAAATCACCAATTTCTCTCATTAAAAATTAGGTCCCTAGGGCTGCCTTTATAGATTTAATATCTATACATGGAAAGGTATTTGTTTTCTCAAGGCTGTTCAAAAAGATATTTTCTTGACATCTTGAGAATCTAAGATTTCTTTTCTTTCTTTTGAATTCCTGTGTTCATTGCTAGCGTTGAAAGAACCTTTATGCCAGCGGTTCTCAAACTTTTAAGCTCGTCGACCCTATTTTATATTCCCCCACTCTGCCGCGACCCCCCCCCCCCAAAAAAAAAACAACAAACACACACACATACAGTAATAAAAGAGTAGACAATCACAATCCATAGTTTCAATGGTCTTAGGCGACCCCTGGCAAATCGTCAATCGACCTCCAAGGGGGTCGCGACCCACAGGTTCAGAACCCCTGCCTTAT
Organism: Biomphalaria pfeifferi; assembly: GCA_030265305.1. Taxonomy (NCBI): domain Eukaryota; kingdom Metazoa; phylum Mollusca; class Gastropoda; family Planorbidae; genus Biomphalaria; species Biomphalaria pfeifferi. Next base: position 587,031 of record JASAOG010000107.1, on the reverse strand, counting down.
GCTATCACCGCACAGTGGACAAAAGAGAGAAAATGTACTCTAACTTAAGAGGCTATTGTTTGACGACAATATACAATTCTGAAACAAGGTCTTACATGGAGTAACAAACGGCTAATGTATTTGTTATACAGAAACGGGAAAGAAATTAAATAACAAGCACCCCCCCCCCCCTTCCCCGGCTGAAAAAAAATCTTAATTTCTATATAAACAATTTTTTATCCTCCTTTTTAAAGGTTTGTCCTCCTTATTTTGTCTTCCTCTGGGCGTGTGTCTGGTACCCTTTATGTGAGACACAGTGAGCTCTGTGTCCTGCCTAGTTCTCTGTTTCCAAAGTTATTTTAATTACTAAAACACTGACGTACTGTATTCTTCTTGGAAAAACAAAGCTAATTATGCTGCAGACTGTCTGCATGGCTCCTAGAACAAACAACGTGGGAAGCTAAAAATAGCTTTTTGAAAAAAAAAAGAATTAGATTACAATAAATGTAGTATTTCATTTCATCGTGTCTTGACAAAGAAAAAAAAAAAGGGGGGGGGGGGAGGGATATTAAAAAGGGCTAAGATATATCAGAAAACTCCTATTGACAACTTACTTAACTCTACAAATCAATGTTAATGCCCTCCCCTTTTTTAAAATATTAACTCTCTCTCTCCTAATTGACGATACCAACGTTGATTCCACTAGAATGTGGTAAATAATTACGGAGAGAAGGAGTTAAACGTCTAGAGTCGTTCTGGGCTTAGTTCATTTTGTGTGTCTGGACAGCAAGTTGGACACTGAACGCTGAGGCTGAAAGAAGAATTCAAGCCTTTGAGAGGAAATGATTCAAGAAAATGCAGGGTATCAGATACCAAGAAAAGACAAATGACTTTGTACTTTTACAAGTCAACACTCTGGCTATCAGATAGGAGTAATGCATTAATACTGCTAAGGGACATAATCTGAGCAGGTTTGGTCCTATTGAAAGACATGAGACACTGTCAAAAGTCAGCCTTCAAGGTACAGTGGAGGAAGCACGAAGAAAGGGCCCTCTAAAAAATTATGACTTGATAACATAAAAGAAGAGACCAGCCTCTCTCTTGAAGTGCGCTTGAACTTGGAGGCTCGAGGTTCGACACCCGACTCGGGCAGAGTTGTGTTTACTGAGTGCCTAAAGGCAGCAGGGAAAAAACTTCTCCTAGATACCCCCTTCCCACCACTGGTCCACAAATGAGACTAGACCAAAGCGATCTGAGCATGCTATTAGCATGAAAGTAGCGCTATAAAAAGCCATAATTTATTTATTTATTTATCCTGATAAGAACAGCTGCAGACCTGGAAAAGTGGAGGGATGTGGTTCCTGAACTGTCACAGCGCCCCCTACAATTGAGAGGACAGCAAGTATCCAACAAGCTTTGCAGGCTTCAGAGAAACCGCCTGGCTAAGGTTAACAGAGTTCTTGGTCGACTCCAAATACTAGAGTATGGTGAACTGTGGTTCTTATCACACTTGTGTATGACTCTGAGACCTGGGTGCTCTATAGGTGGCATCAAAGGCTCCTGGAGCGCTTCCAATAATGACGTCTTAAAAACAACCATGGTCAGCTGGACCAGTTGACAGTATATACTAGTGTAGAGGCGCTACTTATTGTGACTAACTCACAAACGATGACATATCTAGAGGCTATTTTAAGATTCTTACTCGGATGAGTCGTTTTTTATCTTTATTGAATTCTAATTTATAATATTAATTTCATATTAAGTTTTAATTATATACCAAAACTAAGAAGAAGATAGCGTAAATAAATAATTGGAAAGAAGCTCATTTTTGACAAAGATCATAGTTTTTGATATCCAAAGAAATAATACGCTGCAAGATTTTATTCGATACAAAATGGACTACAACTCAAATTAAAAACCTAAAAATCGGCGTATAACTTTCTAACTTGTTTGTGCTAAGATGTTTACACTCACAGACTTACGTATCGAGCAAACAAATTTTAAATCTATAATTTATTGATTGAATTTATAATAGTAGGCTGAACACATCTCTCGTAAGATTTATTGGAGATTTTCATAGTAAACAGTAACGTATCTCTTTCAGGCCTTGCGATCTATAGGGCAGATCATGGGCAGATCATACCCCCCCCCCCCGAAAAAAAATCCTGGCTACACCCATGGGGCATATGATATAAAGATCACCTGTTTCTGTGGCACATGGTTAACAGGGGGTGCTATGTGGCTCACATAACGACCAACCGCCTTTACTTGTGTCAGGTACCTATTAGAGCTAGATTAGATTTATATCTACAATTAGAGCTGGGTGGACTCAGAGGCGCCCAAAGTCTTCACCAAGATTCGAACCAGGGACCTCGGTTAGTAAGCGAAGCGATTTACCGCTCAGCCACCGCGCTTCCGGAGATTTTCATACATAGTGGACAAAGTATAAATGGCTTGCTTTTTGGTGTATCCGGTGTGCACATGAAATAAAGTGCTGATAAGTTATGTACTTTAAAAGGTTGAAGCAATTTTAAGCTCACGTAGGACAAGACATTTGTAGTACAACATTATGTCACTCTGGAGAAAGCATCATATTTTCACTCTACAACTTAAAACTTACTTTAAAAAAAAACGCCATGACATATTGTTTAAACTATAGGTCAGTTATTTTTTTTATTTCATTGGCACCATATAGCGTCCTTGACATTGTTTAGTTTACTACAAAAATTCTCAAATATGAGAAATTTTTATATCCATATGCGGTGTCTAGTTTACACTTTAAACCAGGAAATAATTTCTTTATTACTTATGTAAGATCATAGACGTGTACGATTGAGCATTGCGTGAACAGAACTTAACAAAAGAGCTCCACGTAGAGTAAAATACAATGGTATTGCATAGGTCAGGGGGTATACTTGTAAGCTTCACTAGACCCAGCGAGGTTTCCATTATGTTCAGAGTATGTATGCATTCAGTTAATCCTGACAAAATCAATAGCATACTTCTAATGTAAAAGATTCGCTTCATTAAACAGTTACGCAAAGAATCTCAAAATATGCCGGATAACAAACGGCTAATGTATTTGTTATACAGAAACGGGAAAGAAATTGAATAACAAGCACCACCCCCCTCCCCGGCTGAAAAAAATCTTAATTTCTATATAAACAAAAGTAATGAAATATATAAAACCCTATTCACATAAACATCGTAGGCCCTATGGCGTCACTAGGGTCGGTGTCACCCCGTGCGGTTAGCCCAGGGTGTCATTCCCCCCCCCCCCCCCCCCCCCATCACCGCAATCAACTTTATCCACTCTTCCCAATAGAAATCCATTTTGTTGAACCAATGCAGAAAGCTGGTTACCTATTTTCATGGATTTTGCACACATGTAAAAAAAAAAAAAAGATAATTCTATTTGGAAATATCAGAACAATTACATTGTTCAATTGTCATCTTTTAAAATGTATATTTATTAAAATCATTAAACATGATTTTTTGTTAGACTTTTAAACTTTTTAGTTTTTGTCACACGAAGGTCGTCAACATAACGATGAGAGATTTTGGACCATTCTGATGAGAGAATTTGGACCATTCTGACCATTCAAAAAGAATCATGTCGGCAGATACGTTTTAAAATGTCTTCTTCAAAAAATTGTTAATCAATATTTTTTTTTTCAGAAACCCCACACAAAAACAGCAAAATTTTTAGTAGAAGATACGAAGCCTTTATCTTATAATATTTTAACTTTTAAAACATTGATAATATCATTTCACTGGGTTAATATTCAAAATTTGATTGATAATTACAATGAACAGATAATTTATTTAAAAATAATTTGAATTTTTTCAATCCTTCCCCATTGGTTAGGACGTCGCGCCCTCATTAGAAAACGTCGGTCCCAATCCCAAGGGCTGACCCAACCACAGCTTGAGGAACGCTGCAGTAATTCATACGAGTTTGTAATGGACTTGCTGTCCTTAGATCATTCTCATGTTTTAGAAAGGCGCCTGTTCTGTTCACGCAAGAACGTCATCAGTACGATGGTACGTTAGTCGAGAGACATTGGTTTCTACTGTCGTAACAACTGGATAGACTCTAGAATCACGTTGTCGAAGAGGCATTCAAATGTTTTCTTGAAAAGAACCGTTTGAATCGATCTTGTGGCTACGTAGAAAAGTTCCACTTGGACGATTAAATCGTCACATAATTAATAATTTAATTTGATTAAAATTTTGAAATAAAGTCTCTTTCGACTAATTAATACTAAAATATGAAATATCCACAATGCAAATAGAATCAATGTTTGTTCTTAATAAGTCCCCTTTGTTATCACGTAACTTTTTGGACATTTTTATCAAAGAAAATTAAAGCATAAATGTTACCTATTTGATGGAAACTAACAGAGGCGTCTGTTTGGTGAACAACCGGTAGCGAAACTGGTCCCCAAAGGGTCACCTAGGGAGCCAGCGCATTCGATGCACTTTAGATGGGTGGGGATTTAAGAGACTCAGTAGCCAAGTTCACAGTTTCACAACGGGCCCGTCATCAGTACCCAGCAGGAGCAGGAGTCTTTTAATAAAACGTGACATCACATAATATATAGCTGGGGAAAAGTGGGACTGGATAGATCCACATGGAGAGCGAGCATAAAGGAAGGGTCCCGGATTGCAGATGCCGTACACAACAGTAGTAGAAAGAAGGGTGAAAGTGCAACTGGACCTGGTGATTACATACACCCAACGTATAACCGCAGCTGTGTATCAAGGATTTGCCTCTTTAGTCACACAAGAAGTTGCAAAGGGAAAGGATTTTCTCTCCAGACGTAAAATGCCACATATATATGTATGGTGAGTGCCCGGGTGTGACGCATATAGTGTAACCCAACCCAGTACTGATCACACACTTGTGGAACTCTCAGACAAGTCAAGGGAGGACGAGCTAATGGTCCACGCCAGTTTGCTGAAAGAAATTCTTTTCAGTTGTCACAAGCATGATGAAGATTCACAGCGTTCCGATTCACTAATGAAATGTATCAATACTTTATCTTATAAGCGCTAAAATATTAAGAAGTAACTAGGTATTTGTTATGATTGTGTAATGTTACCTCTTGAATCAATTGCTTTTACGATTGTATTTTAGTGTTACTATATATTGGTCAATTGTCATCTTTTACATTTTATAAACATAACAAAAGCTTTATAAAAATCAATATTTTTATTTTTCTGTAAAATATTCTTAATACTCCTGTACATTGGGTGTATGCAATCACCAGGTCCAGTTGTCAAAAAAAAAGTTCGAAGGATGTGGACAAAACAGGAAAACATTGAGCCCAAATGTGTCATCTATTCCATAGTTGTTTTGGCCTGGTCAATCTTCTGCCTGACGTGATTACAGCTCAGAGTCATCTCCGCGTGCTTCATCTGAAGCTTCTCTATCTGGCTGACGAGAAGGGAAGCCTCGTCTTTCTGGGACTCAAAGTCGCGAAGCAAAGGCTCGTTGCCTAGGAGACCACTGTTTTGGCGAAGCTTCTGATTGTCGATCCTCAAGGCGTCCCTTGCTTGTTTGGTTCTGGAGAGAACGTCTCGACTCTGTGGATGGTGAACAAGACAATTAGCAATTACGTTCAGCAAATAGTTGGCAACACATATATGGAGACTTCCCACGTGGTTGGCAAGCATAAAGGAGGGGTCCTGGATGGCAGACGGCGAACTCAAGCAGATGTAGAAAAAGGGTGAAAACTCTGCAGCATCTGGTGATTAAATTGCCTAACACGTGAACGTGGAGGTATATCAAGGATTAAATCTCTTAAGCTACACCAGAAGTAGCAACGGGAAAAGATGGTCTGTCTCAGTTATGGAGATATTACAGTTGGAAAAAAAAAATTATAAAATTATATTGAGAATTGCGTCATTACAATGTGTGCTCAAGTGTAAAACAAGGTACCAATATGACGTGTACACCATTTTGTAATCATTTAATTTCAAACATTTTTTTTCTTTAGAGAGTTATTACTTCCAAGTAATTGTAAATATTTCAAAAGCTGATGATTTCTCGCTTGAATAAAATGGTAACATTAGAGATTTTCATATATGGCTGAAAACCAATAAATAACAAACTTTTTTTTTTTGGTGAATCCGGTGTACAAACTAAAAGGAGTGTTGAAAAGCTATGTGTTTTAAAAAAAAAAGTGACAATATAATAATGGTGCACTTCTTTGGACTACAGAAATCACTGCAGAATTAATTTTTGTAAAGCTCTTCTGTTTGTTACTTTTATTTAGTAATCAACTTTGACGTTTGATTTAGTTATCAGCTTTGACGTTTGATTTAGTTATCAACTTAGACGGTTGATTTAGCGTCCTTGACATTGTTTAATTTAGCGTCCTTGATATTGTTTAATTCAGCGTCCTTGACATTGTTTAATTCAGCGTCCTTGACATTGTTTCACTTGGTGTCCTTGACATTGTTTAATTTAGTGTCATTGACATTGTTTAACTTAGTGTCCTTGACATTGTTTAATTTAACGTGAAAATCTCCGCTAAAGCACGCACATGGTAAATTTACATACAATTGGCTCTAAAACGTTTTAATTGTAAATAGATTTAGATCTAATTTATTAAATTGTAATAAAAAAAAAATTCCTTATGAAAATTAAAAAGTAAAAACGAAAATAATATTAAAACTGATTTTAAAACTTTAAAAAAAAACTGAAAGTTGTTTAAGATTGTATTTGAAAAATCTGTTTCAGTTGTACATCCTCTCTGGCCTTCATTGTAGTCACGTGTTATCATTAACTTTCTTTCATTTTCGTATTTTTTTTTTGTTTGTTTCTATTTCGGTTTTAGTTTTTCTGAATTCTGATCTGACCTCTGTGTGAACTTTATCATTTAGTTTAGAGTTCATTTTCGTTCTTCAGTTTCTAATATACTTTTTTCATGATGGCATTTTGCTAATAGTTCTTTGTTGTTGTTTTGTAATGCTGTCATAGAGAGCGAGAGAGGGAGAGAGAGAGAGAGAGAGAGGCAGAAAGGGTTGGAAAAGAGAGAGAGAGAATGAGAGATCAGCCAGAATGAGGTTGCTTGTTTTAAAAAGATTATAGCAGGTCTTTTTTGTGACGCTACGCACACGGCGTGCCGGAACCTTTTGAAAAAAACTTACTTTTCTTGTATTTTAACGTATATTATTAATTTTTAGTAGTCAAAAGTTAGGCAATCAACTACTGAGTACCGGCACCTAATCACTCAGTACCGGCACCTATTTTTTTTATTTACAAAAAAATCACTGGTTTAATAAAACGCTGTCGATTATAATTTGATTTACACAAGTTGTTACACTAGACGTGACTAGATCGATGTTAATGGATGAATTGTACATTCTAATACTATCAGTCGTTAGACTATACCTGAGCCAAACTCGCCTCCACTTCCTGTAGCTCACTTTTCTGTTCAGTATTGGCTCCTTGCACAAATTGAAGTTTCTCCTTCAGATGGGTCAAAACCTGGACAGTGCTGGTTATTTTCTTTCGAAGTTTCAGTAGCTCCTGAAATACGGATGAACATGTAGTGTAGGATAAATCATTAAATGACGCGATGAGTTCGCTGCACTGCACATTACAATTAGGATATATCAGTGTTTCCCAAACTGTGTTCCGCAAGGCCTGAATGGGTGTCCCACGAACTATTGGAATAATTAACTAGTAGGCCACCTCGTGAGTGTCCCAGCAAATACCGAGATTGTGCGAAGTGTTCCTTTAAGGAAAAAAGTTTGTGAAACACGGGATATGCAATAAAATTTTTGGGGAAAAATACAGGCTGCTAGCGCTGACTATACTGACAGACTAGTCAAACGATGCAATATATTAGTGAAAACAGACAGAATAAGGTAAAATTTTACTGGATGTTATATGAAACATTGAATGAAAAAGAAAATGCAAAGGAATCTCAATGTTGTCGTTGATAATTATAGTTCTAAAAAGTTAGTTTTGTTTTTAAAATGTTTTACATGTTTCGGATGTTTCCTTCAGGGTTGAAGATTATTTACTTCCTAGTCCAAACCTCCCACAGGACGACGGGGGATGGGAGCGGGCAGGGTTTGAATCCGTGACCATCGGTAAATCCAAACGACAGTCCTGAGCGCAAACCTCACGACTAGGCAGCCAGCCATTATGCGAGACTTCTTCAGGTCTAAATGTTCCCACAAGTCACAGGTAATGCAGGAGATGCCCAATTTTTTTTTCTGAGATTTTGTTTTGGCCTTCTTTAGCTAGAACTTTTTTTTTCTGCCCTTACCCTAACCCTTTTTACATATATATATTACGTTGCAGATGTCCAGCTTTTCTATGTGCGCGAAGATGTGACGTTTTAGAAAAAAAGTTTCTGTGGCGTGATAACTCAAAAGCGCATTCGCCTTTCACTATCATAAGTCATTGGATATATAAATGTAGATCTAGATTTCGATTACAGTTAGTAATACTTTTTTACCTTTATTGTACTGGGGTTGTTTTTTTTTCGCTACAGCGAGCTATTGTCCAATCAGAACATTAAAAGCACGCGGACAAAAGTACATTTTATGACAAGCTCTATCCAGCGCGTGCGGGTCGTCTGCTGTTGTGAAAAGGGGAGGCGATAAAAGTACACAACTTGAAGGAAGTCGTTATTCTCAGAAAAAGGAAAATATGTTGTTTTTTAATCTGTTAGTTATTTGTAGGCCTACTCTTTGCTTTTTATTTCTACTAGTGTAAGCTACACCAATCACTAGAGAACGTTTATTAAAAACATTAAAAACAAAAACTGTTTAGCAACGAAATAAAAGCAGTAGTAACACAAACATGATGGCGGATTCTGTGGATCGATGCATTCACGTACTGCTTTGTGGAATATCCAAATAAACCAATATCCCTACCAACTGCCTTAAAAATTACTGTTTTGGAAATGGCTTAGATGTATGTGCATACAATATGCGTATCTTGTTTTTTTTTTATATTCATATTGCAAACTTTTGGATGCTTATATGTAGATGTTGCACCAATGAACATTCAGAAGCAAACAAATATAAGCACATTTTCTTCTTCTATATGCTAGGACAAAATCACAGGAAATATCCCCCAACTTCACCTATCTCACATTGACTTAGTTTGTTGGGCCGTGGGGGCACCACAGCAGATCAGTTGACCGTCTTTCTCTTTCTTTTGTCTTGCGTAGAATCTCTTTCAATAGCAGGCCCGTCCATTCTTTTATATTGCTTTCCCATCGCTTTCTCAGTCTGCCTCTTCTTCTTTTTCCTGGTACTGTTCCTATCTGTGTGACATTTTACGTCTCGAGAGACGATCTTTTCCCTTTGCAACTTCTTGTGTGACTAAAGAGGCCAATCCTTGATACACAGCTGCGATCGCAGGTTGGGCATATATAATCACCATTCGCCGTTGCATTTTCACCCTTCTTTCTGCTTCTGTTGTGTATGACATCTGCAATCTTTGACCCTTCCTTTATGCTCTCTCTCCATGAGGATCTGTCCAGTGCTACCTCTTCCCAGTTGCCAGTGTCGATTTTGAAGAGCCTCATGTCGCGTTTGCATACATCCGTATAACGTAATAGTGGGCGACCAGCGGCTCTCCTGCCTTCTATTACATCGCCATACAGGATGTCCTGTGGAAGTCGACCTTCTGGCATTCTACGAACGTGGCCAAGCCAGCCAAGGCGTCTGCTGCTGATAACAGAGCGGATGTCCTGGCACCCTGCTCTTTGTAGCACTTCCTTATTGGTTATCTTATCTTGCCACCTTATTTTAAAGATCCGCCTTAGGCATCGGAGGTGGAAAACATTCAGCTTTTTTTCCTGCCATGAGTAGGTTGACCATGTTTCACTTCCGTACAGCAAGGTGCTCAACACACAGGTCCGGTAGACTAGGGCTTTAGTACTGTTAGTCAGCAATATGTTGTCCCAGACTCTTTTCTGCAGCCGTGACATGGTGGCCATTGCCTTGGCTATCCTGTTGTTTATGTCTTTATCTAGTAGAGTGTTGTTGGATATGATGGAGCCAAGGTAACAAAAGTGATCAACAATTTCTAGTGGTTGGCCATTAATGCATACTTGAGGTGCAGTGTTTGTGTTTTGGACAAGCATCTTAGTCTTGCTTTGACTGATGTTTAAGCCAAACTTCTGGCAAGCAGTAGATAATTTGTCAACCAGGCACTGTAGCTGAATATCAGAATCAGCCACAATAGCTGCATCATCAGCATACAGAAGTTCCCTGACGAGTAGCTTCCTAACCTTGGTTTTTGCCCGCAGCCTTGATACATTAAATAGTTTTCCAGAGGATCTTGTATGGAGAAACACACCTTCGTTTATGTCGTTGTACGCATAATGCAGTAGACAGGAGAAGAATATGCCAAACAGAGTAGGTGCGAGCACACATCCCTGCTTGACACCATTGCAAACCTCAAAAGGTGCTGATTGGGCTCCATTGAATTTGACAGTGCATTTAGTTTCCTCGTGAAAACCCTCGTTAAGTGATGAAGAAGACATCTCTATCAGATGGGAGAAATTAAGAGATGTAATCTACAGTTCGGCAATCAACGCCTTTGGGCCTCAAAAACACAAAAATGTAGACTGGTTTGAGGCGAATCTAGCACATATGGAACCTTGCATCGAGAAAAAGCGATCTGCACACCTCGCTCACAAGACAAAGCCAACTCCAAGATCTTTGGAGGCCTTCAAAAGTGCTAATAAAGAGGCGAAACAAATGGCTAGAAAATGTGCTAACAACTTTTGGAGGGATACCTGCAACTCAATCCAAGACAGTCTCCACTCAGGAAATAGCAAAGCTCTATTTGATGGCATTAAAGCGGCCCTGGGTCCAACAGTGTCTAAGCCTGCCCCCCTTCTATCCAAATCAGGAGAAAAAATTACAGATCAAACCAAGCAGCTAGAACGTTGGACAGAACATTACCTCGAAGTCTATGCCACACAAAACACAGTAGACGATGTCGCCCTGGCTTCTCTACCAGATCTTCCAGTACTGGAATGCCTAGATGATCTTCCGAGCCTCAGTGACCTTAAAAAAGCAATTAACTGCATAAAAAATAGAAAATCTCCATGGGAGTGGTGGTATCCCAGTGGAAAAAGTGAAAGTAAATGAATCACTTCTGCTCCCTGAACTCTATATTCTCCTCTGCCGCTGTTGGGAAACAGGTCATGTCCCACAGGACATGCGTGACGCAACTATAGTCACAATATACAAGAACAAAGGGGATCGGAGTGACTGCAACAATTACAGGGGTATCTCTCTCCTCAGTATAGTGGGCAAGATCTTTGCTAGAGTGGCACTATCCAGGCTGCAAGTGATAGCTTCTAGAGTCTACCCAGAGTCTCAGTGTGGATTCAGGAGTGGTAGATCCACTGTAGACATGATATCTTCTCTACGACTATTGCAGGAGAAATTCAAAGAGAGAGACAGACCCCTTTACATCGTTTTTGTTGATCTGACTAAAGCTTTTGACATGGTCAGCAGAAGTGGCCTTTTCAAACTCCTGAGGAAAATAGGTTGCCCTCCCAAACTACTACTATTCCTATACTGTTGTGGTAATAGTAGCAGTACTTTATTATGCTTTCCTCTCCCTCTAAAACATTATCTACTGCAAAACAATGATGGAGGTCATTTTATGAGATTGTACCTAACAAATGGTTTCAGAAATAGACGTTATTTAACCTTGTGCGCTAGCAGAGGACCGTTCCGTTACAGTATCGTGGGTGTATCGTGAATGAAAGAGTATCGTTGATGGAAGAGTATCGTGAAGGAAAGAGTATCGTTGAGGGACGATCCCATTATGGGCATGTCAACGATGGCCCACTAGTCCATTCCTGTCTTGCAGGAAGCCTTACTGACATTGGCAGGTTTAAGGGCTAGGGCCGCCAACATATGTCGAAATGGCCCGGAAACTAGATCTTCAGACGGAAAGCATAATGACTTTGTCAAGCGGGAGCCATAATGATTTAGACGGGCGGGAAACCGATAATGTTAACATTATAATACAGAGAAACATAAACTGAAAATGAAAAACTGTTTCCCGTGTACAGTGCAATAAACAGAAACTGTAATAGTTAAACAAGTGTTAGTTTCTGTCTCAAGAAAAAAAAGAATGTAGTTTTTAGCTTAGAAAAACAAGATATAGACATATTTCTAAAAGGATTAGAATAATTCACATATGGAAATCGAACTATGTATTAAAAACCCAAAATTATTAGGTGGTGTGCACAAATCTAATCATAAAATGCCCATGCAGACGATATTCACATTCAAAGAAATCATTTTATAAAAACATTTAATTAGAAATCAAACTAAAACTAAAACTAACCTTGACTTAACAGAATGTAAGTTTCTAATTAACATGCATGGCTAGATTAACACGTGTATAAGCGGACGGCGTAATTATCTTCTCTTTTGATGGAACGTCTTTGACTTATAAGATAAGATGGTAAGAAACGGCTAACATGTAAGGCAGAACTCTAGCAGGTTTTGTTGGGGATATGCTGTGATGCTCTGGCCATGTAACCCGCACAGGTTTCTGCTCCTACACCACACATCACTCCCTTAGATAGTTTTAAAAATTAAATTAAAAACAAAAGAAACATCCATAACATTGCCTCCCTAGCAATCAATCAAAGCTTTTAATGCAACTCAAACTTTCTGATGTAATGTTACTGTCCTGTTGGCTCCTATTTCTCACGGCTAAATGGCCAAACTTTGACTCACGGTGCCCCCGCTGCGGGGAAGAAGAGGAAACCGTGCCTTGCTTATCTCCGTCTCGACAGGTCTGGGAAACCAAAAATGCTCGACCTATATGGTGGACATGTATGCTCTACGCAAGACAGCAGGGTTTCTGTCCAGGGCTTTTGCAAGAGAGGATAGGAGCCTCTCAAACCTCAACTCAAATGGAGTTTGATGATGATGATGATGATGTCAATGATGATGTTGATGTTGATGATGTTGATCATGATGTTGATGTTGATGATGATGTTAATGATGATGTTGATGATGATGATGTTAATGATGATGTTAATGATGATGTTGATGTTGATGATGATGATGTTGATAATGATGTTGATGATGATGATATTGATCATGATGTTGATGATGATGATTATGTTGATGATGATGATCTAATGTCTGCCGTGAAACTGGTATGAACGTTGGCTATCGTTGTAATGATTAGTTACGAGTAAGGACAATACAAATTTATTATATTAATTATCCTTTCACACAGAAACCCACCCACCCATCCACACACACTCAACAGAGATACACACACACAAATAAAATAACTGCATTTTTTTGTACAGATTTTAATACTTTTCTTCTAAAATATATCTCAAGTATCTAAAGCCGAAATCCTGGCCTCAAAGCTTCTAGAAGTTTCTCTGATCAAAAGTCATATTAAAAGGCGCTAGAAGGAAGATAATGCACAGCCATCTGTTGTCAGTTCCAGAACTTCTTGAAGAGCTAAAATTAGACATGACATAATACGGCCGTAGCCAAGACAAAAGGTGACGTCACTTGGAATCTAATTGGTCTTATCGATTCTACTTCTGGTGTGCTTTATAGCGTTGATCAGAATCGAATTGTCGCCACGCCCTTAGCGGTCCGCAAATTCAATGCAGCGTTGGCTTAGCCGAGACCAAACAATGACATGACAGTCTGTGATGACCTCATGTAACAGCTACCACGAATTCATGCCATTACATCAAACCGCGTCACTTCCCGTGTCGGATTCGAAACTTAATGTGGGGTCACAAGCATGACCCTAGCGATTAGCATAACTTAGCAGACGTGGGAAAACGAAACTAAAACAATGCAGATTCCAACAAAAAAACAAAAAAACTAGCAGTTTCAAAATGTTTGGTCACGTGACTGTATATGTAGTAAAGTTGCTGACGATACAGAAACAATATTGACCCACACCAGACTGTCTAGCAGTCTAACATGATTTTTTATTATGAAAGATGCTCAATTACTTGAGAACAAGTAATCAGAACAAGCAAAATGAGAGCAAGCAAAATGAGAGCAAGCAAAATAAAACAATTTTTTTAAATAGTTAAAGTTATTTTGGTTGATATCGAAAAGGGAAATAACTTCTACAATATTGAGTACATACTTGCAAGTGCGAGTTCTTCCCCTTAGATAAACTTTGTTTTGTTTTATTCAAAAAAGTATTTTAATATTTTATTTTTTTCAGTTTCTAATGAAGATGTGGATCTAGTATCTGAGTGTACTATTCATCGTCTTAAGTTATAGACCTTGAATTCTTGTTGTTGTTTTTTTTCATTAAAATGAGCTATACAATAATTTATTGTTTATTAGTCGAGGAAGACACATTTGTGCTAACACAGTTACTACTGAAACAGATACATGTTGACACAGTAACTACTGAAACAGATGCATGTTGACACAGTTACTACTGAAACAGATGCATGTTGACACACATACTACTGAAACAGATGCATGTTGACACAGTTACTACTGAAACAGATGCATGTTGACAGTTACTACTGAAACAGATGTATGTTGAAACAGTTACTACTGAAACAGATGCATGTTGACAGTTACTACTGAAACAGATGTATGTTGAAGCAGTTACTATTGAAACAGATGCATGTTGAGAAAATTACGATTGAAACAGATCCATGTTGAAACAATTAGGATTGAAACAGATGCATGTTGAAACAATTACGATTGAAACAGATGCATGTTGAAACAGTTACGATTGAAACAGATGCATGGTGAAACAATTACGATTCAAACAGATGCATGTTCAAACAATTACGATTGAAACAGATGCATGTTGACCCAGTTACTGTAGAAACATTTATTGCACATGCACATTGAAGCTAGAAGTTCCTTACAAACTCTGTCGCTTTGATGTTCTCTTCTAACCCTGACCCAATCAATTTGAAACAGAAACGTCTTTCGCATTGATCAAGTCTGACTCCAGACAGTTACTAGGAATTTATTGCAGTTTTATAATCAGTTGAGTGACACGGTTGGGTCTTAGTCTCGATTATGGTCATAGAGGGGACGCTTGGAAAGTCGGTCTTGGATCTTAGAAACGAGTTGACATACACGACAACTGCTTACGTAATACACACACATGAATAATTAACTTATTTTCCAAACGCTTGACTCTGTGCTCCGAACGCTGTTTTATTGGCTGCTTCAGTTCACTTTAACTGAGGTCGTGTAGCCCCCGTAAGCTTTATACCCTCTACCTCCCAATCTTCCCCCACTGTTATATTGGATATATCCCTTTTTAAACAAGACAATAGGAGAGTTAGGCAAACTTGCATATATTAGTTAATAAAATGGTTAATTTCGTCTAACACCGATGAAGAACAATTATAATTTATAATTACAATAATAAATATAAAGAGATTATAAAAGTACAATAGTATTTCTCTGCTTCTATACTATTAGTAAGATAAGTTATAGCCTACTTTTCAATGTGAATAAAATAGCCATTTTTACGTTGGTGTCCAACACTTTGAATATGCACATATAGTTTTTGAATTACAAAGAAAGAATACATTTAGAAAAGTCTTAGTTGGTTTGAATAGATAAACCACATCTTTAGATAAGTAAATATATCGATCACATCTTTAATGGTTTGAATAGGCTGACAAATTATTGAATGATTTGAATTTCAATGTATTTTATTATTTTTAGTTGTTTCCTGTTTCTAAGCTAAAAATAGTACAGAGATAACTTTTTATCCTACTTGATGCAAATTGAGATACGGGACGTTAGGGTCGAAACATAGAAAGGCTGCTTTAAAATGACAACAATGGCACAATGGATGTTTAGTTTTTAAAAGGTCATAAGAAAAGAGGTTTGTCAAATTTTTGGACAGAAAAACAAACACACACACACACAAAATGTTAACAATGACTTTATTTACACTAGAAGAAAGACAGTTTCGATAACCAGCAGTAGGGTGGGTCAAGCACTGCTAAAGCTCAAATATGTAAATAAATGAGCCTCCTTTTTTTAATATGACATTGCCCTTGCTTCTGTTCAGATTTCATTACTTTCGAAAGAGTGCATGTTCTTAGTGAAGAATGTTTCTTTTTCCATGAAAGTGAGGCTGCTTTGATCTTATCACAAAAAAAAAAAACGCTTTCAATTTTAGTTTTTTTTTCTCTATGTTGTGTTTTTCATTGATGTATTGCCAGTTAAACGTTGGCCCCGAATACCCTCTTCTCCACCCCCACCCCCCATTGAATTTATAACGCTCCTCGTGGGCATATGAGCTTCTTAATAAACTTAATAAACCATTTCCGGTCTGAATAAACACCGAGTCAAATAGAAACTAAATTGTAATTAATGCCCCTATTTTGGAGCACCAGCCTAGAAGTTTCTAAAATGTTCATAAGCTGAAGTGGAGTCCGCGAGTAGGTTGTTTGATTATAATAACAACAGGCCAGCTATTTCAAGAGAAATTCACAAACTTGGAAGTATACATTTTCTCCCTCGCAATGAGCACTCTAAAATCTTTAAACACAGAAAGAACATACATCTATGAATTTTCAGCTGAACAGAACAAAGCCCTCACACCCACCCCTCTGTAGACACTGCAGCCACCCTTATCCTTTTTGAATGGCCAAACTAATTTATCTTAAGTAGCCCCTATTACCATGACAACCCATCATAATCAACATCCGGTATCTCAGAGCGGAACTGTTGAGAAGAACATCACGCTTTTCCATGGCTTAGCCGAGACCAATCGTTATAGAGGGTCTGTGACGTGGCGACGAGCTATTCGTCTAAACTGACCACTGGTTGCAACATTGAAGGTCAGTGTTCAGGCCTTCTATAACGATCGGCCTTGGCTCAGCAGCAAAAAGCTGGTAAACGAAGAAGAAAGCAGTTAAAATTAGTTTGAAAGAGACACAAATATTTTAAGTTTAAAAGAATCATACGTAGCAGTGGCGTAGCAAGGGTGGGGGGAAGTGGAGGGACCAAATTTGCAAATCACCATGGATCCCCACTACAGGGGCGCCCAAAATGAGTCTCCGAAATTTGTTCACATTAAGTATCAAGTCAATGCCATGTTATCTTGCTATTCACGTTGTTATGGAACTTAGTGATTATGTTGCATGTATTCAACACATTAGACTGGTATATTTATTGAGTACATTATTTCATATCATGATGTCCAATGTCAAAATGCAAGGGGCCCCAAATCCCTTGCTACGCCACTGGTTAGTAGCCCTGTAAGGAAGCTGTTTTGTGACCTAGGCCTCAGGCGGAACAACGGACAGAGATGAGAAGAACGGAAAAATGAGGAACAAAAGAAGTGTTAGGAGTGAACTTAATGATACAATGTTAGGAGTGAACTTAATGATACAATGTTAGAAGTGAACTTAATGATACAATGTTAGGAGTGAACTTAATGATACAATGTTAGGAGTGAACTTAATGATACAATGTTAAGAGTGAACTTAATGATACAGTGTAGACAAAGAGAGAAGGGGTTTCAAGAGAAGAGCAATACGAACTAGATATCCCAAGAAGTCTAAAATATTAAGTTAACACCCCTGTCTCTAGGAAACGTAATTCTCTAACTGAGAACACAATCCGAATCTACTTTTTACAAAGCTTATATCAGCTCACTCTCTCTGTCTGGTAAAAAAAATGTGTATACGTTATTTCTCCCACACCCATTCTCTGATCAAGTTGAAACTGCACACTTATTCATTGGTAAAGCCTGTACACGCATCAATAGAGAAAATAATAAACAATTAGTCCATTAATTTCCGTTAAATAATTATCTTTGTTTGAAACCAACAAGGGATATTATTCCTTCAGTATTCACTGTTACAGCTAAATAGGTTTCGTCCCCTTAGATAATTGTACTTGTGATTGTCTTCCACACTTTCAATAATTATGCAGTGTACCTAACAAAACACGATTCAAATTTTTAAAAAAATTAAACCAATCAGTCCATTAATTATTTTGTTTGATATCGAATAAGGGAAATACCTTCTACATTATTAAGAGACATAGTTGTAAGTGCGGATTGCTTTCCCATAGATTTTGTTTTTTAAATTTAAACAGGCTTTTTTTTTTTTTTGTTAAATTTTGCTTGTTAGTATAAAGTAGAAAGAAGACACATCATTCTATATAATGGTGCATTCACTTAGTGTACAGTAAATACAGCCTGTATAAAGGTCTTCCAGTTTTACACACACTCTCATTCATACACACACACGAAGCAAACAGGTTTCAACTGGGAATTTAAAAAAAAGGTGGAGGGTCAAGATGACTTAAAATCTAGAAGAAAAATACTATTATTGAACAGGCCAAAACTAAACAATACAAAAGTTGTCAAAACAGTCTGTAACTGGAAACGCTCTCTTGGGGGACAATAGCTAGACATTTTCTAGCGTAGGGCTATGTGTGACTGCGGGTGCGAGCAAGCTGTGTATTATTGCGCGCATGCGTGTAACCGAGACGAATCGTTTTAGAAGGCCTGAACACTGACCTGCGACGTCGCCACCTGTGGGCGGTGGAGACCCATAGCTCGTTGCCACGGCGTACAGACCCGTGACGTCATGACGAGCTATTGGTCTAAACTGCCCACAGGTTGCGGCGTAGCAGGTCAGTGTTCAGGCCTTCTACAACAATTGGTCTTGGTGTAACGCGCTTTTTATGTAAGTAGGCGTACTGTTATTCCACGCACACACACACACAAATAAAGTTATTATTAAAAACAACAGTTGGCTTGTCATATGCGAACTATTATTGTGCCCTGACAAAAAAAGAGCTCTTTGATGATTGGATGTTTATGATCACGTGATAGACAAACACGTGCAGGCCCTACTTGGTGTCCTCGACTTAAATTTCTCGGAATAATGGTTCTACATTTTTTACGTGGAAATGAGACTATCTCCACACAGCCCACCTCTAGCCTCCCGCGCTCGAGGGCGTGTGTGTGTGTGGGGGGGGGGTGATGGAAATGATTGCATAACTTACAGCAAAACACTGGGAGTCCCTTTTCCTTCCCGCCCCAACGGTTACTCCGTGTCCCAGTGGTGACATGACCTTACATCCACCTCTAAGGTCAACACGCAGACGTTTGCGAAGGGCGTATCCGCTCATTGGGTCAACATGAAAATGGATTTCAGAGCAAAGAACATTTCAAAAATAGTTTTCCACAAAAGCATTGAAGCAGAAACATTTATTTTTTGTTACACCAAATGTTTGTTGTCTGTAATACAGTCTGTTACTACAGTAGCATAGACAAATAAGTACAAAAAAAAAGCAAATGTATACAATACTGTGATGGACCAACCTACCCATGTCTGGACCAACCTACCCATGTCTGAACCAACCTACCCATGTCTGGAACAACCTACTCATGTCTGGACCAACCTACCTATGTCTGGACCAACTTACCCATGTCTGGACCAACCTACTCTACACGATGGTCCCAAGTTCGATCGAAACCGATCGTTATAGTAGACCTTGCTGCAGACCAGTGACGTGTCAACGAGCTACTCGTCTAAAATTCCCACAGGTTGTGACGTTGCAGGTCAGGTCTTCTATAATGACTGGTCTTGGTTTAGAATGACAGTAAAGAGATGTACAATGTAACATTTCTAGTCAGTTTACAATGTTACTAATTGTGTCGTATTGGCTGTTATTTACTCATTAAAGTATCACTTTATTTTGGCACTCTTTTTGTCAAGTTCTTGAGTTAGATATGTTGTGTTGGGCAGTGTTTACAGAAGGCCTGTTTAGGAGAGAGAATCGTAACAATATGTTCAATAATTATGTTATTATTATTTAAAACTTTGACTGCCAATGTAACACTTGTGCTTTGTGCCAAAAAAAAAATAATTGTGGAATTATTGACTAGAATTGAATAATCTTCATTTCCGAAGGAACATCCAAATCTTATCAAAACAAACAAACAATGCCTCAATGTTTCAAAGAAAAGATCTCTGGACTTCACAGCCATCTTCTTCATAGAAAACACGACTCTGCTGCTTTCAGCAACGAAGAAGGAGCTTAACTAAGAAGCACGACATTTTCAAAAGGAAATCTCTCAACTTGACAGCTAGACTACTACCTAGATCAAGTGTAGCTATTGTATATTTTAGTATAAATTAGGCCAAAGAGACTTTATTTTAAGGCAAATAAAAATTATTAATTATGTGACGTCGTTTAATCGTCCAAGTAGAACCTTTCTACGTTAGCAGCAAGATGGATTCAAACGGTTCTGTTAAAGAAAATATTTTAATGCCTCTTCGACAACGAGATTCGAACGTCTATTCCGTTTCAAGGCAGTGCAAACCAATATCTCTCGACTCAAACGGTAATATTGACGTTTTGTTGCGTGAACAGTGCAGGCCCGCTACAAGACGTCTTTCTAAACATGAAGATGATCTCTGTGGACAACAAGCCCATTACAAACTCGCATGAACTACTGCAGCTTTTCTCAGGCTGTGACGGGGAGGGGCACCCTGACGCCCTGACCAATAGGAAGAGTGTGAAGCTATTCAAATTGAAAATTTTAAAATATTTTTTTTTACAAGGGTATAACTAAAAACTCTGTTCATATAGTTGTCAATCAAATTTTGAATACGAACCCAGTGAACTGACATTATCAATGTTTAAAAAGTATCTTCTACTAAAAAGGATCTTTTACAATGTTAACCTTTTTTTTTTTGAGTGAGGTGTTTGCAAAAATTTTTTTGAAAAAGACATTTCAAAACGTCTCTACTGACGTGATTCTTTTTGAATGGTCAAAATTCTCTCATCGTTATGTTGACGACTTGTGTGTGACAAAAACTAAAAAGTTCGCGGCAAGGCTTCTTACTGAAGATGATCATAAGACATACGTGCGCTATACATTACTTGAACATCCCCCGTATAATAATATTGGTCAATTCTGCCTTCTTCTTTAATAGACTTCAAATTTAGCAACTTTTTTTTAAACTAGTATAAATAGTGTGCTCAGATTCCAAGAAAAAAATTCTTTATCGTTAAGTCCCACTCTGTTATCACTTAACATTCACAAGGGCTCTACGGGAAGAAAAATACGTTAAAGACGACACAAGCTGAGAAGGAATGAAAACGCTTGGTGGAACTAACGGCGCTTTAACAGACCACCTTGCTGGATGGATAGGGAACCTGATGCCTCTCTAATACTATCTACAGAAAGAGCATTTTCGTTTATGCAAAGCAGTCTAAAATTATGTACATAGCACTATTTCTGAAAACAAAAACGCCTTGTTACACTAAACTGTGCATAAATTATAATCAGATTCACAAAACAAGACATCGCCAGAACCTGCACTACAGCAATAAAAGGGTATCCTCCTTGCTAAAAAAAAAAGCAGATGGTACAGATGGCGTCTCTCGTGACAACAATGTAAATAATCGCTTTCTCAGAAATAGACCTAGCTTGGAGATGTCATCACCGGCTGTAACTACATGTAGAGGGAAGTTTGAGAACTTGGCAGATCAGGACATCACAATTGGCCTAAGACTGAGAGGCTAGAGCTTGAATGATTCTCACCTACTTTGATTATTTTAAACTTACGTCACATTTAGTTCTATGCTGTTGTTCTCAATGTTTTTTTTATTTGTATTATAGTATTATATGATTTTTACTAAACTGCACAATGGTAAACATCAAACAATAATTCAGAGATATTGATTGTAACTTTAGAGGTTACTCCCCTGGGCTTTCCATTATTCGGAGGTAAAAGAAATCTTATGGTACTCCTGTGGTTAGTCTAGTCAGTTAGAGAGCTGACCTGGTCTGAGTGGGATGTTGGTGATTGTTTTCGGTTATTATGTTTAGATTAAGGAGATATTACTGTTCTGCATATTTGAGTAATGCTATGTTGTGTCATGATACCATTAAGAAATATATTATTGAATCTAGTCTAAGCGCCCTTGAATATTTAATTTGGGCACATTTAATACTTTTTAGTCTTGATGATTGTGTATTCTATATTATATTTGTGACCCATTGTATGCTGTAAATAAATACCAAGTTCTACTCCTGTGTTGAATTGAGAATCATACCCTTAGCCGTGGGTGTCAAACCCAAACCCACCTGCGTTCGTTATACTTTAACTCTTTCTCTCCTAATTGACGATGCAAACGTTGATTTGACTCCCATTAAACTAAATTTATTTTTGGATTCATAAACTTTATTTTGTGTTGTGTAAAAAGAGCAT
The DNA here is from genome assembly GCA_030265305.1 of Biomphalaria pfeifferi. Taxonomy (NCBI): domain Eukaryota; kingdom Metazoa; phylum Mollusca; class Gastropoda; family Planorbidae; genus Biomphalaria; species Biomphalaria pfeifferi. The sequence goes on along the minus strand of JASAOG010000107.1, from coordinate 564,808 downwards.
GCATTCTCCTATAATTCTATACCAAATAAAACATTTTCTGATAACACACGAAAAACAGTAGAGTGAAATACAAGTGAGCAGAACGAATAATACTATTAAAATGAGGAAAATAATTACGGAGAGAAAGAGTTAAAATGACCTGCACCTATTCATTGGGCATCATATTTATAATACGTCTACGCTTTTAATGACCTACAGTTGGAGGCATTAAATGACGCCACTCAACGAACAGCCCTATGTTCTTTACACATTCGCTCACGTAAAGTTCAATACAGTTTTCGACTAATGTTTGCTAATCAAAGAACGACTGTTTTCTAGAGACTTTGATCAGCTTCGTCTCACGGTCTCCTTCGCTATCAACTTGGGAAGAAAAAAAAAACGTCCCGCAATAAATATTAAAACACAGCGAAAGAAAGTCTTTTTTTTTTTAATGTATGATTTGCCAAACGGTGATAGGATCAAAAAAAACGAAGCAGTTCTCGGAAAGACAAAATGTATTCCTTCTTTTTACTAGCCGAAGGTTAACTCCAGGGATTTAGGTCAGCTCCGGGCAAGGGTTGAAAGTCATGTTTAATTTTGTATCACCTTGAACTTGAAATCTAGCAGACGACCTACCACCACCATCGCACCCATAAGAGAAATCTTGCGAACGTTTGCATTAAAGGTACAGAAAATACAATATGTGAATATCTAACATGTATTTGTGATAGACTAACGTGCTATATACATCAATGTTATGCGCTGTTCAGTTTTATTTACAATCTATTTTTGGAAAGAACTCTTTTTTTTTTCTTCCGGTCAAGACCGGTAAATCAGCTTGCAGACGATTGAGAACTTGTTTTTAAAAAAGAAGAGAGTCAGAGAAAGAAGCAGAAAGAGAGAGAAATAGGGGGGGGGGGGAGGCGAGAAGCAGCGAAAATGAAAGAGGGGGAGATAGTACGAAAGAGGGGGAGAGAGAGAGAGAGATGAACAGAGAGAGAGAGCGACAGAGAGAGAGAGAGAGAGATGGTAGACACCATTACATAGATATTTCTTCATCTATAGTTAGGAAATATTTGATCGCGTTCATAAAGTACATCACTATAAATGACACAGCATGGGGCAGAGTTGGTGATGAGCCTCGCATGAAACATGCATACTAAAGACATTAAGGATATTAATGGCATTCGAATCCCCCCCCCCCAAACCCCCCATTCAAATGGAGGGAGAAATCAAGTATGTACAAGAATCCAACAACAATCCGCGTCTAAAACTACAAAAATCCTAAAGGGCTTTTGGGGGACGACTAATAGCAGTCCAGTTAATTTTTGAGGGACCACAAGGAAATAGGAACGTACTTTAGCCCCCCCCCCACACACACACTCTTCCCTAAGTAACGACAAGGACAAAAAAGTTGTTACAAGGAATTACTTTGGAAAGGGAGGGAAGGGGGTGGGGTGATGACAGGTCTAAAAATAATAGAGTTTTGTTGAAGAGGATGAAAAGGGGGGGGGGGAGCTTCTTCTTACATCTCTCTCTCTCTCTCTCTCTGTCTCTCTCTCTCTTTCTCTCTCTGTCTCTCTCTCTCTCTGTGTCTGAATGCTGATTCGGCCAACCTTTAAATCTTCAACCTCAACACCCGAGAGAAAGAAATATCACGCAAAGTGTGCGGCCGTCATTGACACGACATGGACACGACGAATATATATATTAGGATTAAAGCCGCATTTTTTTGTGCGTTTTGTCTGTCAGTCTGTCTGTCCATCAAGTGTAGGGTTGAATATTAAAAATTAGGTAAATATATTTTCTGAACACCGGCCACGAGGAACAATTCAAAGTAGTAAAAACAGCAGTTGTTTCCCTTACCAGAAGTTTTGTTCGTTCCCAAATCTTTAAGTACGAAAGGAACATATAAGAAGAATTAATAACAAATACATTAAAAGGAATAAATTAAAAAAAAACCTCAAGAGAGACATAAGGGAAGGGAAGTAACTGGACCTATATTTGTTTTCGGTATTATAATTTGATTGGATTGTTTCCCTTTACCCTAATAAGAATTACAAGAGAGGTAGAAGGCTGGGTCTGCAAGTGATTGTTAACCTCAGTCTCCTTTTACCACCCCCTTCCTCTTGCATTTAAAAAATAATTAAAAGGCTAATGTTGATCATAGGCGATGGTGTGTGTGTGTGAGAGAGAGGGTTAGTGTGTCTAAGTGTAAATTCACACTCAGGTATCACACTCTATTCTTGTGACATGTCACCTTGTGGAATGGGGCTCCAGAAATTCAGAACACGACCTTCAAGGAAAGAACTTTGCACAACTCCCAAAACAACACACAAATTAATTTCCATGGTTTTAGACTTCATTGTAGTTCTTTTAGAGAAGAAACTTAAAACGCTTCTATTATTCTTTTGAGCTCATATGAGATAAATCAACTTATTTGAATTGAATTGATTGATTGAGTTCTATTTTTTAAATGTTCTTACAAAGATGAAGATTGTTATGTGCATTATCTTATCTTACAGACGTTACTTCCAAAAAAAAAGAAGATAATTATTATTATATTATTATAGCTTTGATATAGCGCTACTTTCATGCTTATAGCATGCTCAGAGCGCTTTGGTCCAATCTCATTTGTGGACCAGTGGGGGGGGGGGAGGGGGTATCTAGGAGTTTGTTTTCCGTGCTGCCTTTAGGCGCTCAGTAAACACAACTCTGCCCGAGTCGGGTGTCGAACCTCGAGCCCCCTTCTAGGTAGCCTAGACAAGACAAGTTCATAATTTCGTCGTACGCATTTCATCTGTCAATCTAGTCATGCATGTTGATCAATGACTTAAACTCTGCTAAGGCGTTAGTTTTCCTGGCTGATTCAGTCAACCCATTCCATTCTCTAATGGCAATAGGGAAGGAGGGGCACTTGCTCTAGCGTATGGAATAAGAAATGTGCCTCTGTCTTTCATTGTTTGTTTTTTCTCTTTGTAAATTATAGGTCAGTGTTTTATGTTTTATAGCTACTTTACTTTTTATTCTTCAGTGCTATAATGTCTCTAAGTTTAGTGATTTTACTAATGGTGTTTCAAGGTTCTAATTAAATTTGAATATTTGTTTATAATAAATCATTTGCTCTATTTTGTATTTGTTCTAGTTTCTTTATGTTTTCTTAAGTTGAGGGATCCCAAGCAGAGGATGCATATTCTACTGTTGGCTTAACCTTAGGTTGAAACTCAGAACTATTGTCATGTTGTAAGTTAAAAGTTTCTAGAACTATTGTCATGTTGTAAGTTAAAAGTTTCTAGAAGTATTGTCATGTTGTAAGGTAAAAGTTTCTAGAACTATTGTCTTATATTTAACTTAATAGTGCAGAGTGCCTGGCCACTGATGTTTATTTCTGCCAGTTTTTGTTTTTTCAGGTTTTGAAGTTTAGATGCTGACTTATCAGGTGGCAATATAAAGTCAGGTATGTACTGGGTCAATGTTGTGCTGGCAATAAAACACCCTTGTTAACCATCGGCCATACAAACAGATCATCTGCACTATGCAAGGTGGAAAGCGGGTACTTTCCTTTTTTTTTTTAAAATTTTGATAATAGTTAAATAAGTGTTTTCTTTTGCAGGGTAAAACAAAAATTGTGAGTTAACAAATAATGATTAGAATTATAAAAAAGTCTAACCTCATTTCGCTCCTCAATTTTTTCATTGTATGTTTGGTTCTCAATTTTAAGTTGTTCAAAATCAATTAAGTGGAGACCATCTGCCAACTCTTCCTGCAAGTAAATTTAAATGACTTTTTAGTGAAATAATACACACAAGCTGTAGAAAAACTTTAACCCTTGCCCTGTCAGGAAATGTTTACATACTTAATAAATGAATTACTAGTTTTTAGCAAATAGGTGAAATAATAAAAACTATTCAATAATAAAAATCTCTTGTTGTGTGGTATGTGCTATGGACTGTTGTCTAGATGGTCCAAGATTTTAACCCTCTCTGTCGACATCCCCTGCTGTCCTGCAAAAGGTTTAGACTTGAATGAAGTAATCTTCAAATCTAAAAGAACAAAGAAATGTACTTGTATTTCTGAAGCTTCAACTGAATATTAATTCTTAAGACATGATAGCTAATAGACCTCATTCACCAATCGTAAGCAAACAACATTGAGTCACATGCTTATCTATCTCTTCTATAAAATTACGATCTAATTTTAATCAACAATGGTTATCACGTGACAGTTTTTATCAATATTATTACGTGACTGTTTCTTTTGGTGAATGAGGTCTGGTGATAACAATTGTTGATTAAAATAATAGCTTAATGGTTGGCAGTTTTTTATTTATTTTCAAATTTAGCGTTTATTTTTTTCTTATCTCAAACTTTTATGACCCAGTTATTAACAAATTTTACTTTTGAGAGACTTGTTCCAAATGGAAGATAGTAGAAGCTTCTTCTTTGTAGCTATTTAAAGCTGAATGTTATTATGAAATTGAACCAGTATATTTGTTCTTTCAAAATCCTACATTTTACTCCACCTCTTCTGAAGTACAGTGCAATAAATGTCACAAAAGTTGAAGATTAAGTATAGGACATCACAAATATTTGTTTTTTAGTTTAGATTCTTAATATTTATTTTGTCTCACAATAAAAAAAAATTGAATCAAATTTAAAAAAAAAAATGAATAAAAAGAATAAATAAATAAATTTAAAAAAAGACCACCTTTGATTTTAACTGTTGCTCTTTTTTCTTGAGTTTATTCTTGAGTTTTATGTTTTCCAGTCGAACATTGACCACTTCCTGTTCTTTCTTTGCTTCACTAGCAATGTACTGTTCAATGTCCTAGAAATAACAAAATGTATATATAGCCCTGTACTGTTCAATGTCCTAGAAATAAAAAAAAATATGTACTGCAATGTAATGTTAAATGTCCTAGAAATAAAATGTATGCTTAGCAATGTACTATTCAATGTCCTACAAATAGACAAACTGTATACCGGTATTGTAAAACAGAAATTCTGCCTTCACAAAAGTTGTGTTTTTAAATATTTTTGAAAAAATCACTTTACATTGTTAACATTAATAAATATTCCACTGTTTTCAAATACTTTCTTTGACCTTTAGTACTATTTTGATAAATATTTGTCAAAGGAGGGATCTGCACTAAGTTCTGATTATTCGCTAGTTAGAGATAGTTCTAAAAGTATAAAACACTCAAAGTATTGTGCTGTATATCCGGTCATGGTGATGCTATTGACCACTGGCTCAAGTATTTATAATTATATCCAGTACAATAACAACATTTGGCTATTAAAAGGCAGCTTCTTTGCTTTTTATGGGATATGAAGCAACAATGAACACTCCCCTATGAATTTTAACATTAAAAATTTCAAGTTGGCAAAAAGTAGTGTTAAGCGCAAACATTTCTCAGCATGTTTCATTCCTCCAGGGCAAAAACATTCCAAACAGTATTCATTGTTTTCAAATAAAAAGGGGAAACAGCCAACATTCACTTTTGTAGATACATCTTTTTATCATGATTGATAAAAAAAAATTTTCCCTGACCAACTAGCCATCAACTACTAAAATAAATGTCACTTACAATTTTGAAAGTGGTTATTCATGATATATACTTCTACTATCCGTCACCTAGTTTAATGTATAGTCTACATTGATGCATTCTATTTGTGTTAAATCTATTTGCATTCAATAAATTTTCACTGCTATGTCTACAAAATAAATAAAGGGAAACTATTCATTTAATGTAAGATGTTTGCAAGTTGTCTTTCCTAAAATTCAGCTTAATTAAGTACTTTAGGTGGTATTGGTTTCCCACTGCGTCCAAATATTGCATGCATGGCAACATCTTGTTTGTACTCAATAAACTTTCTTCTCTCCATGTCCACTTTCTCCTTCCTCTCCTGGCACTTTTCTTTCAGGTCTTCAATCTGTTGGTTGTAGTTCACTTTCTCTTGTTGGTACTGGCGGCGCAGGTCTTCCAGTTGGGCTGAGATAAGAGAAAGTAAAAGTTAGGGAACAGAAACACTTTTTAACTGCAGTCTGTTAGGGAAATAAGCATCACCACCAAGTTCAGGTTCTTTAACACCATTGTTAAGCCAATACTACTTTATGGAGCAGAGACCTGGAGAACCACCGTCACAACCATTGCCAATACCTGCCTGAGGAAGATTTTTATGCTCTGCTGGCCAGTCAAGATCTCGAATGAGGAACTGTGGCAAAGAACAAAGCAGCAACCCATTGAAGTAGATATCCTTCAGAAACGCTGGAGATGGATAGGTCACACCCTTTTCAAGCCTGCTTCCAACATAACAAGGCAAGCCCTAACCTGGAACCCCCAAGGAAAGAGGAAGAGGGGACAACCCAGGAATACATGGCACTGCGATTTGGAAGCAGATTCCAAGCAGATGGGCAAGACGTGGGGACAGTTAGAGAGAATCGTCCAGAACTGAGATGCCTGGAGGAAGTTGGTTGGTGGCCTATGTCCCAGAAGGGACCACAGGCAGAGATGAGATGATGTTAATAAGAAGAAGTCAAGTATAAAAATTATAATTGACTAAAACACTCAGAAAATGAAACCAACTAACATGAAGAATCTCCATTAAACAAAATCAGCATAAATTGACTTGAGACTTGTGGCCATGCAATTTTATTTTAATCTGTTAAAATTGTGTAAAATTTGGCAGACTGCAGAAAGAAAGATAGATATACCACTCTCAGACAATGGAATTCCCTGCAAAATATGTAGGTCGCAATTTGGCCCTGGATATCACTATCTTCTATCTTCAGATTTCAAGACAATGCTTTATTATTATTATCAGAATGTAACTTCGAAAATATGTTAAGAAATCAGAAATAAATTGCAACGAAATTGAAAAAAATTAAAGGTTAATTCATTTCAAAGCAAACAATATAAAGAAAGTATTTAACTGTAAATGAGCTTATCTCTCTACTATTGTCTGATTACTGTAAATGAGCTTATCTCTCTGCTATTGCCTCCTTACTGTTAATGAGCTTATCTCTCTGCTATTGCCTCCTTACTGTTAATGAGCTTATCTCTCTACTATTGCCCCCTTACTGTAAAAGAGCTTATCTCTCTGCTATTGTCTCCTTACTGTAAAAGAGCTTATCTCTCTACTATTGCCTCCTTACTGTAAATGAGCTTATCCCTCTACTATTGTCTGATTACTGTAAATGAGCTTATCTCTCTACTATTGTCTCCTTACTGTAAATGAGCTTATCTCTCTACTATTGTCTGATTACTGTAAATAAGCTTATCTCTCTACTATTGTCTCCTTACTGTAAAAGAGCTTATCTCTCTACTATTGCCCCCTTACTGTTAATGAGCTTATCTCTCTACTATTGTCTGATTACTGTAAATGAGCTTATCTCTCTGCTATTGCCTCCTTACTGTTAATGAGCTTATCTCTCTGCTATTGCCTCCTTACTGTTAATGAGCTTATCTCTCTACTATTGCCCCCTTACTGTAAAAGAGCTTATCTCTCTGCTATTGTCTCCTTACTGTAAAAGAGCTTATCTCTCTACTATTGCCTCCTTACTGTAAATGAGCTTATCCCTCTACTATTGTCTGATTACTGTAAATGAGCTTATCTCTCTACTATTGTCTCCTTACTGTAAATGAGCTTATCTCTCTACTATTGTCTGATTACTGTAAATAAGCTTATCTCTCTACTATTGTCTCCTTACTGTAAAAGAGCTTATCTCTCTACTATTGCCCCCTTACTGTTAATGAGCTTATCTCTCTACTATTGTCTCCTTACTGTAAATGAGCTTATCTCTCTACTATTGCCTCCTTACTGTAAATGAGCTTATCTCTCTACTATTGTCACCTTACTGTACATGAGCTTATCTCTCTACTACTGGCTCCTTTCCATGTCCAAATGGTAACTTTAAAGTGCTCTCCTCAGTACCCTCACCCCCTCCTCCTGAATCTGTTGCTCACCCATGTATTTGAGGTAGCGTTGTTCCTGGTCTGTCATGTTTTTCTCATATTCTGGCTTCTCGTCTGCTTTTTTCTTCTTAAAATACTCCGCCAGTTTGTGCTGGAGATGCAGATTGTTTTGCTGTAAAATATCTTTTTCTGCCAATGCCTCCTGTTGACAATATAGATAAGAAAAAGATGTTGAAATGTTATGTTCTCTAAAAATTATTGTATCTAACACTTACCAAATAGCAAGCGGGACATAGTAAATGAGTAATAAGACTATAAAAATGACCAGAGAATCTTGGGTTTAAATCTTGGTGAAGGCTAGGATGTTTAATTTTGGGATTCTTAGGATGCACCTGGATCCACCCAACTCTGGTGGGTATCTGAAATTAGTTAAGGAAAGTAAAGCACATCAGTCATTGTGCTGGCCACATGACACCCCTGTTAACCATTGGCCCTAAAAAGAGATGTCCTTTACATCATCTGCCCTATAGATTGCAAGGTCTGGAAGGGTTACTTAAAATCCTTATAAAAGTGAGGGTCAAATTCCAATCCCAGTGGGTGATGGAATTGAGATTAAAAACTCTATGTTTGCCTAGATTTATTGGATGCTTAGACACCAGCAATTACCATTCAAAAAGAGATGGCTGGACTGTCATCCCGGGCTCAAACCCTGCCCGCTCCCATCCCCCGTCATCCTGCGGGAGGTTTGGACTAGAAGAAAATTATTTTCAACTCTGAAGGATCATCCGAAACATGTCAAACATTTTTACAAACAACATAGATTAACTCTATAGATCAACTTTCTCATAGGAGGTATGCTCAAATACTTTCAAGTGAAGGTAATTGACGAATGTTGGCTTAATAACACATAACAAGAACCTTGTTGTACAACATAAATATAAAGGTCATAGGTTACCACTTCTGTATTAAGATGTTTAGGCCCAAAGAATCATTTGCGTTAAAATATTTTATATTTCAACTAAGAGTGTAGAAAGAGGCTGGGAACTAAATTAAAAGTTCGCACAGAAAAAAAAAAGATTTGGGAAAGGGAGAAACATCTCAACCAGGTCAATGACAGTAAAATCAAGCATGTCATAATGACAAGAGACAATCAGACAGAGGAATAATATATTAAAATTACTGACCACAACTTTGAAAATGTTGAAACGCTCAAATATCTAGGAAGTATGATTAATTATAAGAAAGACGTAATCACAGAAATAAAGTGGTAAATTATAATAGGCAGTAGAACATTCTATAGCACCCACCCACTTACTTAAAAGCAAAACACTATCAAGGACAACAAACAAAGAAAACTATAAACAAAACCATAACAAGACTAGTAGCCATGTATGCCATGTATGCAAGTAAGACTTGGACACTGATAAAGACAACAGAGAATCAGCTAAATTCATGGAAAAGGAAAAATACTTTTTAAAAAATCTATGGTGCTATACAAGAGAAAACTGAGTGGAGGACATGCACTGACCTGGAGATATGAAGACACATTGACAGTGATGGAAATAAAAAAAAAAAAAAGAAAAAGACTATGTTGGGAAGGCCAGATTGAAAGAATGTCAGAGAACAGATCCGTAAAAATAGTATACCAGCAAAAAATCAAAAGGCATGTGACCCAAAGGCAGACCATGAATATGAGGCAGAGCTACAACAACTTTAGGCCTGAAGATTAAAAGCTCCAGAGAGATCCGGATGGAAGGATGTGTTGAAGCACCACTGGGAAGGAGGAATGTGCAGAACGTCCCTTCATTCTCTTATCAAAGAAAATTAAATAAAGAAATCAAATAACTTAATCAGGTTGTAATAGGGATTCACCTATTCTCTCTTAGTATACTGCCTTTTAAAACTATAAGATTATATTCTTAATAAATAACAAAGAATCTAGAAAAGAAATTTAATGTTGAACATTTGAGAATGATATATAGACTAAGTCAATGTCCTTTTACGACCATACAATGACTATGGCTCATCTCATACAGCCATGAGGTTAAACTCCCCCCTCTCTTTGCAGCCAAATTTTTAATAAAAGTTTCACTATAAAATGCACAATGTGAATTTCTTTTATTTTGTTTCATTCATGAAGACAACATTTTTTAAAAATTGTTATCTAACATACATAATACTTTTCAATGATCTCCTCCCGCTTAAGTCCTGATTCCTCAGCCAGTTCTGAATCTGCTGGTTCAGCCACTTCCTCCACGGTTTCCATTATATGTTCATCGGATACACCGCTATCCATCCTAACTATATGTACTAAAATATACCAAAATTAACAAAACAAATCATTTAGAAGACAGCTTTAACAATAAATAAGTACATTTTGAACCAATAGAAAAAAATATATCAAGTGTTGCTCTCTGGAAAGAAACCTATACATTTCATTTAAACAAACTCACAACTAAATTACATTCTCAACACTGTATTAGAACTTTAAATTACAAGACTATAAAAAGTGCATACATTGTATGAAAGTACTTAAGCTGGAATTAAACATGATGGCTGAGTGGTAAAGCATTTAACTTCCGAACCGGAGGTCACGGGTTTGAATCCTGGTGAGTGAAACTTTGGTTCCCTACCTGACTGAGGTGGTGATGTGGGCTCAACCCTTTCTACAACCAGCTGCTCAGGTCCAACTGGCGACATCTGTCTGGATAAAGATGGCTCGACAGGTATCAGAGGGCTGTCTGTTCTTTCTTCTCTATCTTCTGGTACTTGCTGGAAACAAATGTATGCTATAACTTTTTAAAAATTTTTATAGATTGTTGCTTTTTTTTTTCATGGGAGGTTTGTTAATTAAACTGTAATGAAAAAACACATGGACTAAGCACAATCAAAATTACCCAAAATTTTAAAATAAAAAACACCTGGACATTACACCTTCATGGAGTCAAGTCAATGCATAATCAAAAAGAATAAATCTTGAATCCAGGCTTTTAATTTGAAAAGTTTAATGCAGTCTACTATTTAGAAAGTTATGTTCACTTTTATGCAGAGGAGCATAATCATATGGTATGCGCCATGGACTTTCATCTCAATAGTCCCAGGTTCGAACCATAACTGCCGCCTTATTCTAGCATTTTGCAGTAGGTTTGGGGTCATCACCATCTCATTGATGCCCATTGACTCTCATCAGAGGGGAGCTGTAACAGTTAGTGTAACCAAATCTCTGCCAAGCAGTTCTTAGCAGGATATCAAAAGAGAGGCCGGTCCATCTTTTTACATTACCTAGCCAGCTTTTCTTTGAATGACTCTTTCTTCATGCTTCACCACTGTAGCTTGAAGGATGACTTTTGATAGAGAGACATCTGTAACGATATGACTGAACCAGCTCAGCTTTCATCTCTTTACAGTATTGAGGAGTTCCTCCATTTTTGCAAGCCAGGGTGTTGACTTGTAAAAATACAAACTCATATTTCTTCTCTTCCTGGTATTAGATACCCTGCATTTTTCTGTAGCATTTACTCTTAGAGGCTTGAATTCTTTCAGCCTCAGCTTTCACTGTCTACCTTTCACAACCACATAGGAGTACAGAGACTACTAATGACGAATACAGTTTAAGTTTTACTTAAGCTGATGTTACTCTTCCAGATCTTTTACTCATGATCTTTGTATCAAATCTCCTTATTACCGCTAGTCAGTTGCTAATTTGTTGTTAAAACACATTTTAAAGTCATAGACTGAAAGTCTAATACTTCCTTTCTATTGACATTTTTGTGTGCTTTAGACAGAAGGGCTCAGAACATTTGATTCTGCAGTGCTAAAAAGTGCACAAAAAGGATCATAGACCTTTTAAAAAGCAAAGCTCACCAACCCTTCCATTATTTTGTACACTTACTTACTGACTTAGATCCTCCCACGCCATTGAGCGGCAACTGTCTCCACAAAGATCTGTCACTGGTGTCAGGGGGAGGTATGGCGAGAGTGAATATGTTATTTTGATATTTTGGTATGATAGTGAATCCTCTTCCCACCTTGTGTCCACTGCTACCAATTAGGGTCAGTTTCTTTGCATTGAGGGCTTGTCATCTATCTGGCATTGGACGTCATGTTGGCTTTGGTCCAACACCATCATCTGGGTTTTGCCTCCCTCGCCGCATGTAAAATTATCTTTTTCTACAATGGGTACACCTAAAAAGTAGCTATTTATAGTTTTTCCGCTATGTATGAAAATCTCCAAGAACTTTTCTTACCTCTTCCTCCTTTTCTTCTTCCGCTTGTTCCTCCTGAGGTTGAGCTTCGTCACCATACACTGTTGTAGCTTCCTCCTCTTCAGCCTTTTGTTCATCTCCTAATTAATTTAATTATAAATTTTTTATGAGTTAAATGCCTACATTTTTTTGTACCCTTAAAAATTTAGGTATATACATTCATTGTTATAATTCTATTATATTATAATAATAATAAGTTGAAAGAATGATTTTAAAGTCTAAAGCTTTATATGACTATCATATTGAACTAGAAATAAACATGTAATTCAGAGAGATAATTTAAGTTACTAAAAAGGGTATAAAATAAATCGCATAAAGAAAAAAAAATTGCTTCTTTAAGAGTTACTCTTGAATGCAGATTTATATTTTAACATACATACTTTGTTTGCAATCATTTATCATTTAAAAACAAAATTTTAATTACCTGTATTTCAGGCATGCAGATAAAGAACTTAATATATTAAAAATATTTTAAAAGCTTTACACAAGCATGAAACCTTAACTTAATAAAATTCTATTTCTTTTTTTTTTTTAATAATGCAACAGATTAAAATTTGAACAAAGAAAAAGATTATAATGTTAACAAGAACAGAAGCTTCCGATTGAATTGAGGCAGTGAGAAGAAGGTCACATACTCACCAATGATGATTTTTTAACTTAAATTACTTAAACAATTGATTTCATTCCTTTTAGGCAATCATTTATAAAATGCTATAATTTTATTTTGTTGTACATCAATGCAAAGAGTAGTTAGGTTTATATAAATTTAAAGCTATTATGCAATTATCAATATATATGTGTGTGTGATAGTAAAATAAAAATGACGCGTAGGATGTAATCATCTTCTTTTTTGAAGTAACATCTGTATTTATATAAGATACAATAAAATACAAAAAAACAAAGTTTGTACAAAAGAATCCTATAGAATCCTTATACTAGCTAATTTTTTTAAAGTAATTTATCGTGTTATAAATACAGATGTGGCTAAACATCATAAATAAACCACTTTACTACTACACATAGGAATGAATGTGATTCCTATTGATTTGAAGGGATACTTATATCCACAAATACATTTTTCTAAGAGAAATTCAAGTGCTTGGGCCTCTTTGATATTTAGTTTAATTTATTTGTTAAAGCCGAGTTAATGTTACCGACAGTTTAAACTTTAAGACTTAAAATAGATGTTTACTTTGTCTCTGCATTAATAAATAGTTAGTTCACAATAATCTAAGGCCAATAAACAACCACAACCTTCCTGTGGAGGTTGACCATCTACATCCTGCTGGCCTTCTTCAACTGCCCCAATAGACTCTGTCACATCGCCAGCAGCCGTGTTGTCAGTGTCAATAGTTTCATCACTCTTAATAACATCATCAACAGGTTGAACATCATTAACAGGTGGAACATCCTCAACATGATCAACAGTTTCAACATTTGCCTGACCTGGTGCTGGCGTTTGCACACCTTCCTCCTCCTCTTTTTTTTCTTCCTCTGCAGCAGGTTCCTCCGTCTCCTCCCCTCCTTCTCCATCCTTAGAAGGTTCTAGATAAAAAAAAAAAGAAAATGTTTTTATCTAACTTTTTCTGGATATGCATTTCACTAATAAAAATTATTATGTAATAAGACTTTTTTTTGTTTCTGTCTCAAGAGAATTAAGAGAAGTCCCTTAAGTGTGCCTATCACTCAGCTGTTGATTCCAAGATTCAAGTATAGGTATAAACATATTAAACAAGTTTAAAAACATTGAAGCATTTAAATATTTAGGAAACAGAATACATTCCAAAACTGACATAAGTAATGGAACAACTAGCGGAAGGCAACAGAGCTTTCTATAGCACACAGATTCGCACCAAACAAAAAATATACAAGCTGTATGAAGACCCCTATATAGTAACAGAAATAAAAGGGAACAGATGACGTTGGGGGCAGGTCACCTGGAAAGAATGCCAGAGAACAGAGGAGCAAAGAGGCAGGTGCTCCAAAGGCAGGCCACGAGTACGGTGGCTTGATGATGTAGAGACAGTCCGTGCATGGAGACCTAAAGCACAAGTTAAATCGGAATGGAGAGATGTGCTAAAGCAGGCTAGGGCCCTCCATGGGCTGTAGCATAACTGGGATCGATGGATAAACATTTTAGGGTTTGAAATGTCATAACTTTCAACCTCTAGACAAAAAGCAAACAAAATTTATTCTTGCATTTCTTAACATTGGTTCTGAACTGGTGTCTAGTAAATTTTGACTAGACTTGATAATATAGAACTTCTTAAAAGTCAAAAATATCATTAATATATAGCTGGAATTAACATATTATTTAAAGAAAGTAAATGACATCCTTTTAGATAGAAATATTATCTATAAATTTTATTTTTATTCATGCATAAAAGGGGAAATCTATAATGCAAAAAAAAAAAAAAAAAAAAAATGTGGACCAACTCTTTATTACTTTCAAAACAAGACCTGAGAGTTAGAAAGCAATATTGTAATTTTATATTATTATATTATATGCCAAACCTGCGATCGCAGCTGTGTATCAAGGATTGACCTCTTTAGTCACACAAGAAGTTGCAAAGGGAAAAGATCGTCTCTCAAGACGTAAATGCCACAGATATTATAAGCTACCTGCTTTAAAAATATCTATTATTTTTTTTATCTTATTGAAAAATGAGGTTTAAATAAAAGTAGTTTTCTTTAAGCTTTGGGGGCATGGTGGCTAAGTGGTAAAAACGTTGGCTTCCAAATTGAGGGATTTTGAGTTTGAATCTCAACGAAGACTGGGATTTCAAATTTCTGAATTTTCAGGGAGTCCACCAAACTGTAATGGTTACCTGATATTAGTAGGGGAAAGTAAAGCTGTCTGGTCATTGTGCTATCCACATATGGCTGTGGGCCACACCTTTGCATCGTCTGCCCCATAGATTGCAAGGTTAAATAGATAGATATTAAGACTTTACTACATTAAAAGAGTTTAATCAGTGATGCCTAAACTAAGGCCCACTGGCTATATCTAGCCCATGCTGTGCCATCCAGCTCCTCAAATCTTTTGTCTACAGTGCATAAAGAAGCTACATAGGATCAGTTCTATTGGACTCAATGATTTCTTGAGCTGATAAGACCTGGAATAGGTATTTGTAATTTATATCTCCCAGGCATAAAAGGGTTAAATACTTCTAGCCTTAAAAGTTGTTTTTTTAACATACATAATGGATCATGTAAATGTTTGTTAACAAAAGTGCAATAAAACTATACAAAGGACAGAAATATCAGTCTAAATAAGTTAACATCTGCATCTGTGAATTGGCATCTAATGTCAATTATTCCTTTTGATCTAGGCTCATATTGAAAAAGAAAAACCATTGTTGGAAGAAAAAAAAAAATTTTTTTTACATTTTTACCAGTTAATTGTTCTTGGGCTTCATCTGCCCCCTCTGCAGTTGTTTCCCCTACTTGACCTTCAACTTCTGATGCTTGTTGTGCTTCTGTTTCTTCTTCTTCATCATCTTTCGCTATATCCACCAAGCTCTCATCCCCAACAACCATCTCCGATTCGGCAATAGAATCCTTAGAAAAAATAAGCATAGAATAAGGGTCATGTTTTACCTTTAATATCTTCAATAAAATGGTTGAAGTGATAGCGTGGGAAGGACATTGACACCATGCTTGTAAACTGTACATAAGAGCAACCACCATTAAAAAATGAATGTTATTTAGTATGGCTATTTCAATCAGAAAATTGGCACATTTCAGTTACTTTAGTTTTAATGGACAAAAAATAAAAACAAAACATCATCCAATTCACTGAAGTTGAAGCTTACAAAATCCCCTGCTTAAAACCAGAACACACAACTCTGATATATCAAAAAGACTCATTGTACCTTAAAAATAAAGGACCTAAACGAAAATAGAAAACTTGATACAGTAAAACAGTATAATAGTTTCTCACCCTTGGACACTAGATATTTTTCATGTAGAATAGATACTGTTTTCAACTTTTCTGACTAATAGAGATCAACGAAATCTTATCTTATATAATACATACGTTACTTCAAAAAAGAAGATGATTACGTCCTACGCGTCATGCATTTAGTCATGCATATTAACCAATGACTTAAATTCTGCCAAGTCACTGGTTTTTCTGGCTAGCTCAGGCAACCCATTCCATGCTCTAATAGCACTAGGGAAGAAGGAGTATTTGTACAAATTTGTCCTAGCATATGGGACGAGGAATGTGTCTTTATTTTTGTGTCTCTCAGAGTATTTTATTAAATTTTGTCTTTGTATTTGAAGATTATGGTTCAGTGTTTTATGTATAATTGCTACTTTACTTTTGAGTCTTCTGTCCTGAAGGCTTTCTAAATTTAGTGATTTTACTAATGGTGTTACTCTAGTCAAATGTGAATATTCGTTTGTTATGAATCTCACTGCTCTATTTTGTGTTTGTTCCAGTTTCTTTATGTTTTCTTGAGTTGAGGGGTCCCAAACGGTGGATGCATATTCTATTATTGGCCTAACCAAGGTTAAATAACATTTTAGTTTTATGTTCTTATTTGATTTATAGAAATTTCTTTTAATAAACCCTAATGCTTTGTTGGATTTTTTTATAGTTTCATCAATATGTGGATTCCATGACAGTTTTTCATTTATTATAACACCTAGGTATTTTGCGTTTTTAGTTTGTGTTACTGGTTTGCCATGGATAAGATAAGTGGAATTAATTTGTTTTAGTTTTTTTGTTACTCTTAACAACTGACATTTTTCTGGGTGGAAAGACATGCTCCAATTTGATTCCCATTTCTGTAATTCATCTAATTCTCTTTGTAAAATATCTGTGTCTTGTGTTGTTTTTATTGTTCTATATATTATGCAATCGTCTGCAAATAATCTGACTTTTGTTCCTGAACTAATGCAATTTGGTAAATCATTTATCTTAGGGAAATAGTCAATAAATTTCTATTTTATGATCACAACCTAAAGAATCACTGGGTCATGTGATCACAGTTAAGATGGGAAGCTGGCATTCCTTTTGAAAAACTAGAAAAATTCATCATCAGTGCAACTCTTTCATTCATTAAAAAAAAACACTTGAAAACTTTCTTTCAAGCTGTAATGTAATAAAAAAAAAGTTATTTATTTAATAGATCTATAAAAAGCTATATTAAAATGGTTGAATGTTCTTGATATTTTTTATTCAAAATACAATACAATATTGTGATAGACTCTAATTTCCTCTAAAGCACTCAATGTACTTAGATTTATTTATACTTAACGGGTTCGAACCTCATTGTCAGCCATCTTAGTTGTCCTTAGAAACATTAGATTGGCATCACTGGCCTAAATATTGACACATGCATCAATATAATATATATATATATATATATAGATAGATCTATATATTTTTAATTTCAAGCCAATAAAAAATAATAGGGTTTCAATCTAGATCTATGTAGATCTTATAATAAGGGTAGATCTAGATATTACCTAATTATTTTTAAACATGTTAGATCTAAAACTGAATTTCCATTTGATTGGATCAATAAGATAAGATAAGATACTTATAGAATATATAGATTAGATTCTTATTTGAATCTTTTGTGATAAGAAACACTATTCTTTTATGACAAATAAATTCGCCTAATATATCTTGATTAGAATCATTAGATCTATTGTGTCTAGTCATACTCATAGGTGTCTACTGTCTTGTTTTGAGATCTTATCTACTAGAGGAGTCTAGATCTAGATCTATTTGTAATGGCTTCTTATTTTGACGAACATAACTGTGAACCTCTGGAAGATGGGCTAACTCCTGATCATGCACTACATTTGGCTAGGTTAGGCTTAGGCTAGGTACTAAGGTAGCAAATCAAATATTAATAATTAATATCTAATAATCTAGTCCAGAATAAGTTCAAGATCTAGATATAGATATCTAGATATAACAATTTAACAATTAAATTCAAATTCTAGATTCTAATTGATTAGTGTAAAATGCTGAAGAATTTAAAAAAAAATAGATTTAAATGTTTTAATACTAGTCTACATAGACCTAATTATTACATTGTCTAAATAATTATATAAATGATTTTAATAGTCAGACACTGAAATCGTTTCATTAAAATCTACTAAACTTATAACTAAACCTATCCCTTTAAACAAACCCCTATCGAAACCATTTTGGCGCGGTGTGGGGTAATAAGGTTTCATTGGGTAGATTGCCCTACTTACACTCGCCCCTATAAAAACGTTTATGGATCGGCGTGGGATTTTAGTTATTGGGCCGTTAACGTCTTTCCGCTTTCTTGCCGGTGTGGGATTTCCCCAATCACGCCAGAACCAACATGATGAAATTTTATTATAAAATAAAAAACAATATTATGATGTTTTAAAATTTAGTATTAATTGTCTTAAAGCTAAATTTTGCTTTGAATCCTTTTTGTAAGTGATATTAAGATTTAAAAAAAAAATTAATTGGGTTCTATTGGGGAAATCCCTAACTGGAATAGTGAAGTTATACCCGTATGGGCCGTAAATAGTGTATCAGTGTATGTGTGTGTGTCTGATTTTTTAATGTGCACACTAAAAAAATATATCTATATCTAGTAATATTTAATCACACATAGAATCTAAAGGAGAACTTATTCGTTTTTTTTTTGTTTTTTTTTCTAGATTTAGATTTTTAAAAAAAAAGTTTTATACATGTTAACATTTTTTTTCGACCAATGAAAAAGAAGCTTTTATTTCTTTTAAGCTCGCAATATTTGGCACAAACTGTATTATTCAGTCTTCACTCTAGAACGTACACACGTGGATCAAATTAGAGCTATCTAGATCTAGACTAAATCTGTTTAGTTATTAGTTATACTACAAGTTATAGAGCTCTAGATCTAGGTCTAGTGAAGTCTAGTCAATCTAGACTTCATTAATTTAATAGATCTATTATATGAGCTGTAATTCTTGATATATGTTCTTCAACTAATGCCAGCACTGGCAGCAGCCTTGGAAATTCAATGGAAGTTAAGTTAAAGTCTTAAGTCTGACTTAAGCCTGTCACACTAATCACAGGTACAGAGGACGAATCTCTAAAGACTCTAATACTACTAACAGATCTAATCTAGATAGTAGATTAGGTCTAGACTTAGAATAGATATCTAGATAATCTAGAATGCTAAGAATCTAGAGATAGATCTAGATTCTAGATATGGCTAGATCTCTCTAGACTAGTTTTATTATAATATAGGCTACTAGATCTAGTACGATGTAATATATATATTATATCTAGACTTGAGAACTATTAAATCTAGATCTAGACCACTTAACTTAAGTGATTAACATGCATGCGTTATGACTAGATTTACTATTTAGAATAGATTATAGATCTAGAGGTATCTGGAAATTTAGGCACCGGATATTTAGGCACCCGGATAATTAGGCACTTTTTGACAAGGCGGATAATTAGGCACTCTTTAATAAGCATCCTTAATGTTGAAAATCATTTTAAAATGTTAACGTATATTTTATCCTTAGGTTATGGGCTATCGGTGACGTTATAATAAATAGCAAACTATAACGATTCTTACTAAAGAAAAGCTGAAAAAATGGGAAGAAAAAGACAATCATGAGAATATAGACATCACAGGATTCGGGGGAGGGGAGGTAGAGATGATTCTCCGCTCATTGCTTCAGTCCATCACCAGCCCCTAAAAAGTTGACTGGTGAGTTTTTTCAATTGATGATTATGCAATCTGTGAGTGCCTCTTGGTTGCAGAAAAAACTTAATGAACAGGAAAAACACTCTAGTAGTCTGTATCAAAAGCTTTCGAACATTTAGACTTAGTAGTCACAGAAGCAGCTTTTATACATTGACCTGCTGAAAGAGGCCACTAACACTGGACCACAAATTATTATATTATATATTTTTCTACAATTTGATCTAGGATTCATTCTATAGACTTAGCTAAGGCTTAGGCTTTTAAAAATGTCATTGTGTGGATACTGTTAAAGAAAAAATAGAGAGTCTCATCATTAGGCTATAGCAACAGTTTTTCTTATATACCATACCATAAACATTTCAGGATTTGTCTTTATTGTAATTTTATTTTGTTGGTTTTTTTTTTTTTTTTAAGAATGTCAGTTTTCTTTAAGGGCAGTTGACAATAAGAATTGTCTATGTATCTATGCATGCACTACAGTATGCTGTTCAATATCTTTTCATGAGGAAGCCTGCTCAAAAAGGTACAAAGAATAAACTTTTCTTTAAGATTACTGATCAGTGACACCCCCCAAACAAATGAAAATTTTAATGAGATCAAATCAATTAAATTAAAAAAATGTAAAATAAATGTTAATCTTATGAAACAATGGTCGAGACCAATATCTTCAGCTTTTTGTCATTTCACTGAGATTAAAGTTCATTATTAATTTGCATACAAAATTATAATGAACATTTATACAATGAAAATAGGGCCTACATAGAATTGTTTTTGACCTAATGTCATTATATAGCAACAATCCTTCTTGTATTACCATACCTTAAACATTTTGTGTTTTGCGTCTATTGTAATATTATTTTTGTTTGCATTCTTTAAACATTTTTTAGGTTTTATTTATTTTATTTTTTTTTAACAGATCACCACATTTTTTTTTAGGGGAAGTTGACATTAATCTTTTAGGTTAATAATAACCTATGCATGCAGTACAGATGCTGTTCATCATCTTTTCATAAGCAAGCCTGCTCAAGAAGGTAAGAAGAATTAAATTTTGCTTTTAGATTACTGATCAGCAATCTGAAAGAAAATTGTTTATGGGATGGAATTGATTAAATGTAAATAAAGAAATGCTATCCTAATTTTGAAATATGCTGGTTGTGTTTTTTTTGTTATGTTTTTTTAAGTTTCACTGTGATCATTGTTTATTTTAATTCTAGAATAACTTTTCAGCCAACTTATTTTTAAAATTACCATCGAACTCTAATTACAACGGAATATAGTTGTATTAGAAAGAGCCTGTGATAAAGTTAATTTAAATAAATTGGACAAAATATAATATTGAATGAATTGAAAGGGAAACTCTGATGGTTTTGACAATTTTTGATATAATATGTGTTTTGGTTTACAGATAATGAATATATTTTTCTTTTTTTTAAATTTGCAATAATTACTTAGTAATTGATGTTTTTCCGACGTAATTTTCCTGCGCATCCAAAACAGTCAGACTTTCACCAGATTTCTATGTGACGTCACAAAGGTGTTTTAATCTATTGACTTATTGTATAACAGGAGACCATACAGCAAAGTTTACATTCTCGTAAAAGAAATATATCTTTGTCTATGCAGTTAGATCTAGGATTTTGTAAGCAAAGAAAAAATGCGTATTAAAAGTAGATTTACATGCTTGACTAATCACGGCAGTGTGTATTTTCTCGCCAGACCACTCAACACACAACAAACACTATCGCTTGGTTTTCTTGTCATGACCGACTACACATAGTCTCGACTAGCCTTACACTGACCAGCTTATTCGAATCATTCAGACACACGATCTATTTACTTCTTGGGATAGGGAGAGGCTTAGATGAAAATGTTACTTTTTTTTCTCGAGTTGGTTATCCTAATGCTTTTGGATCTATCTATACATGTTTATATATATAACTGTATCATAGCTCTGGACTAGGCCATCACTAAGCCTAACAGCTACTGTAAGAATGAAGCGATACGATTGGTTAAATCAAGTTTCTCTTTCAGTATTGTTTAGGGAAGTGACGCATGAAATAACTTAAAACAAAATCTCAAGGAATCCCGTTTTTTTTTAGATGTCAAGAATTTACTGACTAATTTATTAAATATAAAATTTTCTAAGCATTTATATAAAAAATGATATAATGTTTACTATTACAACTTTTTACGCAGAATTTAAATATGTCAATAATTCAAATTTGAAAAACTATCAGTTTCCCTTGAAGCCTAGCTAGATCTAGTCTGCCATTGCACTTTTAGCATAGTCAAATACCAGTGCCACATTTGCTGACACCAATTCATAACATTTAATTTAAGGAGAAGATTGAACTCCAAATTTTGAAATACCATTAATTTTTGTGTTGCTTAATAGGCTTTGGAAGCAACCTAATTTTTTAGCACCATTTATCATCAAGGGCTGGAAATATAACCGTTAAATAGTATGTCCACATAGATAAATGTAAGGTCTTCTGATGTTTAATTGTTAGATTTTTTTTTATTATTAATTCAGCTTGAAGGTAATTTTGTTACATGACTATAATATTTTTTTGTTTGTTTGTTCCAGCTGCTGTATGGAAGTCAAAATATGAATTATTGCCACCAGTCTTGAAGTCAGCTTGTAAAGAATGCTAAGAGTTGAATGAAAATGCTGTCTTGATATCTTGTTTGTGCTGTTATATTTGTCTTTTGTGTTGGTTAATTATTCCATGAATAAAAAATTTAAAAAAGTTAATTGTGTAAGTTTGATTTGAGAATGAATTATCAAGCATGCAAGTCTTATATAGTACATTACCAAAAATTGTATTGTTTGCTAGTGTTCAAACCCAAAAATGTAATATAACATGTCCATTACTTTATAAATATGTTGACATTATATCTAGATGTATATAGAGATCATGCACTGATTCAATTATTCATTTTAATTTCCAAACAATCATGTCAAATAATTCTATTGCTAGATCTAAATCATCAGTGTGAAAGTAGACCTATGTAAAAGGTTAAAAATCTCATACTAAGCCATTGAGCTGCATCTGAACAAAAAGGGCATTATAAACAAAATTTCACTAATGAATTTGTTTTAAACTACAGTATTGAAAAACATTAAAGATTATCCCTAATTAAGCCATAATAAAATTTAATGACTGAACCATTGGAGCCAGTATTTGTATGATAATACCTAATTGAGCCCTAATAAATATTTCATTTACTAAACCATTAGGGCCAGCATCGGACCGATAATGGCACAATTTTTTTTTAAGGGTTATCCCTAATTGAGCTCTAATAAATATTTCAGTTACTAAACCATTGGGGCCAGCATTGGATCGATAACGGCACAATAAGGGTTATCCCTAATTGAGCTCTAATAAATATTTCAGTTACTAAACCATTGGGGCCAGCATTGGATCGATAACGGCACAATAAGGGTTATCCCTAATTGAGCCCTAATAAATATTTCAGTTACTAAACCATTCAGGCCAGCATCGGACCGATAATGGCACAATAAGGGTTATCCCTAATTGAACCCCAATGAAAATCTCAGTTACTAAACCATTGGGGCTAGTATGGGCTTGATTATGGCGCGATTCTGGAAATCCCCAATGAATCCGGAAGTGGGTTTACCCATTCTGGGCCGATATTGGCACGATTAGGGTTGCCCGTATTGGTCCCTAATGGGAACCTAATGACGCCAATGTGCAAACGGTACCCGCGCCCATTAGGGCACCATTTGGGCTATTTAGGGCTGCAATTAGGGCAAAGGGGGATAACCCTAATTAAAACTGATACTGGGCCGTAATGAGCATGTTTATAGGGTGTTGTTCTAGAATCTAGATAATCATATTTATATAAGTGTATATATATATATTTAATATATATATATTATATATATATACAGTGCTTTTTTGTAAAAAAAAAAAAAAATAGGTGCCTTACTCAGAGATGGATTGTCTAACCTTTAACTTGTAATAAATTAATAATATAGGTTAAAATACAAGAAAATTAAAAAATTTTCCCCACATTCATTCGAAGCTTACTGGTTTAGCCAGTTGCTCGCCTTTATCCCTTTTCCTGTCGGTGGTAACGGTTTCGCCTGGCTCAGTATCAACCACACATGAAGGCAGGGAGTTGGACTGGTTGTCAGAGGCTATTTGAGAAGCATGCCATTGGAAGCATTTTATAGGTTAACAACCTTGTCGAAACCAGAGGATTTTATGGCTTTATTAACTTTTCTAAGGCGCCTGCATTTCATAATAGGCATATATGCTGGCAAGTGGCAAGACTAACAAATAGCCATGCTCTGCTGGATGCCAATGTAGACACCTCTTATTGAACAGCTGCACTGGGTAGGACAACTATCTTGTATGGTGGACAACCAGACATGATCTTTTTTAATGAGTTTAAAGCCGCACTGTGTAACATTGGTTTCTTCCCCCCCCCCCCCCCCCCCCCCAATCTTTTCTGAATGCAGAACTATAAAACTCATCTAATCTGTCATTTTGCCTCTTCTTTTTTATCTTAACTCAGAAACAAGGGAATTTTTCCAGAGTACTGTATATGGTGGAGTGAATGGCTAGATAAGATCAACATTGAAAACAGACATTACTTTCTCTATATTATAATTGACAGTTATTAACATTTATTATTGGCATATCTAGATAAGAAACCTATTCTATAAAGGTATAGTGTCATAGAGTGCTGACCACTTGGCCTTTACGTAGTTAAGTTTTGGTTAAAACAAATACTGGTACCCTATATTAATAGGCAATAGAAAAATAATCAGTCTAATTATAACTTTTGACATCACTTGAAGGTATAATAGTTTTGTTTTTTTTTCTAGTTATGAAACATTTGCGGCATCTTGTTCTCCTCAGATTGTTACTCGACTCAGGACTGGGTGCAGAATGGGACATGGAATATAACAGATTCTTTGGAGGTGAAGGAAGAGCTCCTCCAGCATCAAAGAAAGTTGTAGAAGAACTTGAGACTAAACTTATCTCCCCAACAATAGCTGGTAAAATCAATGTGATTTGTTGTGATCTAGTAAACACTGAACTTATCTCCCATCATTGGCACATTATGTGCACATATAAAAAAATATAGACTGTTAGCATGAATTTATTTCTAGCTCGTCAATAGGTATCGTGATGATAACAAAGTAATACAGAATAAAATTTCTAGCTTTAAGCTTAATTTTGAAATGGTGTCTGATAAGGATTTTTAGTCTTTTAGTTATTTTATAGTGTAAAATGGAAGCAAGATGGCTGAGTGGTAAATCGCTTGGCTTCTGAACTGGGGGTCCCAGATTCAAATCCTTGTGAAGACTGGAATTTTTACTTTCAGGATCTATAGAGCACCTCTTAGTCCACCCAACTCTAATGGATACCTGACATTACTTTGGGAAAAGTGGTGCTGGCCACATGACACCCTCATTAACCATGGGCCAGCACCACTTATTTTTACATCATCTGCCACGTAGATCACAAGGTCTGAAGAGGGAACTTTAATATATTGTAAATTATCTGCAATTATGTATATTTGTTGCATTGTGTTTTTCTTGCAATAAATCTGGAGACAGTGAGTGAGAGAATGAGGGGGGCTGTAGAGGAAGTAGTAACAATTAGTTAAGTAAATGTATTGTCATTTCAAAAAAAGTAGAAAGCAAGCCAGTCTGAACCATGTACTAGTACGCGCACTATAACTAGAGTAGACCTATTTCATTTATACTTCAATTCTTGACCTTCGTCACTAATCAACCAATGAGGCAACAGGCAATAAACTGCCAGATTTTTCTGAAGGTCGAAACCATTAAATTTTCTAACTCAACAATTTCTCTTTTCCATTCTCAGAACGTTGCTGGCAATAAACTGTTTAATTGCTCTTCTGTTTTGGGTCGAAACAAAATGGGCTACAATTAAGTTTCAACTTTTGTTTAGCCCAATTCTATTATTTTG
Source organism: Biomphalaria pfeifferi (assembly GCA_030265305.1). Classification (NCBI taxonomy): domain Eukaryota; kingdom Metazoa; phylum Mollusca; class Gastropoda; family Planorbidae; genus Biomphalaria; species Biomphalaria pfeifferi. The sequence goes on along the minus strand of JASAOG010000107.1, from coordinate 538,971 downwards.
TTAGTTTCTTTTATGTACTGCAAATAGCAAGAGGGCCTACTCTAAAACTGACATAAACAAGCATTTTTTTTTTTAATTTTAAAAAAAGCTTATCTAAGGGAAACAAACACAAAATCATTACTTTATATCTCAATATGTTAATTGTTATTTAACCTTGGTTAGGCCAATCTTAGAATATGCATCCTCCGTTTGGAACCCCTCAACTCAATAAAACATTTAAAAAACTGGAACAGACACAAAATAGAGCAGCAAGATTCAAAACAAACAAATATTCACATGTGACTAGAGTAACACCTTTAGTAAAATCACTAAATTTAGAAAGCCTTTAGGATAGAAGACTCAAAATTAAAGTAGCAATTATACATAAAACACTGAACCATAATCTTCAAATACTAAAACAAAATTTAATAAAATACTCTGAAAGACACAAAAATAAAGGCAGTTTCCTCATCCCATATGCTAGGACAAATTTGTACAAAAGCTCCTTCTTCCCTTGTGCTATTACAGCATGGAATGGGTTGCCTGAGCTAGCCAGGAAAACCAGTGACTTAGCAGAATTTAGGTCATTGGGTAATATGCATGACTAAATGCATGATGCGTAGGACGTAAACATCTTCTTTTTTGAAGTAACGTCTGTATTATTTAAGATTTAGATTAATTATGTTATATTGTGAAATGGAGGCACGATGGCTAAGTAATAAAGCACTTGGCTTCCAAACCGGGGGTCCCAAATTCGAATCCTCGTGAAAACTGGAATTTTTACTTTCAGGATCTGTAAGGCACCTCTTAGTCCACCCAGCTCTAATGGGTACCTGACATTAGTTGGATTGTGTATATTTCCATTTGTGTTTATAGGATTTAGTAGATTCTGTGTCCTTGAATGAACACAACATGTTCTATAGTGAGCAAAGGCCAGAAAGTAATCATTGAAGTGAAATTATAAACACTTTAATTAGATAAATCCTATAAGAATAGTTAAATGTTTGAACCAGAATATTGAAATCACATGAAATAGATTTGCTAAACCTACTGAATTAATTACTGATTTGTTAAACAGACTGAATTGAATTAAATAAAATTCAATGTGACTATACCATCGACTCTATTTGTGTACTATTTCACAGGTCGATATTTTGAGACACTGATTTTTTCACCGCTCGAAAATCATCAAGATCAAAAGAAATATCCATGCGTTGAAATACAAGTACTTTAATGATATAAATCCAAGAAGTAAACTTTCATGTCTGAATCACAATATTGGATTCTTCACATAAAATAGATTTAAGTCAAAATTGTATCATAAAAAAATAAACAGCCTGAATAGAACAAACGGAACATTCCATCGCAGTATCCTTGCATCTACTTCTATATTATTACACAAGTCTGATGTATGCTTTATATTTCGAGAATGGAATGTGATGTAACAAATTCATTTCTTTCCTTCTTTTTGCATTGCTAGAAGATACTAGTGACATCATTCTAGTTGCCTTTGTTGTGGTAAATAAGTTAAAGCTTCTGTCTCAAAGCAGTTCCTGCTTAATTGGCTTGTGAAAGTATTAAATTCAAGAACTGTGTCTTTATATAGCTACTGTTCGTTAGTTCTTATTGTTTTTTAATTACCTTTTAATACACTTGTTTTTTCACTAGCTCAAGGTAAAAAGTGTTCTATTTGTTTGATGGAGTTTGATGAAGAAGATGAAACTAAAATTTTACCTTGCAAGCATCAGTTTCATAGTGCTTGTATTTTACCATGGTTAGGAAAGGTACATTTATCATATAATTCTAGTCATTTTGAAAAGAGTTTATCTATTTCAATTTAGAAAGACATGAGTTGTTTGAAAGAAAAAAAAGTTAATACCACTGTTTTGAAAGCTCAGGTTAATTCATGGGCTTAGCTGGGGGGGGGGGGGGGGGGGGGGTGTTCAACAACAACTGCCAAAGTCCATGATTTTAGTTAAGGATTTTTATGTTCACTACCCCTTCCCCCTAACCAAAAAACAAAGCAAAGATGCAATTACCAAATTTTGTAATTGCATTCCCCCCCCCCCCCCCCATCCCATTAGCAGTCACTTCTTTCCGATAATATTGTCAATCTACCAGAAATTCAAGCAACAATATGAGTAAAACCAAAGCAAATGTCATTCAATTCTAGATTCACTAAATCAAAACTATAGTTACCACATGAGTGTTGCAGTGGGGTATATCCCCCCTCCCCCAAAAAAAAGGAAATATTTCAAACTTTGATCTATCTTCCTATCAGTTGCTGCACTCCATAAAAAAGTAAATATATGAGTATTCAAGTCAAAGAAAACTACAGTCATTAGAGGTTAAAGTTTACCTGCCCCAAATTAAACATTGCCCACATTGATCTGTTTTTATACCAGTCGCTGGTCTCCATTAGTAAAGTAAAGTGATTAGAAGATTTGATATTTGGCCTGTGAGTTTTGTTAGCACAATAACAGCATGTTGCGCTGTAGAAAACTCAGAAAATGCATTTTGAAAGCTCAGAATACAGGAAATAATGCTAGCCACTGTGGAACCCTTAGCACTCTCCAAACTCCTGGCTAGCAAGGGGATGGTATCTACTGTCATTCACACCAGAAAGAACCTATTCTAGAGAACATGAGACGAAAAAAAAAATGAAATCTGTGAAGTTGTATACATATGAGGAAAATGGAAACAAAATTACCCTTCAGCCAAACCCACCTGTGAAAAAATCCTTACTACGCCCAAGGTTGATAAATTTTTTTAAAATTTAAAATATAAACATTTATTAGAACATTTAAAGAACGAGTTTGAGAGAAAAAAAAATGTCCCCTGAATTGCGAGTCCAGTCTTAATAGTAATGTAGTACATTGTGCCAATTAAATTAAAAGTTCATCATTTGCATGTAAATTACTGTCTTTTGATTGGATGCTTTGAATTGCAGGTTAACTCTTGCCCCATGTGCCGTCATGAATTACCTACAGATGATCCACAGTATGAAGAATATAAGAAACATAAGGTAAGTTTCACTTATAACTTTATATTTTCATTCTATAACAGACAAACATTTCTCAAGTCTATGTGTCACTCTTTAATGATATGGTCACTCTGTGGAAGTATATAAGTTTAACTCTTTCTCTCCTAATCGACATTACTCTAATTGATTTGGCCACATCATTTCAGTTGAATGGACGATACCACCATCGATGCTTTAAAAGTTTGTTTTTTTCGTCCCCTTCCAAAATTGTTTTTAAGTGCTTAAAATTTAATCTGGGATAGTTTCCCTTTGTAAAACATCCAGATTTTTTTTCTTTATAATGTGTTTTTACCAAAAATGATTTTGGGTTTAAATAGTTTCTAATTTCTTTAGATTGATATTCCAGATAGTAGTGACAGATGAGATAATGAGCTAAGAACAATTATTTTTGTGTGTTTTAATCAATGATATATAAAGTTATTGTATCTTATTTATAACAGATGTTACTTCAAAAAAAGAAGTCCTACGCATTACATGTGACAGCTGCCTGGCCGTGTGGTTTGCACACTGGACTGTCGTTCGAATTTATCAATGGTCCCTGGTTCAAACCCTGCCTGCTCCCATCCCCCGTCGTTTGGACTAGGAAGTAAATTATCTTCAACTCTGAAGTAAACATCCGAACTATGTAAAACATTTTACAAACATGTGTCAACTATTCATGCATGTTAATCAATGACTTAAACTAAGTCATTGTTTTCCTGGCTGATTCAGGCAACCCATTCCATTCTCTAAATGCATTAGGGAAGAAGGAGCACTTGTACTAATTTGTTCTGGAATAAGAAATGTGCCTCTATCTTGTGTCTTTCTGAGTATTTCATTAGGTTTTGTGAAAATATGGATAACTATCATAAAAACATTAATATTGAAAATGCTCTCCCCTTTTGGTACAAAAGGGCTCTCAATTGTTATTGATTCTCACCAAACTTCAATTTTCTTGTTGTTGATCAGACTTTTTTTTGGCCTGAGCATTTTTTGTGTGTATTGCAGCGGAGGCAGATATCATTAAAATCCAAGACTTCAGGTGTTGATTTAGGGTCCAAAATGCGATTTTTTGTTGGCAGAATCTTTCTCATGATCCAATGACCAAAAACAATATTAAGATCGAAAGCATGCATCCTTGTCTTACTGTTATTGCTGGTCATTGACTTGTAGCACTATACTGCTGGTAGACAACTGCACCATTGTAGGTGTAATATATCTTTACTCATAGAACTTGAAATATCTTGAGTAACTTCCTTGTGAACAATGCTAAACATAACTTTATTAATAATATAGACAAAATCAAGTTGATATAAGATTAAATAAATCTATTAGACTTCAGTAATAATATTTTTTGACAAAATCTAACTCACCGCAATAAACAAACTTTCAGTCTAATGTTCTGTCCCAAGACCAAATGACAACAGTGCCACCTATGTTGCATCATTCACAACTAATCGCTAACTTCTCCCACTGTCACCATAGAAACACACACTCTCCATAACACTCCCCCCCTGTTTTTTACCTGAATTGGATTGTAAAGTCTGCTGTTGTGTATCACCAGGCAAAATGAGCCTTCACATGTTAGATAATGTTGGGGGACTTTGGTGGAACTCCATAATAGTTTGTCAGTTTCCAATGCTTTTGGAGGCTTTCTCAAAATCCACAAAGGTTTTGTACAATGGGGCCTGCCACTTGATAGATTGCTCTATGGTGATTGTAATTGTAGAAATATGGTCAGTGCATATGTCCTCTCAGAAACCAGCCTGTTCTGGTCATAAAACTAAAGAGCTTAAATTCCTGCTGTTGCAAAATTTCTTAACTTGTTTAGAACAAGATAAAGAGTTTGTTATTTTGAACTCCCAGCAGCCCAGAAATGTTGACAGACATAGCAGCTAATGGGGCATTGTGACATGACCTTGTTTATTTTGTATATTGTATGTCTTTGTTTTGGTTCTGGCATACTGCCTCCACATTTTCCCATATAACTTTCTCCTCTTTTTTACTCTTATGCCATCTTTAGAATATAAACCGCATCTCGAAAATCATATTATAAAAAAGTAGCAGATAAATTAACTAAATTATGAAAATCCCATGTAGCAGTACAGCATACATTATCCTTCTCAAAATAAAAAAAAAAAAAACAGATGCATTAACTCAATTGAGACCATTCGTTATAGAATGCCTCAACACTGACCTGCAACGTCACTACCTGTGGGCAGTTTAGACCAGTGGTTCACAAACTTTTTTGTCTCGAAGACCCCTTGTCATGTTTTCTGGTTTTTGGTAGACCCCCTGCTTAGCTTATGTTGCATTTTTTAAAAACTAATTTCTAACACTCATTATGAGTCGAAGAGTGAAAAAGTAATTTAAAGCCGCATTTTAAGTTATAGAGATCTACCTAGAAGAAGGAAAACTCTGAATTCGAACCTCTGCTACCTTGCAGCTATATCCAATCAAGGAAAAGGCTTCAGGAGTCAACTCTGAAGAAAAATCAGAAGTCGGGGACCGTTAGGCAGTTTGCGGCACACAACGCTACTTTCTGTCAGAGCCTGTGATCACAAACTGTGTATGTTGTGGGCAGTTTAGACCAGTGGTTCACAAACTTTTTTGTCTCGAAGACCCCTTGTCATGTTTTCTGGTTTTTGGTAGACCCCCTGCTTAGCTTATGTTGCATTTTTTAAAAACTAATTTCTAACACTCATTATGAGTCGAAGAGTGAAAAAGTAATTTAAAGCCGCATTTTAAGTTATAGAGATCTACCTAGAAGAAGGAAAACTCTGAATTCGAACCTCTGCTACCTTGCAGCTATATCCAATCAAGGAAAAGGCTTCAGGAGTCAACTCTGAAGAAAAATCAGAAGTCGGGGACCGTTAGGCAGTTTGCGGCACACAACGCTACTTTCTGTCAGAGCCTGTGATCACAAACTGTGTATGTTGTTTGCAAAGACTTACACAAGAAGCTTTTAATGTTATAAAACTAATACCTCTGATGTGTCCTTTAACTGTATTTTGCTTAAAGAAGTTCTTTTAGTAATATTAGATGTAGGTTTGTGTAAAACAGTTTTTGAAATAATTTCAAGGGCTGGTAAAATCAATGTTTTTTTCCTATAATGTTTCCCGTATTTGGCAATAAGTAAAGAGATAATGATGATGAAAGAGAGATTGTAAGATGCTCACCATCAACTTCTCTTTATGATGTCAAATATAGATTTTTTGGTCTATTCTGAACTTTATCTATAAGCATTCGAAAAGTTTTTCAAACCTTTATCTTTTTATCAAGGTGGCATTGTCTCAGGTGATTCTCCAGCGTAATTCATATCATATCATAATAAAAAGGCACTAATTCAACCGCTTGTGTGATAAGAAAGTAATGAATCCAAATTTTAGATAATCAACGCTGTACAATCTACATTTGTTTTTATTAAACATTAGTTACATGTAGACAAAATTAAGTTATTGAAATAAGTATTGAAATGAAATACAACAATTTTTCATTTGAATAGCAGGATAACTGTTTAAAGGATTAACTAAGGTGCAAATAATATATTAGTGTATTAAATAATTACACTAATAGGATGTAAAAATTAAAGTCACAACCTGCTTATATGAAATCCATTATCGTAGACCCCGGTGGACATCTCATTGACCCCCAATTTATTTGTTCACTTTCGTAGACTCCTTTGAAGTTTTCGTAGACCCCTGGGGTCTATATAGACCACTTTGGGAATCACTGGTTTAGACCAATAGCTCGTTGCCACGTTGTACAGACTTGTGAAATAGCAACGAGCTACTGGTTTAAACTGCCCACAGGTTGTGATGTTGCAGGTCCAGGTGAGTGTTCGGGCGTCTATAATAATTGGTCTTGACTCAATCCTTATTCTGTAAGGGTTTAACTTTTCTGTAGAAGTGTAAATGCAACCCATCCACTAATTAAGCCACACCGGGTACCTATTATTTTACAAAAATGTGCAGTGCTAGTCAGTATTTTGCCATGATTTTTCTCTTAAGTTATTAGATATTATCAATGTTGAAATTAGCCCTCTGGTAATCTTATAATAATTATTTCCTGTGGCATTGATTTAAATATACCCCGTACTATTTACCCGGCATCAAATTTAACTCTTTTTCTCCTAATTGACAATACCATAGTTGATTTGACCTCATTAAATTAAATTAATGTTTAATTTAATAAACTTTACTTTGTGTTGTATAAAAAGATCATGCATCCCCTTTAATTCTATACCAACTAAAACACTTTCTGATAACAAACAAAAAAGTTATTGAAGCTTAATCATAACAGGGGAGTGAAAAATAATTACGGAGAGAAAGAGTTAAATTTTGTAAAAAAAATAAATTTATTTCACTTATCTGTGTGACATTTTACGTCTCGAGAGACGATCTTTTCCCTTTGCAACTTCTTGTGTGACTAAAGAGGCCAATCCGTGATACACAGCTGCGGTCACATGTTGGGCATCTGTAATCATCAGGCGCCATTGCATTTTCACCCTTCTTTCTGCTTCTGTTGCGTATAACATCTGCAATCCGTGACCCTTCCTTCCTTTATGCTCTCTCTCCATGTGGATCTATCCAGTGCCACCTCTTCCCAGCTGCTAGTATCGATTTTGAAGAGCTTCATGTCGCGTTTGCATACATTCGTATAAGGTAAAAGTGGGCGACCAGCGGCTCTCCTGCCTTCAATTAGATCGCCATTCAGAATGTCCTGTGGAAGTCAACCTACTAGCATTCTATGAACGTGGCCAAGGCGCCTGCTGCTTCGTAGCACTTCCTCATTGGTTATCTCATCTTGCCACCTTATTTTAAAGATCCGCCTTAGGCATCGGAGGTGGAAGACATTCAGCTTTTTTTCCTTATTTTTTTTACTTATAGGCACGTGCAAAACAGAGAGAACATGAATTGACCAGTCTACATGATTCCATGTTTGGGTGACCTGCAGAGAAGTTTTGATGAAATCCTCTTCAGTCAGATTGTTGTACTGCGTGTGGAAATGATTACATCTATTAACATTACATTGTCTTATATATCACTAGCAGGTTACACACTTTTTGTCCATTAAATAGCGTAAAAATGAATGAATGGGTCTGTGAGCTAGAGTTTTGAATAACCTTTTTTGTGGATTAGCCAGTATAAATGAGGGAACCTGATAAACAAAATGGAATTTAGCGATTGAAACCTTCAGGTGGTGTGAAGGAATCAAAGTGATCCAAGTAGTTCTTTAGTCAGATGTTGATCTGCATTCTTTATATCTAGGGTAGATGCCCTTGAAAATGCCTTTCATCGCACAGCTTTATGTACCGGTACTGACTTATTTGGAGTGTGTACTAAGTAGTTTTAACATTTTTAAAACAGAAAGACAAAAGTCTAGCATGTATTATGCTGCATTAAGCTTTTATGCATTTAGCATTTTATTGACCTTTCAGAGTTATGTTAGTAGCATTTTTTTTACCTTTCAGAGTAATTGTTAATGTTGTGCAGAAATAAATACCCGGTAATAAAATATTAAATGTAATTGTCATTTCATCCTTTAAAACTTTTTAGTGAAGTTTGAAATTTATTATTTTTTCATTCACTAACCTCAAACAATGAAGATCTCAATAAATGTGTATATTTATAGTCACAAAATAATGCTAAAATTTTTGCTTTAATTATCTTACCATTGATAGTGGATAGTTTTAGTACGAGAATGTCAATTGCATCACTATTGTTTCGGAAAAATTGATACAGGTGGTCTATACACATGAAGCCATCTAATAGCTTTATGTGTGACATTTGTTAGCAAAAAATTTCAACTTTACAGGATGTTGTACAGTATATTTAAACATAACACACAATCAGCAGTACAGTAAAGCCGGCCACTATTATCATTATCATTCCATTTCAATTACCATAGCCTGATATGTTATATATCATGAATCATTTGTGTTAACCTACTTGTAAAAAAAATTCTTAACTATCATTACAGCTGTTTTTATTTGAAGCATGGTTCAATTTATTAAATGTGGAGAGGAATAATGCAACCTTTTTGTCATTCTTGAAAAGGTGGAATACTAGCACTGATACTCAGGCAATTACCCTGGTACAAATAGTGCTATAATAGTAGCACTTAAATGCTGTAATATCAGATTACTACCTTTTAAGTTTATTACTTTCATATTCAAAATAAGCCATTCTTATAAAAATAGCATTTGTACCTTTCAGTGACAAGTTCATCATGGCAACTGTTACTATTTGCAAGTTAAAGCTGTAGCAATGTTTCATTTTAGTGTTTAAAAAAAAAAATTTTGATCACTCAAGCCACCTTAGTACTGGTAATCTAATTGTGAAATCTAGCATTAGCTCAGCATACACAAATTAAGAACTGCCGCCAAATATTTAAGTATTGCCAAAAATTTAAGTATTTCGCATTAACATAATAGGGAGAAAAGATTAAATAACTCATGATAAAAAAGATGGATCATTTTAATACAGTACAACATGTATAAAATGAAATGACAATAAAATGATTATCCACAAAAAATCCAGTTTGCTTTCAGCACAAAGACATGAACACCCACAAGCAGCTAGTAATCTGAAAAGAGAAAAAAAAACAAAAAAAAAACTCAAAACTAGCCCAGAGGAGTAACTGATACATTATAGAATCTTGATCCACAAGCCTTACGACCTGTCAACCAAATAATTTTTAAAAGAGTGGCATAACAATACAACGCAAAATAACAATTATGATAAAACAACAGAATGAATGACAAGACCATCCATTTAGCATCTGTTGAAAACTGTGTTGTAAGATGCAATAAACTTGAGTTCTTTACCCCATTCAGAACAAACATATCTCTGTACAGTGTTACCCATGTGAAAAAACAAAAAACAGTTATGCTAAATGAAAGGCCTATACCAGTAACCTAAACAATGGTCAAGCAAAGTAACATTAGAACTACAAACAAATACAAAATTAAATGCAGGCAATATATAGCTTTTCCTGTCCTAAATGAAAGCCTATTACATTGTATGCACTGCTAGATTACGTCCCACTGTAATGCAATCACAAATTCTATCACTAAAACTATATTGCCTACATCAGACTACAACGAACTGAGTTAAAAAGAGCTACAGGTGCAATCTTCCTTACTAACTGTAAAAGGGCAGGAAAGCAATACAATTATTAACCTGATATGACCTTATGGGTCACTTACAAAATTTCAAGAATGGAACAATTTAACATTTAGCATTAGCAAAAAAATGTAATTCAATCAAGCCCTTTTACAAAAAAGACTTCACTTCAAGAGACACTTATGTGCAAGCCAATTGTCTACACAAAGTGCCCATATTGATAACAGTGCAGACTCCATGAGTCAGAACGAGCTCTACACTGTACACAACAAAGGCAAGAAGTGACGGGGGCATTTAACAATAAATAATAGAAATATCTACCCTGCCTAGCGATTGTAAGGATGATAGCCTCCATGAGCTGCGCCTCTCTTTTGCGCTTTACCGTAATTTGATTGACCTGTTAAAGAAATCAAGAATCTGTTAGAATTTTTTTTTTTTACATTTAACCAAAATATTCACATCCAAATGGCAAAAAGGAATAAAATTTTTAGGACTTTTAATAAAGAATATTTTTCAGAAATGGACCGAAAGTAAAATTTAATCGATTTTATAAGGCAACAGCATAATGAAAAACTGCCTTGAATAACAGCTCACAACAAAGTACAACAAATACTATAAAATGTGATTATATCACAGCTAGGACGCAACTAGCAGCATATAGAGATTTCTGACTACCTAACTAGGAAGGAAAAAAGACCAAATGAGGATAGTGCTTATGATGTTTTGTTCCTTGGAAAAAGACTAACAGAAGATTGTGCTTATGTTGTTTTGTTCCTTCTTGTGCAATGTCAATTATGTGTACAATGAAAAAAAACAAAACAGTTGTTTTTACTTCTTTATTACAAGAAACACAGATGTTCTAAATGGATCAAATACATAAATCAAATAAAACAGCAAACAAAAACAAAAGCAAACTGTTACAGATCATTTTCTTGGGTCACACAATTTGAAGTCCAAAGTAAAAACAAGTTTAAAACAAACAAAAGAAAAAATGATTAAAAGCTACATCTCGAAAATGAACACACAAGTAGTTTGAGTTGTAATTAAATTTGACCAGCAAATTACATAAATTGTTATCTTAAATGCACAAAGTTGCCTTCATTAATTGGTATAAGACTTGCATTTTGATATAATTTTATTTCTTTATGTAAAATTGTGATCAAACCTAATTCATTTTTACATGAGAATGCTTACACAATTTAAAAAAAATTTGACAATTAATGCAGCAGGCCAGACTAAAACAGTGGCAGACTTTAAAAAAAAAAAAATACATGGTTCCAACCAACTTGGAAATAGCACTTATTTTAAAGATATCTAATTATCCAAAACAATATATTAGAAATTGAGAAATGAAAACAAAAAATCAAGCCATTACTATGCTTATATATAAAAAATTAATCTGCTGCATCATTTTGCCTCACATTTCATAGGAAAAGATGTACAAATGACATGCTTGGAAGAAAACCTAGTCCAGCCTTGACCGCCACTGTCTTCAAGCCAACCTGCTGTTAACTATTTCAAAATAAACAAATATATAAGCATTCCCATGTGCAGGATGGAGTGATGATCAATAGGAGCAAGGTTGATTCACTCACCTCCTCCCTGTCCATAGCCCCAATCATCATAACCTTTAAAATTATAAACAAAACTGTTACAATAACAGCCAAAGCTGTGATACATTATTACATACAATCACTACCGGTAGAGAAATGAGTAAACATTGTTATCTGAAAATCTTAAAAGTTCACACATAATTGCTGTAAAGTAATATTATCTAATACAACACTAATTGATAATTAAACGAAGGTCTACAAAGTTTGAGGTTTAAAAATATGAAAACACTATTTGTGAAGTCATTCTTCAAACATAAATAACACTTGTTCTAGCTACACTGAAATAATCAATTACATTTTAGCAAATATATAATGGTAAAATACTCAATATTGCCTGGTAAAATTTAACAAAATATAAAACTTAACCAAATATAAAAAAAAAAAAAATGAATATAAAACCAATCAACAAAACAATTTTGAAGTTGTACCTGTTCCCTGCTTGCACAATAAAAGAATAAAGGACTCAAAAAAATTTTAAGAAACAAAAACATTTTTATTAATAGACTTCAATTGATAAAGACTGTAGAAAGTGGCCTGTAGACCTATTACACATAAAAAACATTTGACATAACCCTCCTCTACAAATGAATAAAAGCTGAAAAATAAGACAATACAAATGTTCTTTTACTACTTACCACCATATCCATATCCATAGCTTTGGTCGTATCCTCCACTGTTCCATCCACCATAGCCTCCATAGCCCCCTCCATAGCCATAATCCCCACCATAACCATATCCATAGCCCTGATCATAACCAGGATAGGCCCCATAACCCCCATAGCCGTAACCTTGGTTGTATCCATAACCTGGAAATCCTCCTTAAAAAAAAAAATTGATTGTGTTTAAGTGATTAGTAAAAAAAAGAAAGTTAAGTAGGGTTTCGGTTTATCTAGATTCTAGATGCACAAAAAATATGTTACAGAGGGATTTAAAAATGAATACATGACAATTTAATGTTAATATTGAAAAGCTATATATAAATGTGTGTGTAAACATTGAAGGTCTTAAGCACTCCTGGGAAGCTTAAGAGTACTAAAAGTACATCTACTATTCTACTGAGCTGTTAAGGATATGGCTTCTGCTATTTAGTGTTTAGAAATTTTTTGCAAGCTATCTAATATGTCTCCCTAATAGTTTGCCAATATTTGTAATTGTGTAGTGCAATTTGACACGACTCTTTTGACAACTTGTAACTCTAAGGATCCTAGTTCCAGTGAAGCTAAAGGCTGAACATTTAACGCTCTCTCCGTAACTTTTCCTCATTCCGATAGTAATATTCATTTTGCTCATTTGAATTTCACTATTCTGTTCTGATTAAACTTAAATAACTTTTTGTTTATTATTAAAAAATGTTATATTTGACTTCTATTATCCAACTTACCTCTACCACCACGTCCACCTCTACCAGCAGGTCCAAAGCCTCTACCCCTTGGACCACCCCTGACATTAGCAGCAGCACCTCCTGGAGGAGTAGCTTTTTTAACTTCAACCTAATGGAATAGAGACTATGTTTTACAACTTCAAAGATTACTTTTTAAAGCGCCAATAGGTCTTAGACAGGCCATCATTAGTTTCTTGTTAATTTATGTTGGTTCTTTCAGTAAAAAAAAAAAAAGAAAAAAAGATACCTTAAAACCTTGCAATCTGAACAAATTTCAATTTTAAAAATTTAAAGGGAAAAATGTAATGGTCCTCAATTGGTCGGTCTATGAAATAATACTCAGTTTGCATGGTTTTAATATTTTAACATTTATTTTATCATGCAAGAGCTAGTACTACAAATTTACTGAAACACAAAAACCCAGCAAAGCATTAAAAAACTGGAATGCCTCAGGCCTTTACAGTCTCAAAGAAATTAATCACTGAAATTTAAGCGTAAACCTGAAAAAATATTTTTTTAAAAACAAAAATTGAAGCTTACAAAATTCAATTAAAGAACCAACAAATTAAAGCAATGAAAGACCAAAAAAAAAACCCCAAAAGAGCCTGTCTAAAATCTAGTTGTGCTTTATAATAATCATGTATTCAAAGGAAAAAAAATTAATAGGGAAATTTAATTTAATTTTAAAGTCTGTAAAATCTTGTCATTTAGCTTGGAATCCATCAATATAAATAAATAAAATATTTATGGCACCTGTTAGGCAGTGAGAAAAATAAATGCAAATTTTTATTAAATTATCATTATATCATTTTAAATTTAAATTAGCAAGGGATAAATGTAAACTTTATTAATGATTGTTGTTTTTTTTTTGCAAGTAGAGTTGAATTATTGTTTACATTTATCATTATGAGCATAGATCAACTTAGAGTTTATGGTACCTCACGGCCCACATCACTCCGAGCTCCTTTGTTCCATCAATTCCGTCTCCTGCAGGAAAGTGGAACAAAATCAGCTTCAGTCTCAGTTGTATAATATACACAGGTGAAACAAGCTCATTTTTATCATGCTGCCATTGATTTTAAGTTCAAGTGGAAAGAAATGCCCAACATTTTAAAAATGTGTTATTACCATGATTGATGACAACCATGTCAAAACAAAAGGAGCCATTTAAAATTATACCCTGATTAGTCAGACTTTCACCAAATCATTTACAAATTTTTTACCCTTTTCAATCTAAATAAAATACATTTTAAATATAAACACTAGAAAAAAATTATAAAAAATTATCCTTACATGAGGCTTTTAGTATAAAGTGCAGCATTTTAATTTAATATTTAAGAACAAAAAAACATTTGTAGAAGCAATTTACCTCCTGTGTTCCAATTTTATGATTTGTCTGTTCTAAACATTTTTTCATGGCAGATAATTTTTTAAATTCAACAAAACAAAAAGCTCTTCTCTGTTCCTTTGTTTTATCAAAAGGAAGCTCAAGCTTCTCAACCTGTGCAATAATAAATAAATACAAAAATAATTAACAAACATCCTTTTGCTAAGACAAAAGGGCAACACAGAGAGGATATGTAAAACCATAAATAAGTTGTCTTCCAAATGCTAAACAAATGATGAAAATAATGTTTAGTGAAATTGAATTGTCCATTATGGTTCTGCCTTTGTTGGACAACAAAAGATCATTAGAGAAAAGTTGCAACTTGTTGCAAATGCAATGGTTTATATAAAATAATAATTAGAATGACATGTATCATAATATCATTAAATTGACCTAGAAATTAGGACTTATACCTACAAACTGATGAGTCACGTGTGAAATAATTTTGAGCTAACAGCACTATTTAATAATTAAAAGTCAAAGGAAGATTCCATATGTGACTTAACTTCATGCATGTCTAGTTCTAAATTTTATCATCCCTATTTAACTTTAGGAATATATTGTAGATATAGATTCTATAAAATTTTTTAAGTGATGAATATTTGTTCCAATATGGTACTTGTACACAGAAGTCCCACCTAGTTATAGTGGAAAGCTGACCATTTTAGATGCGCGCGTAAATTTTAAAATATTTTTAAAATTTATAAACAGTGTTCCCCCACCATTCTGAGATTAGGATTTCAGGAGATTTCCAGGAAAAAATATTCAATTTCAGGAGCAGAAAAATGCAAACTATATCTATATTTAGTAATAAATATAAGAATTACCATATACATGTATACAATTTTTTTTCCCTTTTCAAATTAGCAAATTTAAAAGTAACTGATTAAAGAGTAAAAAAGTACTTGTAAACCAATAAGCCTATTTGCACTACTCTCTCTCTATATATATTGCTTGTATTAGTCAACAATAGGAATTAATTAAAATCTCTAAAATTAAACAAATTGCAATGTACAACACATTATCAATATCAGCTTCCTATTTCAATGGAAATCTCTTGCATTGATTGTTTTTATTAACAATAGGTGTCTTTAAATCTATAAAACCTAGCTCTGAATCATAAGGCTAGAAGTGAATTTGATAGTAAAACCATGAATAGTTTTATTTTATATAGCAGCTTAAATACTATTTTATAGACCATATTACACTATACTCTAAGCCCCATCTACTTCACAATCTAGATTTATAAAACTAAAACTAAGAGAGCGATTCCAGAATCTAAGTAGATCTCTATTAGATCTAGAATTCTAGAAATATAATCTATACCATTAATCATATATACTCTGAGTCTAAGGCCTCCACTCTAAAAAGTACAGTAGAAGTAGAATAGTAGGCCCTATATTCAGTATAGTATATTGATTATTGGCTATAACTATTAAATACTGTCTGTAACTATATCACTATATCTGTCTCTAGATTGACTAGATATATCTATCTCTATCTGCTATCTGACTAGAGATCTACTAGTAACTAGTACGACTACTAGATCTAGAAGATAACTAGCTCTAGATTGACTAGATCTAATTCGTACTGATGATAGTAGATCTAGTAGACTAGATCTACATAATATTATAACATACGTATAGTAATCGATCTAGATCTAGTCATTTCTAGTAGATCTAGAATTCCAGATCATCATCACTACGTACTAGATCTACTACTACTACTCGTCTACAGTACTAGTCTTAGTCTACTCTAGGCTAGATTCTAGATGATAGATCTAATCTAGATTTACGGTCTAGTCTTAATTTTAATATCAAGTCTTTCTAGATCTAGCATTTTCATTATAATTCTAGATCTATCAAATCTATGTAGATCTAAATTTGTTTTAAAAAAAATCACTTTTGAGATATTTATTACAAATGAACAGTGACAGGTAGAGGTTAATGTGTGACCCTGCGAGATGACACAGCAGCGAGTATTCTCTGGAATGCACATGTATAAACAAAGACGGGATGTGACGTGATGTTCCAGAAGGTACTAGCAGTGTTTCTGCAACATTGGAGAAGCGATTAGGGACTCTATATTAACCAGAGAGTTTATGTGGAAAGTCAGTTGTTGTTACTGTTGTCTACTGTGCAAGACAGTAGAAGAGGTGTACAACTCGATGCAAGTTAACTAGGGTAGAGTTAGCTGGAGTGGACTTGAGTCGTTAAAGTATATACAGTGAACTACAGTGGACTTGAGTCGTTCAGTCGATACAATTGAAATAAGATATGTACAGATCTGATCCAGTAGACTAGTAGATCTAGAATTCTAGATCATCATCACTACGTACTAGATCTACTACTACTACTCGTCTACAGTACTAGTCTTAGTCTACTCTAGATTCTAGATGATAGATCTAATCTAGATTTACGGTCTAGTCTTATTTTTAATATCAAGTCTTTCTAGATCTAGCATTTTCATTATAATTCTAGATCTATCAAATCTATGTAGATCTAAATTTGTTTAAAAAAAAAAACCACTTTTGAGATCGAGATAGACTTAGAATACCGGTACTTAGATCTATGTTTATATATGCCAGTGACTATTAAAGTAAACAAAGTATTAGAACTTCCGTTTTAGGCTTGAATTCGCCATATTATTACATTTTTATTAAATGAAAGCCGACAATGCCGTTTTTTTTTCTTAATCGCCCGTAGGATCGGCGATTTTCATATTGAAGGACACCCAAAAAGACAATTTTGTCTATTTTTCTGGAGATTCTTATGACTTTTCAGGAGATTTTTAATAATTTCAGGAGATTTCCAGGAGCTCCTGAAAAATCAGGAGGCCACGGGAACCCTGTATAAAAGAAGAACATAACTTTTACAGAATATTTTTTTCTTAGCTTCTGTATCACCACATTAATATTAGTCACAATTCAAAAATAAAAATTGAAACTTACTGGACCAAATGTTTCGAAGTATGCTTTAACTTCATCTTCTGTGATTGCAGGATCTAATCTTCCAACAAATACTTTTTTATTGACAGGTCTAGGATTTGCTCTCTTTGGATCTATCGTCCTGCCATGTAATTTGTGTTCTTTTTCTGCTAAAACCTGTTAGAAGAATTGTTCTATTTAATGCATGAACAAACTTGATATAAAGCTTATAATACAGAGACCTCAACATTCTGAACAGGTATTTCAAGATTTAAAAATACAAATACTTAGACATAACAAGGTAACAAAGACAGTTTGTGTGGAAACACGAACTCAAAATCGGCCTCCGAAGTGGTCCACCCATGCAGGTAAAAAGGCAGGCTTCAATATTTTCAAGAAAGAACATCAGAATGAAATTCTATAAAAGACAAATGACACAAGAATGGAGAACGAAGGTTGACAGATCTTGTGTGGTGCCCCAGCAGTCCAAACCAAAGGATAGGTGAAAGTTAATGTGAAGTTAAATGCGAACCTGGCCTAACTGATGATTTATAATGAATATCTTATTGTTTTGTAAAGGGTCAATCTCTTATTCAAATCCTCAAAAAAAAAAAAAAAGAAAAAAACATTTTCGTAAAAAAAAAAAAAAATCATTTATCAAGTATACCATTGTCGTAGTGTAGCACTGCAGTTCACACGATATGAAAACCCACTTATTGTTTTAAATTATGTCCAACTTATGTGCATACTAAGATTTTTTCTCTTAAAAAAAGTAAACATTTTTTTGGTAGATGTAGTAGTTAGTAGGACAGAACTTACATAACGTAGTAATACAAATGTAAAAAAAAATTTTTTTAACAAAAAGTCTAAAACCATTTTAAATGTGTTAAAAATATGGTCAATAGTCATCTCCCCTACTACTACTGTGTTTGTTACTATTAATAGTGAATAGTTGTTTGAGTGGTGTATTTATAATGAAAAAACTGCTTGCATAAATGATTTTAAAAATGAGATTTTTACTTTCAGAAAAGAAAAAAGTAACATTTTTGTAATAAACTGGGGTTTCTTTAAATGTATACAAAGTTTAATGTTTTATTTATGTACAGTATAATATGTTCAACTTTGAGGACTACTGTTAATAAGGCAGATTGAAGCATTAAGCTTTTAAGTAGAGCTATGATGTCTCATTCTGAGTACAAACACAAGCGTAGTGAATGATGTAATTTACTGACACTAAAAAAAAATAACATCACATATTTTTATTTTAATGAGATTTTCAGAATTCTAATCCTACATGTTAAAGGCACACAAAATAATTTGTTATAAATTTACCTTATCAACTGCTTCTGTGGTGGCAAAGACAACAAAACCAAAACCTCTGGATTTTCTTGTCTCTAAATCTGTTTTAAGTGTACAATTTGTGACCTCACCAAATTTTTCAAAATATTCCCTGAGATCTTCTGTTAGATTAGAAAAAAAAAATGAAATGCATGAGAATTACATATAAATAAATAAACAAATAATTGCTTTTATATAGCGCTACTTTCATGCTTATAGTATGCCCAGAGCGCTTTGGTCCAATCTCAGTTGTGGATCAGTGGCATGGGTATGTGTGTATTTAGCAAGTTTTTCCGTGCTGCCTTCAGGCGCTTGGTAAACACAACTCTACTTGAGTCTAGTGTCGAACCTCGAGCCCCCTTCATAGGTAGCCAAGTTCAAGCACACTTAGCCTCTCGACCATGCTTCCCACTATACATATATCTATATATACATATCTATATTAATTATATATAAAATTATGAAATTTACTAACAAAAAAAAAACAACAAAAAACAACTTACTTGTGGTTGTCTCCCAGCTTAATCCACCTACAAAAACTTTTCTGATGAACAAAAACATTGAAATGATTTTAAGAAGTGGACAAGAAAGTGCTTAAAATGTCAATTTATACATTTGAAGAAAAAAAAAAAACAGACAACTAATATTTCATTGACTTTCAAAGTAAGTGTTAAGATACAAAAGATTGAAGTTCAATAAGCAATTGTCAGGGTTCCCACATAATTCTGAGACTGGTATTTCAAGAGATTTACCCCAATTTTAAAAAGAGAAAATATTTGAGTGGAAAAAAAAACAACAACAATATATACTATACTACTATACATACAGTTAGAACCAACATTAAAAGAATTAAAAGATTTAAGTAAGATTTGTATTATTAGACCTCTTGACGAATAAATTACAAGATTTTATCTTTAAAATAAGTAAATTCATTTGCTTTGCTTTCTGGGACATGTCACCTGCATGCCAGATGGAAGAATCCCTAAAGCTTGCAGAGGAAGTCAGACCCAAGACTAACCTATAGAGATGTCTGCAAGTGAGACATGAAAACCACAGGCATCAATGAAAGTATGTGGGAGGAACATCACAGTATGTGCTGGTACAAACTTCGCAGAGAGCAAAAGAAACAAAGCTGTCTTAGTCAAGAGAAAGAAAGCTGCCCTATCAGCTAGCCCTAAAACAGATGCATATACATGCATAAATTGTGGCAAAGTCTGCCCAATCTCAAGATGAAACCAAAACCAGCGACTCAGCTGGACACATCCATTGTCTTCCAAGGCAGAAGGAGCCACAAATTGGTATTAACTGAAAACTAAAAAAAAAAAAAAAATTTGACTACTTCAGTGTAAGTCTATTTCATTATTAAAAGACCAGGCTGCTACAGGAAACTGCTACAATCTTAACATACACTGATTATTGACATGAGCTGACAACCAGTTCTGTCTACACCACTGCCACTGACTGAAGCAATTAAAAAGAAAAAACAGTCAAGTTTAGCAGATGTAAAATAAGCCACTGGTATATTGTACACCTACAGGACTGAGACACAAACACAAGGTACCTTTAATAATTTGTATTAAGATAACTAATTACATTATATATCATAAATTGATAAATATAATAAAGTAAAATAGATTTTCATATTAACTTAACACAAAGTTTCTTTTCTGATCACAACAACACCCTTTCTTATATTTAAGCCAACTACCTGAGTTACAGATAAATTAAAATTGAGCAATTCTTTAGTAAAATTGTGACAACCAAAGTAATATTTATTTCACTTTTTATATATAAGAAATTTTTTAAAAATTTAAAGTAATAATCTAGAGAATCTAGAGTAAAGTGCAAAGTTCGAGCAGCCCCGATTTGTCAAGAGGTTCGAACTGTTCACTTTTTATTGCTAAAACTTTTTTATTTGAATGTTTACCAAATTACTACTATATTGCTACTGCGCATGCACCTTTTTTCTTTACTTCCGACACATACTATTTCCTTTCCCTTGTAAAGGCTAAGTTCATGGTGAGGTCAAACTCAGGAGGTGTGGAATTATTCTTTTTTACTACCCGGTAGTGAAGGAAATGGGTAATGGGCTTAAGGCTATTTTTTAAGTCTGATTGCTCATCAGCTTAAAGAGACTATTTGAAGTTGTGGAGGGTGGTAAAT
This sequence comes from Biomphalaria pfeifferi, assembly GCA_030265305.1. Lineage (NCBI taxonomy): Eukaryota > Metazoa > Mollusca > Gastropoda > Planorbidae > Biomphalaria > Biomphalaria pfeifferi. The sequence goes on along the minus strand of JASAOG010000107.1, from coordinate 518,035 downwards.
GGTGCAATGGATGGTGTTCTTGCGCTGAAGTAAAAAGAAAATGACTTTATAGTGAAAATTAAATATTAAAACATGTTTTTAGATATATTTTCTTTGATCTGTTCGAACCTTAAAGCAACCCATTCGAGCTTACTAACTGGGAAAAAATCCACTCGAGGTAAAGTACGCTTGGCAATACCTACCCTACACCTCTTGAACTCATATTTAATTTTAACCAAGCCTAGTGATACATTAAATTCGATCTATTTTTATAGAAAAAGGGACAAGGAATTCAGAGATACCATCAGTTTTTTCATAGGTCAGACCGTTACGGTGCTATAAAAATCCAAACGTGAAAATTATTGCCTGCGGGCTTAATAATTTCGAACTTCTCACTTTACTCTAGATCTAAATCTAGATCTAAGTCAGTACTTACACAAAATAGCTATGAAAAAGGCTACGGCTATGATATATCTTATCTTCTTATATAATACAAACGTTACTTCAAAAAAGAAGATGATTACGTCCTACGCGTCATGCATATTAACCAATGACTTAAATTCTGCCAAGTCACTGGTTTTCCTGGCTAGCTCAGGCAACCCATTCCATGCTCTAATAGCACTAGGGAAGAAGGAGTATTTGTACAAATTTGTCCTAGCATATGGGACGAGGAATGTGTCTTTATTTTTGTGTCTCTCAGAGTGTTTTATTAAATTTTGTCTTTGTATTTGAAGATTATGGTTCAGTGTTTTATGTATAATTGCTACTTTACTTTTGAGTCTTCTGTCCTGAAGGCTTTCTAAATTTAGTGATTTTACTAATGGTGTTACTCTAGTCAAATGTGAATATTCGTTTGTTATGAATCTCACTGCTCTATTTTGTGTTTGTTCCAGTTTCTTTATGTTTTCTTGAGTTGAGGGGTCCCAAACGGTGGATGCATATTCTATTATTGGCCTAACCAAGGTTAAATAACATTTTAGTCTTATGTTCTTATTTGATTTATAGAAATTTCTTTTAATAAACCCTAATGCTTTGTTGGATTTTTTTTATAGTTTCATCAATATGTGGATTCCATGACAGATTTTCATTTATTATAACACCTAGATATTTTGCGTTTTTAGTCTGTGTTACTGGTTTGCCATGGATAAGATAAGTGGAATTAATTTGTTTTAGTTTTTTTGTTACTCTTAACAACTGACATTTTTCTGGGTGGAAAGACATGCTCCAATTTGATTCCCATTTCTGTAATTCATCTAATTCTCTTTGTAAAATATCTGTGTCTTGTGTTGTTTTTATTGTTCTATATATTATGCAATCGTCTGCAAATAATCTGACTTTTGTTCCTGAAGTAATGCAATTTGGTAAATCATTTATGTAAATTAAAAATAGTAGTGGACCCAAGACTGTTCCTTGAGGTACACCTGAGTTTACTGTTATCGATGTTGATTTAGAGCCATTTATTATTACAGTTTGTTCTTTCCCTATCAGAAAATCTTTAATCCACTGATGCAGTGGACCATTAATTCCAAAATAATTTAATTTTTTAAGCAAACTATGGTGGTGAACTTTGTCAAAAGCCTTAGAAAAATCTAGTAAGATAGCATCTATTTGTTCACTATTATCTAAACCTATTTATATTTATAGATCTCTAGATCTAGCAATGTAGAACCTTTTTTTTTTTTTTACTAGACCATTAAGTCACAATTTCCATTTTTTAATTAATTTATTTTTTTTTTACTGTTATTCACTTGATATTGAATAATTGATCAAAAGGGGACAAGCAGTAGCAGTATAATAGATCTATTCTAGATCTTCTAGTATTAGTAGTATGGGCAGTATCATGAGTAGGTTATCAGTCATAGCTATGCTATGCTGCATACTCATTTTCACGATGAAGATCATGACAGACTATCTATAATTTTCATGCAATGGCAGCCATTGGCCCATGGTCATGGGCATGGTAGATCTACCCAAAATATTTAGCGTTCTGAGTCTGACTTAGCCGGTATTATCTACAACTAGACAGTCGATTTGGCTATATTACCTATATAAAATCTGAAGTATAGATTTGTAATAAGTTAAAAGCTAGATATAGAATAGATAACATAATTATGGATACTCTATAACAGTTCTAAAACAAAAACCGTAAGATACGCTAAGCAGATGGCCTCGTTTTCGATTAGCTGAATAATGAGCACTTTTTTTTCTGGGAGAGGAGAAAAAATCTCACCTGTCATCTTCACCATCATCGTCTTCGTCTACTAACATCTGTTGGTTTTCTGAACTATCTTCAGCATTGGCGTTAACTTCTGCATTTCCATTCTGTTCTTCAAATGTTTCATAATTGTCATCTTGTTGCATTTCATCTGCCATTTTAAAATTAAGAAAATTTAATCTATTTTACCCTAAAAATACAATTCCCACGCGCACAAACGCCAAGCCTCTTCCTGAAAAGAACGGTCACGTGATTATGTAAAACAAACTCTCGTAATCCCACGAAGAATTATTTATTGTAAAAATTAATAATTAAAATTAAAGCAAAAATATTTTTTATAGCAATAATTTATGTGCCTATTTTCTTTTATAATTAGATCCTATTTTTATTTGTTTAACCGATGACATCATTAGTAAAGAATTCAATGTCCTCTTAGCCAGATTTTTCCGGCATTTTTCAAAAGTAAATATGCTACCTTGGTGAGAGACCTTGAATTTAAATATACCATTCAACAACAAAATAATAATTCTGGCTGCCGCACAAATAAACATCATTAAAATCATTTGGTTTTATTATACTAATGAGCTTTTTATATGTTGCTTTATAGCAATAAATTGATTTTTAATTTAAAATATTTTATGAATTTCATCAGAAAACGACAGTCACGAATTATAATTAAAATTTACGCATTTAGACATAAAATTGTCTATATTTTCATTAAAAAAATTTAGAATAGATAAAAAAACACTTTAAAAAACTCATCAATTTACATTTTGTAAAATCTTCAATGACTTAAAATGATATCGAGAGAGAGAACTTAGATTAGCATTTTTTGCAAAACCGGAAGTGGTTATTTTAAAAACTCCATGTAACTAAGCAACATCAGACGCCGACTTCATTATTCATCATTATTTTGAAGATAAACTATCTTAAAAGAGGTAGATCTATGTTTATTTTTAAAAACATCTACAATAACACGTGCCATTTATTATTGCAATAGTTAATTAATGGCAGAAGATTATCAAATAAATTCACTTTCATGACTTTACATGAAGTCATGATATTATTATCATCATCATGATCATCATGAGTCATGATTGATTGACATGTCTGACATGATCATGATGATGATGATATTCATCATGATCATAATCATATTGATAATGATAATTATTTCATCTCTCAAATATTTGAAATATCTGTCAGATAACTGAGATATCAGTCATACTCATATGACATATCACAATCAAATGAATCAATTATATTTATAGAATTAATTATTTGAATTATACACATTTAGCTTACCTCTATTTATTAATTATCAAAGCATTCAAGATCATAGTCATAGATGTATTCAACTCATTCATATAGATGATATAGTCATAGTCATATTAGAATAGATCTAGATTTACTATTAGATCTATATGATTAGGTACTTCGATAAACTGACCTAGATCCATTTTTTTGTCTCCCAAAAAAATGGCTGAAAAGTGTGTCAGCACATTTTACCCTTTTTTAAGGGTGGTCATTTCCATCAAAGTTTTAGCACATTGTATTTGATTTCAGGACTAATTGTGACTACTTTTTGTAAACATAAGATAGAGATCATTTTTATTTGCTTTTGAAGCCAATCTGTTAAATTTTTTCCCAACAAAAGTTTATGTGAAAGTTGACATTTTTACAACTTTTTTCCTATAAAAGTTACAACAATGCTGTTTGCTACAATAATTTATCATATGATGAAATGTGTATATTTCAAATTTCATTAAATTCTCTTGGCGTACTTTAAAGATATTTGATATTAAAATTAACAAAGACAAAGAAGGGTAAAATTTTACTTTGGCTTCAAAAGCAAATAAAAATGATCTCTGATATCTTATGTTTACAAAAAGTAATCACAATTAGACCTGAAATCAAATACTGTATACGGCATATATATATCTAATATTTTTTATTTGATATTTGTGGTCTAGCTAAATAAACTTAATTAGTAAGCACATTCAAACAAACTATTAGATTTTAGACCATATATAATTACCATTATGATTATTGGATCTAGATCTAGAGATAGAGATATCAGAGAGACTACATTATACTAGATCTAAATACTAAACAAACCAAAAATAGACTATATTATAATAGGCATATAAACTATAATTATCAGGGCTGGTCTAAAGCTTAGACAAACAAGGCAGCCTCTGGTTGGTGGGAACCTCAATGTTTTTAGAGAAGAAATAGTGAAATTTGTCCTATGCATTATTGTACACTATGTTTTTAATAAATTGCATAATTTTTATTTTTTCACTGTATATTTCTTATTTTTCTATTTCATTTGGGTGGCAACCTAATTCACTTTGCTTAGGACTTCCAATTATCTAAGGCCGGCCCTGCTGTCAAAGTTAATCATAAATTTAAATGGACAAAAATTTATAGTTCTAGTTAAAATCTACTGTTCATTTATAGTTGATTGTTTGTAAAAACTAATGACTTGTTTAGCCTACAATTTGTAGTATACGTGGGAAGCGGGGTTGATAGGCTAAGTACACTTGAACTTATTAGTTTGGCTACCTGTGAAGGGGGCTTTAGGTTCGACACCAACTCGAGCAGAGTTGTGTTAACTGAGCGCCTAAAGGCAGCACGAAAAACCTTCTCCTGGATACCCCACTGGTCCACAAATGAGATTGGACCATAGCGCTCTGAGCATGCTATAAGCATGAAAGTAGCTCTATATAAAAGCTATAATTTATTTATTTACATTATTACATTTATAATAGCACTGTGCTTTAATCAGAATTTTTTTGCTTGAAGGATTATTCTGGTAATTGATTAGAAAACTTTTTAAAAGGACACAGATTAATTTAATAAAATTTTGCCTAATTAAATTCTTTCAATCATTTTTTTTAAACCTTCATTATTTAAAAGTTTTAATAGGCCTAATGTCAATTAGTCTGCACTAATCCTTAATCTTCCAAATTTAAGACATCGCCATTATTGATGCGTTGGCAACATCGTTCCAACCACAGCTGATGCCTACAGTCATCTGATCATCCATGAGATGATCCATAGTTGCTTCACGACTGAAGAAGGCCATATTTATAATCATGCATTAAAAAAGATAAATCCTGTAATTGGTCATATCTATTATAGAATAAAATACATCATTTTAGTTTGTTAATAATCATTAAAATTTATTAAAGGTACAATTTGTATAACCAGGTTTTTTAAATTTTTGTTTACTCAAAGAGAGATGGCAGCTGCTGCTGTTGCCTCAAGCATTGAAGAAAACCTACGAGTGATAGCTCAAACTAAAAGAATTCGTGTAAATGAATTTTTTCAAGACTATGATAAATTAAGATCAGGATTTGTTTCAGGTAAAACATTTTTCTGTCATTTGTAAAACAAAATAGTTAATAGTAAAGATAAAATATGAATTGAAAGCAAAGTATATTATAGTGTGAAATATTTGTTATGAATAATTCTAATTTTTATTATTTAGCTTCTCAATTTTTTCGTTGTCTGTGGCAAACACTTTCTGTTAAACTTAGTGAAGAAGAAGAGCAGGCACTTTGTATGAAATATGGTTTCACTGAAGATGGAAAAATTAATTACAAGAAATTCTGTGATGCTATTGAGTTAAAGTTTGATCCTAAGAACATTTATGGGTCTCCTGACATACAAAAAGTTGAGACACCAGAATAGTAAGTTGTACAACTACATTTAAAACAAAATGAAAATAGAAATGTTCTTACTCAAGCTTAAGAAATATTTGAGATTTTTATAGTTTACATTCACCAATGAAAGCAAACTGCTGTCATAATTGGTTCTAATTCATCATTAACAAAGGTCAAGTACCCAAAATTCAATAAACTAACACATCTTAAGATTATTCCTTTTTTTTTTAAATAAATTTTTCCTGCCTATATATTTGTTCCATGGAGCGCAGTGGCTTATGGTAAAGCATTTGGCTTCTGAACTGAGGGGCCAGGTTCAAATCCTTATGAATACTGGGCTTTGTGTCTACCCAGCTCTAATGGTACCTAACAAGTAAAAGTGGTTTGTCGTTGTGCTAGCCACATGACACCCTCGTAAACCATTGGCCACAGAAACAAATGACCTTTACATCATCTGGCCCACCGGTCGCAAGGTCTTAATGGGGAACTTCTTACTTTTTGTATGTTCCATGCCCTTAGCAATATTAATTTCTACTTTAAAAAATAGTTTTACTATAGGCTTGTGTATATCAAGAAGACTAGAAAAATTTGTATATAATACTTACTTATGTTATTCAATAAATTATATTTAAAGTCTAGGAACTCTCAGAAGTAAAAGGCCCCTAACAGTAGATGCAGAGTCCAGATTAGTGGACATTTTAAGACGAATGCAACATTTTTATAATATCAGAGGAATTAACCTGCGAACACAGTATGAAGATTTTGATAAGCACCACCAAGGAGTAGTGTCTGAGAGTCAGGTTAGCTAAGTTTACTAGATAATTGAATTAATGCTCAAATAATTACTCTGGCTTTTTAAAGGTGCTAGATAATGAATGGATTTTTTTATTTTTTTTAATGAATCAAAATTATGTTTTAATTCATTTCTTGCTACCATCTCACCCATTAGTTTTACAGAAATTTTCCTGGTCCTGGGGATATTGATGATGAGGATATCAAAGTTCTAGTTGAGAAGTATAATGATCCAAAGAGTCCAGGCCTCATAAACTATCTGAATCTTCATCATGACGTACTAGCTGTTCACAAATATGTTGAACAGGAGAAAAAACCTCAGCTGTTATCAATGGGAAAGTCTGTTGATATGGTGGCCTTGTTTGTAAGATATTTTTTGCATCATATTTGACATTACATATTTTCTAACATTCCTTAGTTTTAACAAAAAAATAAATAAGGTGAACATTTTGTGTGATAATTAATTTTTTTGCCAGGAAGTTAATGTTAGGTTCGCTGAACATAGGCAAGCTTAGTTAAAATTTATTTTCCATGATCTTATTTTAAACATGTTTACAATTAGAATTATGTTACCTTTGATTGTGAATCTTGATTCCATGACCAGTATTGTTTTGACTGACTGAATTGGGTGACCACTGTGACATGTATTATTGACACCTATTGACCTGTGTAGTTGGCATGTGCTTTAGAAGTGAAAAGTGTTCATGAATGACTGATTTTTAGTGATTTGGTCAAGAATGTGTATAATGCTACAATGTGTAGAAAACTGTAGCAACTGACTACCGTCTTGTATTACATTTGATCGTTGTTGAGCTGTTAGTTTGAGTTTGTGATTATTGCCATTAGTTTTATTTTATATAGTTCATTATCAGTGTTGAATTTCTGTGTCATGTTCTTGCATAATTTTACCACCAAGTTATATATTGATTTATGTCATTGCTTTTTTTTTATTGGAGTAGCTTATAGGCCTTACACATTATTACTTGTGTATAATATATCTTTTTAAAACAGATTGTTCTATTTTCAGCCAAGAGAAGATCCCACTTTAGCTGAAATACTGGATAAAATTCGTATAGCTGTTTTTAAAAATGGAATTAGGACAATAGAATTTTTCAAAGATCATGACAAGTTACGAAGTGGTGTAATTACTGATAATCAGTTTGTTTGTGGATTGGCCCTTGCATGCGGCAAAGAGGCTCATCTTTCACGTGGAGAAATTCAAAAACTTGTGGAAAATTACAGACTTCCAGATGGTAGAGTTCAGTATAAACAGTTTTGTGATGCAATGGAAAATGGTGAGAAGGTGTTTAATAAACTATCAACAATCTTGTTTTAATTTAATGACTAAATATGCAGATTTCTTTGCTTGCCTTTTTCTACAAAGCTTATATCAATTGTCTGACTGGTAAAAATTTAAACACAATTTCATTCACACCCATAACTGCACTAATATTTATTGAAGTAGACCATAAATGTGAATCAACAAAACCAAAATGTAACCAATTAGTCAATTATTACATATTATCAGTTTTGTTTAATACCAACAAGGGAAATTAATCCTTCAGTATTCAGATATGGTAAAATATATTGGGTTTTGTCTCTTTAAATAAGTGTACACATTATTTCACCCACTTCCAGTCTCGGATCAAGCTGAAACTTTAAAAAATTGTTTATTGTACCTAAAAAAACATAAACGAATTACAAAATTAATCAATTAATTAAATATTGGAAATTTATTTTGTTTGAAATTGAATAAGGGAAATAACTTATACATTATTGAGTGATACAGTTGTAATTGCAGAGTTCTTTTCCTTAAATCTGCTTTTTTTAAATTTTTCTATGCTTGTACCATTTATGTACATAAAATTATTTTTTTTTGTTAAGCATTTAACATCCCTGACCTGGACAGAAAACCAACAGAAACTGTTCAAAGACCAGCCAAAGGATCTTTATTTCGTGTATGTTAGTTTTTTTAAAATCAAAAAGCATTTTGTAAATTTACAATACTTTAAAATAGAAATCAGTTGATTAAAGATAGATTCTTCTTGTATTAAGGCTCTCAAACCGCTAGTGGAAGATGAGGAACGAAGACTCTTGGGTATTCTCTCAGCCTTATCGGACAAAGTTGAAAAGGAACGCATCATGCTGTATCAATATTTCAAAGATTTTGATCGGGTATCTTGTTTACTATTTATATATAAATTTATTTGCACAACAAAATGTTCAAACATTTCAAAAGTTGTTTTTTTTACATTTAATATACCACTTTAACAATTGTCTATCAAAACAGTCCACTGCATATACAAGAATTGTAACTCCAAGCCAGTTTGCCAGAATTCTGCACTTCCTCAACCTTGATGTTAGCCCTGGTGATTTTAAGTTAATAATAAACAAATTTCAAGATCCCGCCAGTGGAGATGTCAATTATCCTGCTTTCGTTCAAGCCATTGATAAACGTGAGTAATTTGATTAGACCGTAATAGCATTTGCTAGGTATAAAATTGTGTGTAATAGAGCTTTCTAAAAATATTTCTTTAAATCTTACACTTCGGATGTATTGTAATGCATATTGGTTTAATATAATTGAACAGAATTTGTTGCTACCACTATAACTGAAGAAAAGCCTCCTATTGTGAATGATATTAGGCCTATACCAAAATCAATTGTTGAAACCAAATGGATTGAAAGTGCCCCAGTTTCTTTTGAAGATCTCTTAGCAAGAATTCGCCATATAGTGCTTACTAACCGACTGAGGGTAAGCTATCCATTTTACTTTAGGTCAATCATGTTACCATATGAAACTATCCAAAAATAATTATAGATATGGCCATTTTTAAAAAGGGAAATTGTAATATTTTACTTTTTCACATGTAGATTTTCACTCCTTCTCTCCATAATTATTTTTCATGTTCCAATGGAATTAATTTTACCCATTTGTAGTTCCCTACACTGTTACAATTAAACTTTCATTTTTGTTTGTTTTAAGAAAATTTGTATTTGATATAGAATTATGCTTTTTTTTTTTTATAAAGCACAAGTTTATAAAACCAAAAAGTAATATAATTTAATGAGGTCAAATCAACAATGGTATCATCAGTTAGGAGAAAGAGTTAATAGTACAGAAAAATTTCTTCAAATGATTCACAGTACATGTGAAAATATAAATTACCTGATTTTTAAGTAAATAATTTTAGTTTTTTTTTTTGTTTTTTTTTTTTTCCATTGTAAAAACCTGCTCATTACCTCAATAAAAATCGAAATATAAATTTTATACTTTTTTTTCCTGTTAAATAATAGAGGCAATTTGTATTGAACATTTAAATTTTCTAATTAAGTCAATTTTGTTGGATTTTAGATTAATGAAAGTTTCCAAGACTTTGATGCTTTAAGAAGTGGTTCTATAACCATGGCTCAGTTTAGAAGAGGGTTATCATCAATGGGACTGAGTAAAATTGGATTTCATGATCTGAATGACAATCAGTTCAACTTACTGGCTGCTCATTATCGCAATCCTTCCAAACCAGACCAAATTTTGTGGATGAATTTTGTTTCGGACATTGAGAGTGGTAAGAACAAATTGTCATTTTAGATCTAGTTTTTTTTATGAATAACAAAATTTTTTGTCAAATTCAGTTTTAAAAAAAAATTTTGAAAATAGTAAGAAAGTTTATAGTTTGATTTTGTGATCTACCGGTATTGCTATTTAAAATCTACTGTGGCTTTTGCATGAGTGTTAAAAGTGCATTAGACTAAATTGAAGAATAGGCACACCATTTATGGAGATGTAGAACTAACCATACTGCTGCATTCTTCAAATTTTTTTTTTTTATCTAATTCATCTTGTTTTGATATTTAAAAAGCATATTATGACCATGTGCCAGAAAAATGCATTATGGGATAAATAATTTAAGGCAACAGACCCATGTGAATGTTAATGGAAAGATCCTGCACCTTTTTTTTTTTCTTAATTCATTAAAAAGACTTTCCAATTTCATCTCTCTCAAGCTAATGTCTTCTTTTAATGGAATCAGCTATTCCAATTCTAATTTATATGCTGAGTATCTTAGGTAAATGTAACACTGAGGTTAAGAAACTATCTGTGGATGTCAGAACACTTTTTAAGTGATGCTTTGGTTAACTGAAAATAGTGATCTACTATCATGACAATTAATGTACCATGCAATGTTCTGCTAGATTTTTAGTCTGCTATAAGCCTATAAATACATCATTTTTTTATGTTGGTCATTGGCTATCTGATTGTTTTTTGTTTTTTTCTTTTGCTTGGTTGAATATATCCTTGCTACTTGCCATGCAACAGAAAAAATTATTGCTTTATTATCTTATGAAAATGTTGTCCATTAATACTTAATTTGCTTTTGTATGAGACTTTTTGAAGAGGGATACCAAGAAATAAGTTCTGAATTTTGCCTGATTACTTTTCTAAGATTGTATTTCTTTTAAGGCAGGCTAGATTTTTAATCTAATTGGCTACATATTTAAAAATGTCCATACAAAGCTTATATCAAATCACTCTGTCTGTGTAGTATGGTAAAAAGTTTGTATACATATCTCCCTCACCCAATCTTGGATTAAACTGAAATAAACATTCACCAAGAAACCTCCTTCTTTCTCCCCCTTTCACAACTGGTCCAGACAAGTGATAGAATTATAGCGCAGTGAGAAATCTAAAAGCTAAACAAAAACAATAGGTAAAAATATTCTAATCGCACAGATATATTATGCCAAAGTTAATCATACATATTACATGACATCCAAACTGATACAATTATACTTGATATAAGCTTTGTTGTTTTTTTTTAAAGTATTTTTTATGTTTTTCCTGTTTTTCCTAAATTTTTCTAAATTGTTGTTTCCTTACAGATGTACAAGTTTCTAAAAGAAAATAAACCTTTAGGCTTTAATGCTTTAAATCTTTTTTTCCACTTGTTTTTTCCATCAAGTCTTTACACAGACAGGCTTGGAACAGATGCCATCTGCTGTTGTACAGCCTCAAGAGTACTTTAGAGTTCCAAAACCAGGCACCATTGACTGGAGCAATGTCAACAAAGAACATAAAGATCTCTATGAAGCAGCTATGGACAGAATAAGAAAGAGAGTGGAACATAGATCTGTTCAGTGTCGTCCAGTATTCCAAGATTTTGATAGGTACATTTTTAAAAAACTTTGTATAATAATTTTGAAAATTATGCATAGTAATCAATTATTTGTGTTTCTGTTTGTAAAGATTCAGAAATGATTCACTGATCTATGTATTTAAATTGTTTAATTCACTTTTCTTTCTGTGTGCTCCACACAAATTTGTGTGTGTGTTGCTTCAGTATGGGGGTCTAGTTTTGTGTGTTTTCTGCAGCATTGTTGATCCTCCCCCAACTTTGTTACAATTGAGCCTTCTCCTTACCAGTTTCTATCAAGCTTCTTGGTAAATAGGCCCGTAGAGGACACCTTAATTGTCTATTGATATTAAGGTTACATGTGTTCATAAATCCTAACCATCTTGCGACTTAGCTATGTGATGTATGTTTGAATTTTTGTAACAATTGTTAAAGTTAAAAAATAATAATTAGGCCTATTAGAATTTAAGATCTGGTCATTTCAGAATTGAAAGTGTGGTGTTTATGTGGTATTTTTCTGCAGACTTGATTTTTTAAATCTAATTTCATTTAAATCTGTTTAGACAACTATATATAAATTGCAGTTACTATATAGAAACAAATGTTTAGTTTCATACATAATAAAATCTAACAGACTTATTTTAAGACACTGGAGGTGCGATGGCTGAGTGGTTAAGCACTTCCAAGTCGGGAGTACCGGGTTTGAATCCTGCAATTTTTAATTTCAGGATCTTTATGGCGCCTTGAGTCCACTCTGCTCTAATGGGTACCTGACATTAGTTGGGGAAAGTAAAGGGTGTTGGTAATTGTGCTGGCCAGATGACACCCTTGTTAACTATGGGCCACAAAAAAAGATGAGCTTTATATCATCTGCTCTATAGATTGCAAGGTCTGAAAGGGAATTTTTTTTATTAATTTGAAGACACAATAAAGGTCACATCAGCCGCACACAGTTTAGACAAGCTTTGACAATGCTGGAAATTCCCATCGAGGAATCAGAAATGCAGGCGCTGGAGGCCCTTTACAGCAATGACTATGGTGTTGACTACCGCAAGTTTCTGGAAGATCTACAACCTAGTGATCCCATTCCATTCATGTATGTAAAGAGAATGGAAGAAATCAGAAAAGCCAACTCCAAAGAGGCCTTGCCAGAACAAGGGGCTGTGACAGACTTGGAAAGCGTGTTTATCAAGATTAAGACCAAAGTAAGCATTGTATTTTTTTAAGTTTTACAAAGCTTATCAACTCACTGTCTTTTTGCCTATCTGGTAAAATGTTTGGACATGCTATTTATTCCACACCAATTCTCTGGTCGATTGGAAACTTTGTAATCAATTACTGGTTATTATTTTATTGCATACCAACAAGGGGGACTAAATCTTCAGTATTCACAGATATGGTTAAAAGGTCGGGTTTTGTCCCCTTTAATAATTGTACACCTTATTTCACCCGCATCCTTTCTTGGATCAAGTTGAAACTTAAAACGATTATATATTGTACTTAACAAAACATGAATCAATTGAAAAAATAACCAATTAGTCTATTAATTATTGGTAGTTTTTTCTTTACATTTAAAAAGGGAAATACCTTCTACATTCTTGAGTGAGATAGTTGTAAGTGTGGAGCTCTTCCCCTTAGATAATTTTTGTTTTCTAAAAGTTTTTTTTTTATAGCTAGTTATACACTAGGGTAGTTTTTTTCTAAAGTTTACTGTGCAGTGATTTGCATTTGTCTTTCAAATTATTAATAAAGTTTATTTTACATATTATCTTTTCCTTTTTTTCAAATTACTGTGTGATTTTTTTTTCACATAGGTTGTCAAAGAAAGAATTAGAGTTTATGAATTTATGAAAGATTATGACAAACTGCATTCTGGTCGCATGCTCAAGACTTCCTTTAGAAGAGCACTAAATCTGGCTAGGTTAAGCCTTCTGGAATCAGAAGTCGCTATGTTGGAAGACAAGTTAGTTTTTGTTTCTTTATCATGTTGTCTGACTTATCCATTAAAGAATAAGCAAATTGTTACCTAAATAAAATATGCTTTCTTAAAAAGAATCTTTAAGAAATCAAATAGGCTTTTTGACAACAAAGCAAATATTATGATTTCCAGATATTGAAATTAAGTAAATATTTTTTTTTTAAACAAATCATTACAAGAAAATATGAAGTCTGTAAAGTTAATTACACAAATTTTAAATGTAGTGGGCTTACTTTCTTTAAGATTATAGAATTAAAAAAAAAGGTTAGCAGAAATGTTGGAGGTTAAGTGATTGAAAGTTGTCTAAGCAAAAATACAAAACTCTACTAAATGTCAAAATTCAAGTAACAGTTACACTTAAAGCTCAAAGAAAAAAAAAGAAATTTAAAGGCAATTTTAAGGACAAAGACTTTAAAATAAAATGAACATGATTGAGAACAGAGACAATGGTAACAGAAATTGGACATTCACTCTTGCCACTGGCTAACCTTGACGAGAGAAAGAGGTTCTGATAAAGCCTATTAAATCCAACCTTGATGTATTTAACTTAAATATATTGAATAAAATAAATCAGATAGGCTACATAAAAAAAATTAACTCATATATAAAATAAATATATAAACTAAAACAATTTCAGTTTAACCAGAAATACTAATTTTAATGTTTTGAATAAAATATCATAACCATCTGTATGATCTTGACAGATTCCAATCAATACAGGACTATGATTATGTTAACTACTTGGCCTTCTGCCAAGAAATAGAGTCAGTGTTTACAAAAGACAATCTAGAGAAAACACCAGAAGATGTCATAGAGCAGTTCAAACCAGATGAAGAATGGAAAGTTACAGAACTGACAGCTGAGGAAAATGAACAAGCGAATAAATGTCTGCTAAGAATTGCTGAGAAGGTTCATTTCTTTTATACTTTAGCATAATTTTTTTTTTAGTTTAAAATTGTTTCAAAATCAAAATGTTTTCCTGCTCAACATTTGCAGGACATTATTTTAAAGATAGTGTAAGTCTCTTTATACTTTAACTTATTTTAGATAATCTCACTTTGATTGACATATTCAGTGGCAAGCTGTCTTTTTTATCAATTACTAGCGATATTCCATGAATTCATGATGCTAAGTTGTATGCATTGAGCCTTATTTCAATTTTCATGGCACTTTGTGTTAAACATCTCCCTATTGGTTGTAAGGATGGTCCCAAGATGTATGAATATTTGTTTTTGTCCTTCTTTGTTCTCATTATTATGTTGGATGGTTCAAATGACTAGACCAATATCTGAGACACTACTACTACATGGTGATTTCCAAATCACGCATCTCTCCATATAGTTTAATTCTATAGGTGGTTATGGAGCCAGTGTCTTGTTCAGGCCTTTTGAAAAAGAATGCAGTTTTGTAGGACAAAACTCTCAATACAGTCTAATTCTATAGGGGGGTATTGGAGCCAGTATCTTGTTCGGGCCCTCTTGATAAAGAATGCAGTTTTGTAGAACATGGAATTCTCTGGTGTTTTTTGTCCAATTTGACAGGGGCCCCCCATTAACTTGTACCCAATTATCATGACTCCGGTCTTGTTTAAATTCAGAGGCCGAGTGCTTAAGGTTCTCTGTCATGTCTTTCATAGGGCCTACACTTATATGTAGCCCTAATTAGTGATTTATTGTCAATGAAATTCAGGGCTGTCAACCTGTTTGGTTCACACCATGGGATTCCAAAGGCAGTTTTTATATAATTATTAAAATCATAAACTAAGCCATTTTTTCTGAAAAACATTAAATTATTCTTAAAGAATTTCAAACAAAAAAATACAAAATTTCCTTTTGAATAAATTGTCAGTCATTTTTTTTAGATATACAAAAAGAATAAAATAATTTTTAAATGTCAAGCTAAGATTGTTTTTTTTCAATAATAGGTATATAAAAACAGAATGCAACTCTTCCCACTATTTGAAGACTACGACAGAATTCACAATGGGGCAGTGTCACAATCACAGTTTCGCAGAGTTCTAACTGAAATGGAACTGGCCAATCTGGCAAGCGACATTGATGTGAAGCTCATTTGTAAAAAATTCCAGGTGCAAGTAGGAGGTCGTACAGATATTAACTATATAGCTTTTTGTCAGACAGTGAACAACCTGGCAGGTTTCGACATCAACATGCCATAAATCTTGCTTTAAAGTTTATAATTTATCATGTATTTGGATTTCATTGAAAATGTAATATTGCTACATTGTGAATGGTTTCAACAACTCCAGTTATAAGTGATAATCGTTTTCTAATATATAATATTAATATGGTTTGAAAAACAAACTATATACTTTTAAAAACACATTTTTTTTCATGATTACGACATGAGCTAATTTTATTTGTTCCAATTGATAAGATTGGCAACATCAGAATGTGGACACAGAATTCACATTAGGCAGTTATTTACTTCTTCTACAGATACTTTCCAAAAGAATTATATAAATTGCTATAATAAAAATAAAAAGTGAATTTTCTGAAAATTTTTGTTCATTACTCAACATACTCTTTAACTATTTCACATAATGTACTTGATTTGAAGGAAATTGTTTGTTTTTTAAATTTCAGTTTCAGTTGTAGGAGTTAAAAAGTTAGTACAGAGTCTGTGATATTTCTATTTAGCATGATTTAATTTTTGAAAGCATATAAATATATGAATTTATTTTTTCTTTTACAAATTTTAAAAAATCTTATTGGAAGTAAGGATTTTTTTGTTTAGAAACAAGCCCCCCCCCCTTTTTTTTTAAATCTTTATTTTAATTATACAGTCTGCATATATTGTACAAAAATGAGTTTTAAATGTGTAAAAAAAAAAGTCAAATAAATAAATAAATAGCTACTATTTGAACTTTGTCTGCTCTCCAAAATGTTTATTAGAAAATGTGATTTTATTCAAACTTTGTTGACTTGAATTTCAGAAGGTATTTTGGGTTTAGTATACAATGTAGATGACAAAAAAAATATAGACTTATAAGCTTTATTCAACATATTGTTAGGAATCTCCCTATCCAGGCTCGCTGCAAATTGCACCAAACGACACCACCAACTTAAAGAACTTGACAACTCTGGGCTTCAAAATAACGTAATAGTTTAATCTCAATAAATAACAGCCAACACTGTACAATTGGCAGCACGTAACACAAGACTGTACAAATATCTCTCCGCCGTATCAACTCTTGCACTGGTCTCTCTGTCTCGTCTCGGACTTGTACTGAGCCGTTGTAACGAACTGTAGATCGGGAAGTTGTGACTGACTCGTCTCTGATACCTTCGCTCTTTATATAGGGTCCCTGCTGGCCTTCTAGAACCGGGCCGAACGTCGCTCGACCATTCTGGGTGGTCATATGACTACATCCCTCGTGACGCTCCTGAGCTCTGTTCACGACGTCGATCCTACTCGAACCTTCATTCGTCTCGGCTGACAGTCGTAACTCGTCACGGTTGACCGCTCGTCTATCGCTGGCCTGGGGCGATTTGCGTCGGCTGACTACACACACACACCACTACCCCCATCTGTGCCACCACCAGGTTTATAACAATATAAAACAATGGTAAGGAAAACATGTGAAAAGATAGCACTGACAAAAGCAATGAAGCGTTGGATCATTTGTGTTTGTCTGGATGTTTGTCATTGTAATAGTTTGTCTAATGCAAAGATTCCAGATCAATGGCAATATCTTTGGCATTTACTGCAGGCAGAAAACGAACTCAATAATGATCCTTATGTAATTCTCGTTGGACAAAGAATTCTTGTGGGAAAAAAAAGGAAAAGTTCAACCCATTGAGCATCAATAGTTGTCTTCGGGAAATTCCTATCCGAAATCAAATCTGGGACGCGAACTTAAATGCTGCTTAGGAGGATTCAGATTATTGCAAAACTTCTGGGGTGTTTCCCATGAAAAACTCATGTCAGTGCGAGCCAAATTAAAGCGTTAACGTTTTCAAATTGGTCACTTTTCTCTATGTGTCTGAGATACCGTAGGATGGCTGTCTGGTCGTGCGGTATGCGCGCTGGTCTGTTGTCTCGATGGTCCCGAATTCATATAATAACCTACCTGGTACACTCTTCCTTTTTGGGGTTCGGGCTAGGATGTAGATTATCTTCAACTCTGAAGGAACATATGAAACTTGTAAAACATTTTGCAACATTTACTCGGGACAATTTTCGTAAAAGTTTACCACTGTCATCATATCATATAACCAATCATATCTTCTATATCATATCTCCTAACCTAACCAATCTAGCATCAGGGGTGCCCGCAGATTATTTTGCAGGCGGTGTGCAAGCTGCAACCTATGGCTCATAGTCGTTTTTGTTAAGGAAAATATTAAAGAAATGTTGCCAAAAAAAAACTTCAAACGTTGACTGTAGCTGCTGAAACTCAATAGCATATATAACTTTACTGACGAATCCTTTCGTCGCAATGAATGCTTATTGTATTAGTGCTAAGATTGTTCATCGGATTTCAACTCTTGTATCGTTTTGAGATGAAGAATAAACAGGTTGAACTGAGCATTATTATTGCTTAAAAAGCGAGTTGTTAATGAAGTAATTTACGAATCAAGATAAAGTAAAGCCGTGTTCTGAAATAACTCTCAAAATCCAAACGTGTTTTTTTGCTTGGCGTGTTTGTCGACTGCTAATTCTCGATAGCATTAACTCCATTCCAAATTTGCCTGCCAGAAGTCTGGCCTTAGGATGTCATCCCTGAAGTGTTCATTGGAATGGTCACGTTGGTTTTTTATTTTGTCAATGAGACTGCTGATGTGCTGTTGAGCGACCGATATGTTAAGTTGTAACTAGCTCAAAAATCTCCATATCAAAGAAAGCATTAAGGTTTATCAAAAGAAATTTTTACAAATCAAACGGGAACATGTTACTAAAATACTATTTAACCTTAATCAGGCTAATATTAGAATATGCATCCTCAACTCAATAAAACATAAAGAAACTAGAATAAACGCAAAATAGAGCAGTGAGATTTATAATAAACAAATATTCACATTTGATATTAGCGTAACACCATTAGTAAAATCCCTATATTTAGAGGACTGAAGAATAGAAATTTAACTAGTAATAAGAGATTTTAAAAAACAGAATCATAAAAAAATAATTTAATCTACCAAAAGAAAAAAACAAACAATGGAGAATAGCATGGATTGCTTGAGTTAGCCAGGAAAACCAACGATTTTTTTTTTTAGCAGCGTACGAGTTTGTCATTGATAAAATTATGAATAACTGACGACAATGAAAATACATATTACAAACGTACATGAGAAGCAGGCCCTGGTTACACATATGCGCGCTGGCGTGCCCACTTTCGTAGCCCCAAGTACTTTAACCAAGCTACGACATTAATCCGAGAGTGGGTACATGACAAGTGGCTTAAATACTGGAATGGCTCCAACAAATCCCGTGGAGTCCGGCAGCATTTGCGTCGCCCAGACCGCGACGATCCATGGTGGACGCTATAAAAAGGTCGGAACAATCTATCATTGCGCAGTGTAGAACGGGCACTGCCCTGTTGATGCTTACTTTGCCCGGTTCCGGCCAAATTTTGATGCCCGTTGCCGACACTGTGGAGAGTTGGTGGAAACAGTGACGCATCTCTTGCAAGAGTGTCCGCAGCTCTGAGCGCTGCGGGGTAGTAATTGCCTGCAGAGTCACTTGACCTGTATGGGAGCTTAAAGGCACTACGCCTAACAGCAGAGTTTCTCGCCAAGGCTCTACGTGAGGACTGATCCTTCCAGCCTTGCCACCAATTGGAGTTCATCTCAGGTTACACATATGCAGTTTGCCTGGTTTCACCAGCAGCAGTTATTTAAGATTCGCCAAACAGTCAAAAGATCTTCTAAATTTGTGACTGAAAGCACCAATGTATTCGTTCTTCTAAGACCGCCGTGTCCCAAACAAAAGAGATAAATTAAATACCAACGCTCTCGTTTGGGACTGTTACAGAAAAAATTGGTAGTATAATCTTCTTGATGACACCAACAGTATTAAAAAGGTCATTGAGGTCATTGATAAAAATGTTACTTCTGTGAGACGCGCAAGAATCGCAAGCTGGTTTAGGATATTTTTCATGAATCCTTGCCTGAACCCAGTTCTTAATGCTAGCAATCACTTAGAAACCTTTGCAGAGTAGTTTGTCCTTGTCTAGAATGTATAGCCTACGTAATGTTTTCGCTGACATCGACCTTTGACACAGATAGTGCATCTCTCTGAATCGCCATCAACAAACCAAACGCCCAAAGACATCTTTCCAGTTCCTGAGATATCTCAGCTGGAGCAGTGACTGCGGAACCAACAGACCTTGCAAATGCTGTTGCTCGTATTTTTTTGTTGTTGGTTTCTTATTGCTGCCAGTGCTCCGTCGATACAAATCAACATTTTGACTCAAACGTAAAGTGGTGGACATGCTTAACCTGCTATATTATTGAGCGCTAACACCCACCCCAACTACGCGAGATACATTTACTAAGATGACTGCACTCTTCACTCTTGTTAAAAGAAACTTTCAAATTTATTACACCGAAAGACAGCTTGAAAGGATTTCTCCTCAAAGGAAAAAAAAAAAAAGGAAGCTCTGAACTAACGAGTAGCTTATAATTATTTGCAAATGAAAACATATTACTGCTCTCTTGCGCACTCCACATCTAGCCCTTCCTACCCCAAGTTTTCTAATTCTAATTAGGGTCTAGGCCTACTCGCCTTAGTCATATTCCCATAGTATTAATTTACAGTTAGGCACACCCAGTAACTGAGCCACAGGTAAATGCCATGAGTTGAACTGGTAATCAAAATTTAGGCTATATGAGAGACGCACGCCATAGGAAGCATTTTATGCGTAGTGGGGTGCTTATGGCCACTGGCATTTCTGCAATTATTATATCCTACGGAAGCCCGTATTTATACGCTATTATTAAAAATACAAAATGTTTATTCAACGAAACTATACACCACGTTCGACAGGCCGAAGCACAATAGCACATATGCACCCCACGATCAGGCACTATCTTCTTAACTTATATATTACAGACGTTACTTCAAAATAAGATAATTATGCGTCCTACTATCAATTTGGATATCTTCGTCTTCATGTAAAAAAAACTTTTATTAAGATATGTTAACGCTGCTCGTTTTATTTTTGGTAAGGCGACAGTCAGGACATCATTCTATATCAGGACATAGGGCATCTATTTTTCACGGCTATAATTTAAAGATTAGTTCTAATAGTTTATAATTTAGATCTAGATCTTCTATAGGATACAACCACATCCACCATGATCTATAACGGAATGTAGTGTAGTCATTAGGTGAGATGACGACCAGACGTAGATCTGTTTTTGTGGAGAAATATCTTTTAAACTAAAGGGTTATTTAAATATTCTACTCATGATTGATTTTCATATTTTTACATATTTTATGCTATGTGTGTATTCTATAATTATTAAATAAGTAACGTCTATAATCTATAAAATAAGATATTTCTGAAGTTTATTTTTTTTTAAAAGAGCATCTGTTAATTTTCCTAATCAATTGCAAGCCAGTTTTCCCTGCTTGTTTGATTTCACGCGAATACAATTCCTTTTCCGTTTATACCGTCAATAGCAATCATGGTAAGAAATAAATATCTTTGATTTGATCCCTCAAAATCGTATTTATGTGACATTTATTTGTTATTTTGGGAATTTAAAATAAAACTGTTTACCAAATTTAATAGACTTTTATAAGAAATCGTATTATTCTCTTTTCTTTCGAGAGTTATAAAGCTTTTTTGTGATCACAAATTTATACAGAACACGAATTTTGAAAATGTAAACAAATGACTCTTTTAGTGTAAAGCATATTTTAGTTTACATTATAAAATATTGTTAATAATATTGAAGCGAATACAAATTCCATCTCATATATAGAGATCTAGTCTAGCATAGGTCTAGAATAATCTAGATCTAAAATCAGACCAGATAAAAACAGATGATCTACTGTCACTACTACTACTGATCTATTAGGTATGTGTCAAAATTGTGTTAAAAAATTTTTTTTTAATTTGGATAATATATTATTAAAGATCTTGTTCTGAGCTTTCCAATTAGGTTTAGAATGTTAGTATAAAAATTTGTGACGCGTTTTCACTTAACATTGAAGTAATAGGAAACCATGGCACAAGCAAGGTTTTCTGAAAAAAATGTGTACCGTTTCGCTAATTTTTATCGCTTTGCTATAATTTATATATCAAAATAAAGCTTAGGGTGTGCTTAATAAAAGTATTTTATTGGTTTATATAATATATTTATAAAAAATTTTATAAGTTTTTATATAACTCAATATGAGGTTATTATTTTTTAATTTGTAGTAAAATGTTCTTATCTTTCTATTTTAATGTTGATAATAGATAATTGAAGCACTTGTTCTGAGCTTTTCAATGATATATATATGCCCAATGGTTAATTTTTCAATTTTTTTTTTAACGCGTTTTCATTTAACACTACAGTAAGTGAGGTTTTATAAAAAATTAAATCATCATCAAACTCCCATTTGCTTGAGGGCTTGAGAGGCTCAAATCCTCTCTTGCAAAAGCCCTGGACAGAAACCCGGCTGTCTTGCGTAGTGCATAAATGTCGCCATTCAGGTAGAGAAATTTGGGTTTCCCAGACCTGTCGAGACGCAGATCAGCAAGTCTGGGGCAGTCAAACAGAATATGAGGCACGGTTTCCTCTTTCTCCCGCAGCAGGGGCACCGTGAATCAAAATTTGGCCATAGCCGTGAGAAATATGAGCCAACAGGACAATGGCCTGTCCTGCACTGTGCTATAATAGCTTGCTCAGGCCTGGACAGCCTCCACCACGGGGAAGTGCGGTTAGGGCGCCTCATGTGCTCCCAGGCTCCATGGGCTTTTTGGGATTTGTCTCTGCACTCAAACCACTTTTCCATTTCTGCTTTTTGTATTATAGCCAGGGCTTGATGAAAGCTTACAGCCTGTTCAGTGGGTGGAATTTGCCCTCCCTGGTGGGCCAAAGAATCTGCAATTGTGTTGCCAGTCACACCTATGTGACTTGGTACCCACTGCATTATTACAGGGGTGCCATAGCGTTGTTTAATGTTCTGTGAAGCCATGATGACAGCGTTGATATTGGGGGGCCATGGTCCGGGCTTTGCAAAGCCTGTAGTACAGATTTTGAATCAGTGACCACAACAATCTGTGTTGCCCTCAAATGTCCCTTGCCGAGTTGAGTCAATGACTTTTAAGGCTTCATTGACTGCCATGGTCTCAGCATCAAAACTGCAAACACTGCCACATGGTCCAAAGAAAGTCAATGTAGGCTCCATAGCCTGCTCTTCCAGAATCTATTGATGCCGACCCATCAGTGTATGCAAAAATGAAAATTAAATAAATCTGCATACCATTTCGCTAAAAACTAAAAAACAGAAAAAAGTTCGGAAGTGGTTTAATAAAGTATGATATTGTTTTACAAAGTTTATGTTGTATATTAATTTGTATAAAAAATTCAAAACTATCATCTTTTATTTTTATAATAATATTTAATATGATGTTGTTTTATTTTATGTTTTTGTTAAAAACACTTTGAATTACTTGTTCTTAGCTTTTTAATGTTAAAAGATTTAATAGATTATTGCTCTAGGCTCAGCTTTTATGAATTATATAGCTATGCGAAATTCACAGATGTTGACAGTTTTCAATTTGCGGGAAAGTGGCGACACCATTTTTTAAAGTTTTTTAAATACCTAAGATTGTTGAAAGAATATTGTGAAAAAAAACAAACAAAAAAAAGGTGAAACATAGGCAAGCCATGAGGAGGACTTGTACAACTGATCGCCACCTGGCGCCATCGCCTAGCTGAAACTAGGTACAAGTCTAACATCCACCGTGACTATTCGGCTCTCCATAAAAAGAGCTTTCAAGTGAGTGTTTTTACCTGGCATCACATCCACACCAATGTGTGGACCCTAAATATAAAATTATTTGTGGTGAGGACTATTGTGGGCATGAAGAACTCCTCCTCTGGGCTTGCCTCTCAATAACATTGGCACAATTGTGCTATATATATATATATATATATATGTCACATGCCATGCTTATTTACAATTTGTTTCAGCATTAAAAGCTTTAAACTCCATTATGTTTATGTCTTACAAGCTCATTAACCTAACAATCAGAGCTTACAGGGGTGGTACATCTCATAAAGCCACCACAAATGGAGAAGCTGGAATACTCATCAAATAACCAGATGGAAAAAAACTAGAAAAATCCATTATAACTGGAGAGCTAGCTCTCTGACAGCCACATAGCAGAAAGGGAAGCACTAGAACTAGCAGCTACCATGCTAGCAAAACACCCAAGTACCCTGTCCAGTCATATTGTCTTTCTGGCCAATGTAACAACAATCCTCCAAAACTTGGAAAACACTACACAAAATGACTCGGGACAGCACTTATAAAGCTCAACAACAGCATACAATTTTTTTTTTATAAATTCAGTGGATACCAGTACATATAGAACTAGAAGGAAATAATAAGGCAGACACAATAGGCAAGTGTGGGAGAACAAACACACAATTAAACATTGCACTCTATCCAGTAATAGTGAATATAATAAATGAGAAATGGACAAGCCCTCATCCAAATCACAAGAAAAATTATGCCTATTATAAGATATCCAGACAAGGTCAAACTTTAATCTTTGACCTCAGAATGGGACACAACGGAAAGAGACAACATATGTTCCAGAAGCTAAAAAATGGAACTAGCAAAATCTGCCCATGTAAGGTGTCACCAGAGAGTGCTGTCCATATCCTTCAAAACTGCATTCTTTACTACGAGGCCAGAACAAGACACTGAACACCCCTAAAGAAAGAGAGCTACCTGATTAGGTAACCACTGCGCAGTTATCTCATATATTGGTCTAGTCATCTGAGCACTCCAAGATAATAATGAGGAAGAAGAAGAATTAGTTTATTAAAGCAGATTTTACAAGCTTTCTCATGACAATTTATCTGTACATCAATTTGAAAATATTTAAAAACATATTCAACATGATAAAAGACTTTGTTTTTGTATTAATTTTCTTTTTTATTTATGATTTTTTTTTTTTATTAAAGTCCCAATGCATTTAAATTATAGCAAGCGAAGCACAATTTTTTAATTGATAATATTATTGTTTTGGATGAACAAAAAATTTGATAAATTAAAAATTATATAATTATTAAAGTGTAGATCTAAAACTTTATAGTGTGTATGCATGAGGCATAGGACATAATTATATTCTTTTTTGAAGTAACGTCTGTATTATATAAGATAGGCATAAGTTATTTATAATTATTAAATCTAAATGTAGTAAAGACTTAAATTTGTATCTTCAATATAATTATTATAGTTCCTAGCATTAGTCAATAGACTCCATGCACATTGACAGATTTAGACAAGTCGAGAGCTCATATTAGGCAGCCATATATAACTTATAAAGTCTATGCTAAATTCATCTTAGTTAAGATTACTCTAGAAATTACTTTAGATATACAAGAAATCTCTTAAATCTTTTACATATAAATTATAATTATGTTATCTAATGAATAGAACAAAAGTATCGAGTTTAGATCTAGATTCTATATTTATGACTGATCTGAAAATATATCAAGATCTTAAGCTTAGTTAAATTTAAAAGTAACTTAGTAAGCTAGAAAGTAAAAGTCATCTCCCTATCATACCTATCCTATACTAGGTACTTAAGAAGATAGATCTAGCCCTGGCCCTAGCTAGAAAATAGAATCTCTCTGAATCTATCAATCTATGATCATCTAGCAAAACTAATAAATTATAAATACATGGATAGATCTAGTTATCTAGTAGATAATTAAATATAATTCTTTAAAATCAAGAACTTTTGAACTAGATTCTAGATGAGATCTAGATAAATAACTTAAACTAGGTCTAGAATAATCAAGAGGTAACTTACTAGATCTAATTCTAAATAGAGACACTAGAACAAGACTAGAGTACTAACTTTACTAAACTAAGACTAAGAGTCTAAACTCAAAGAGTAGAGTAGACTGGGCTATAGTTAAAATTTATAGAGAAAAAAAATAGTATAGTCTTTATAGTTAATGAATTAGATCAAGTAATTTCAAAATCTACATTTTGTTTGAGCAGTAATTTTATTCATATACATTTAGATCAAGATCTAAGTAGATCAAGATTTAGATATCAGTTTCATTACGAAATCTAGATCTAGAGTTTCGATCTATTTAATGTTTACACTTGACTACAGACAAAAATAGGCTAAAATAGTGCATTGGTGTCACGTGACCGTAATGATAAATTCGCCTTTTAACATGTAACATGCTTGACCAAAATGCGATTAGAGAAGTCATCTAGCGCTCTATAGAAAACAGAATAACTACAATTGATAGAAAAATGCACGTTTTACATGAATAAATGAAAAACTCTCTCAAAAAATGATTTTTGGATCTAGTCTATTGCCGAAACTGAAAAAGATCGAGGTCTGATCCATTGCCGCCATTTTTAAAACAGGTCACACGTTGCCTCACAAGAATTTAAACAAAAATCACATCGATTAACATTACAATGAAATTTGCTCAACTCACTGCCATTTAAAATATCTTCAAGAATAAACAAACTTTTTAAATAAATAAACAACCTGAAGCATAAATTAGATCTACAAAATAACAAACTTTTTACGAAACTTCGGCCAAATTAAAAAAAAAACACTTTTTTTTTTTTTTTAAATTTCATTTTTTTGTGTAAAAAAAATATTCTAAAGTGCTTCATATACTGACTGGTTCTTCATTCTTTACTTTAAATCAATAGCACCCATACTTTAATAAATATATAAAAATTAAAAATGGCGGCACTTTTCCAGCGACTTGAAAACTGTCAACGTCTGGGAATTTCACATAGCTAGATCTATCATCTAAAAATGGGTTGCCTGAATTAGCCTGGAAACCAGCGACTTAGCAGAGTGTCACTGATAAACATGCATGTCTAAATTGACACATAAATTGCATAACATGTAATTATCATAATCTTCTCTTCTGAAATAACATTTGTAATTTATAAGACATAATTAAGATAATTTTGTAAAACTTGATTCTACTAATAGTTTATATTTGTTCATCTTTATAGCCTAAGCATGCCTTATACTTGTAGAATTGTAGTTGTAGTAAACCTGTGTAATAAAAATTGACGCCTTATTGCAGGCTGACGCAAGTGTAGCCACCATAAAAACTCGCAAGTTTATGACTAACAGACTGCTTTGCAGGAAACAGATGGTAAGATATTTTCTTAATTAGTAGGGACACAGTAAAAATGAGATAAAAATCAATAAAAATTGTTTCTATGTTATTCTGGTATAAGAGGAGTCTTGAAAACCAGTGATAGTGTTGTTTAAATTGTGGCAGACCAATAAATACAAATTCAGTTTATTGAGTAGTCTTGTTTTTTTTTTTACAAGTTTGATACCAAAATATTACCATAGTACCATATTTATGAAAATTTTTGGTATTAAAACATTTTGTCTGATCCATTGTTTAGACAAAAAATCCTATTCTTTTTCCTGCCGATATTACTTTGGCAGAAAAATGTCTTAATTTAAAAAAAAATTATTTTACCATCTTTAGAAGAATGACAACTAATCCTTGATTTGTTTTGTACATGTGTACACCTGATTAGGTCTATTTACATCTTTCTTATTAAAATCCATCTTCTTTCTCAAGACCTTTGGATTAAAAGTCTTGATCTATAGTGATTTTAGTCTACTGAATGCATTTTTGTTTTAAACTTTGAAAAGTTTTAGGCCTTTTTTTTTTTGTTGTTGTCAAGGAACTTTCATTCAGTAAATGTTATCGTTTTTAACACATTATTTTGATGTACTAAGAACAAAATCTCTTGTAGTTTGATTGAAACTTGTTTAATTGTTTACTTCATCTTTTAGGTTGTTGATGTCTTGCATCCAGGGCGTGCCACATTATCAAAGACAGAAGTACGGGATAAAATTGCCAAGTTATACAAGACAACAGCTGATACTGTGTTCTGTTTTGGGTTTAAAACACACTTTGGTGGCGGCAAAACCACTGGCTTTGCTTTGATTTATGACAATCTTGATAAAGCTAAAAAGTTTGAGCCAAAATACAGACTTGCCAGAGTAAGTGTTATTTTGAATGTTTTTTTTTTATTTTATTATTCAATTCTACTTCATCATTACATGTAAAAAGAAAGTGATTTGGACTATCAAAAGTTTTCTAGGTACATATTTTTCATTAAGATAAAAACACTCTCTTTCTAGTCCCCTTTTCTTATCTAAGATACTATATGTCCAAGTATTTTTCGCTTAATGAGGGTCACCTCATATCCTATATTTCTTTTTCCTCTAAAAGAGAAATAACAAGCTGGTCATGTTCAAACTAAAATTTCAAAACAAAATACAATAAATCAATTTACCCCCCCCCCCCCCCCCCTCCCCCTTTTTTTAAAAAATTTTTTTATGTATTGGTACGTGCAAGATTGTTCATCTACCATATCATATGCAGAAGGAAAGATGAGCACGTCCACTAACCTGTTGCAAAGATTCAGATTAGATCTGTGTTACTTTTTTGAGCTTTAAATGTTGAAATTTAGACTGATATGGAATAATTTTTATCAATCAAGTTAGCTTTTTGTAATGTATTAATTAAACCTTAGTCTCATTGTTTTAAACAATTGAAGATGATTGTAACTAGAATAGCTTGAAAGTATGACAAGTAAAACATAAATTAAGGTAGAATTTAAATTATTGAAATTGTCTTGCATGTTAGTGGAACCATTATTATGGTAAATTGAAATAAAGTAAAAGTGTCAGCATATTCAAGGTGCATTTGGTATCTATTGCAAAAAGTTGTTCTAATGATTCTTTGAGCTTAAGTGTACTGGGGTAACATGAAAACGGAACTGAATACTATATATATATATATATAGAGAGAGAGAGAGTGAGTTAAGATATTTATTAATGTATCTTTTAGCTGTAAATGTGCATACATTTTATTATGGAAACTTGCCACTAATTAAAATGTTTTTGTAAACAAGTTCCAAATTTGAATTAATTGTGATTGTTGTAGGAGCTTGCAGACATGCCTACAGTCCCGCATTATGCGGAACCGTCCGCAAAAGCATTAAAAAAAAAGCTCACATGTTCCGCATTCACAATTTTTTGTTCTGCCAAGTCTGAATTCCGACACAAAAAAAAAATCGCCCCTTTTTCATTATTTATTAATAGTGCGAAATGAAAATACTGAATGCAAAATAAAGTATATTTAGGTCTGTGTTTATTGTTTACATTGCATCTCCTCCCGGACCCGGTGTGTCCTAAATTTACGTAGATCTAGATATTTAGACTAGATATGGTTGAGCTAGATCTAGTACTCTAGGCCAGTCTAGGCTCTAGGTCTAGATACTAGTTCTATTCTTAGAATCTAGTAAGTGGTAATAAGCCAAATGTTCCATTCATATCCCTTTCTTTTCCCGACAATGGCTCTACTAGTCTAGATGATAGATCTAATCAGACTAATGATCTATCTTTCTTAGTATCTATATTATAAGTATAATTTTAATGTCACTATAATCTTTTCTTACACTAATTTGTGACTAAAGTAAAAGTTAAGTGACTAATTCAACTGGTTTCTTGGGTTTCTAAGTAATCTAAGAAAAGGATTTTTTTAAAAAATACGTTATAAATTAAAGATCTAGATCTAGACCTAAATCTAATTAATTAACTTAGACACAGTAAGGCTAAGGCCTAAATAAGCCTTATAAGGCTATAACTATAGACAGTATAGATCTATATAAATAAATCCTTATTACAGTCTAAATTAATATCTAGATCTAGCACTAGATAACTAGATCCAGATAATACTAAATCTAGATCTATCTACAGAATTAGACTTAGAAGGTGATAGATCTAGATCTCTTGATTTGTATGTATCATTATTTAATAAATTTAGTTCTCAATAAGTCCATAGATCTAAACATAAATATCTAGATCTATAATATAATTATTATAATCTGTGCTCTTAGACTTAGAGGACTTATTAGATGTAGATCTAGACTAGTAGACAGACTCTTAAATTATTTTAGATCTAGAACTAAAGACAACTTCTAGAGGACTAGCGTAGAGCCCTAGAAAAGGATAGATAATCAAGTAGATCTAGTAACATTTGAGTCTATCACTCTATGTCATTAGAATTTTTTTTAGAATTCATCATATAGGAGTTAGAACTATTGATTTCAAACAAAGGACATAGATCTAATTATGAATTAAAGGTTTTCTTACTTTTATTTATTTTATATACTATTTACATCTAATTTATAAAAACCAAACTAGTATTGTTATTAAAGTAATATAATTTAAGTTTTATTCATATTGCGTTCAGTATGGCTGACAAACATAAACGCATTCATGTTCCATATTCTGGGTCTTGGGGGTAGGCATGTCTGAGCTTGTATAATTTGGCTTATTTAGGAGATTCATCCATACATACATTTCTGTTTGTAGCATGGTCTGTTAGAGATAAAAAGAACAGGTCGTAAGCAAAGAAAGGAAAGAAAGAACAGACAAAAGAAAGTACGAGGTACAGCTAAGACAAAAGTCGGTACTGGCAAAGACAAGAAGGTAAATAGAACAAACTAGAACACAAGTTTACACTACCACGTATTTACAAACAACTTTTAAAATATGAATTGTTGACATTTTTGTTTTGCTTTTGCTTTTACAGTAATGAGACTGATGCTTCAAGTGAAGAAGACATTATTGTCTTGAATATTAAGCCTATCAATAAATTACTGTCACTAAATTCTGCCTTGTTGCTTTGTGTGTGCAGACCAGGACATACGAGAGCGCCACAATGGTGGGATGTTGAGAAATAAAGCATTGCATTGTCTCCCCTATCAGTTTCTGTATTGAACATTTTACAAATATTTGATGAACATTATTTACTTTGTAACATACACACTTTGTCAAGATATTGTAATGTAAAAATGAGCAATCACAATAATAATATTGTCTTACGTAGTCTATACTGAGTCCCACAACTGTTAGGTAAAGAAATACTTAAGCATAGTATAATAATGAATTTAAATATATCTTATTTTTAAAAAAGTCAGGATACAGGATTTTTTTATATTTTTAAATACTTTTTTTTACTGATACTAAAATTTTTTGTTTATATAACAGATAACATATGGTTCACCACACTATAAAATCTTTGTATTGGAAATATGAGCATCTTATGTAATGTAAACTTTTATAAAAGAATAACAAAAAACATAGTCTTTGTACACATTTATAATGAAGACTATTATTAAAACTAGTGCATTTCAGACACAAGATACAACATAATATGGAAAATATATCAAACAAAATATCAAATAAGTGCCTCTAGTGCATTAAATGTCAGGTCTTAGATTGAGCCAAACATCTAAATCACTTGATTGGCCACTTATTCAATGCAAAACAAGATCATTTAGGATATCCTCATGCTGTAATCATATGACATGATAAATGGCCTAAAAGTAACTTTTATCTACCATAGTCTTTAGTAGAGCCCAAAACAGTATTTGCAAAAGTACAGCAGGAGAATTGAAATTGGAAATTAAAGCATATTTTCAAGATATTCCATTAACTGATATTACTTAGACCAAAAGAACGTCCACTGCCGAGGATAGACGCAGACGGTGAAAAGATTATCTAAATCGACCACCTGCGCAGCCATGGGAAATACCACAGTCCTCACTAATCTTCGGACAAGCCTTATTATATATTACTTTCTTCTATTGTGTACCTGTCGCATTGACTTTGCATTGAAGTCAATCGGTAGTAAAATATTTCTTTGCCAGTGATAGATAGGCACGGACTTAATGGAAACTGATTTTTTTTAAAACGCCTCAGTAAATCTAACCATGTCACAAGGTCCTCTGGCTCGCAAAGACATTCCTTCAGGAAACAGTACGAGGGAAAAAAAAAGAATGGACAGTCCTGTCATTAAAAGATTGTATCCAAGTAATACTAATAGTGAGGCCTAACTGTTGTCAGGTAAAAGAAATAATTGAGCAGAATTTCAATCCAATATTGGGTGAGGGAGAAATAACGTGCACAAACTGTTGACCACACAGAGTGAGCTGATATAACTTTGTAAAAAGAACAGCTACCGGTACATTAGTATATTTTTGAGTTTGTTGAAGGTTTAAGGCCCTGTGTTGACCCACTGCCGTAGATCCGAAACTTCATTTCTATATAACGAATACGCTACAAGCATTCACTTTTTGTTAATCGCACGGTTTAAAGTAGTGTCGGTGAAAAGTGAGAAAACCAAAAAGTTCGACAAACAACACAAAATTTGCTGAAACGTCGGCGTTTTGAAACTATTATAAAATCTCTTCTCAGGTTGCCCCTTACTTGTGGATTCCGGGGTAGTAGCCCCCACTGACCCTGACGTATCTAAAACAATTGTAACTCAACTAAAAGGATTTTTTAAAATATTGATATGCACTAACAATAAACAAGCGGGGGTGACTTGGCTGGAATATGAGTGCTTCAATTCCGGCAGCTCCATTTTCATGCACTTGTTGTGGATGTTGTCAGTGAGGGATGTCGCCTACCTTCGGACAAACTCACTGCACTGACGGATTTGCGTAAACATATTTTTTTCTTCTCATATTTCTCCCATTACCAGCTGCAGTTTTTTTTTTAACTCTTTCTCTCCTAATTGACGATGCCAATCGTAATTTCACCCCCCCCCCCCCCCCCCCAAAAAAAAACAAAAAAAAAAAAAAAACTGGTTTTTGAATTTATAAACTTTGAGTTGTGTAGAAAGAGCATGCATTCCCCGATAATTTGATACCAAATATAACATTTTCTGATAGACAAATAAAAAATTATTGAAGTTCAATCAGAACAGGATAGAGAAATGTACAAATGAGCAAAATGAATTATTCTATCGGAACGATGAAAAAAATTACAGGGAGAAAGAGTTAATTAAAGTTTCTTCATCATAATCTTAAGGCATTTCTGAGTCCAGCTTCTTCTTTGTGAATCTTGGCATCAGTGGCGTAGCTAGGATGGGGGAAGTGGGCTGAGATTTTGAAAATCCATCCGGGCCTCCAGTAGAAAAGGGGGGGGGGGCCAAATGAGTGTTCTTTACATTAAATATTATGCAAAATGTAGGGGCCCCCAAAATGATCGCGAATTCCTAGCTACGCCCCTGCTTGACATGATCATCTGCCAGAAAAAAAATGCAACATTTACAAGAGTGTCACTTTTCCTCTGCTTGAGGCATACAATCTGTTAAATTATTTAATTTTGATTTCCCCACTTATTACCAATTAACCATTAACATAAAAAAAGGTACAATAACTGGATAGACGCAAATCTTATACAGGAATCAACACCAAGTGGAATGAGAACAACAATATCTGGACCGTGATATTGTCCTACAATGCTTACAACTGATTAGTAATACCACATCTACAACATATATAAAACATACATAACTCATAGCCTGATCTAGCTAGGAATATATGCCGCGCGATAAAATTGATTAATATGCATGACTAAATGTATGACGTGTAGGACATAATTATTTTCTTTTTTGAAGTAACGTCTGTATTATATAAGATAAGAAAAACCTATTACTTTTTTTCTCAAATAGTAATAGCACAGAGACACACTACTTCTCTGTTTCAAAAACAAACAAATCACTAACCTGCAGTTACAGTCCATTCAAACGAGACCATTCGTTATTTGGTCTCGATTCAACTCCCCCCCCCCCCCCCCCCTTTTTACAAAGCAAAACTAAACCAAACCCAATACAACATTGAATTGAACACCCTGAATTGCCCCCTTCTCCTCCAAAGTAAACAGGAGACACAGACGGACCATGACTCGGTCCTGACAAAATATTACCGTAACTAATTAGTTAATAAATTATTGGTAATTAATTAATTGTTTGGTATAAAAAAGGGAAATAAATGCAACTTTTTGGAAGATGTGGATGTATATGAGGAGTTATTCCCCCTTTAACGTTTTTTCCCCTCCTATTTCCCATTCTAGGATCAAGTTTGACTTAATTATTCATAGTCGATAATCTTATTTAAATCAATAAAAATATTAACCAGTTAGTTAATCAATTAATAATAATAATAGTAATCTTAATTGTCCGACTCACTCATAATTTACTTGTGACAAAGTTTTTACCAGATTGTTCTTAATTAATGATTTGATTGCCAGGGCAACAAAAGAGTGTTTGTGTCTGTTTGTCTTTGCTATCGGTGTCTTGTATCTCTTTTGTGAAAGTAAAATTACAAAATCCTGACACAAGGGGTGATTCTTTATTTCGAGGATCTTGTTACCTTTTTATAGATGTTTGTAATTAGCGGTAATTAATTAATTCAATTACATATAGAACAAAAACAAGCTTTTTTCTGCAGTATTAAAATATATAGAAAATACGAAAAACTTGCATGCATGTAACCCTGCCGGACCAACTTAAACAAAGTACGTTTAGGCCACGAGGCCTTCATCAGCTACAAAACAAAAAAACAAAATAACTAACAAATAACACAAAATAGTCTAAAGTTAACTTATCTGTCCGATGTAGTTCTCTATCAAGGCAGAAAAAAAGGATTTTGTTTCTTTCCCTTAGGTAAGCTTTTTATAAAATGAAAAAAAAAATTGCTTGTTTATGTCAGTTTTAGAGTTGGCCCTCTTTCTTTTTGCAGTTCATAAAAGAAACTAACAAAATAACAGGATTGGGCTAAACAAAAGATGAAACTTAATTGTAGCCCATTTTGCTTCGACCCAATCAAAACAAAACAAAAGAGCAATTAAACAGAAGTCATTGTGATGTAGTTTATAGCCAGTAACGTTCTGTGAACTGGAAGAGAGAAATCGCTGAGTCAGAAAATGTAATGGTTTAGACTTTCAGAGAAATCTGGCAGTTTATTGTGTTGCCTCATTGGTTGATTAATGACGAAAGTCAGGAATTAGGATATAAGTGAAATGGGTTTACTCTAGTTATAGGGACTAGTACTTGGGTTAGTTAGACATGCTTGGTTTCTACTCTTTTTGAGATGACAATACATTTACATAGCTAATTGTTACTCCTTCCCCTCCTGCCCCTCACTCAATGCCTCCAGATTTATTACTTTGCTCTCCCCCCTCAAAGTTCCATATCTCTCTATGTCTCTCTCGACTTCCTGTCTTTCTCCCTAGCCAGTTTTTTTTTCTCTCCAGTGGCGGCGCAAGAGATAAATTAGGAGTGGGCTAGGTATATTTTGCGAGGTCATCTAGCCAGTCCTCTGGCTATTATAAAATAATAAACACTTGTAATTTTTTATTGTCAAAAATTTTCAATGAAAAAAATAAAGAAACAGAAGTTTTCTGCTTCATTTATAACAGTATGTTAGTCCATCTTAGAAGCAATATCTGCTTCAATAGATAACACTGTCACTGCCAAATATAAAAGTCTTTCCTGACCCAATGTATTTCTTAAATAATTTTTCTATTAGTTTTAATTCCAGAGGCTCATTTTACCAGAGGCTGTATTTGCAGGTCTTAGTACGCAATGATATTAACAATTTAAATAGTTGGATAAATTTAAATATATTTTCTGTTATGTATTAGAATAGGTGCTTAACATCCAGATTAAATCAGGCAAATAAGAAACTCGAGTCTCGTAATTCTTTATATAATTCGTAAGGTTGGAAATCACTGCTGTGATCCAGTGGCGTAGCTAGGTTTGGGGTGGAGGGAAACGGGGTCCAAACTTAAAAATCACCCCGGGCTCCCACTTGAGACTCGAGAGGGGCCCCAAAGTAAGTGTCAAAAATTTGTTTTTACATTAGATATTACGCCATTATCTCATGTGATGATGTCGAATGTCAAATGCAGGGGCCCCTAAAAAGGTCAAGCCCCACGCCCCCCAAATCCCTATCTACGCCACTGTTTCCCCCATTCGAAGGACTGTATATACATTTTGACAATTCATTAATATTTCATATTTTGGAATATTTAAAAACTTTTTAATCATAGAGAAAATCAAAATGTTCAAAATGTCGATTTAAGGACACAAATCTTGAATCAATATGGTTTATTATAGATGCAATAATAGTAACGGTATTAAAACAAGAAAAACATAAAAAGTGCTTTAAAAATAATTGAGTTTAATTGTATAAATTAGTTTGGATCAGTCATGTAATTACGTATTGATCTAGCCATAACAAACCTTTTACCACACAGACAGACAAAAAGTAAAGTAGCAATTGTAATTATACCTAAAACACTGAACCATATTCTTCAAATGCAAACACAAAATCTAATAAAATACTCTGAAAAACACAAAGATAAAGGCACATTCCTCGTCCCATATGCTAGGACAAATTTGTACAAATTCTTCCCAAGTGCTTTTAGAGCATTGAATGGGTTGCCTGAGCCAACCAGGAAAACCAGTGTCTAGGCAGAATTTAAGGCTTTGGTTAACATGCATGACTAGATGCTTGACGTGTAGGACGTAATCATCTTCTTTTCTGAAGTAACGTCTGTATTATATAAGATAAGATAAGATAAGAAGAAAAGGATCAATTCTAAATTCAACATTTCGTGAAAAAAGTGAATCGCAATCTTTGAGTGTTTCTAGTACCTCATTGATTTTTCTTGTGCTTTCAAAGTATTCAACATTATCGAGTCGCCTTCACTGCCTCGATTCTGACGTATCCGAATAAGGCACACCTAAATAGACCAGTGTTTCCCGAACTGTGCTCCGTGGAACCCTAGTGTATTCCGAGAGGCCCGAATAAGTGTTCCAGAATGTACCGAAAAAACTAGCAGGCCACCATGTGAATCAATCTCTCTAAAAGGAAAGCGTTCCGCTAAATACTCAGAATGTGCGAAGTGTTCCGTTAAATGTGCGAAGTGTTCCGTTAAATGTGCGAAGTATTCCGTTAAAGAGAAAGTCTGGGAAACACTGAAGTAGACCATTGTGCCAATCTGCGCACCATCAAGGTCACGGTCAATTGGAGACTAATTATTGGCTTAAAACCAATTTAGACAGAGATACTCTTACACTCAAACTGAAACTCATGTCAGCAGTTAGTTAGAACGCTTAAAAAAAAATAATCATGTTATACAACATTAAACAAAAAGCTATGACGTCATTCTTACACTTTGTTTATTTAAGGTAGGCTAGTCAGCTTTATCCACATCATGATTACCCTTTACACCATTCATACCAGCTGGGCGCCTTTAATAAAATAGTGAATGTAAAAAATCTAGAAACTGAACAGGTAGGTAGGTCTAATATGGAGAAGCAGAACAGGTGTAAGAGAGTCTATTACATTAGTTTCTGATATAGCCTATTCTCGACCTGTACGGCGACATTTATGCACTACGCGAGACAGCAGGGTTTCTGTCCAGGGCTTTTGCAAGAGAGGATTTGAGCCTCTCAAGCCATCACTCAAATGGAGTTTGATGATGATGATGATGATAAAGCCTATGTACAGGTTAAGAATAGGTGTAAGAAAGTCTGTTACGATTGTATCTCATAAATGGGACTTGGCTTACTGCTACAAATATGTCCGATAGATAGATAGATTCACAAAAGTAGTCTAAACTTGAAACTTATGAACTGAATAGGCCCTAAGGGCCTAATATAAGTTTGACTCCACTATTTAAGGTCCTTGTTACGGAGTGTGTGTGTTTCTATGGTGACGATAAGAAGGAGTTGGTGATTGGTTATAAATGAGGCAAGATAAGTGGCATTGTATTCAGCTGTCCTGAGTAGGTCAGACGACTTTTAGATTGCCAGAGTGAAAAGACGTGTTTTTGTAGTGAGTTAGATTTTGTTCAAAACACCATTTTATATTGTTACTTAAGTCTGATTCCTTTTTAAAATTTTTTTTAACACTCTTCAACATTCACTGCGGAGGTTTTTCGATCAGCGCTTTGAGTTTCATTGGCCAGACGGTTGTAAATTCTGATCAACTAACTGCAATGGCAGAGCCTGGAAGGAAATAACAATAACACATGGGAGGATTGTTTATCTGTATTATGTCCTTGTTTTTGTGTGTGAGAGAGAGAGAAAGAAAGAGAAAGAGACAGACAAAGAAAGATAGAGAGAGAAAGAGAAAAATAGAGAGAAAGAGAAAGAAAAAGATATATATAGAGAGAAATTCTGACTGAAATAGCACAACGTTAGTTTCTCAACCATACACTTCAGCCAATTGATGGGCCAAAACATCAAACAAGACTCAAAGTGATAAACAATTTTCATAATATTATCAGCGGTCATCGGCTTTGGACCTTCAGTCTAGTAGAGGACACGACAAGTCGGAAGTCCCTAGAGATAGTCTGATGTCCCATTCAGTGGACTAAAAACACTGTAATTTTCTCGCTACCCTTTGTACCAGCAAGTCTCGACCAGGCTCTGAAATTAGATTCAATCAAGCTGACACTATTTTTTGTTTAGAATCAAGTGAAGCAGAAAATAAGATTATTTGTAACACAATGTCTTAGTAAT
Organism: Biomphalaria pfeifferi; assembly: GCA_030265305.1. NCBI lineage: Eukaryota > Metazoa > Mollusca > Gastropoda > Planorbidae > Biomphalaria > Biomphalaria pfeifferi. The sequence goes on along the minus strand of JASAOG010000107.1, from coordinate 479,657 downwards.
CCTCGTAGGTTATAAGATATATATTAATTCTATTATAATAGTACATTCATATGTTATATCTCTTTAAAATACGTTGGAACATAATTGGCCAGAATATTTTCAGTATTTCCTGCGGCTATGAGTAGAGCCATACAAGGCGCTTGAGACGTCAAGCAACAGGACGTATATAATAATAATAATAGTAATAATAATAATAATAATAATAATACCCCATTGTCATATCAACCGAGGGAATAATAACAACTGACCTCACAGATACCTTCAAGGCCCTTGGCATTCCTAGGAACATTCTCGTTGCCTGTCATTGGGCGGTACTTCTGCAGACCTGCCACATCACCAGAAATTTCCTCGGTGGAAACTGATAAAGGGACCACGATGAATTTTGTTTCCCTTTAACGAAACTCGACCCTGGCTGCACCAGTGAATCAATACTCGTTCTTTTATAATAATAATAATAATAAATAAATAAAAATAAACAGATATGCAATCATATTTTCATGGGTCAAACGTAAAAGCCAGCGCTGTCAATGACTTCCAACGTAATAATCACCCGTGACTTACTAACGCAAAAAAAATTAAAGACACTGTGTTTACATCTTGAAATGTTACCTTTTGCTTGCGAAATTTCTGATCACTGTTCAAACAAATGGATATTTTATTTACAATTGTTTTCTCATCAATATAAATCAAAGCACTTGAGACTAAACTAGAGTTTAACATCACTGATTCCAAGCATCCAATCATTCGCCCCGCGGCGGTACACAGCCCATTCTCTCCACCTCCCACCCCCCAGATAACATTCAAATATTATCTTGTTCTGGGTTTATCTAGAAGTTGTATTATAAAATAGGCAGTAAAAGTGCATTGCTCACTAAACGGGAACATTACCAACATACCAACATGGCTTTAGGAAATATAGATCATGTGAAACACAACTAATAGGACTAATTGATGATTTTTCAAAAGGTTTAGATAATAGTGAACAAATAGATGCTATTTTACTAGATTTTTCTAAGGCTTTTGACAAAGTTCACCACCATAGTTTGCTTAAAAAATTAAAATATTTCGGCATTAATGGTCCACTGCATCAGTGGATTAAAGATTTTCTGATAGGGAGAGAACAAACTGTAATAATAAATGGCTCTAAATCAACACCAATAACAGTAAACTCAGGTGTACCTCAAGGAACAGTCTTGGGTCCACTACTATTTTTGATTTACATAAATGATTTACCAAATTGCATTAGTTCAGGAACAAAAGTCAGATTATTTGCAGATGATTGCATAATATATAGAACAATAAAAACAACACAAGACACAGATATTTTACAAAGAGAATTAGATGAATTACAGAAATGGGAATCAAATTGGAGCATGTCTTTCCACCCAGAAAAATGTCAGTTGTTAAGAGTAACAAAAAAACTAAAACAAATTAATTCCACTTATCTTATTCATGGCAAACCAGTAATACAGACTAAAAACGCAAAATACCTAGGTGTTATAATAAATGAAAAACTGTCATGGAATCCACATATTGATGAAACTATTAAAAAATCAAACAAAGCATTAGGATTTATTAAAAGAAATTTCTATAAATCAAATAAGAACATAAAACTAAAATGTTATTTAACCTTGGTTAGGACAATAATAGAATATGCATCCACCGTTTGGGACCCCTCAACTCAAGAAAACATTAAGAAACTGGAACAAACACAAAATAGAGCAGTGAGATTTATAACAAACGAATATTCACATTTGACTAGAGTAACACCATTAGTAAAATCACTAAATTTAGAAAGCCTTCAGGACAGAAGACTCAAAAGTAAAGTAGCAATTATACATTAAACACTGAACCATAATCTTCAAATACAAAAACAAAACTTAATAAAATACTCTGAAAGACACAAAAATAAAGGCACATTCCTCGTCCCCTATGCTAGGACAAATTTGTACAAATACTCCTTCTTCCCTAGTGCTATTAGAGCATGGAATGGGTTGCCTGAGCTAGCCAGAAAAACCAGTGACTTGGCAGAATTTAAGTCATTGGTTAATATGCATGACTAAATGCATGACGCGTAGGACGTTATCATCTTCTTTTTCGAAGTAACGTCTGTATTATATAAGATAAGATAAGATTAGTTCATTGAAACAAAACTAAGACTACGACTGCTTTATTGATCCGTATGGAAATTTGTTGTGATTACAAGGACTCTTATCTCATATAAAGACAACACAACAGAAACATAACACATAAATAAATGCTATTCATTTAGGATAATTCAATTAAAAAACCCCCCACAAAACCGCCTTTAGTAACATGACAGTAGCGCAGAAGAAAGGAAACTGTCACTTTCACTGTTTTCTTATATTTGTTAATTGTTATTTTCATTTGTAACTCTGGTAACTGGTTGAAGACGTGAAACAGGAAACAAGCAAAATATTTTTAAAAATGACTTTTTAGAACAAACAACAAAGCCAATCTTAAGGGAAAAACTCCACATTTACAGCCGTATTGTTACGTGCGCAGCATAGCGTGAATGTGGAATGGTGCCACCTTTTCGATATTAAATAAAATTAATCAATTACCACTATTTAATTAAATATTTTGTAAATTGACTTATGTTTTGTAGAAACAATGAATATATTTGCAAAGTTTCAACCTGAACAGAGAATCGGAAGTTAGAGAATCGAAAGTGACAGAATCGGAAGTGACAGAATCAGAAGTGAGAGAGAAAACGTGCTCCAAATTAGTACCAGATGGACAGAATGAATTGATATAAGCTTTGTAAAATAAAGCAATGTATCATAGCAACTCTATAAAATAACATCTCCTTTATGGTTTAAATAGACAAAACAGTAGCATGGGCAGTGGCGTAGATAAGATGGGGGAAGGGGGAGGGTCCAAATGTGAAAACGCCCCCGGGTCCCCAAATGAGTGTCTGAAATTTTTTTTCACATCAAATATTACGCAATTATCTAGTGTCATGATGTCGAATGTCAAAATGCAGGAGCCCCTAAAGGGTTTAAGCTTCCAGGGCCCCCAAATCCCTCCCTAGCTACGCCACTGGCAAGGGGACATCACTTTTCGTTTCGTTCCCCCGATTGACAATACTCTCAAGATTTGAAGATTAATTGCCAGTTCAGTCGGCGAGTAAAAAAATGTCATAGCACCTTTTCAAAGCTGTTGATGTTTCCAAGCAAGCAAAAGCAGAAAAACACCATCTGTTTACCAAAAAGGTTGTATATTTTTGCTTTAATTAGTTCACGACTCTGTTTTTAAGCTTAGCCAATTCTATAACTATAAAAACCACTTAAGAAATAAAGTTAACAATTGTAGCCTTTGAAACAAAAAAAAACACCTCAACTCAGTTATTACTATGACGCGCTAAGCGCTCACTCTCGCTATCTGTCTCGTGCATGCACGCTATAGTTCACTCACTCTTTCATAACCGGCTATCCATTTTGTAAGGGGAACATCCTTTACCGCACTGAGTGTGAGTACCAGCAAGGAGAGGGGAAGATTTGGGAGCGTTGAAAAAAAAGTGAAAAGTTGTCTGGACGTCCTGGGTTTCGTCCATGTCTGTCTTATGGTTTAGCTCATATCGCTACAAACAAGAGCCAGGTCTGCGTATGTTGTTTGCGTGCATCGAGGTCATTGACGGATTTATTTTATTGTGGTAAGTAGGTTCAAAGTTTTATTTATAGCTTTTCTGTGTTTAATTAAATTGACTGAAAAATTTCTATTATTTGAAGAAGAAAAGGCATAAGGCGCTCTTTCTCGCTTATTGGAGGAGTGGAGATCCTCAGTAGAGCTCGTTATTACAAGCTTATAAGGACGCAAATGAAATGTCCAATAGTGAGGATGGTTCTAAATAGAAAAAAAAAATCATAATAATAAAAAGTATAAATAATAAAAGGCAACTTTTTTAAAAGAAAGTATATGATAAATTAACACAATTTAAGATGTTATCGTCGTTAGATAAAATATGTTAATTGGTATTGAACAAGGATGTTTACTTAATAATTATTAATGTTAAAAGTATTCCGCCATAGATACTAGTTAGATAATTAAAGAAAATCAATAAAGTATCTGTCACAGAGTGTTCTTCGGGTAGCCTAGATCGATAGGAGGTGGACAAAGTGAGCGAGAGAGAGGGAGAGAGAAAAATAAAGAGAGAGAGACGCTGATTATGAGTGAGAGAGAGATAGAGAGATAAAGATCTATGCCTTGTGCACATGATAACAATTTTCACTCCAAAGAAATTGTTACTTAAAGAACTCATTTCGATATTCCTATAATTAGCGAGAACTTTTTATTATTATTATCCCAGCAAAGAAATATAAAACTGTTGGCTATTCATAACATATATTGACAATCGATGCATAAAGGGCTCATGGATACTGAATAATATAGATGTCTTTTCATAGCATTCGTTGGTTGAGGCGGTTGATTAGAGGACCACTCTAAATTATTGCCTTCATGAGTAACTTGCATCTCAAATCTAATTTTTTGTTTTCTTGTCGTTCTACTTTTTTACACAGCCATATCCCATAATCCTTTAACATACATTTTAAGACGTTAAGCTTGTTGCAATCTTCTTTAAACCAGAGCATATAACAGAAGTCTAAATCTAGGAGCAGAAATCTTTCATGCTAGACTGTTACTGCTAGAGCATTGGAAAGCCGATCATTTTGTTCACATCGACTTCTTTAATTGCTAGATTTAATTATGCAGTTTAATTATAGTTTAAAAGCTATGCCTTTATGTAACTCCTTTAAAAGAAAGTCATGCTATTTTCCAACCATCCTTGTTCTTTGTATTATTTAGTTGGTCAAAGTAGAAAGACCAGGAGAGAGAGACACTATTTCAGACGCTCTCCTATTTTGAGGGTTAACAGGTGAAGGGAAGAATTGAAGTATCACGTGATTCTAGTCGTAGAACGACCACAACTGACTTTTCTCTCTCATGATCGCAGCAGAACTTTGAAGTCTACAAAACACAATAAGGGAGGTGTTACTGGTTTCATATCTTAAGTCACGTTTTTATCACAAAGCTTAGGCCTATATATCAGCTCACTCTCTGTCTATAGGGTCACAATTTTGAACACGTTATTTCTCCCACATCCATTCTCGAATCAAGTTGAAACTTCGCACAAATGTTCATTGGCGAAGACAATACATGAATCAAATATAAAAAGTCAATTAATGACTTGGATTTAATCATTTTGTTTGACACCAAAAAGGGAAAGTAATCCTTTAGTATTCAGAGATATGGTTAAATATTTATTATTTCTCCCACATCCTTTCTCGGATCAAGTTGAAACTTTACAAAATTCTTTATTATACCTTACAAAACATGAATCAATAAAAAACAACAAATTAGTCAATTAACTATTTTGCTTGATATCGAGAAAGGGAAATAACTTTTACGATATTGAGAGATATTTATAATTTTGATGTTCTTCCCCTTAGATAAGCTTTGTTTTGTTTTTAAAGTATTCTTTTATTTTGCTTGTTTATAAGATCTACATACTTTTTCACTCAAGATCTAGAATCTATATCTATGTCAGTGAGCTAGTTAATGAATGAAAGAGCATCAGGGAAAGAAAGGAAATAAATGGATCACTTAGAGTCTTAGAATGTAGAGAAAGTATTTCTAACTACAAGAAAAAACTTACAGCCATCTTCGAGTTCAAGGGAAATGAGTCTATGCTTATATAGAGCTTAGAGCTAGACTGGTAGACATAGAGCTTAGAGCTAGACTGGTAGACATAGAGCTTAGAGCTAGACTGGTAGACATAGAGCTTAGAGCTAGACTGGTAGTCATAGAGCTTAGAGCTAGACTGATAGACATAGAGCTTAGAGCTGGTAGGAGTTTTAAATATCTAAATTTTAAATTTTTTAGGTAAATGATTCATTGCTTCTTTCAATACATTTGTTCTAACGCTTGTCTTCGAGTTCGAAGATTAATTAGGAGTGCAGTATTTCCCGTGGCTACGCAGCCCTGTTTGGGGCAAAACATGTAACGCACATAAGTAGATATTAAATCCACGAATAAATTATGACGCAATCAAAGGACACGTGACGGGAATAAATAATGATAGATTTATAATGCAGGATAAAGTGAGTGTCTACGGGCGTGTAATATCACAGCGGATACAATCATTTTGTAATCCCTTTCTGCAATTTGAGATTAGATTTACCTCAACAGACTTCGCAGGGCAGATCACCTCGAAAGAATGCCAGAGAAACTAGGAGTAACAAATATATTCCGGCAAAAACCAAAAGGCAGACGACATATAAGCAGACTACGAATACAATGGATTGAAGATGTGGAGGCAGATCTACAACAGCCTGGGGTTCTGACGTGGAGACGAAAGGCTCAGGAGAGATCTGAGACAGGCCAGAGCCCCTCATGGGATGGACGGTTAAGTTATGTATCACTAATGAAAAAGAAGTAGCCTCTGTTAAGAAGCCGTTTATTTCAACTGTTTTTAATATCTAGGTTTTTTTTTCTTTTTTTGTGTTGTCTCCATAAATTAAAGAAATATTTGCCGAAAAAAAAAAAGGTAAAACATTAACCGATATTTCACGCACAAAAACTAGATTCGCATGAAAGCAGATAGTTAAGAGAGTATTTTAAAAAGTAACAATAAAGAACAAAAAAAGTTCTGGAAGGCGTAGAGATAACCAATAAAAATGTAGTCCCTTTTTCCTTTATTTTGAGACAACCTGTTTTGTCTTTTCCCCATCCTGTCTGGACCTTCTATTTCGGTAATTAGTTCTGGAAAGGTAATTAAAGGGAACACTTCCACCCAGTGTACATTTCACAATGCCTCATGATCCTTGGACTATATTTTGTGTCGCAAGGTCTGAAAACTTTGATTTTTCGCTGAACGTAAAGTGCTCTCAATCGATTGTCAGTTATAATGTATGTAGGCCCTGATAGAATGCACAGTAAATTTTTAGGACCCCCCCCCCTGAATCCACACAGATCGGATGCAGGGGCGTAGCTAGGAATTTTCCATCGTTTGGGGGGCCGGGTGGCTTGACCTCTTTGGAGGCCCATGCATTTAGTTTTTAATGTAAAAAAAACACACTCATTTGGGGGCTCCCCTCAAGTGGCGGCCATAGGGGATTTTCAAATTCTCCCCCTCCTCCCCCACCCTAGCTACGCCCCTGATCTGATGGGTACCTTGCATTAGTTTAGGGAAACGAGATCACATGAAGCCACATCATCCTCCCGTGTAAATCAAAGACTATGGGAATAAATATATATATATGATATTGTTATGATCTCTTCCTACTCAGGCCTTCTGTAAACACTGCTAAACACAACACAACACATCATGAACTTGACAACAAGGCTCCAAATAATCTGGTACTTTAATAAAGGTCAACTAAAACAGCCAATATGACACAATTGGCAACACAATCAACTGCTACAACGTTAGACTGTATATCACTGTACTAAACTCATAACTCTACTGTCTCTTCCTGGACTCGTACGTTTCACTGGAGGACTGCACCAGGACCGACTTCATGGTCAACTAACAGTCCCGGTCTCCGGTCTAGAACTGCCGCTTTCCCACACACTGTGTCTCTGGTCTGCGCAGGCTTATGATCAGATGACCATAACACGGGCGCTATTCACGTGCAAAGTTCATGCCAGTACTGTCCCTTGCCTTTTAATATAGCACGCTAAACTGTATTACTGGCCTGTGTCACATATGTCAGCTGATCACACACAGTTATCTTTTAAGAGTCGCGAATAGGGTTATAACAATATAATATGTCATTCATTGTATGTGCATTATATAGTAAATTACACAGTTCATTTCTTTGGCTGGCTAATTGAAAATAACTTTGCCGCATGTTAATTAGAAATGTTTGATACTACATTGAGTAATCTGTAAACAAAAAAAAAAAAAATGCAAATTTTTCTAAAAATAGATTTAATGTGAAAGAAGATGTGAAAAGAACGAAATGTGATTGCCACACTAAGCAGAAGTAGATTAATGCCCTTTGACAGCTGACACCTTTATCGTCTGCAACTCGCTTAGCCTTCTGATTGGTGTTAAGAAAACAGATTTATACTATTTTTGTTCTGCCTACGTCGTAGAAGAATTGATTGTAATTAGAAGATTCTAGAACTATAGAGCATCTAAGAAATTTCTATTCGATCTGTAAAGCATGGTAAAACATTTCAGATCTTTTATTTCAAACGTGAGTTCGTTATACAATTTCTATATACTGTACAACAGTGCGAGGCAACGAACAAAATGTCACTGGACAATCGACATTGCTTGCAAAAGCCCAGAAAACAGGTTAATTGAATTGCTCATGCCAGCGTTTCTCAAATTGGGGGGCGCGTCACATGACAACCTGTCAAGGGGGACGCGACGTCCTGAAAACCGTGGGGGGGGGGGGGGGGGGAGGGGGAAACGCGCGAGGGCAATCAATTTATTGTTTCAAGGGACACAAAAAAACAACAACTTCTTATTATTGTAGTTATAGATCCATGTTTTGTTTATTAACAATATCGAATAATGATGCTTCAGAAATTACAAAATTTCCAAGAGACTTTTTATTATCTTTTTAGTAAGACCTTTCAACAGAATAGAAATACAGTTTTCACGAGAGTCGTCAGCTAAAAATTAATCCATTAGTCAATTAATTATTTTGTTTAATAACGAATAAGGGAAACAACTTCTACACGATTGAGAGATATAATTCCCTTAGATAAGCCTTTTTTTTAAAAAAAAAAAAGGATTTTTAATATTGTTCTTGTTAAATTCTTGAAAACCCTCCCAGACCATACAGTGGGAGCTTACAGGCACGAACGGAATTATCTTCGCTTGGGGTGGGTATGCCACTGGTAAAGTTTGATAATCACTGTTTTATGCTATGCTATTAAAGGCTTATTGAAGTGTGACACTAAATCCAAACCCAAACTGTGTTTGTACTGTGTTTGTAGAGTGTTTGTATTGTCTATAAAATAGTCTGGCAAAGAAGGGAAATAGTCCCAAAATGTGCAAGTGTCAACATTATTGGATGTGCCACAAACGTTCAAGATCTTAAGATCTTTTTTTTAAAATCATAAAGATGGATCTCAGTGCTCCAGTTTTAGAACCACTGTTGAATTAAGAAAAGAATAATTCATAACAATCAATTGCTCCTTTTGAATTATTCATGTCCTACGTCGCAAAATAACTATGTCATAAAAGTGACATTTGACATGTGACTTGCTTCCTGTCACTATATTGCTAGATGTTATGTCGTTGTCCAAAATCAAAGGCTGAAAAAACGGACACACATAACAGACTTGTCTTGATTCGTTTACGCACAAACAGTATTCATACCTCGTCATTCTAGATGAATTAGTGTGACAAGATTTACAATTACAGACTAAACGGGATGGCTGCCTGGTCGTGAGCTATGTGCAGCGGACTGTCTTTCGGTCGTTTCGATGGTCCCGGGTTGATAGCCTGCCCGCTGCCACCCGCCGTCGTGCTTCGGGAGGGTTGGAGTAGGAAGTAGATTATCTTTAACTCTGAAGGAACATTCAAAACATGTAAAACACCCGTAACATGTAAAACATCCGAACATGTAAAACACCCGGAACTTGTAAAACATCCGAACATGTAAAACACCCGGAACATGTAAAACACCCGTAACATGTAAAACACCCGTAACTTGTAAAACATCCGAACATGTAAAACAACCGTAACATGTAAAACATCCGTAAGATGTAAAACATTCAAAACATGTAAAACACCTGTAACATGTAAAACACCCTAACATGTGAAGCCCCTGTAACATGTAAGACAAACGTTTTAACAACAAGATGAAATAAGTTACAATGAATTTATTGCTCAGTTTAAATTTAAAAAAAATGGTTTAACAACAATTTCATTTAATATTTTGTGCTATACACCATAGATGCAAAGATAAACGCAGTTTCTCATTCAATAGGCTAGGAAAAAATCATACAAGTGCTCATTCTTCTCGTATGCCCTTTGGACACGAAACGGGTTGCTTGAATAAGACAGGGAAACCAAGGACTTAGTGAAATGAAGTTTCTAGTTAACAGTATTGATACGCGTAGAAGGTAAATAATTTCTTTGTGAAAGATAAGAATAACATAAGATAATAGGAAAGCTAACAAGATCTTAGAAATAAAGAATCACCCTTTGTGTCAGGATTTTGTGATTTTACCATCAAAAAAATACTAGACACCGATAGCAAAGACAAACAGACTCAAACTCTCTTTTGTTCCCCTGGCAATCAAAATCATTAAATAGGAACAATCTGATATATCTTTTGTCATCCCGTTTGGGCACCACTAATGATCTGACGAACATTTTTCTCCATTCCTCTACGTCTTTTATTATGTTATCTTCCAATCGCTTTTTGTTTTTGCCTGCCACTTCTTTATTTTCCTGATACTTTGCAAGCCCAGAGGACCTTGTACGGTACTCATGTTTAAAATCCCAATACTCATGCAAGATGGAAATTCTTTATTCATTATTTACTAATTTTTCGAAAGATATTTAAGCTTACTTCCGTCTCTTCCCCACCCTACCCCTCCTCAGCATTGACAGGAAGGCTACTCGACATCCTTTTAACTATTGAACTTTGTGGTTTTTTTTCTTAGTGAATACTACGGGGCATTTGAATGTTTAGTTAACAAACACATTAGCCTCACTTAATCAAATCAACTGGGGGGGGCGGTGGTTAAGTGGTTAAACGCTCGGCTTCCAAACCTGGGAGTCCTGGGTTCCAATCTCGGTGAAGACTAGGGTTTTTAATTTCGGCGGGTTTTTTTTAGGCGCCCCTGAGTCCACCCAACTCTAATGGGTACATGAGTTTAGCTGGGGAAAGTAAAGGCGGTTGGTTGTTGCGCTGGCCACATGACGCCCTGCTCGTTAACCGTTGGACATGGAAATAGATGACCTTAACATCATCTGCCCCATAGATCGCAAGGTCTAAAAGGGGAACTAATCAAAGCAACACAAAACGTAAAGGCACACAACTTTGAAAATGATATATAAATAAGGTCACTATTAGTGTCTTGTCTGTAGAGTTTGATGACTACTTGTGCCATCATCTCTGATATGTCCCGGATCAGTCATTTGACTAGCTCAAGTTTGAAACAACCAATGAAACAGCCGTTTCGACTACAGCTGAGGAAAACAATGAAGCACATCTTTTTTGCTGAGAAGCGATGCGTAATTAACCCGAGATGTAAGTACTTAGGAGCAATGTAAAAACCGGAACAAAGTTACGTCGCCGAAAGACTGTTCAACTTAGGATTCTACTTAAAGTAGTGGCCACTTCAATCCTGCGTATGTTTTTAAAAGACATGCTGAGACCACTCATCTATATAGCACGTTTTCGCAGCGTCTTAGTGTTGTAGATGGTTGTTGACTTGTAGCACCAAACTGCTGGTAGACAACTAAACCGCTGTAGGTGTATTATATTTTAACTTGTACAACTTGAAAAAACTTTGAATAAGCTTGGAGATGAAGCGGTTATGGAATTTGTCTAAAATAACAATATACCTTGTTATATCAACTGAGGGGATAATGACAACTGACCTTACAGATACCTTCAATGCCCTTAACATCCCTAAGAAGATGCTCGTTGCATGGTAGAGGGGGTACTGCTGCAGACCTGCCGCATCACCCGTACATTTCTCAGTGGGCGCTGCTAAAGGGACTACAATGAATTTTGTTTCTCTCTAACGAAGCTTGGCCCTGGCAGTGCCACAGAATGAATATTACTATGTTTTTAACATAATAATAATAATAATAATAATAATAATAATAATAATTTAAAATTACTAAATTAGACCTTAAAAAAGTTAATGCTATTTTCTTTTACATAATGGTAAATCTATACCTAAATGAATATGATAGTAACTAAAGTAATTTTAGTTTTATTATAATTTTCGGAGGCCAGTTTTGGGTGCCTCTCTTTCTAAGCTCACCGTCATATCCTGTAACATCGTCGGCAAAGTCCGTCATTCGAATCAGTTCACGCCATGGAATACCTATGCCCGTCTAGCTCATTGCTATCCTCATTATGTGGTCGTTGGCTTGGAGGCCCTGTCTCGATTATGAAGCAGCTAGACTGGCTGTACAGGTGTCCTAGAATTTGTACGGATTTTTCAGGAATAGCATTCTCTTACTTTTTTTTACCATAACTATTCTCAGCCGACCCTATAAAACTTTTTTTTTTTTTTAGGTCAACGAATCTGATCATTAGCCGTTGCTGGTATTCGAAACTTTGTTCTGTGATATTTCGTAGTGACAGTAGTTAATTAAGTTTCTCTCTTACAGCCTTCTCGTCTGCTAAGTAGAACACTCAAACGTACACCACGTCTGCGAACATACAAACACACCCACACTCACCTGCATAAACTTATCAGCCTGAAGAAATAACATCACATAAATGTTTCTTTTCTTATTTTATTGCTTTCATTTTATTTATGAGCAGAGGCGTGACCTTCGAGCACTTATCGGATGCGTTTTTTTCCCCCACTAACAATATTTTCTTGAAAGGAAAACTCAACTCATGTCACCTTATTTTTGTTTTGTTTTAGAGATCGTACTTCCAATTATCTCCCCTTGTTAAATTTTAGTGCCTTGCCCTTGTCAACATGGGCGAAGAATTAAAAAAAAAAATGTCAACATGAAATGAGATTCCCTATCATCAAAAGAAATTTTCCATGATTTGAATTATGAGCAACTTTATGCAGATCTACCATACTAATGAATGGGAGGTTCAATTAACTCTCTTTAAAGCTGTCATTTTGATTAACAAGAAATATGTTAAGGGCAGTTCTGTTTTTGTTTTTCCAGCAAAATAAACAACGGCAAGAAGGGAAAAAATATTTAAAAATAGAAACAGGGGCAATAAATCCAGCCAATTATGTATGAAAACCTTCTTTGTCTAATAGCGTTACGCGCTGGACTTAAAAATGTGTCCAACATAATTCAATCACTGAATGACGCACTCAAATATTTAGGGGGGATAACTTTAGCACTGGCTCTCAGATCGTCTGCAACTAATTTATAACTGAATGCTGTGAGCGTCATAAATATGGCGCCCGACGCAAATAGACAAGTCAAACTACCGAATGAATAACGCCAGCAACAATGGTGAAGAATTCTTCGTTGACTTGCTTTGGAGATGTGATGATGTCGTAGTTCAAATAAGATATTGTGCAGACCTCAGGCGTTCCTTCTTCGAAGCTTCTCATTCAGAACATGGCGGAGTTTGGCAAAACGAAAAATGAATTTTGAAGGCCTTTGAACGCTATACACAATGGACTTACATAATTGTTGCTTCATCATCTTCCCCCTTAACTATCCCTGATAAACTGTTGGGGCGACACACATGATACGTCGACCGTCTTTCTCCATTCCTCTCTGAAGCAAAAAAAATTGTAAATTGATATCTCTTTTAATGACAGTCCCACCCATCTTTTTATGTTGTCTTCTTATTGCTTTCTCTGTCTGCCTCTTCTTTTTTTTCCCTGGTACTTTTCCCTGCAGGAAGGTCTTTGCGAGCCCTGAGGATCTTGAGTTTTAGTTTGCGTTTTTTGATAGTGGTTAGCAGGTCATCGTGGGGCCCATTTGCCGTTGTGAGCTTGCTTCTAATCTCTTCATTTGTGATGCGCTCTATACTTACCCATCATTCTACAGCATCTCCATGCCATTGCTAGAATCATCCTTTCTAGTTCTGCAGTTAGCTTCCAAGGTTCGCAAGCATATAAGAATGTGGCCATGACTAAGGAGCGCGCCAGTCTGATTTAAGTGTCTAGGGCCATGTCTTTGTCTTTCCAGATTGTTTTTAGTTTTGCAAGTACTGCTTTGGACTTTGCAATTCAGTTCAGTAGTTCAGGTATGGTTCCTTCATCTGAGACGATAGGTCCGAGATATTTATAACTTCTGACATTTGTCAGCTTTTCGCATCCAACATTGATGTCCCCTTTTAAATCCCTGTTTGTTTTACATGTTTCGGATGTTCCTTCAGAGTTGAAGATAATTTACTTCTTAGTCCAAACCTCCCACAGGACGACGGGGGATGTCAGCGGGCAGGGTATGATCCTGGACCATCGACAAGCCCGAACGACAGACCAGCGCGCATACCGCCCAACTAGGCAACCACGTTCTGCTATTGGTCATAATTTGGGTTTGGAAATCAGCCAAACCGTTCGTTACTATGGTGTATGTTTTCACTAGAAGTATCTCGCAGAAACGTTGATTCAGTCCTAAGGAAATTATCTTCCCTCTCCTGCCATAGCGACATTATTACCATTCTAATTATGGCATTTCATTTCGAAGGGGAGACGACCAGACAGGTTAGGGAGGAAAGCAGTGAAGAGTAGCTTAGTTGCCGCTTAGTTCGGAACCCAAGCGCTTTGCCACTCGGCTACCACGCCCCCCCCCCTCCATTCTTAAAGTTGTCTGTAATTGACTCATATATTTAAATGGTTCTTGTTTCTTTCTCTTTCATTATTTGCCACCTCTCTTTTTCTCTCTCTCTCTCTCTATCCCTCCCTCCCTCTTTGTCAAGGTCATCCTTCGTATTGCTCCATTTCTCTTTGACTGAATATGTGGAGGTTTTTTCGTGAAGTGTGTCTGTACTTGCATGTTTGTGTCTGCAAAGGACTACCTGTCTCTACCTCTATTTTTACTCTCTCTCTCTCTCTCTTTCTCCCACTCTCCGTGTCTCTCCCTGTCTTTGACTCCGCCCCTCTTTCTTTCTTACACACATACGTTACAATCAGCTGACATTTCCCCCTCTCACTCTTTCTAAGACAAGTTTAGCATAATAACAGTTATCTCCCATTGCCAGGCAAATGTCTGATTAGCAAATCGTAGACTGCGGAAACTGGGAACTGTTCAATGCATGCCAATGAATGAATAATTACTATCATAGACGCCCAAAGGTCAGTGGTTATTTCAATAGATGACCTTTGACTGGGTGGATTACAGTAGCCAGTTTCAAAAGTTCGTCAACGGATCGGTGATTGTGTGATGCACTAGTCTCTTGCTATATAAACATTGATCTTGTAGTTGTAAATTACTGACTTCAACTAGCTTTTTGTGACAGAGAAATTATTTTGATACACATTGAAAAATACACAAATTTAATGTTGCGGCTGTTGAAAGACTGTATAGAAAATACACCAGACGTGTTTGCCTGGCCGAGCGGTATATGCGTTGGACTGTCGATCATTATTACACCCTAGCCTCTCGTAGGACATCGGGGAATGGCAGCGGGGATGACAGCGGACAAGGTTCGAACCTGAGACCATCGAGAAGAAAGTCCAGAAACATACCACAGGGCCAGGTAGCCATACATGTAAACATGTCAAGAGCATTCTAGACATGGTGAGCCAGCCAAATTACATAGCGAGCTAACCAATTATATAGTGAGCTAACCAATTACACATTGAGCTAAACAATTACACAGTGAGCTAACCAATTACACAGTGAGCTAACCAATTACAAGATCTGCACGCAAGGGAGGTAATAGACTTTGCTACTGTATTAGACTGGAGTTTTCTAATACCAGGTAGAGAAACACTTCTAGCCCGTAGATCAGAATCTCGACTAGACGTGGTGCAATCTATCTCCACAAACACGAACGGATATTCCTAAGAGAATCCTTTCCTTCTATATAATTCAATTCAAAGTGTTTGCGTACTTCTTAGCGGTCCCCGAAAAAGTTTTGTGTGGAATGTCAGTCTGTCCGTCCGTCCAGTTTAGATCTCGTAAACTAGAACAGATAGTGAAAATCCGACATCATAATATTTTAGACCATTCAAAGTTCTGATAAAACGGCTACGTTTTTCTTTTCTGAAAGAGAAAAATCTAATTTTTTAAATCACTTATGCAAGTATTTTATTTTCATAAAATACAGTACTTTTACAACTATTCACTGTTGATATTAAGAAACACTGGGGGCTCTTTAGTAAAGGGAAATTACTATTTACCATATTTTAAACACTTTTATGCAAATGGTTTCCAATTAAATATTTTTTTAAATTTTTATTACGAAAAGTTTTTTTTCGTGAAGATTTGAATAAAAGATTGACCAATTAGATCAATTAGATATCCATTATAAGACATCAGTTAGGCCAGGTTCACTGCTAACTTCACACTCACTTTCACCTATCCTTTGGTCTGCTGGACCGCTGGGGCACCACACAAGATCTGTCAACCTTCTGTCTCCATTCTTCTCTGCCATATGTCTATGATACAGCTTCATTCTGATGTTCTTTCTGAAAATATTGAAACCTGCCCTTTTACCTGCCTGGGTGGACCACTTCGGGGGCCGATCCTGAGTTTGTGTTTCCACACAAACTTTCTTTGTAACCTTGTTAAAATAAGATTTCGGTACGAACTAGTTTGTGATGTAGGGTATGACCCCCGACCTTAAATTTTCATCCGCTATTCTCTGACCGTCTCTGGGTTCAGACTTTCTGTGTGTTTTTTGTTTCCGTCGCTGCCGTTCCTATCTCAATGCTCACATGTCATTGTGAATGAGAAATAACTCCAGTTTGGTCAACCTTTTCGTACGTGCTGACCTCTTGAATGTATGCCTCTATCAATAGATCTGAGAGTGCACATAACAAATACTCTCTCTCTCTCTCTTTCTCTTTCTTGACCTAATGTTCTTTACAAAGATTGAATGAACATCCCAATGGGGTGGGGCCTTCTTGATTAATTTCTGAAAGAGAGATGGTTGTCTTAAGTGTACATGTGTACATAAATCTAAGTTGTTTTTTTATACCGAACAAAGGTGACATACTTGTACTAAATGTGAACTCATTTATACAATTACCAGAAAATATTTTCTTACCAATGCTTAATGCTTTGTATGGCAATATTTTTAGAACCCTTTTCAATTTTCTACCTCAATTGACCACCTCGGCGTAACTACTGTAACAATAACAATATAAATGCAAATACGAACAACATTAACACACGAAACACACACACATTCTCACAACCAGCGCTTTATGAATTAGACTCCAATGTACTTCTCAATGACGACAGATGACCTTGTAACACTGACCGAAAGTGTGATGAAAGAGTTTTTAAGTCTTTCAGTTTTAGTTGTAATGGAAAGGAGACGACCACTTCGCTCAGATCTGATGTAACAGTGGTTTAATGGGTGCAGGTTGTCTTTAAGAATCGTGTTTTAGAAAGGCATCTTTCATGGAAAAGCTCTTCAAGAGATGATAGCCGTGTTCGAGTGATGTACGATGCTGTTTTTTCCATAAGTCTATTATATAATATATAATGATGGCATTGCTTACCATACACGGATGATATAATTATATTTTTTATGGACATGCGTGTCTCTCAGTTTCTTTACTGAAGTTGTTTGTTAGGACTGGTCCTGTTTTTTTGTTAGTACACAGCGTTAATATTATAGACTACTTAGACAATATTAAATTACATTTTATACGAACACAAATATGATTAGAATATTAGTACATATCAGCATATTTAACCATATCTGTGAATATTGAAGGATTTACTTCCTTTGTCGGTATCAAACAAAATAGTAATGACTAGTATCTAATTAACTAATTGTTTTTTTTTTATTGATTCGTGTCTTGTCTATGTCAATGAATAAATGTGCAGAGTGTCAGCTTGATCCGAGATTGGGTGTGGGAGAAATAACGCGTTGAAACTTTCAACCAGACAGACAGAGTAAGTTGATGTAAGCTTTGCAAAAAAATAAATTCACTGTATTAATGGATTGAAATCTATTTGAAAGACTTGCAATAGGATATTTAACAAAGTGTGCGTGAAATATACGCTTCAGACTATCATTCTGATGATCCAGAGTTCGAACATCCTTCTGACGTCCTACAGAAAGTTTGGACTAGGACGTACTAATCGTCATTTCTGAAAGGACGTCCGAAATTTATAAGACAGAGTAACGCATCTTTCTGAAATTAATATTTACTTACAATCATTTAACTTTTTTTTTTTAAATCAGCATTGCCAAAATAACGAGGCTCAATGAAATATTTTTTTTCCTCAAGAATTCGAATGTGTTGTAATATTTACGATACGGTTGTCTAAAACTAAGGATATTAAACTTCATTTATTTTATGTGTGTGTACATTTTAGATTAAAATTGGTGGTAAAATAATATTTTTTTTTATACATTCCTTCATCTTCTGAGCACTAAATAGGCTTGAAAGGCGCAAAACACAAAATTAACCGAGATCCTGGTCAAAAGAAACCCAAAACCTCTGCCTTTTGGCTTCAATGTCTGTCAGACGTTTCCAGCTAGGTCTTGTCGAACATTAACCGACTAGTCAATAAGTCCACTAATTGTCCACTATTTGGCGACCAAACAAACACTGGGGGGGGGGGGGGGGGTTCGGTTTCCACAAGTAGACCTTGTCCGTCAATATTAACGCCAGCCAGTAAGCGGAACAACCGAAACACTAGTCTCACCTTTATGTCTCGCCTTTATGTCTCGCCTTTATGTCTTGTTTCACGGGAAAAAACAACGAGTCTCATTATTGGTTAGTCAATGGTAACGTACCACTTATGTGTCTAGTTTTTGACTTTGAGGTCAATCAAGATGTCGTAAAAGTAGGACAATTAAAACACCAAAATGTTTTTTATTTCTTTTCCAAAAAGATCATGCCAACATTTGATCTTTCTTCTTTTAAAATCTCTATTATCCAAGACGCTATTTTGTTCTTAATAGAATGTTTTCAAAATATATATATTTACGAAGCTTATATTAATTCCTCTCTGTCTTGTATACATCGTCCCCGCCGTCTTTCTTCTGCTCCTCATTCTTAGATCAATTTCGTACAATTATTTATTATTGCCGAAGACAGTAATTGCAAGAATCAATTAGTAAAAGTAACCAATTAAATAATAAGTGTTAATTAATTACTTTTGTTTAAACACAGAAAACGGAGATACATCTTGCAGCATGAGAGATTTGTCAGTAACATTGTTTATATAAGCTTTGTGTTTTTTTTTCAAGTATTTTTATATTTTGCTTTTTTATATTCAAAAATGAAAAAAAAAACATACTCAGATGACTACGCGAACCCAGTTGTGACCTGTATATTTTTCCGCATCTCGTGCAGATAAAGTCGTTGACCGCTGGGTCATGGGTGTCTATTTTAAGTTTTCTTTTCGTCTTCTGCGCCTGTCTTCAACAAGGTCTTTTCTTTGGGTCTCAAATGTGTTTCCCGCGGCATTTTTGAGAGCTCTTCAACTGTCTCGTTCAAAAGCCATCTGCCTCTTAGCCAGTGAAGGCGAAATGGCGCCTGAGTTGGTCTTCAAAGCTCTTTAAAAGGGGGAGGGGCTGTGTTACGCCATTCTCATTTAATCTCGCATTAGGCATGCGGTTGCCTCCAATGTTGAATAAGTGTCAGACCCAGTGCAGCTGTCGAATGGTAATTAGTGCTTCTATACTGTCCGCACCAGCCTCCAGCAGAACATAGTTATTTGTAAAGTAGTCTTGCCAGCGTATGCCCATTACGGAGTGAAGGCACTTCTAAGGGAAGCGTTCGAGGAGCCTTAAATGCTTTCGACAGAGCACCCCGGTCTGTGAACCCAGGTCTGTGAACAGAGGTCTGTGAACCCAGGTCTGTGAACCCAGGTCTGTGAACCCAGGTCGCAGGTCAGTGTTCAGGCCTTCTATAACGACTGGTATCGGTGTTATCAAGTGTGTGTCCATGTGTTTCTATGATGACGGCGAGAAGAAGTTGGTGGTTATGCAGTTTGAATGATGCAAGATAAGTGGCACTGTCGTAAGCTGTGTTACGCCAGACGATTCCAGGACACCACAGTGTAAAGACGTGTTTTTATAGTGAGACAGATTTGTTGAAATTTTAGTTTATTTCATCTCATGCCGATTTGAATGTGTCTAGTTTATATGGCTCCTTTTGTCCCGGAAGACAATGGATGCGCCCAGATGAGTCACTGGCTTTGGTTTCGTCTTGAGACGAGGCAGAATCTGGAGTAACTTATCAAGCCAATTCTGGAGCTGCAGAGTTTGCCACAGTTGGTGCATACATCTGCATCTAGGGCTAGTTGACAGGGGGCAGTTTTCTTTTTCTTGACCGATGCAACTTCGTTTCTTTTGCTTTCGGCAAAGTTCGTACCAGCACGGACAGTCTGTCTTGGGTTATCTCCTCCCACATACTTTGGTTGATGCCTGTCTATATGTGACTATATCGTAATAAAAGTTATGTTTAGTTTTGTTCACAAAAGAAGTTATTTCAAGCTCTATAAGTTAACTCCACAAGTCAACGACCTTCGACAACACTAAGATATGATACAGTTTCAAGCATTGACACAAGACTATAGATTTTGATCCTTCAGCGAAGCCATTCACAGTCCAACCATCCATTCTCAACATTCAGAATTTTTTCCGCTGAAAAAAAATCTAATTCTTGCTTCGCCAGTTTCACAGACCGAACGACAACATGATATCAACTTACTCTTGAATATCGTCTGCTCCACAATTTCGTTGTCCTCAAGCCTTCACATACTCCTGCCAGGACACAGTCGAATACACGCCGAAAAAGGTTTTATGTCCGTTTAATCTTCAGTTTCATGCATGCAGTCGTTTCGGGTCGACGATGTCACAGGAGAAATTGAACATAGAAAAAAAACCTAACGTGAAGCAGCGTCAAGACTCGGGGGGGGGGGGGGGGCTCTCAAAGTCAGGTTCCGCCTCTGCACTATCTCAAGTATTCTCAAGAAAGTGGCGGCGCTTGTTTCGTGTGAATGGATGCGGACTCAAAAGTGTTTCCAAAAATATAAAAGTCAAAACATTAACAAGCAAAATAAAAAAGTACTTTAAAAAAAAAAGCCACAAAGCTTAACTAAGGGGGAGGAACTCAACAATGCCAATTATACCTCTCAATAATGTAAAATGTATTTCTCTTTTTCGATAGTTAACAAAATAATCAATTGACTCACAAAGGTTAATTTTAAATCGATTCATGTTTTTGTTACAGGCAATACATTTTTTTTTTTTTTTCAATTTCAACTTGATCTGAGAATGTGTGTCGAAGAAATAACGTGTAATTTTTTTTTTACCAGACAGACAGACAGACAGAGCTGATAAAAGCTATTTAAACGTTTCATCTATCTATCTATCTATCTATCTATCTATCTATCTATCTATCTATCTATCTATCTATCTTGATACTAACGTGAACATAGCCACTATGTAGGCCTATGTCTTATGCTAAGAAATAACTGGGTGAAATTCGATAATAAAAAAAATTAGAACCCCCTCCCCAGAGAAGAGTATTAAAAAATACTTTAAAAAAAACATATTGATCAAAAGGCCCTAATATGAGAATTTGGTAATTTGTTAGATCTTCAATACATGTTGATCTAGATCTAGTGGAGTAAAGTAATACTTTAAATACTAAAAACTTCAAACTTCAAAATAAAAAAATAATAATATCAATTTGGCTTTATTAATTGCTTTTGTTTATTTCGACTGTTTTTTAAATCTAGAACATAGTTCAAATGTGCAAGTATTTAAAGCTGGAATGGAAAGATTTTTATTTTATCTTTCTATGAAACATCTGCATAAAAATGTAATGAGAATAAAAATCGTATTTGAGAAAAATTAAACCGCTATCGTTTCAATCGTGAAAGTTGCTTAGTTGTTCTAAGCATAAGGTAAGTAATCAAAGTTTAGCTTCTTTTTTGTTTTTTTTTGTTTATCCAAAGTGGGAAAATTAGTAACGAGTGAATCAGTCAGTAAATATGCAATAGGTGTGTGTGTGTGTGTGTGTGTGTGTGTGTGTGTGTGTGTGTGTGTCTGCTACCAAAATCTTTCGTCTGCTGCGCTCAGGGCAACCGAAAGAAAGTTTATACCTTCCTCTAATACCAATCATTCAGACTTTAGCATTTAAAACTGTAACCTCTACTCTGTTGACATATGAGTTTAACCTCTGCTTTGTTGGAATAAGAGTTTAACCTCTACTTTTTTGAAATAAGAGTTTAACCTCTGCTCTGTTGAAATAAAAGTTTAACCTCTACTTTATGGAAATAAGAATTTAACCTATACTGTGTTGAAATAAGAGTTTAACCTATTATTTTTTTGTTGGAATAAGAGTTTAACCTCTACTTTTGTTGAAATAAGAGTTTAACCTCTACTTTTGTTGAAAGAAGAATTTAACCTCTACTTTTGTTGAACTAAGAGTTTAACCTCTACTTTTGTTGAAATAGAGTTCCAATTCTTGTGTGAAGCCCAATTTTAATTTTGACGGAAGTTTCAGACTTAAAAAGGAATATCCGGTTCAAGGTTGAAGGGTTCAGCGTAAATCTCAACTGTTGAAAAACAAAACCAAATATCTGACACAAACGTTTTGGCCTTGTAAGGCGACTTTTCACCATTTGCAATGTCTACATCGGGAAAGCTGGTTCACCGAGTTCACTGAACCGTGCAGTTTACACAAACAATTCTACTTTGCCAGGGGCGGAAACGCTATCTCTTCTCTCTTAGAAAACCAAAAGTCCTGGTGACGTTGGGGCTCAAAGAGCATAAGATTCTTTTAAAACTCTGTGCTGCCACCAGTGTAAGGGGTCGTCCATTCCCCCTCTACTCTTCCCTCTGATAACCGCACCACCACCCTACCCCCTTTCCTAGAGTCTCCTCACTATCACCTCTCCACCAATAAGAAAATAATTGTTGTCTATTATTATAAGCAAAAAGAGTTATGGTTCTTGTCCTCAAATCACGTGACAAAACGATGATAAACAAACCAGATTAACACACATTTCTCATGTTTCCGTACTAATAACGGGCACACACAAAATGACAAACCATGCAAGATCTGTTACGCAGAGAGACTGTGACACACAATCAGAATTTTTGTCACAACAGTGGCGTAGCCATGGTGGGAGAAGGTTGGGTCGAAATTCAAAAGTTCTTTCAAGCCCTCACTTGAGGGGGCCCCCAAATGAATGTCCTATTATTATTTTTTTTACATTAAATATTACGCCACTGCCATCTAATCTTGGTATTCACGTGAAGTCAAAAATACTAGACGCATTGATCTAGATGATGTTATAGATGACCTTTGCTGCATAGAAAGCACGACGTGAGTTGATATGAATTGAGATTTGTCACTTATGCTTCATCTCGCTAATAAACAAAAGGTATTAATTAAAAGAGTCTTAATGATTATTTTGTTTGAAATTTAAGTTATATACTTTACCAATTGGAATTTAGAATTAAGTACATTATCTCATGACATTATGTCGAATGTCAAACTGCAGGGGGCCCTAAAAAGGTCAATTTCCCCGGGCTTCCCAAACCCCTAGCTTCGCCGCTGTATCACAATGACAAGATTGGAACATCACTGCCTTTATGTGAGCGTGTGTGTGTGAGCAATCAGATCATCACGAGAGGAAAACGTCTCAGAAATTCATGATTCAATTTAGGTCAATCACTGTTGCACCCTCTCTCAGACCGCTTACTTTCGGAACCAGCGCTGATTGATTGATAGAATATCGTCTGCCAAATGACCTACTTAGATCTCTAGATGTCGACACTGGTGTAAACAACGATTAGAAACATTTAAAAAAAAACAAGATCTGAAAAAAAAGTGACGGGATAAAAAGGAACGAAACAAAATGAAAGAGGGCAATAAATATGATAATGCTTTTTTATTTTTAGAATAACTCTTTAAATGACGCAACACCAATTCGGAAATTTGCCCAGTTTGGGAATACTAAATATCACTAGAATTGAAGCTGTCTTAACTCCTTCTCTCCTAACTGACGATACCAGCGTTGATTCCAACAGAATGTGGTAAATAATGACGGGGAGAAAGAGTTAATCTTTGGATTCGTCGTGTATATGTAGAACTTCTGTGAACATGCAATATCTTTGGCAAAGAAAAAAAAACTTCGTTCCAAAAATGCATGACTAAATTTGTTAAAACATTTACTGAAAGGTAATTGTCAGAACATTAATTGGTTTGTGCAACATCTTAATAATAATAAGGCTTGTCTTCCGAGTCCGTAGGAATACAGGAATACAGTATTTTCCGTGGCTGCGCAGCCCCAGTTGTGACCTGCATATTTTGCCACATTCAGCGCAAGCATAACCATTGTCCGCAGGTGTTCGATTTAGATTTGTGTGAATCCCGCGGCCTTTGTGAGTGACCTCCAGCTGTCTCGTTCCGACGCCGCATGCAGCCAGGTGCTCTCTTCTATTTCAGCCAAGGAAATCTGACGCCTAAGCTAATCTTTGAAGCGTTTCCGTGGGGCGCCCCTGTTACGTCGACCACCTTTTAGCTCACCAAAAAAAGACTGTCTTTGGCATACAGTAATTAGTTCGTATAGGAGACGAACATCTTAACAGGACAATAACTATTTTATAAAATGTTCAAGTTTAAATCACTAAATGTACCATCGGGTTGGTTTGGGTGTGGGGGGCTGAACATTAATATCTGACAAATTCTTTGGGTTTTAATATTTTATTTCAATTCTTTCCTTTTCTTTTTCATTAATTCGGGACATTTGCTACGCTTTAGTATGACGGCTTACAGGACAATAACTATTTTGTAAAATGTTCAAGTTTAAATCACTAAATGTACCATCGGGTAGGTTTGGGTGTGGGGGGCTGAATACACTACTTTGAGTCTCCTATTCTTAATTACTAAATAACAAAATATTTCATATTTGTCTGTTCACCAAAGGAGATGTCGTTGACAGGAGCATGGTTAACTGATTCTATTTATTTAGATTGGTATCTTTCCATTACCTTATACAAATGCTTACTATTTAAGCCCCCCCCCCCCCCCCCCCATCTAGTAATTTTTGTTTTTTTCCGAGCAGCAGATCCATTCACCTGTTGTTTTTTTTTCGAGACGGGTTTCTTATTTATCATACTTGAATGTTTACTTTTTAGTTGTACAGAATTTATTTCCCTTTCAGTTGTTTTTTAAACGATTTTTCTTCCCTTCTGACTTTCTGTCAGATTTCTAAAAGTGCCCATTTTTGTTACTAGTTTTGAACAAAGCGCAACTCTAACGACGTTTGCGAATGTTTACACCTCGCTGCCCATCAATGGGGAACAAATTAATGATGTAATGAAAGAACAACAACAACAAAAAAAAAAGAAACTCAACGAATCTTTGCCCAGTCGTTAAAGTCTTTATCGGCCTCCAATCAAAATGGTATTGAACTAATGGTGTAGAGGCGCGCAACCAGCCGAGACTTCAGGGTGATTATCTTCCAGCATACCCCACCGCCACCTAGTCCACCTGATGTTTAAGTGTGTGGGGGGGGGGGGAAGTGTGGAAATGGAAGAGGGACTTTAAAAAAAAAATGTTTTTATGTAGCGCATCTTGCATGCATGCTCAGTGCGCTGATCTGTTTTGAGAAGGATGGCGGCCTGGTAGTGATGTGTGCGCTTTGGACTGTCATGATTCACTTACTCGCATAAGTCTAAGTCCTTTTAGTGTCTGGGTGTTAGTGTTACGTGGTTTCCTTATACATCAGGGGCTCTCAACCCTTGGGGGTCGATTGACCATTTGCCAGGGGTCGCTTAAGACCATCGAAACTATGGATTGTTATTGCCTACACTTCTATTGCTGTATGTGTGTGTTGGGGGTGATTGGGTCACGGCAGATTGGGGATTGTAAAAAGGGGTCGCCGAACTTAAAAGGTTGAGAACCGCTGTTATACATAGTCATACACAGATGTTCTTCAGTTTGTGTGTCGTCAAAGTGTCCATCAAGGGTCGAGATGACTTCCTTTGAAAACACTTTGACCAACGGAAAGGCTTTCATCCGTGGCCAAAAGAGAGAGATTTATCGTCACAGAAACCACGAGGGGACACACCATGTTCCTATGATGTACCGCCACCGTCCGTGGGAATGCCATCAACACGCATATGACCCCTGCTCGGCGACAAGATGTGATATGTTTAGTGACCCTTTCTTTTATTCTCACCTCCTGCAGGTACGTTCACTTGAACGTACTGTGGAAGCTGACTAGACGCTATGCTCACTTTCGTTATAAACTTATCCGTTTCCAATGACTGACGTTTACGCGGATGCGCCACGATGGAGCTACGGGAGCTGGACTCCTCCGTCAATGTGGGTATCGACAGGCATGACCCTATGTAGGGGCGAGACCATTCGCTAAAGAAGGCTTCAACACTGACCTGCAAGGTCACAACCTGTGGTCAGTTTCGACCAATAGCTCGTTGCCACGTCACAGGTCTATACGACACCGGGTGTGACGTTGCAGGTCAGTGTCCAGGCCTTCGATAACAATTGGTCTCGGTGTAAGTCACCCAGAGACACATAGGTCTATTCCGCACGAGCTTTAAAATGAGGTTGACTGCCTGGCAGAGCCTTGGGTGTTCGGTTCCTGCTCATGTTTCTAAAGAAAGGTCTAAAAGTTAATCGCTTCTCAATCTCCTATTTTGTAGAGATTGTACTTATTTGTTTAAATGAATTTATGCATGGACCTTAATACCTATACTTTACACTGTAATAGATCAATATATATATATATATATATATATATATATATATATATATATATATATATATGTATGTATATCCTAATTATAAGAACTTTAAAAGAGATTGTAATTATGGTAGTTTCTTCGGACTGATTGACCCTCCTTCATAGCGGATCAAAATCCAACTATTTAATAAATTCAATACTATCTCTGTGCTCATTTGCCTGAAAATAAAACTTAAACTAAACACATTATGCTTAGTAAAAGCCCAGATCAGCACAGCCACAATACAATAATTTATACAACAACAAACAATATTTAAAAACAATGTTTAAAATGTCATTTCACAAAAGTCGACTAAAGCGAACGAAGGTTTAGGTCCAGTTCTCAATAGTTCTTTGTAATGGCGTCATGTCGGTCACGATCACGATCGAACCTGACCATCTTTGACTAACAATTTAATGTTCATTCTAACCTTGAAAAGAGAGTGACGTATTGAGCCGTGACCTTCTATCAGAGCTTCTCCAATGTCTCTTCTTCTGATTAAACCAAATATAACATCACTAATTGATAGTGTACTTTATATAAGCTGGGACATTACTCAGAACAAACTGACGGCCTTTATAACATTCATCATGAAAAAGCAATGTTTGAACAGGGGTGGTTGGGGTCGTCTTGATGTTCCCACCATTCATCACAAGTATTCTAAGACAGTGGTTCTCAAAACTTTTGAGCCGGGGACCGCTTTATATGGTGACATTTTGCCTACGGACCCCTAAGTGGAAAAGCTACATAAACACATAGTAAATAAGTAATTTTAAGTTCTGTTGAAGATAACATTAAAAAAGAATGACTTCTGGGCCGGTCCTAACTATTGCGGGCCCTGTGCGAAACGGATTTCGTGGGGCCTAGTCTGGGCGAGGATAAGCATAATGTCAAAATTAAGATTTGGTATTAGAAAATACTTTGCGTCTTTGTTTTTTTGTAATCGCACGTGTGGCACCCCTAAATGAAAATTTTGTCCATTTTTTTAGGAGATTTTATTAATTTCAGAACATTTCCAGGACCTTTTCGAATATTTTGCAATTTCAGGAGATTTCCAGGAGGTCCTAGAAAATCAGGAAGCCGTGCTAACCCTCTTATTATATATAAGTGATAATGGTTTAATTTACACATTAACACCTAGAATTAACGCGGGACCTATAAAAGTGCGGGAACCACTGCGGCTGCATAGGTTGCAGTGGCATAAGTCGGCCCTGAATGACTTTAATGAGGTTCATGAGATTTTATGAGTGGATTTATGCCAGGCTCAACGAGCACAAAATTCTAGGTTTTTTTTAAAATAAATTTGTGATAAGGTTTATTTCGGCAATGAATCTACTTTGTACGAAATAAGAAGATGGGAAACCAGCCAACAACCTCATTACAAGGACCCATAATGTAGGATATAAAATTAGAATGAGTTTTTGTATCTAGAATTGTTGGTGTCCTTGTTGAAACATTGGTTTAAGTTCCTCGTTTGTGGATATTTCAGTAAGTTACTCGTGTATTAGTATAGATTCCGGGCTCACATAGGTCTAACCAGCCACATGAGGAGGCATAAAACCCCAGTGCAAAGCCCTCAGCCCCCTGGATGACAAAGTGGTCATCATCGAACCACGATGGACGAACTATATATATATTCATTTATGTTTGTCAACGCTCAAAAGGGTTCATTAGCAGTAGGAAATATCTTAAATCTTAGGCTTAGGTCGTCATAGAATGGTTCGTAATAAAAGTATTTAACAACATTGAGGGTTGAGTTGATTATATTATTATTAAAATTATCCAATTAACATATAAACCTTTTTCGGCTTAGAAATTATTTTTTTATTGTTTCTGCGGACCCCCTCTGTCGTCTCGCGGATAACAGTTTTAGAGCCACTGTTCTACGAGATTAGATTGTGCTTGGAGAAAGAATCTTAGGTGTGACTAGAAAAAGAGAAAATTATAATTTTAAGGATAAAAGAAACATATTAATAAACAACTTTTTAAAATCAGAAAGATGAAAAACAATATAAGGTCAAGGGATAGCTAGAAGCTGTTGCAGCAGCTCTCTTGACTTGGGATTAATAGCACTGGGCGTGGTATAGACTTGTCTGTTATTTTGGTCCCTGATAAGCCGGTTAGGGCACATAAGTCTGTATTCTAAAGACAATCTTTTTTTTTTGGTGAGATGATAAAGAAACAGAGGTGCCCTTCGAAAATGCTTTAAAGACCAGCTTAGGCGCCAAATTGCTTTAACTGGCGCTGAAGAGAGCCTCTAGCAGCAGGCGACTTCCGAACGAGACTGCTGGAGGTTTATTTCAAAGGCATTGGGATACACATTTGAGACCAAAAGGAAATGTACAATCGAGGACAGACATAGACAGCGAAAGAGAACCAAATCCGACCAACGTTTATATCTGCGCCGGACATGGCAAAACATGTAGATCACAGCTGGGACTGTGTAATCACTTAGAATATTTTACTCCTTAATCTTCGTATTCAAAAACAAGCCTTAGTATTAGTAGTATTATTCAGATTATCATTCCGTTGACTAAATCAATCTTTGATGTTTACAACTTCTTATGTTACTAGGGTATATGTCATTTCGGAGAAACTTTCCACAACTTCATGAATTTAATAAATGGAAAAAACCACAAGGATGTTTTTTATTCTTTTCTTCACAGTACAGAATGTTACGAAAAACAATCCGGGTTCTGTGTTACACATGAGCTTCACGTTTTTTTAAAATTATTATTATAGCTTTTATATAGCGCTACTTCTCAGAGCGCTTTTGGTCCAATCTCATTTGTGGACCAGTTGGGGGGGGGGGGGGGGGGAGGTATCTAGGAGTTGGTTTTCCGTGCTGCCTTTAGGCGCTCAGTAAACACAACTCTGCCCGAGTGGTGTGTCGAACCTCGAGCTCCCTTCTAGGTAGCCAAGCCAAGTCAAGCTCAAGCGGCTCTACCACGCTTCCCGTTTTTCATTGTCAAGCCAGCATGTGAGTCGACCAACTGCAGTGACTTTTAGGAAATGTGGCTTCGTTTCCCCTACCCAACTCCATCTCTGAGTCAGAGCTCGAAATCATGCTAAAAAAAAAAAATAAAAAAATAAAAATAGCTTCACTGAGAGTAAGAACTGCACATTTAATGCCCATGCATCTCAATACTGTAAGAGTTATTTCCTTTTTTTAAAATATAAAAAATATTTATTTACCCATTGAAAATTAATTACTTAGTTCAACTTTTAATTGATCCGTGTTTCAGTAGGGAGCAAAGTTTCAACTTGATTAGAGAACGGGAAATGGGATAATTACGTGTACAAACTTTTCAGCACACAGAAAGACAGACGGTGTGTAAGTTAATATTTCATCAGCTGTGTAATAAAATGCACACACACACACACACACAAAGAAAGAGCTGATGAAAGTGGTATTAACTGATATCTATCAAGTTCAAGGTCTAGCGAATTTGACATAATGCACATTGGCTTAGTGGCAGAGGTCACCTTTAGGGGGTGGCGAACAAGGGCGATCCCGCGATATTGAAGTTCTTAAGTTAACATTAAATATAAGTATGCGAGGCCTCTGTCATGCATTTTTCAATACCAATACGCTACAGCTTGAAACGCAGTGTGGCAGACAGGGCCGGATTTAGGTAACTAGAGACCCTGGGCATGGACTTGTGTGGAGGACCCTACACTTTTACGAAAGCTTTAAAAAAAACCACTTCACTTTGATTAATAAAAATAATACTTATATCTAAAAACATTCCATGTTGTAGACAAATATAAATAGAGTAATTGTACATTGAATCTCATTTTCTTCCTATTAAAAAAATAATATGGATGTTTTAGAAAAGAGTCCACGAATTATAATAATAATAATTATCGCTTTTATATAGCGCTACTATCATACTTATAGCATGCTCAAAGCGCTATGGCCCAATCTCATTTGTGGACCAGTGGGGGGGGGGGGGGGGGGGGAAGGGGTATCTAGGAGAAGGTTTTTTCCATGCGGCCTCTAGGCGCTCAGTAAACACAACTCTCCCCAAGTCGGGTGTCGAGCCTTGAGCCCCCTTCATAGGTAGCCAAGACCACGCTTCCCAGATAATTGCAGTACATTCGGAGCTACATTTATTATATTACAAGCACGCTACAATAGGACAAAATCGTAACAACGACAGTGTTTCGTCCGTGAGATTTAAAGCATTGTGGTTAAAATAGCGGGGATAAAAGACAAACAATAACACAACAAAAAAAACACCAAAACTTTAAAGTTGGTGTCGAAATTCGGATATTTTGTGTCAGAATAAAGGCAAAAATCCGCAACAATATATCATCACCACTGGCAATATACTCATCAAGAAAGCATTCGCGATAAAGAAAATCTCAAATCTAGACAGTTTATTGAAGAGTACTTCTATGAAAGTGCTGTTTTCAAGTCATTCTAAAAGTGCTGCAACTGTTATCTTTAAATAAACAATGAATTTTTATAAGTGTAATTAATCTAATCTAACTAAAACTGTACAATAAACTAAACATGGAGAAATATAGTCATAGCTGCCTGAAAACTCTATTTTGGCACCTTTTAAACTTAACGCCCTTTTCTAGAGAAACTGACGCCTGGTTTGGTTCGGGCAACGGTTGAGTGTCATGCTTTAAAATTTGTCAATGAAAAGCAAATAATGCATTATAAGAAGTAAGATCGGTTAGGGTTATCTTTGTTCAATATTTAAAATTATTCAGACAAGACAGGAAATAGATCTTACATGTGCTGTCAATGCTAATTAATTTCAGGATCTATCGCCATCTTGCCGGATATCCTGTACACGTGACATTGCTTAGAAACGTTACGATACTGCTGCTCTCCCTTGACAGGCTTGTTCAGTCTCCAGGAGTGGTTCTGTTATCTGCAGAAAGCTACGTTTAACTGCCCTAGCTCGTCAATGCTAGATCAATTACTGATTGATTGTTCAAGGTTCCCCGTTCTCTTGGTTTCCCGTGAATGTCCCCGAGGAACAGGAATGTAAATGAAGGTAAATGAAGGTAAATTGAGATTGATGTGGCTTAAATAGAGAGCAGTTATTTTAAGAAAGTTCGAGAACTATCAAAACATTTATTGTGTGTTGAGAGGGAGGGGGTGACTTTTTTTTTCAGCTACACACTCTTGCTTCTTGCAGCTCCGATTCAGTCGAGCAGACGGCAGCTAGATATAGATCTAGAGGCACTATGATCGAAACATTAATATTTTTTTTTACAGATATAAAATAGAGTAAAATAAAAAAAAAAAGTAAAGTTCCCCATTCAAACCTTGTGATCTACAGGGCAGAAGATGTAAAGGTCGTCTGAGTCTATTGTCGACGGAGTGCGTCATGTGGCCAGCACAATGACCAACCGCCTTTACTTTTCTACGACTAATGTCAGGTACCTATTAGTGGACTAAGGGGCGCCCAAAATCCAGAATTTTAAAATCTCAATCTTCACCTGGACTCCAAGTGCTTTTACCTTTCAGCCACCACGCCTCATAAAATAGAGTAGAAAATTTTCTAGTGCTTCTAGTAGATCAGTGGTTCTCAACCCATGGATAGCGACCCCTTTGTGGGGCGTTTGACAATGGTTCAGGGGTCGCCCAAGACCATCGAAAATATGTATTTTTGTGTGTGTCAATTCTAACATGTAAAACTTGACACATACAAATCTTTTTTGTTCATTCGAAATTACCATTGCCACCGTTAGATGTTGCAGACAACTGAATCAGGATTGATTTCAAACATTTTAATTGTCACAGCAGAAATATTTGCAACATTTTAAGTTAATGCGCATTAATGCATGACGTAGCGTTACGCCTGGTCGTGTTGTTTTTTTAAAGCTCTGGACTGTCGTCTGGAAGGTCAAGGGTCAAGGTTTATATCAAGTTCCTTTTTTTTAAGGATACCCTCAGTTTTCGCTTTAACATCAGATGTCGAGCTTACTACATCTACATTAGCAAAAGCACAGTTGCTTATACGCATGAATGAAAATAATTTACTGTTGGGGGGGGGGGGGGGGGAGGTCGCGGCGTAGAGAGGAATGGTAAAAAGGGGTCGCCGATCAAAAAAAAAAAAAGGTTGAGAGCCGCTGTTCTAGATCTCACATTAATTGAATAAATTTGGACCTCTCGGAAACTTTGTCTTACTTATAAATACATATAGAATTACATCACAGTGCAAAACGAATCAAATTCGAAGATTACTGAGGAATGCAGTATTTCCCGTGACAACGCAGCCCCAGCTGTGACCTACATATTTTGCCACATCTAGAGCAAAATAAATAAATAATCAGAAGCTGAAAACAAAACAAAACAAAAAAAAAACAACAAAAAAATTCAAATAATTTTATAACGTAATAAATATGTCCATAAAATTATTGTCCATTGATTATCATCGAATAATAATAAGACTTGTAAAGAGTTTTCGAAAAAATTATCATTTTACTCTGATAAAAAAATAATTATTAATCGATTCAAGCTATAAAAAAATCTTTACATCTGCTATCATTTCAATCTTGCAAATCATGGGACAAACTTAATTATTTAGTTATTTTTGTTTTGTTTATTATAAAGATACTTTTTTTTTCATTCAGTAGAAGATTACATTGACAAAAACACATAAGACAAAACTGTACGTTCCTTTATAACAATTGAACAGGTCAATATTGTTCAGAAATTGTTCAAACTTGACGATCATTAAGGTTGTCCATTGTCCTCTGTGGTAGACACGTGTCCGTACACGGACGAGGTCCTTGATATTGGGATCCTTTCGATAGGATACTTAATTATTATTTATTTATTTTTATTTATTATTATTTAATATTGTTTTTATTTCATGGCAGTCATTATCATATAGGGAGGCGCAGTGGGTCAGCGGTAAGGCGCTTGGCTTCTGAACCGGGGTCCCGGGTTCGAATCTTGATGCAAACTGGGATTTTTATTTCGTGATCATTGGGCGCCTCTGAGTCCACCCAGCTCTAATGGGTACCTGACATTAGTTGGGGAAACTTAAAGGCGGTTGGTCGTTGTGTTGGCCACATGACACCCTCGTTAACCGTAGGCCACAGAATCAGATGACCTATACATAATCTGCCCTGTGGACCACAAGGTCTGATAAGGAGGCCATTGTATATTCGCCAAGTATGCTTGTAATAAGTATGATTCGGATAAGTTCGCACTTTTCGGATATGTTTAAGGTGTATACAATGTTGCATATTTTTGTTAGTCTACAAATAAGCTTTAACGCAGGACATGTTTCTAGTGTGACTGATTCTTGATAGTTTAACTTTCTTCCAACTTATTGGCCCTTCAAGATCTCGACTGGCCCTACATTTAGATCTTGGCTGGCCCTACATCTAGATCTTGACTAGCCCTATATCTAGATCTTGACTAGCCCTATATCTAGATCTTGACTAGCCCTACATTTAGATCTTGACTAGCCCTACATCTAGATCTTGACTGGCCCTACATCTAGATCTTGGTTGGCCCTACATCTAGATCTTGGCTGGCCCTACAACTAGATCTTGGCTGGCCCTACATCTAGATCTTGGCTGGTCTTACATCTAGATCTTGACTAGCCTTACATCTAGATCTTGACTAGCCCTACATCCAAATCGCCAGTACGTGAAAAGTCATACGGTCCAGCTCCCAGACCACGGGAAAGAAAACGCTGATCTCAAATACCAGCGAACATGTTCATTCGTGCGTGACCAGAGCATAAATTATACGCTCTTGCAGAAGTAGGACACGAATCTGCTGTTAGTTGTGATGCTTGGTGTGGCATAAAGCGCAAAGTGTCATGAGACATACAATCAAATATAATAGGTCTACGAGATAGACCAAACAAGGGAAGTCATCTGTACACAAATGTTGATCAACTTTATGGTTTGGGCACATACACACCATATGTCCACATACACACCATATGTCCACATACACACCAGATGTCCACATACACACCATATGTCCACATATACACCAGATGTCCACATACACACCAGATGTCCACATACACACCATATGTCCACATACACACCAGATGTCCACATACACACCAGATGTCCACATACACACCAGATGTCCACATACACACCAGATGTCCACAAGTAATGTGAGTGAACTAGAAAACACAAGCCTGAAGTGTGTTTTAATAGAAGATATTCTAAAATAATCTCTCTCTTTCTCTCTCTCTTTCTCTGTCTCTCTTTCTTTCTATCCAAGGTATATATAAATAGATAGAAAGGTAGATAAATAGGTAGGTAGGTAGGTTAATAGATAGGTATATAGATAGATAGATAGATAGATAGATATAAAGATATATAGGTAGACAGATAGATAAAGAGATATAATAGA
This sequence comes from Biomphalaria pfeifferi, assembly GCA_030265305.1. Taxonomy (NCBI): domain Eukaryota; kingdom Metazoa; phylum Mollusca; class Gastropoda; family Planorbidae; genus Biomphalaria; species Biomphalaria pfeifferi. The sequence continues at coordinate 444,728 of JASAOG010000107.1, read as the reverse complement.
TAGATAGATAGATGGATACATACATACATACATACTTACAAACAAACATACATACATACATACATACATACACATACATAGATTCATACATAGATTCATACATAGATACATACATACTTACATACATAGGTAGGCTGTCATATCTTTTTTTTTTCTTTGGGGGGGGGGGGGGGGGGGGGTTAAAATTTTGCGTTACGATCTTTAGAACGTCTCAGGCGGTTCTAATTCTAATTAGCTACCACATCACCACATGATAGTCTCATTGCTCGTTGGTCATACTAACAGTCCAGCTTTTCTTCCCAGATGTCACTAGCCCATGAACGATTGAAAAGAAATCCTATACACTGGTCACTGACAGAATCATTTTAACATCACGAAAGGAATGGGGAGGCTACTCTGTACTGCCAATTTTCCCTGGTCGTCTTCCCTTTCTCAACTAAAAGTACCTGGGTAATGCTCCTCAGTCTCAAGGTGGCGCTCGTCTGGAAACGATCGTTAGGGGGAAACGATTAGGCCTATAGTTGAGGTACCTAAGGACCGAATGCATTGCACTGGTGGAGTCCTTCAAGGGGTCGTTTTATTTTATGGCGGACATCTGCAAGGCTGATGTGGTGCATAGAAGGAATATGGATGAGTTTCCTTGGTGTTCTCGACCTTTGACCTCGCCTCTAGCCCAAACGTCATAAGATACGCGCCATCGATAATAGGGATGTAATAATTTACATATGATTGGATCTTTCCCTGATTGATGTTTTTTTTTTTTTTAGAAAGGCAAGATGGACGCAAGCTTCCAAAGAGCTAGAGTATCAAGAGTTTTAAACTCAACTCTTAGCACTAGTGCAAAGAAGAAAAAACAAAAATACATTTACAAACTTTATGATGAGGGGGTTGTAGGGTGGTGGTCACTAAACGGATATGTAACAGAGTCCTCAGGAACGTGTGCAAAGACTGAAGAGCTCCTCCCCTTCCCTCAAGATGGTCAGACATTTTAGACATAAAAAATATGCCCGCCAGCTGGAGACACCTAACATCCTGAAGGCGGACTGGGTGTTAAGATAGGCCCGGGCAATTCTATACAATCCGGCCTAAAATTGTATAGGCCTAGCATATGATGGACATCCAAATCTAGGTTTATCTGTCATCAAAATTATTCTATTAAGTTTGCTAGTTATCGACAACTGAACGCATGCATACAATGAACTCTGTATCTTTATAAGAAATATAAGGCCTTGTGTTGCTCTTTAATCGTTAAGCAGGTCCTAAAAGGACAAAGTCTATTAGTAGCATTGCCTACACATATAGGCTATTACATTATTTCAGAAACTGTGTTGGATAAAATTAGTACTACGCTGAAGAGACTTTTTTTTTTCTATACAAACTCAATAGCTTTAAACTAAACAAGAAGATCCTAAATACTTTTTACGGCGGGTCTATTCAAAATCTGCTAAAAATACGGAATAACTTGTTGGCAAGGCAACGCTTCATCTAACCTGTTGCGCCGCCTAGAAACCATCATAAAAAGGGCATACAAAATTACACTCACAACATTACCACACTTAAAGGAACTTTTTGAACAAAAGTATCTAAGGAAAATCGAAAAAATCTTTGAAGACAACGACCACCCGCTCCATCAGAACTACGTCAGGTCGTCGCGAACAAAACAAGAACAGAGCGGTACAAAAACTCGTTCGTACCTCACTCGGTCAGACTATATCAACGCCACTCGTTGATCAGGAAACATGAAAAGGACCAAGATGCCTGTGTGTAGTCGCTGATTGAACTTTTTATGTTGTGTCTGTTGTATTTGTGTATGTTTCTGTTGTATTGTTTTTATATGAGAAAAGAGTCCTTGTAATCACAACAAATTTCCAAAAGGATCATTAAAGCAGTCTTAAAAGATTTTTTTTTTAAACACGAAGCTCAGGGAGGCTTTTTTTTTCACAAGAAAAAACCCTGAACAAGCTAATACGTTCTATATTGACATTCAGGAGGCTCTTTGGGTGGCCCTACCGGCCCATTTGGGTACCAGCCTACCTGGCATTTGCCTAAAGGCCCATATAGCCAGTCCGCCCCTGCTAACGTCGTGTTAGAAACCACGTGTCCAGCAGGCCTCCAGATCTTCATGAGATAACTAAGAGTTATGCAGCGTAGACCCATGTACGTGATTATGATGTGCCCATGTGTAAAGTTATGGCAGATAATTTGTTTCTATCAAGTCAATAGATTCTGATGTAACCACGAGGACGTCTGTCCTAGTTGAGGGTATAAACATGGAAGCGAAAGTAGAAGTGAGAGGACAGGCTGGAGACGAGTGATTCAAGCTCCCGTCGCCTTAGCGTGGCGCTTCCTTGGAAACGAACGGAAGCGGTAATGCTAAGAACGTGAGCAAACACAGCCTCCAGTTATGCTCTAGCCAGTGTACTTACATGTGGTGAGGATGTGAGAAAGGCTTGCTAACCCGTCCGCTTCCATTGCACCGTTCCCAAGCTGGGTCCATACGGGTGGTGATGCCCCCCCCCCCCTCACGGAACGCACTGGTGCATTATAGGAATATGGAGTTAGTCCCCTCGTGGGCTCGGCCTCCGGCCTCGCTTGGGACGGAGGAGTCGATTGCATTGGCTCAAGGGACCGTGACCCACGAACAAACGGATGCCAGTAAAGGATCATCTCATTGACGGGTGTCTCCAGACAGATGAGTCGGTGAAGCGACAATCCTTCATCCTGGACACGGGATAAGATTCTTTCCCGGAATCAAAGTTTCATAAAAGGTATTTATCTCGAACCTTTGTGGACATTTCTGGAGTTTCGGGAGTGACAGAGAAACGTGGATTTCTTTTTTGTTTAGAGTGATTTGTAATTTGTATTTGGTTTACATTTCTAAAGATATTAATTCACGTGGGTCTCTACCACATCCACAATGAAGTTAATAACGTTATTTACATTCAAGAAAAGTTACGTTCATTACGGGCGCAATGCAGTTCCGTGAAAGTTAGACAATTGGGGATAGATACAACCCAAAGACCTAATACCAACAGCTAGTAAGGATTTGAGCACAAGCGCTGACATTTGGATCTTAAATTTTGTAGCTTTTCTGATTTCCAGCCGGAATGTTCCAGATTAAACTTACTGTGTTCACAGAAAAGTTTGAAAATCGAAACCATGACCTATGACCTGTCACATGATCCATGGCCTGTACTGGTTGGCGGTCTATTAAAATCTCGTCGTTTCAATGTCTTACATCTATTGTTCATCTGAATTCTCGGTAGAACAACTGGTGCGTGACTCCTGTACACTGACCTTGAACTCCAGGACCATGTTAAAGCTAGCCTTTGTTGCTTAAATGTAACGACTAACCCAGAAAAAAAAATAGAGTTCTAAATTTCAACCACAACATGCATTTGTTATATTCTTAATAGTGACATTTTTTTTGTCTACATCTCTTAAGATAAAACAGTTAATGTCATATATTAGAAATATTCTCTACACCATAAAACCGTTACATAAAAATTTGTATTAGTTGGCCACGAAAGAACGAAAAGGTGTGCAACACGGCCGAAAGCCAACATCGTACCAAAATCGTTGACAGTATGATAGATAACAAGAAAGTTAAAAGTACAACTACAAACGCAAAATAATCTTAAATTTAAAATGTATGAATCCAATGTTATTCTTTACCATCGAGATAGACAAATAACAACATACATTTGTGTACAAGCGCGGTCAACCCTGTTGGATTATTTCTATATTTGTTAAGGACTTTCATCTCTTCACTGCATGTGGTCGCGTCAAGGGCATGGCCAACAAACCAGCCTCTTCCAGGACCCTCGGTTCTGGGCGAGTCTCTCCAACTGCTTGGGAAACTTTCTTTCTTCTGAGTTCATAGAACTTAAATTTTGTTCATTATTGGTGCAATATTGCGTTGTTTTCTGACTGTCAGCATCAAGATGCATTCAAAGGGTTAATGTAATGTGTAATTTCGTTAACTATGTTGCCTTTTTCTTCTTCATGTAAATTCCGAAATTCTACCTTCAATGTCTTTTCTTGTAAAAAGAAAAAAAAAAGTACTATCAAAATATTAATAAAATACTTTTTTTTAGAAAAGCAAAGCTTCTCTAAGGGGAAAAAAATCTCAATTCTGTAAGATTTATTTCTTTAATTCGATATCAATCAAAATTAAAGTAATTACCACTTTTTAATTAACTAATGTTTGTTTTTATTCATGTTTTGTTATAAAGTTCTACAAAGGGAAGTGGGAGATATAACATTGTACAACAGTTGTACCAGACAGACAGACAGAGTGAGTTGATATAAGCTTTGCGAAAAACAAAGTTGGTTGTTGGTCGGAAAAAATATTGTATCTTTAATTTCAAGCTAAAATTTCGCACATAATAGTGATGTTGGGTAGCGAAGCTGATAGACCGTCGCTATAAAATATCGCGGGTTCAATTCTCCTACTGCCCAATGCTGTCTCTTTATTTTTGGATTCAAATAAAATACGGATGTATATTATCTGGACTTAAAGTAGGTATTGATACTTTATATATATTTTTTAAAATACATATCTGACGTATTCTCACGTAGTTATTGTATATATTTCGTACTCCAGCTGGTCCCAACCAAGAAAAAAAAAAGTTCCCCTTTCAGACCTTATGTTTGTTTGTAAAATGTTTGTTTGTAAAATGTTTGTTTGTAAAATGTTTGTCTGTAAAATGTTTGTTTGTAAAATGTTTGTTTGTAAAATGTTTGTTTGTAAAATGTTTGTTTGTAAAATGTTTTACGTTTTGGATGTTCCTTCAGAGTTGAAGATAATTACTTCCTAGTCCAAACCTCCCGCAGGACGATGGGGGATGGGAGCGGGCAGGGTTTGAACCCGGGACTATCGATAAATCTGAACGACAGTGCAGCGCGCAAACCGCACGACCAGGCACGACCAGGCAGCCACCCAACCATATGGTCTATAGGGCAGATGATTTCATCTGTTTCTTTGGCTTACGGTTAACGAGTGTGTCATGTGGCCATTACTTTTCTCCAACTAATGTCAAGTACCCATAAGAGCTGATGAGTGGACTCAGAGGCGCCCAAAAATCCTGAAATTAAAAATCCCAGTCACCACCAGGATTCGAACCAGCGACCTCTGATTCAGAAGCCAAGCGCTTTACCGCTTAGCCGTGGATTTACTTTTGGCAAAAAAAAAAAAAAGAATATTTGAAACCCATTTGGCATTCCCATGATGTCATTTACAAATACTTTTAATTTGCATCAGTCCCCCCATTCCCGAAATGGACGGAAGTTAGAATAATTTCCCAGCGTCTGCTAATCAACTTCACCTTTTGACGCAATCTGTTGACCGCTGTAAATACAGTTAACTGACACTTCGCCATTTTATGTCCGGGACAGTCTCTTTATGTCCCACTTGTATCAGTTACGTGTCTTTGACATTGACTCTCTGTGGAGGGCCTTTGTTGACAGTCCGTCTCATTATCACATACTTCAAAGACGGGAAGACTTTTGTTTCGTAGTTAGACTTTTTGTTACAACTTTTTTGTTTTGTTTTCCTAACCCTTGTGGCTTAACACGAAGTGTTCTGTGCCGACGGTTTTAGGGGGGGGGGGGGGGGGATGCGGAGTGGCTGAGGAGAAGAAGATAACCGGAAAGGGGCGCTATTTCTTTTCTCTCTCTCTCTCCCTCTCTCTCTCCATCCCTATCTCTTTCTCTCCCCTCTCTCTCTCCCTACATCTCTCTCTCCCTCCCTCTCTCTCTCCATCCCTATCTCTTTCTCTCCCCTCTCTCTCTCCCTACATCTCTCTCTCCCTCTCTATCTCTCTTTCTCTCTTCCTCTCTCTCCCCCCTCTCTCTCCCTCTCTCTCTCCCTCTCTCTCTTCCTCTCTCTCCCTCTCTATCTCTCTTTCTCTCTTCCTCTCCCTCTCTCTCTCCCTCTCTCCCCCCCCTCTCTCTCTCTCACTCTCTCTCCCTCTCTATCTCTCTTTCTCTCTTCCTCTCTCTCCTCCCCTCTCTATCTCTCTCTCTCCCTCTCTATCTCTCTTTCTCTCTTCCTCTCTCTCCCCCCCTCTCTATCTCTCACTCTCTCTTCCTCTCTATCTCTCTTTCTCTCTTCCTCTCTCTCCTCCCCTCTCTTTCCCTCTGTCTTTCTCCTTCCCTCCCTCCCTCTCTATCTCTCTCTCTGCACGCATCTCCTGCCTTTTCATTCAAAAATAAATTTCTATCAAAGCACTGAAACATAAAAAAAAAATGCTTATATCAAGTCACTATGTCTGTCTGTCTGTCTGGATTCTTGTTACACATTTATTTCTCCCACTTCCCATTCTCAGATCAAGTGGGAACTTTCCACAGTTATTCATTGTCGATGACAACGCATGTATTAATCAAAAAATTAATCAACTATTTAATTAATTAGTGGAAATTTATTATTTTTATTATAAGCAAAAGGCAGATTAGTCTTGCAGTATAGAAATATATGACAGTCATTATGCCATTCTTTCCCTTACATAATGTTTTTAATATTTTGCTAGTTTTTCAACTATATTGAGCCGTGGCAAATCGTTATAGAAGGCCTGAACACATACGTCGCCAACTGTGGGCAGTTTAGACCAATAGCTCGTTGCCACGTCACATGTCATGACGTATTCAACGATTGGTCTGGCTTGAGTCGTACGTATAAATAAACCAGCATCAATAAGATGTATAGCGGTTCTCTAGAATTATCCGGGCTTGGATTACGGTTCACAATACGCCCTTCACTAAGCCAGTGTCAGTGATGAATCAAAGTGTGGGCTAAGACCCAACAGTGGGGCTTGGTGGCTGAGTGGTAAAGCGCTTGACTTCTGAACCGAGGGTCTATGGGTTCGAATCTCACTAAAGACTCGGATTTGAACTTGAATTGTTGTGTACAAAATAGTACAACTGGGAAGCTTGTAAAGTGTACAGAATAGTACAAGTGAAGGAACCCAGTCGTCTCTCTCTCTCTCTCTCTCTCTTTCTCTCTCTTTCTCTCTCCCTCTTCCTCTTAATGGATATTGATATCCTAGAATCGAGTTAGTGAAAGAATAAGCAAGAGCGGTTGTCTCTCACTAGCTCGATTCTAAGATATCAATATGCATTGGGAGGAAGAGGGAGAAAGAGAGAGTAAGAGAGAGATTGTGGGAGAGAGAATATGAAAGAGAGACCGAGGGAGAAAATAAGAACAAGCATGAGAAAGAGAGAGAGCGTGAGAGAGAGAGAGAGAGAATCATAAAAGAGAGAGATGGTAATAGAGAGAAAGAGATAGACAGAGAGTGAGAAGCAGAGTGAAAAAAGACAAAGAGAGAGACAGACATAGAAAGAAAAAGAGAGACAGGGAGAGACACACACAAATGGAGGTATACTTACAGACAAAACCTGGAAACCCTAAAGTCCTAAGTTAGCCCTAAAGTATATCTTCAGCCAAGTAATGTCTAATGTATAGTTCGTCCATCGTGGTTCGATGATGACCACTTTGTCATCCAGGGGTCTGAGGGGGTTTGCACTGGGGTTTCATGCCTCCTCATGTGGCTGGTGAGACCTACGTGAGCCCGGAATGTTCGGCCGCACACTGGGCAGGTTATTAAATAACACTGTTAACACACAACCAGTGACTACCATAACCCTGAGCTGTATATTTAGATTCTAACAATGTACTTTTCCTGCTGTCCAAGCTCTGAACCTCTTCTCTCTCGCTAATATTTGAAAGAGGAAGTAAAAAAAAACAAACAAACAAAAAACTCTTAAAAACCTTACCACATTAAACTGAAACAAATTGGCGGAGAAGGATTTGTTTTCGTATCTGATTTCACCCGGGTCTGTTTCTTATTCTCTGAGATAGATTTCTTTGTTTATAATGTCTTTATTACGATACCATGTGGCAAGACACCCAAGACGAAACAATATCAAATACTAGTTCAAGGCCTTTTCTGGGGATTCCACTCCTAAATGTTGCAAAAATACAACAGGCCAAGCCTTTCAAAATTGTTGCAGTCACATGAAACTTTGTAGCAAAGCTGAAACTATCTGGCGTTAGGTATGATCATCCATTCTCCTGAAAAGCCAAAACTGGCTAATAGACTAATGCTAATGGAAAAGCCGAGAATGAAAACTTGATAAATGGGATATTTATCTATCTATATGGGAAGCGTGGACTTGGCTTGTCTTGGCTACCTAGAAGGGGCAGAGTTGTGTTTACTGAACGCCTAAGGGAAGCACGGAAAACCAATTCCTAGATACCCGCTCCCCCCCCCCCCCCAACTGGTCCACAAATGAGATTGGACCAAAGCGCTCTGAGCATGCTATAAGCATGAAAGCAGCGCTATATAAAAGCTAAAATAATAATAATAATAATATCATCACTAACTGATTTATTTATTAATTTATGAATGTATCAAGAGATCTCGTGAATTGCCTTACGTTTTCGCATGAAATTGCGTATACATGTTTCTTTTACCTGTTAGTTGCTCGCTAAGAAACTGTGTTGACAGATTTGAACCCTGACCGCCGCAACTTTCGAAAAACCGAATAGTTTCTATCAAACCTTTGTATTTTATTTTTCGGTGTTTTCCAAAAAAGGCCGCAGTCTAAATGTAAAGCTTAGAGGCGAAAAAAGGAGGGGACTTTGGAAAAGGTAAAAGTGATACTAGCATTTCCTGGGCAAAAGTATGTTGTTGTTTTTTTTTAGAGAGAATAGAGTGTGATGACACGACGCGTAGAAGTTTGGGTTCATTGGGTTTTTCCGTAGTGACGTGACGAGAAATTAAAAAGTAAGATCGGAAAAACAGGGTAGTAACGGCCAAGAAGGACGCCACCAAGTTAGCAACGACAGAGGAATGTGTTGCCCTTTTCTTTATAGATTAAAATTGGTTAAAGTTTATCAGCAGTGGTTTATTCAGTTTATCCCCATTGTTCAATCTGTTGTTGAGTCTTCAACGAACTCGCTTACAACATCAACATTCATAGATCTACGTATCAACACAGACCATCAACAAGAGTGAGAGAGAGAGAGAGAGAGAGAAAGAGAGAGAGAGAGAGAGAGAGAGAAAGAAAGAAGAGAGCGGGCCGTTTCAATTCAATGCAAGAGATATTCCAGGCTCGAGAGAGTGCATGAAGGGAATCATTAAGATACGCCACGGTATTTGGAGGCTCAAAAAAAAAAGATGATCTGCTCCAAATAAACACTATAAAGCCTGGGAGCAAATCAACGGACGTTTTCTCTGTGTACTGATAGACTGTAACGGGTAATGTCAGTTGGACATTTTCATACAACGAAGCAACTCCATAAAAAAATCAGTTGTTTTTTTTTGGTGTATCTGGTGTACAGATTACGGAAACAGTAATAAGAGCTTTTAAAAAAAAAATTATTTAATAATTTTGAAGCTTTTTTTTTTTTTGCTGTACTGTAGAAACAAATTTTTAAAGCCCTTTCAAAATTTTTTTTTTAATTGCTAAGTTGGCAGCAGGGATCTTTTAATGGCTTCGTTCATCAGTCATCATCAGAGGGTCTCAAATCATCTCGTGCAAAAGGCCTAGACAGGAACATTTTTTTTTACGTTGTTCTGTAGGTTCCATTGTATGGCCACTACATTTCCTTACATCGCTTTTTTTCTTTTTTTCTCTTACTGTATTCTATTGCATAAAGAACATAGAAGAAATATTAAAACATCAAAGCTTCATAAGCGATACACAACTCTGAAAGGAAATACCCTTCACCTTGCTGTAAGACAACAGTCATGAGAATTTCAAAGAAAAGGTAAGGAGTGGGCGCGGGAAATTGAAAAGGGGGGGGGAATGATAGTGGCGTCCAAGAAATATACAACTTTCGAATATAAATGTCCATCCTTCCCCCAGCATGTCAGCGGCGCCCTGACAGTGCCAACCAGCAAAGTATTGTTCCGAGTCCAGAAATCGACGCCATTCCCCCCCCCCCCCCCAGTCGCTAAGCTCTCGCCGGTCTAATGTCGTTGGGAAGGGGGAAGTTACTCTTGTCTGACTCGGTGTGAGGTCTATACTTACTTCCCCTGTCTCAGGGAGTGTCACACAGCTGTGCGTTTCTTTGGTGATACCAAGTAAGTGACCAACCAAATAGAAACAAAAATACTTTTAAAGCTTATATTGAGTAAAGGGAAAGTACCCTTCATTTGCGGCCATATCTTTCAATATCTGCCCATTTTCTTTAGAAAAAAAATCATTATTCGCCACTAATTGATTAACTAATTGTTGTTTTTTCTTATGTGTTGTCATGAACAATGAATAATTGTGTGAAGTTTCAAGCTGCTTGCGAAGTGGGAGAAAAACAAATGTAAAAGAATCCACCCAGACAGATAGACGTACTGAGATAATGTGTACTATTGTAGTCCGAACTTACAATCAGTCGATCAAATTTTACAATAAAAATCCGGGTATCGAACTCATGATTTTGACACTGTCAGCTCCTAGTTCGAACAATGCTAGCCACTAGGCTAGCAGGCAATTAATCTATTTTGCACTGACATTTTTTTGATTTGCAACCTAAATTAAGATATGCTATTATAAAAAGAATTTTTTAAAATTACAATATATTTTTTTTAATTTATGAAAAGTTTCCAACAAACATAATAAAATATTAATCTTTGAAAAAAAAAGGATATAAACCTTGCTAGATTATTGTATCTTTAGCGGGCCCCGAAAGGGGAAAAGACGCCATTAGTTTTGTGTGGAATGTCTGTCCGTCCGTCCGTCCCGTTTAGATCTCGTAAACTAGAAAAGATAGTGAAAATCCGACATCATAATATTTTAGACCATTTAAAGTTCTGCTGCAACGGCTATATTTTTTTCTTTTCTGAAATTAACAATCACGGGAGGCTCTATACTTGAGATGGTATAGGTAGTTTATATTTTTAACACATTTATGCAAATGGTTTTAGATTTTTTGTCAATTTTTTTTTTACATTTGTATTGTTTAAGTTAAGTAAGTTCTGTTATACTAACTACTACATTTACAAAAAAAAAAAAAAAAAAAAAAAAAAAAAAGGATGCATATAAGTTGAACATTATTTAAAACAACATAGAATAAGTAGTTTTTCATATTATCGCTTGAAATGCAGCGATGCACTATAGCTAAAGAACACTTAACTAAAGGAATTTTTTTTTGTCGTAAATGTTTTTTCTTGAGGAATAAGAGATTGCCCCTTTACAAAACAATTAGAGCAATGGTATATTCATTATAAGACATCAGTTAGGCCAGGTTCACACCTAACTTCATTTTCACGTTTACCTATTCTTTGGTCAGCTGGACCGCTGGGGCACCACGCAAGATCTGTCAACCTTATTCTCCTTTCTTTTCTGCCATTTGTCTTTGATAGAATTTCATTCTGATGTTCTTTCTGAAAATATAAACACCTGCCTTTTTATCTGCCTAAGTGGACCACTTCGGGGGCAGATTTTGAGTTTGTGTTTCGACACAAACTGTCATTGTAACCTTGTTTTTTTTTTATTTACTATAAAGAGCATTATAATGTATCAAGTACTCTGTACCCTGTGACTTTCAACTTAAATCCGGCGCTCAAACATTCATAAACACATATGGAGCAACATGTATAAAAAAGAGAAGTAACTCTATATATTTTCTTTTATAGCATCTGACAGAATTAGACTTAAAATTCAAATAGAGTTATGGGACCTACTAATCTACTTTCTATTTCTATATATTATCCAACAGTTAAAATCGAGCCAAGCGTTAAGTGTCAATTCAAAGTCACTATTCTTTTAAAGTTGTTGTAGGCTGATATTTAACCTTTAACCTTTCGTTTTAACATGGGTTTAATTTAAGGTCAAAATATACGTTCGTTTGTTTTAAGTTCGAAATGCTTTTCCCTGATGTAGTCACCCTTACCGATGTAGTCATTTTCTTATTGATAAATTACTTTCTTATCGATGACGTAATCATTATCTTACCGATTCCGTCAGTTTCTTATCGATGTATTCACTTTCTTACCGATGTATGGACCTTATTACCGATGTAATCACTTTTTTTTCAATATTTAATCACTTTTTAAAGATGCTTTCATTTTCTTTCTGTTGTAATTACTTTCTTTCTGATGTAATCACTTTCCTTCCGACGTAATCGCTCTTCTACTGATGTAATCATTTTCTCTCTGTTGTAATTACTTTCTTTCTGATGTAATCACTTTCCTTCCGACGTAATCGCTCTTCTACTGATGTAATCATTTTCTCTCTGATGTAATCACTTTCTTTCTGACGTAAGCGCTGTCTTACTGATGAAATCGCTTTCTTTCTGACGTAATCGCTCTCCTTCTGATGTAATCACTTTCTTTCTGACGTAATCACTCTCCTAATAATGTAATCACTTACTCTCTGACGTAATCGCTCTCCTACTGATGCAATCACTTTCTTTCTGACGTAATCACTCTCCTACTGATGCAATCATTTTCTTTCTGACGTAATCACTCTCCTACTGATGTAATCACTTTCTTTCTGTTGTAATTACTTTCTTACTGATGTAATCACTTTCCTTCCGACTTAATCGCTCTTCTACTGATGTAATCATTTTCTCTCTGATGTAATCACTTTCTTTCTGACGTAAGCGCTGTCTTACTGATGAAATCGCTTTCTTTCTGACGTAATCGCTCTTCTTCTGATGTAATCACTTTCTTTCTGACGTAATCACTCTCCTAATAATGTAATCACTTACTCTCTGACGTAATCGCTCTCCTACTGATGCAATCACTTTCTTTCTGACGTAATCACTCTCCTACTGATGCAATCATTTTCTTTCTGACGTAATCACTCTCCTACTGATGTAATCACTTTCTTTCTGACGTAATCACTCTCCTACTGATGCAATCACTTTCTTTCTGACGTAATCACTCTCCTACTGATGTAATCACTTACTCTCTGACGTAATGACTCTCCTACTGATGTAATCCCTTTCTTTCTGACATAATCGCTCTCCTACTGATGTAATCACTTACTCTCTGACGTAATCGCTCTTCTACTGATGTAATCACTTACTCTCTGACGTAATCGCTCTCCTACTGATGTAATCACTTACTCTCTGACGTAATCGCTCTCCTACTGATGTAATCACTTACTCTCTGACGTAATCGCTCTCCTACTGATGTAATCACTTTTTTTTCTTTTCACTTTCTTTGCCTAGACTACACATTTGAATGATAATGAAATCGCGAACTATCCAAGAATATTCTGGAATATTAAGCCGCAAATTGTTTTCATTTCAAAATAATTAATAACCAGGTAATTAAATGACTAATTTGTTCTTTTTATTTACGTATTGTCTACGCCAATGATTAATTGTGCAAAGTTTCAGCTTGTTCCGAGATTGGGTGTGGGAGAAATAACGTGTTCAAACTTTCTTAGTGAGTTGATATAATCATTGTAAAAAAGGCTAAGAAAAATATTAATGAATGAGCTCGAGATTCCTGACAAAAAAAAAAGGTTGAATTGGTCATGTCCTGAGGCATGATGGTCTAATAAATGTTTTGGTAATTTGGACGTACATGAGGTAACATGAGTCCAATCAGCCGCCGTGCGTGGAAAACAAATTATCTTATAGGCGACTATTATCGAGACGGCGTGACTTATCTCACCTATATATAGGTCAGTCCCTTCGTCCGGCCAGATAAAAAATGCCTAGCTGCCGGCATATTGCACCAAATATTTTGCATTCCTAATAGGAAACCTGGACACTTTCTCTCATTCAGATATTCAAAGCATACTTTGTTATGTTATACAAGTTTGAAAATGTTAGAATTATGAAGCCTTTAAATAGGAATAGACTATACCTGTAAAAGTAAATTTCTTAAAGACAAGGCATAAGACAAACAATACACAATATCAGAAGATTTCTTTTAGGGGCACATCCTCTTGCCTGGAAACATTGGAAACCATAGAAACTTTGTAGGAATGGAGTTACATAAATCATAAAACATAAAAGTTTTAAGATGTGATTGCGTATGGCGATGTCTCCGATTACGAAGATTAAGGATGAATGAAGTGTTTCATATGACTGAACAAACCCAGCTGCGACCTACATATTTCGTCACACATAATGCTGATCAATCCGTTGTCCGCAGGGAATCTATTTAAGATTTTTTTTTTATTAGCCGTCTGCGCCTTTTCTTTAGGCTTCAAATAGGTCGTTAGGGCTCTCAGTCTGGATCTTTCCTAGGCCATCTGCTGCCAACTACTTTCCTCTATTCCACTGAGGACAAAATGGCGTCTGTCTACTGTCTGAACATTGCAATTTAGCTTAAGGTATTATACATGTTAATTACTCATCACAATTATAGGAACATCTATTATAATTTGTTCGATCAGGCTTGGTTCTCTATAAAAGTATCATGAACTATGGACCAACATCGAAAAATGTTGTTGCTTAATTTTCCTTGTCAAACTGTGATCTGGGGTGTGGGGTAGTATTTCCGACTTATGGTGTTGCCATTGAATACATATTTATTATTGTATTGACATTCTATTATATAGCACTCAGTGTCAACTCGTTCTGTTCACAATAATGAGTTGTTTTGAGCCATATTTATGTTTGAATCATTTTCGTTTCGCAACGTCTCATGTGACAAGAAATGGCTGAATGGATGTGTTGCATGCGCTTTGGACTATTGTCTCGATTGTCACGGGTTCGGGGCCTGCCCATTGCCATCCACTGCCGCCGCCGAACGGTTACCTTACCTGTCCTTTAGTCTGTTGGACCGTTGGTGCTATCCCTTAGTCTGTTGGACCGTTGGAGCACCATGCAAGATTTGTCTACCGAAGGGTAATAATCTTCAAATCGAGGCGTGTAGAACAAAACAAGAGGCTAATCTGCGTCCGATATTAGGCTTTGAAATCCACAGACGCTGTAATCTTTTCAACCTCCGCTCCGCTGTTGGTGAATTGGCAATTCAGTACCCAACTTTAAAGTAATTCATATGTATTGCATAACATCAATGGAACCCTTGATAAGTACTAATTAAAATACAACCAAAGCACCGACTATTACTACAGTGATGTGAGCATGACACCGTATGCTTTTCATACGAAAAGTGTTGTATTGTAAGTCTTGGAAGTGATTTATATCAATTCAATTATCACCGTCACCTCATCTTCTATCCCTTGACTTTCGTCGTAGGGGGGCGCTGTGACAGTTTGCGTAACCAAACCCCTTCACCTCTCCACGGTCAGCGGCAGTTCTTAGCGGGACATCAAGAGAGAGGCCGGTCCATACTTTTTACGTTGTCCAGCCAGATTTTCTTTTGACGACCCTTTCTTCGTACTCCCTCCAGTGTACCTTGAAGAATGACTGCAGACTTTGAGTTAGGTTTTACAATATGACCGAACCAGCTCAGCTCTCGTCTCTTAATTGTATTTAGGAGTTCTCTAGACCAAATATAGTTTCCCCTCCCCTTAAGATAATTATATTCTGTGAAATTATAACGGTCAAACCAGGGTTTTCACCGTGTGACTACTTAGCAAATAATTTCTTTCCCGAAGATATACGTAAACTGACAAGTTTCTAGGAAAATCGTTAAATCCGTTTTCGAGATCTGTAGCTCTGAAAGTTGAAGATTGTTTAGTTATCTATTGTTTGTTTCAAACTTACTTTAAAGCGGCGACCTTTAAAGGGATCTTATTCAACTACATACCACCACTTCAATCAAGTACAAATTCTTTCACTTGTTTGAGATACCAAACAAAATAATTAATTACTAATTAGTAATTTAACTAATGGGTTAGCTTTTTTTTTTCGTTCTTGTGTTGCCAGGTAAAAAAAAAATTGAGCGAAATTTCAGCTTGATCCGAGATTGGGTGTCAGAGAGATATTGCGTACAAACTTTTTACCAGACAGACAAAATGTGTTGATAAAAGCTTTGTAATAAAATCTATGGTTAAGATGCGGGGCTAAATCTATAGGAAGAGTTTCTTTTAATGAAAGTAATGTTTGTAAACTAGTTTTAGGTTGATACAAATTTTAAAGGTGGTGGGGGGGGGGGGGGAGGGAGGGGGGGGGAGGGAAGACATGGCGCCTCCAAGTTTCTGGCTGAATATGTTCTTGATTCTACTGTCCCTTACCACGCACACACGCACATGCCAATCTCACTGGCCCATAACCAGTGGCGTAGCTAGTCATGTGCGGGTGGTGCGGGCCGCACTGGGTATCAAGTGGTGAGGGGCATCAATCTGAGCATAAAATTTCTCATTAAAAGCTGCACACATTGTGCATATGTGAACAAACATAAACTACTGTATTTGATTGATTCATTTTGCCTCTGTTAATATTATGGGCGTTGCTCAAGATTGATAAGCCTGGCTGGCGCTCATAGTGCTAGCTCAGACAGAGTAATTGTCTTCTCTGGTTAAAATGGTTGACGCAGGGATCAAAGGGTCCTAAAGGTAAAAATCTGATAATGAAAAGAATCTTGGATTATGTTCATTTTCTCTCAAAGTTGAGTCTGGCTCTCAATGGGCATCACGAACAAGTTCAAAAAGAATTGTAAAGTATGCGGATTGTTAGTTGCTATGCAGTCTTAATTTTCTCACCTAGTTTGGATTCTTGGCCCCTGAATTAACTGAAGTAAACAACGGGTAAGTTTACCTTCAAAAACAATGATCGTCTATTCCAGAGTGTGCACTTAAATAGAAAACATTAGAAACATTGATAACTACTAGTCGGAAGGGCAACACTGAAGCCATTATTAATATTCTGAGACGTATTGGTCACAATAAATAGAAGCCAGGCGAAAAAGCTGAAGATTTTGTAGAAACACAAAAGAACGAGCTACGGATTGAGATTTATCCTTCATTGGACGTGATATTTTAAGAAATAATCAAACAATATGAGCAATATCATGATGTGGTAGGTGAATAGGAATTTCGTCGCTATTCCAACTATTGAATTCTCAGATTGAAATCAATTTCGATAGTGCTCATTGCAAAATTGACAAAAACAAATTTCGGCTGGAGCGAAACAACGGGTAAGTCTACAGTTTGTCACGATTTCTTCAGAAACCTTGTAACTTCTCAAACAAGGACGTTTTTGAAATCTTAAGGTTAAAAAAAATAAAAAAGATATCAGCTAGAATGCCACCAGGTGATTCTGTTCTAAATACTGTCTAAATATTTGTGAATGCTAAATACTGCTTTGAGAGAAAAAGAATGATGTCCAAGATTATGTTCTGGTAGCATTATCAAATTTTAGTGTGGCTATATGCCAAAGACGTTTTTTCAGACTTAATTAAGTTGAATGTTACGACACAAGACATTTTACAAGTAAGCAGACACTCTCAGTATCAAGTTAGAAATCCTTAAATATTATTACGAAATAACATGATCACAATACTTTCAACTCTCTTCATCTCGACATCTTTCAGATTCTACTTTTTAACTTCCCTTCCATTCAATACCCAATATCGCACCATTAGTCATTCACGCCATGCCGCGCTACGACCGTAACATTGATCAAGAATGTATATCAGCGATGCGTTTCACTAACTAGGCATTGGTGGAAAACAGATTTCGATAAAATTATTGATAGTTTTGCGACCAAGAAAGATCGTACTATTTATTTGTAGTATATTTTGTTAATGTGTAATAACTTATTTTCGCAATTTTATATCCGAGGGGGCATCAAGAGAAGATGCCGCACTGAGCATCAAACATCCTAGCTACGCCACTGCCCATAACTTTCAACACCATTCAATGGTTCTAACTCTCCCCCAGTCGAAGTACCGTAACGCTCTAAAAACGTTGGATCCTTCAAGACTATGGAAGGAGATAGTTCGACTCTACCGCATCGCGACATTCTTTTTTTTTTCCCCCTCATTCTTTTTGGATATCGTTGCTGTGGGGATGAGGTGGCGATGTGCTATGGAAAAAAGAGAAGGAAGGGCTTCAGAAGGACCCACCAATGTGATAAGCGGTTGGGGCTTTTACTGCGCGAAAACCACTCATGCGTGCAAAGTTCTGAGTCAATGGGGTAGGGGGGAGAGACTTTGAAGGAGGGAGGCGCTGGCACAGAGACGGATGCAAAGAAACTGCGACACTTGAAGATGTAAATTTAGACCTAGTAGAGGTATTGTAGTCACTCTCTCCCTGTACACAGTTCTTCACCCGTGTGCTTGCGGCCCGGCGATAATAAACTCTGTGTCAACTGAAGTGAAAGAAATTGGAATACGCAGTGTAGAAATGGTTTCCCAATTCTGCATGAAAATGTAAAGTTTTAAAGTCTTGTTGTTTGTCGTGTAACCCTTAAGGCGCGTGTGGTAGTTAGCCTCCATTGTTTATGCATTCATTGTAAAACAGCTCAGCACTTTAAGGGTTAAAAGTACGAAACATTTGGACCAAATTCATTTTTTGTGGGTTTCTACTTCATTTGGAGTACGAGCTTAGTTTCTGTCTTGGCACCAGGTACGTTGTACTTTAATTCATTGTCATCTCATTATCGTGACTAGATCTGAATACTAACTTGACTTTGACCAAGCTAGTTCAACCTTTTCCTACTTCCCCATCAGAAGATTAACGTTTTTATTTTTTTTTTAGCAGGGCCGGATTTAAACTTGATAAGGCCCTAAGGGTAAGCTATTAGATACATTAGGGCCTTTGTAAGGCCTTTTTAGTTTTCTTTGCTCTTTCTTCAATGATCGAAAATATCCCGTGACCATCTGACGTCAGGACCTGTGACGTAGCGACGAGCTATTGGTATGAACTTCCCACATGTTGTGACGTCGCAGGTTCAGTGTTCATGCTTTCTATATCGAGCGTGGGTCTTAAGCTACAGTTTATAATGCCATTTAGGTAAGTCCAGCAGTAACTTTTCAGTTTGAGGCAGGTCGATCCGTTTCTTGACGTTGTTCTCCCCCCCCCCATTTAAAAAAAAAGATTATATCAACACACTCTGTCTGCCTGTCTGGTACAAATTTTGAACTCGTTATTTCTCCCATTTCACAAGTTGATCAAGTTGAAACTTTGCACATTCATTCATTGTCCCTTACAAAGCACGAACCATTAAAAAAAAATTAACCAAATAGTTAACTTAACTTAAACTGTGGTATAAATTTATTTAGTTTGATATAGAAAAAGGGACATAAATCTTACAGTACTGATATATACATATATATATATATATTTCTAATTGTATATTTACCACGGTATCAAGGATGATAATTTAGGCCAGTGTCCGGCAGTATGTCTGGACCAAGTTATGCTTCTGCTTATCTGCCGATGCAGTTTACTTGAAGCAAGACACACTTTTTTTTTCTCCTAGCAATCTTTTAGAATCTCGAGCATTTTCTTTGTAAGGCTTCAATTTCATCCCTAACACGCTACTATCTCTGAAGATTAAAAGCTCGATAACGTCCAGTGACTGTTTTTCGCTTGACCAATTATTCAATCCTATTATCCTTTACTTACGTTCGTCTTAGAAAAACAGATAAAGAGAAGCAGTACTTGTATAACCGGTCAGCACTCTGACATTATCTATAGTTTGACCGTCTCTAAATTACATGGATCGCGAACCATCATAATGTAAGAGAGCTTTTATTAGTATCTTAATTTCGTTAACGGTCCGCAGATTTCCAAATGTGTATACTTTTTTTTCATGAATTGGCCTTCTCTTAGGTCAGCGGTTCTCAACCTTTTATGCTCGGTCGCCCTAAAAATCCCAAAATTCGAAATCTTAGTCTTCACCCAAGGTCCCATGTTCGGAAGCCAAGCGGTTCATCAACCAGCTACCATTTTCTTTCACCTTCGCCTTTTTTTTTATTGTCACGTTGTTTCACTGTCACGTTGTTTCAATATCACTTTGGTTCGCTGTAATATTGTTTTTATGTCACTTTGGTTCACTGTCAAATATTTTCATTGTGACATTGTTTCAATATCACTATGGTTCACTGTCACATTTTTTTAATGTCACTATTGTTCACTGTCACATTTTTTCAATGTCACTATGGTTCACTGTTACATTTTTTCAATGCCACTATGGTTCACTGTCACATTCTTTCAATGCTACACTATTACTTGTCTCTCCCCCCCCCCCCCAGTACCGGCCTTAGGGGGTGGCAAGTGGGGCAACCGCTCCAGGCCCCGCGCATGAGGTGGGCCCCGCGATGGGAGATATTACGTCACCAACTTCGTAAACTAGGACTTGTTACTCAATATTTATGATACCAATTACCATTTAAGCTCTTAGCATACATTTGTGGTTTCGAAATACCCTTAGTTTCGGTTAAGACAGCATCTAATGACCTGCCGATTCTTAGTTTCAGTTAAGACCACATCTAATGACCTGCCGATTCTTAGTTTCAGTTAAGACCACATCTAATGAACTGCCGATTCTTAGTTTCAGTTAAGACAGCATCTAATGACCTGCCGATTCTTAGTTTCAGTTAAGACAGCATCTAATGACCTGCCGATTCTTAGTTTCAGTTAAGACAGCATCTAATGACCTGCCGATTCTAAGAAGCTATAATCGTTTAACAGTTCCCCTTGGCATCAATAAAACCCCCTAGGAGGAAGCATCGAAGTCCAAGCGGATTTTATTAGGAAAATGCGTAAGTGATAACGTTTGAACTACTCTTTGTATTCTGAAAAAATTGTAGGTCTCTATGAAAGAGTCATTTATAACATTTGCAGTAAAAAATGTAACATGAATGCAACTTTTGACATTTTTAATAAAATAACAATCTACAGTATTTTCTCGACTTTCTCTGATTATACGTTCTAAGACCGCACGTCAGACTTTCGCGGTATTTAATTTCATAAACGTACACTGAGCAGTATCACGTGACATCGCCAGACACTTAAAAACCTCTAGATAATTTTTTCCCATTTCATTAATAACTTTTACATGCTGCTTCTTTTAAAAACTCATTAAATGTTCGGTAATTTTTAAAAGTGTCACACAGTACTGTTATGTCGCATTACAGTATAAAAAAGAATTGGTACGTATACGTTAAATACACTGTTACTTTAGTCTGCAATGGAAAAAAAAAAGGGTTGAGGGAGTATGAGAGGACTCTTTATTTGGTACTGTAACCTAGCCTCCTTTGAACCAGTTGATGTGCTTGTACAGCTTTTTCGGCCAATCAGCTTCCAGAAAGTTTGGCGATGACGTATTAAGTTTTTTTTTTCCCAAATAGGCCACTGTGCGTGGACATTTTGAGGCCGTGGGGAAACCCGTGTCACTATGGTTAAAAAAAAATTAATGAAAAAAAAAACCGTCATCGTGGTGTAGCCCTTCCGCAAAAGTCGGGTCTTCGAAAGTGTGGTGACCACTGTAGCTCTTACAGCACACTTTGTTCTTATAGGACGTCCAACTGGCTTCAATTCGCAGAGTGAGAGAGGAGACTTAAAACATAATATTAGTAGTGCGCGCATGTTTTCCTTTTTATTTGCATCTGTTCATGCACAACAATAACATTACAGTATATAATGTACTTAAGTGGCCAATAGAAATCTAACAGTACCTACGTCATGTTGGTTTGTAGCAAAAATAAGGCCCACATCTTAGAGGAGGCCATACTGTATTGTTATTGTTACAGCGTTTGAGATAGATTAGCCCGTTAGCCTGATGTGGCACGGTATATATAGTCTACCCATACGGCTAAGGATCCCGCACTTGACGCTCGCCCAGGGCCCCGCGCACTGCTTAGGCCGCCCCTGCCTCCTTCTCCTTTTTTCTTTGGTTCGAAAAACAACCGGAAAGGGCACAACTCCGCATTTCGTTTGTAAAATTTCTTATGCAATCTGTGTTCGTTAATCTTATTTGTTATTATCCGCTAAAGCCCTGCCCAAAAATGCCATATGTTAATGCAATTTCTATGCCGAAAGTCTCTCCGCCCCTGCCCCAAAAGAAGTAAGAACACAGTAGAGTAGTGCGCCCCTTTCCTTTGCTTTCGATTTTTGTAAAACCCACTTCCGGTCTATTTGGTTTCTTTTTCTACGAGATTCTGTCCCAACACACGACACATTGACTGCCTTCAGTTGAACTCAGTGCGAACAACGCGGTGAGGCTGTAAACATTTGTAGAGTCTTAACACAACATGAACGAAATGAAATTCTGCATATATTTATTTGAATGATGAAATAGGATTTAGTAAAACTAAAGATGGAGTTGATTGTGAAGTAGATAACTCAAAGTTGATTGCAAAATTTATTTTATAGTTGAACGTAGAGTTACTTGTAAAGTTGATTAAGACGTTGATTCGTATAGTATAATTGAGTGGAAAGTTGAAGATAAAAATAAAACCTTGTTGGCCGAAGTAGGTCACCACTAAAGTTTTTTTTTTGTTTTTTTCTAGAAATAAATGATAAACGTACACTCTAGCGACCATTATCTCGATTCCTCATTTATTTCTTACTCTCTCTCTCTCTCTCTCTTTAAAACACAATTTGTAGTTCTCAGCATTTAAAAACTAAATACCGGGCACAAGGTTTGCTATGAAGTCGTAACGATGCGATCTTTAAGGAAATTGGTTTTAACAATAAGGCTTCGTCGGCCGGGGGGGGGGGGGGGATGATCAGTAATTTCCGTTTTTTTAATGCTCCATGTCCTAATAAATAGGACATTCTCTTTTTCTTTTATACATTGCTGTCGTGCTTGGCTTTATAAACCAATTATCAGCTCAATATTTTAATACTGTGCTATTATGTAAATAATCTCGGCTTTGAATGCACTAAAATAGAGATTCAGTCTTTATGTCACAGACAATGCTGGTGCAGGCCTATTTTAGTTATCAAAAGTTGTCATCTTTGTTGTTGTTTGATCTGCAGCGGGATGATAATCCCACACATGTCTCCAGATTCAACTAAGCTTTTTATCCTATAGTATCACTCTATCTTATCTTATCTTATACAGCCGTTATCTCAAAAGGTCCCGGTCTAATAGATCTCTTAACATTTTCTTTCCTTAAAATTTAACCGTTTTTCATTTCACCCCCAAAATAAATAGTCCGAAGAGACTGTTTTGAGATAAGCAACATATATATCTACGTCTTCCATCTAGTTCAAGGAATTACAGCAGTGGCATAGCAGTAATGGCGCGAAGGTTTTTCTTTTGTTCCAAGGGAAGATAGGGGCTCACATAGGCCATTGAAAGATAGCCTTTTCTTACTTTAAAGAGTGCTAAGGCACTATTATTTGTGCGTAGTCGTAACTAAAGTAAATCTAATGATACTATTACTTTTTAAAGGAAGTAAACATACACTGAAATGTCTTTTTTTGTGTGTGTGTAAATCTAATGATACATAAACGAAGACTTGATTTGGTTTCTGTCTTACTCTGCATACGGGAAAGGGGGGGGGGGGGAGAGAAAACCATCTCATTCTTGAGCCCGTGTCAACGAAAACCTTGGCTACGCCACTGAATAACAGATATGACCATGATCTCTTATGAGAGCATGAATCAATCAGATCCTTAATCTGTAGCTTAATGAAGCCATTGCTGTACTTACATCTCGCAGAATCAAGACATTGTTCTCGGTCTGCCAAATTTCTTCAAATCTCCAAGCCTTGGTTAACATTGTGGTTTACATTATCGCCAAGTAACACAGATTTAGATTTAGATTTTTTTTTTTTAAGCATCGAAAATTTGCGACTCTAATTGTGAATTCTCGACGTCTTGTGTTAATTCAACCTAACTGTTTTGTTGGTCCGGAAGTACTTAGTGGACGAATGGCGCAATTTCTTATCTTATATGTTACAGACTTGTCTTCAGACAAGAAGATAATTACGTCCGACGCATTTCGTGTGTCAATCTAGCCATGCATGTTAATCAATGATTTAAACTCTGCTAAGTGCTAAGTCGTTGGCTTTCCTGGCTGATTCAGACAGCCCATTCCATTCTCTTTTTTGTTCCAACTTTAAACTCCACGCCTCAACAATAACCCTTGTACACCGGAAACACCAAAAAAAAAACAAACTACATTCTATTTAAAGATTGCTATTTAAAGCTTGCTATTTAAAGTTTTTTTCGCCATGAATGAAAATGTCAAACACTGAAGATTGTATCTGTACTTTTTAAAATATTATATATATAAGTTTTTGATATTAAATCATCAAATATAAACACTCCACGTCTCCACAATAACACTCAACTTTAAACAGCATATCTCCACAATAACACTCAACTTTAAACAGCATATCTCCACAATAACACTCAACTTTAAACAGCATATCTCCACAATAACAATCAACTTTAAACGCCACACCTCAAAAATAACACTCAACTTTAAACTCCACACCTCATCAATAACACTCAACTTTAAACTCCATGTCTGAACAATAACACTCAACTTTAAACTCCATGTCTCAACAATAACACTCAACTTTTAACTCCATCTCTCAACAATAACAACTCAACTTGAAATTCCATGTCTCAGATTCTTTAAAGCCTAAACCAAATTTTGTCTTTAGACAAATGTCACGTACTTCTAACCGGATTTAACTAGTCTTAAAAAACTACTTCCAGGCCAGAAACAAGAAACACCAGGAGTCACCGAAGCGTAATATCTCCCCCCACTCACACCCTCTCGGCCCACAAACGTCTTAACCAATTCTCCTTTTCTTTTTCTGTATCCCCCCCCCTCCCTCTTGTTCCGAAATCCGATGAACAGTCGAAAGTCCAGACCTTTGTCGATAGACGACAATTAAACACCTAGTTTATAGTTTCAACAAGGCAGAAAGGGAGATAAGAAAAAAAGATTCAAAGAAGTCATCAGGGTGGTGTCCCTTTAAAAATCACTTGCCTTACAGAGTTGTATTAAGTACGGAGGCAGGTGAGGAAATCGCTTTGAAAAGTTTACAACTGTTTATAGCGCAGAGCTTCACGCTGAGGTGAAGTGACTTGTCATATGATAGCATACACTTTAGGAATGTGCTCCAGAAGTCTGCTGATCTTGAGCTGGTGTGTCGTCTGCATGCCGCGTGACAGCTCACAGCCATGCGATGTTGGCTTTCCAACAAAGTTCTAATCGTCTTATTGGGAGAAGATACGAGTCATGAGACTGGACTTTATATAAAATATTAACTTACGTATCTAAAGAAGCAACAAATCTAAAAAAAAATAAATAAAAAGAATTAAACCATCTATACAACACGAAAAAAAGAATTAATTAGTTGTTAGTTTAAAACATGTCATGGGGATGACACTGTATATAATTACAACTCTTTCTGTCTATAATTATTTTCCTCGTTCGTATAGAATTATTCATTTTGCTAATTAGTGTTTCACTACCCTGTAATGACAAAACTTCAATGACTTTTTAAAAAATTAATCAGGATATGTTATATGTTTCGTATATAATTATAGGACAGTCCATGGGCGTAGCCAGGATTTTTTTTCGGGGGGGGGGGTTATATATATATATATGTTTGTATGGATGTGTGTGTGTGTGTGTACGCAATTAATCTCTATTACATTCTGACCCTTCATTCTTTTGGAAGACGTTTATTGTGCCCTAGAATAGGTTCTTACTGGAGTTAGTGAAAAAATTGTAGACTCCTCGTCCTTTCCAGCAAGGGGGTCTGGGGGAGCGCTGAGAGCTCTCCCAGCGCTGGGCGTAGCCCTGCTGCCAAGCACTATTTCTGGTATTGAAAGCCAATTAAATGCATATTCTGAGGTACCTACAGTGCATTATTTTGCTATTAAAAAAGTTTTATTTCAAAAACCTAATGTGCTATTCTTACTGACTTAGACCCTCCCGCGCCGTTCGGAGCATTTGCTGGCAAGCTGTTTCCACAAAAATCTGTCACTGGCAATGTCTGAAGCCTCTTCCCACCTACTCTGAGGATCTCCATGAAAGTGTGGCGCCAAGTTGTACTAGGATGTCATCGCAACTCTTATTATGCGTAATTCATTTTGTCGGAGAACTTGTCCCGCAAACCTCATGCGACACTATGTCACAACCTTACTAAAGGGTCGACTCCCATTTCGGCATAGGATTTCCTTGATTTAGATCTGATCTCTATAACTGAGTCCTAAAATCCGTTTTAGCCATCTTTGTAGAGCCACATTTAGTGCTTTTCAATTTCATTGCACTTTATTAATGGAACCCAGCCACTGGTAACTTCTCTTGACTACGATTTTGGAATTAGGTGACTTTTTTGCTTTAGATGATATATCGAAAAGGGAAGTTTTGTCGTCAAAATCATCTGTTGGGGGATTTTAAACTAAAATATATCTGGAGTTGTTTTTTTTTAAATTTAAAACCACATTTAGCTACGGTCATAGAATTTGGTGACTGTAGTTTGCTTTTGAAATAATATTGAAGAGAGAGGCTTTCAACCTTAAAACGCTCCGTAGCAGGATTTTAAACTCAAAACTATCTTGAGGGGTTTTAAGCTTTTAAAAAAGTCATCTGGAGGGGTTGAAACTCAAAACCCCCATTGGCTTGGCTACGCTCAAAGAATTTTAGTGTGTAATTTGCTTTTTTTATATTGAAGTGGTATTTTTTAGCATCAAACCCTCTGAAGGGAAATTTAAACTTAAAACACCCAATAAGCTTGGCTACGCTCATAGCATTTTGATTGCGAAATTTAATTTTTTTATTTTGAAGATTTTATTTTTAGCTTCAAATCCCGCTGGCGGGGGGTTTAAACTAAAACCCCCTTTGGCCATGCTCATAGCATTTTGAGTGCGTAATTTGCTTTTTATTTTATATTGTAGAGGTATTTTTAGCTTCAAACCCAGCTGAAGAGGGGTTTAAACTAAAGACTCCTTTGGCTACGCTCATACAATTGTGAGTGTGTAATTTGCTTTTGTATGTTGAAGAGGGGCTTATCGTAAATTTTGGAGAGGGGTTTAAAATCAAAATCTTTCTTAGGTGCGCTCTTGGAATTTTGGGATTGTCGTTTGCATTTTTTTTTTGTTTTAAAGAAGAGGGGGATGCAAAACCCTCTTGTAAGGGGTTTTAAATTCAAAACCCCCTGGTATGGGGTTAAAAAACTCAAAACCCCTTGGTAGGGGTTTCAAACTCATACCCCTCTAAACCCCCTGGTATGGGGTTTCAAACTCAAAACCCCTTGATAGGGGTTTCAAACTCAAAACCCCTCTAAACCCCCTGGTAGGGGGTTTCCAACTCAAACTCAAACTCCCCTTGGCTGTGCTAGGGCAAGTGATGGTTTAGTATTAAAATTTCACCTAAAATAAACAAAATTAAAGCAAAAGATAAGGCATTAAACTCCGAAGCCCCCCCCCCCCCCGCAGGCCTGCGGGGGGGGGGGGTTAATTTGGGGGGGGGGGTGAAATTCCACCCCCCCGGCTACGCCCGTGGGACAGTCTATTCACTTTTTATATCACACAGATTAAAGTTTATAATAGCAAAAGTTAATTTAATAGCGTCAAATAAACACTGGAATTGTCTCAGATGGGAGAGAAAGACTTAACAGCACCAAATAATACAATGACACTTATCGTCTTCTCAAATGTTACATCATACAATTTTTCTACGAAATCCACAGTCACATGCCAAGTTGTCCGAACATCACAGTAGCCCAATAAATCTGGCCATAAAAAACGCGCAGACGACATCAATACAAGACACAATGGCTTTTGGCACACACCATTTTTTTTCTTCACATCCTGGTAAAATCAATGAGACTTGTGTTGGTCTTCCATTACCATATCTTGCCATATAAGTTCTTTAACTCTTTTTGGACATTTATTCCGCAAAAAATAAAATGAAAATAATGATAATTATAGAAATATTCAGAGTATAAGAATCAGATGATCTTTACATCATCTGCCTCATGGGCGTAGCCAGGATTCTTTTTCGAAGGGGTGGGTTGGGGGATTTTTTTCTCCCCCCTCCTCAATATATATATATATCTTATTTAATTTCGGGGCGGGCGGGGGTTTAAACCCCAACCCCTCTTGCTACGCCCATGATTTGCCCTATAGAGCATAAGGTCTGAAAGGGGAACTTTACTTTTATAAGAATCGGCAAAACTGACAATTCGGTGTCAGTTGCATATTATGTCTTCCCTAATAATTTAAATGTATTATCTCTTATGAGTTCTATTGCATCTTTAAGGGGGAGAATCTCATAATCGACTGAACAAGGTCAAGGAAGCTCATTTTAGGGATTATGGGCACGACATGGCCTAAATTGTGTCCGATGTGCCTGAAATCCAAATCCAAAATTGCCAACTAAACAAAAGCTAGAAACAGAAGAGCTTCACATCTATAATTCTGTGGTTCTTACATGTGCTCTAGAATTATTAATTAGCTTATTAAAAAAACATAGCTTGTCAACACTGCCGGTATTGTGTACACCGGAAACACCAAAAAAGCTGGCTATTTATAGTTTTTTCGCCATGTATGAAAATCTCAATCACAGAAGGTTGCATGTGTACTTTAAAAAAAAATATAATATAGACGTTTTTGATATCAAACCATTAATACTACATTTATTAAATACTAGTTAACGAATCCCGGCTACGCTTGGATTATGTGTCAAGCCAGGGGCTAATACTTCCTGTGTTAATCACGGCTTTATAGGTCTGCTCCTCCTCTGTTGTGGTCGTAGATGAGTATTATGGGCAAAATGAAGCAACACAGAAACATAAAGAATGAGATATTATAGGCCCAAAATACGGCCCGGGGGCCATATCCGGCCCGCGATGCAGGTCTATCCGGCCCGTCAGAGTTTCTGTCCACTACAGTAAATGAGAATG
Source organism: Biomphalaria pfeifferi (assembly GCA_030265305.1). Classification (NCBI taxonomy): domain Eukaryota; kingdom Metazoa; phylum Mollusca; class Gastropoda; family Planorbidae; genus Biomphalaria; species Biomphalaria pfeifferi. The sequence continues at coordinate 416,025 of JASAOG010000107.1, read as the reverse complement.
CGAAATATATAATAAAAAAAAATAAAAAATAACCGAACCGCGTCCTTGCTATTTTTAGTTGACTTCTTTTGGTAGTAACATGAGTGGTAGCTTGCTGTTCATCATTTAGGGACTGCTGAACAAACAAAAATTTGGCTTTGAATGGACACAATCAAAAGAAAGTGGACAGATCTCTCTTTTTGGCACAAATACATAAAATATGTCTGTTTTAATGGAGTATTTGCCTTCTAATCCAAATGTCGTCTGCTCCATTGCATTTCAATTTTCGCAATGATGTGACAAGAGTGTGGGAAATTATTTGGCCCGCGGGCTGAAGAAGGTTAGACGTCAATGTTATGAACCATAGTTTTATAAAGAAGGCCTGGGTTAAGCAATAGCAATATTGTAGAACTTATTTCCTTTCTTCGATATCAAACAAAATAGTTAATTACCAATATTTACTCTATTAATTGACTATTTTTGTAATTGATTCATGTTTTATTATGTACAATTAATAACTGTAACAGACAGACGGAGTGAGTTGATATTAGAGCTTTGTAAAATTCAAAAGTTTAAAAGTACGCTATCATTGAAAACACAGACCTCTATTCAGTAACAATGAAGACAAGGGAAGCAACTCATGCATCATCGCTCGAGCATATAAAGTTGTAAAATTGTATATATATTTATTTTCTAAAGTTAACGCAAGAACGCTCGTACTTTCCAGAACTGAGAGTCGCGTGTTAGCATCGCTTTGTGTACTTTAATCATCAAATGTTTATTTACTTTGTATGGGAATCAGACGATGTGGGAGCGATTGCAGGGTTTGGCTTAAAAAAGTTACTGGCCGAGAGAAGATTACAGTTGATAGAAAGCGGCAACCATAGTAGTACTACAGTTCTAACGAGTGTCAACTTTTTTTTATGTGTGTTTGTTTTGATATACTCATACTTAGTTTCGTTTTAATTTTACAATATCTCCTATTTACTTACATTCTTTTCATGGTTGGGTGGACACCGATTTCGAAATCGGCTCTAATGATTTTAATAGAAATTTGACAGTTTATGTATAACTTTTTAACAAAAATTACTTGTCAATTGGCTACACAGTGAAAACTCTGGTTTGCACGTTACAATGTTTCAAAATATAATCATCTTTATATTTAATGACTTACATCTTTTTTTGTGTTTGTGGTCTTCAGCGGAAATTCCCGAACTCGACTCCAATGTTTCTCTGTATTCAGTAAAGCGCTAAATAAATAACTGAACGTTTGTTAGCGTATTGCGCCCCGTCTAAAGTGCAGTATATACTTCACGTTCAAGTCAGTCCACATCCCCTTGTAAAATCATTTGATGAACTGTTAATAATAGAACTTTGGTGGCGAAGATGGATGAGTGCCTGGTCCTGCGGTTTGCGCGCTGGACTGTCGTTCGGATTTTCGACGGTCGAGGGTTCAAAAACCCTGCCCGCTCCCATCCCCCGTCGTCCTGCGGGAGTTTGGACTAGGAAGTAAACTATCTTCAACTCTGAAGGAACATCCGAAACATGTAAAACTTGTAAAACATTTTACAAAACATTGGAAAGAATCCTTGCAATTATGAAGTATTACAAGAATTCAATGGCGGTGCGATGGCTGATTGGTAACGCACTTGGCTTCCGAACCGAGAGTCCAGAATTCAAATCTTGATGAAGACTGAGATTTTTTAATTTCGGGATCTTTAGGGTGCCTTTGAGTCTATCCAACTCAAATGGGTACCTTACATGAGTTGGGGAAAAGTAAAGGCGGTTGGTCGTTGTGCTGGCCACACGACACCCTCTTTAACCGTCGGCCGTAGAAAACAGATGACTTTTACATCATTTGCCTTCTAGATTGCAAGGTCTGAAAAAGGAAAATTTTACAACACAAAAAAATAAATAGAATGAGATAAAAATTTAAGAAACTTTTAATGTCTGCTGTGTTTCCAATCAATCATTTAAGGAGTCTTTTGTGAAATCAACTCTTCGATAAGTTAATTTAAATTGCTAGTCTTCGAGTCCGAAGATAAAGAAGGATTGCAGAAGGGCGCTGGATCTGTTTTTACTTCACAACTAAACATTTTTTTTTAATTCTCTGCTTTTTTTTTGTTTTTAGAAATTGAGTAAAGTTCCCCTTTCAGACCTTGTGATCTATGGAGCAGATGATATAAAGGTCAAATTGTGTGTCGAAACTGAAATGGGTTCTGCTTGCTGTGTCATTGGATGCCTTTAATTTCACATAAGAGATTGCTAATAGCAGCTGTTGACCAGAGGCAGCCTCTGCAGAATTTCCACTTTCTTGCAATTGTGATTAGGTCTGTTTGGTTGTTTGTCAGTTCATGATTTGTGAATTTTTAAATTTTGTGTGTGTGTGTGTGAAAATACAGCCCCACCAACGACAAGGGTCTTACTGACCAGAATAGATGATGGTTTCTCCTGTTGCCAGTATGATATGTCCAGTACCTCTCCTCTTGTACCTGCCAGTTCAAGCACCATAAACAGGGACGGACTGGCTATATGGGCATTCGGGCAAATGCCAGGTGGGCCGGTATCCAAATGGGCCGGTAGGCCCACAGTAAGTATCTTCTTTTTTGAAACCACGTCTGTATTTTATAAAGTAAGGGCCGCATGGATGCCACTATTAAATTATTACATTTTTCATAGTATTCCTTTCTCAGGGGAAGGGGCTTCTAAGTGAAGTATTTTCTTAAAAATCTTTTAGACTCTACTAAGGCCTACTAATTTAATCTAACACATTTTCCGAAATAATGTAATTGCCTACATCGGTAGAGCTTCATCCTTTTAGGGCCTATACACTTTGCGATTAAAAAGCAACATAAAGCCTTTATTCCTTATAAGAACATAGTGTTCACTGTAAGCATGTGTACATCTATCAATACATCAAATTTTACATAATGATTTTGAGGACAGGTAGACCTAGAACTGGATGTCCATCATATAATATACAATTTATGGGCCGGATGGTTTAGAAATGCCCGGGCTGGTTTTGATACCCAGTCCATCCCTGACCATAAACTTATATCTCCTCATCTTTTTTGCAACTTGATGAGCTTTTCCATATTCAAGTATGATTCTAATGTTCCAGGTCCTTATTGTGGTTTTGTTTCGGTCATTAGTAGATTTCGTAGGCTTTCGCCTGCGCATGGTTCTACCAGTTCGTCGCTTTCTGTTGCACCGGGAGCTCTGACTATATCTTGCGGGCCCGCGGGTCCGCTTTTTGGTTGTAGAGGTGCCTCGACCTTTGTCTCTCTTACTCCAGTCAGATTGTGAAGAAGCTTCCACATCTTTCGCCCGTCCGCTAGATCAGTAGATTAGTTGTCATGTGACAAGAGGGACAATAAGTGTGGCTACCTTTATTTTTTTTTTATTAGAGTTAGTCCCCTTTATTACTTGATTTAGGTTCCTGTTAACTGTGTACAATAGCCACTTCCTCTTGAGTCTTTGAGCTGACCACTGTACATTATTGTGAACTAAATCTCCATAATGTTTATATGATAGTTTTGATGTTCTGCTCTGACTGTGTTAATCAAGAGGAGTGTGCCACTTTATGGGAATGTATCTTTCAATAACGAGCTAAGTAGACTTTAGTTATTTGTTGTTAATAAGTTGGTTTATGTAAATATTATGCCTACTTAGTCTCTTATCCTTTCCTGTGTGTGTGTTTTTTTTATAAAGACCAGATTTGGGTCGTATAGTATGTTAAAGACAAACTTTTGTCTTGATGAGAGACAGTTGTATGTCTCATGACTGACTGTCATTTGACTGTTAGGACCTGTGATATTATTGTAATCCATTTTTTGTTTTGAGCTAAGACACTATTGTGCCTCTGTGATGGCAGTTCTATGATTGTGTTGAACTGAACCGGCCCTACTATTTTGCTTTTTTCTTCATTATTTGACTTGCCATTGTTGGCCCTTATGCCCATTTTCTTTTAATGATCTTTTTCTTTTGTTCCTTAATAAACTCTTTATTAGTTGTAATGAAATCTCAAAGTTATTACTTGCATGTCTTAGTAAGTTATATATCTAGAGGTTATAATTAATAGCCTGGGTAGTATAATTTGGGACTACAAAATATAATTAGACTAACTTGCCGGTACAGCAGAAGTCACTGGTCTTATGACCTATCCTAATTCTTGGTCACATGTCATAACAGCTACCCATGGATTTACACTGGCGTACTCTTCTTTAGAGGAATCACCGTGACCAAGGTCTTTTTGGCTTACTGCTGTTAGCGTTTTCTGTAGCGTTGTATTTGTTTAAAAAAGGATGGGGTTGTTAGCCCGCACTCCCAACCATCCTCCTTTACCCTGGCTTGGGACCGGCAGGATGCTTCCTAAATGTTACCTCTTGGCGGATTTATATTTTATTATTAGAAGTAGTAATCCCTCTATTGCCCCACCTCATCAGCATTTATATTTTTTTTTACACTTCCACTGTTCGGTTATGGTACAGTCTATCTTTAGACGTAACCTTCCAGCCCTTAGAAGGAATTTTTTTTAAAACTACATCATTTGATCTATAAACAACATTTTTACTGATTCAAACTTCTATCACAGGAAATGTTTTGCTTTCAGCTCGAGCGCCCCCCCCCTCTCCTACCAAGCTGTCGGTGGAAAATGTTGCGTTGAGACAGGAGCTGAATATAATCTTTTATTTGTTGGGTGTTTGTTTTGTTTGCTTGAACTGGACTACAAATAGATCAAATATTTACATTCAATTTGGTTGAAAACTTCCCATTGAGATGTAGATAACCAAGTACTGTGTTTGTGACTTTGACAGGCTTTAGTCCGCTTTATTCGACAAAGACTTCGATGCCTTTGGCATCACTAACATTAAAAAAAAAATCCCTTTACTGTAGCGTGACTTTCACGCTTATTGTGCGCTATGGTTAAATCTTTTTATGGGGGAGGGGGTATCTCTGAGAAGGTTTCCGCGCTGCCTTATGGGGCTCAGCAAACACAACTCTCCTTAAGCCGGGCTTCGAACTCCTTGATAGATATCCAAGCGGTTCATGCCCCTCGACCACAAATCTCGCATAACAGCAGAAATTACAAGCTTATATATATATATATCTAGTGTCTTTCTCTTTAACATATAATTGGTATAAATACTGTATAAAAAAATCTGTTTGATAAAGGTAGACTTCACCTTCACCTATCCCTTAGTCTGTTGGACACCACGTTAGATTTGTCGAAAGTCTTTCTCCTTTCCTATCTGTCTTTTGCCTTGGATAAAACCTTTTTCAATGACAGGCCCGTCCATTCTTTTATGTTATCTTCTAGTCGCTTACTTTGTCTGCCTCTTCTTCTTTTCCCTGGTACTGTTCCCTGAAGGAAGGTCTTTGCAAGCCCCGAAGACCTTGTAATACGGTAATTGAGTCTTAATTTGCGATTTTTAAAAAAATGATTAGCAGGTCATCGAAGACCTGCTAAGGTAGACTTAGTTACGTTTTTTAGGCTTACAGATCGAAATTCAAACCCGATACTTCCGTTTTGTTTTGTGAAATGAAATGCGTTTATACTGTTGGTCACTGGGATTGAAGGGCTGAATACCTATGAATGCATATAGTTGTAAAGATGGCGCTGATTCATCACTCAGAATATCCCCCCCCCAACCCAATACTAGAAGGCCTGTGCTGGTCTATGAAACTCAATTTTAACTCCCCACAGCTGGTCACGTAACCTCGCCAAGCGTTTTGTTTTTTTACGACGATCTGAATTTCTTTTTCCATACGTTTGACTTGAATCTCTACTCTCTTTCTTGAATCTCTACTCTCTTTCTTGAATCTCTACTCTCTTTCTTGAATCGTCGTCGAATAAGCAATTTTCTTTAAATTTCTTGTTATTTTTTTTTTCTCCCTTCTCTCAATTCTTTATTTTTATCGGCGTTTCTTCTTGTTCTCTCTGACCAAGCAAGTCTCTCTATAGACATTTAAAAGAGAAAGTAAGAGAGATAAAGAAAAAGAGAGAGACAATGAAAGAGAAAGATTTAAAAAAAAAAGAAAGGAATAATACAGAGATAAATATATAAAAAGATAATGATTAAATGAAAGAAGCGAAAGAGAAGGACAGAGAGAAAAAAAGAGAGAGAAAGAGACACAGAGGGAGAAATTGAGAGAAAGAGAGAGAGAGAGAAAGAGACACAGAGGGAGAAATTGAGAGAAAGAGAGAGAGAGAGAAAATAAAAATGGGGTTAAATAAAAATGTAATGAATAATTTCTGTTTGTTTTATCCCCAGGTCTGGTCCTATACATCTTGAGTTTTAAGTGACAGTTCGCACTTTGATCATCTTCTGACTAGTGTGGTCATCTTCTGACTAGTGTGGTCATCTTCTGACTAGTGTGGTCATCTTCTGACTAGTGTGGTCATCTTCTGACTAGTGTGGTCAAGTATTACCTCATTTCTTTTTTTAACGCCAATCGGTCTTTCAATGATAATCCTACAACTGACACCCCAACTACTGGACCAATGAGATTACACCGCTTCTAAAATGGTGACACTATCACCAATCTTCAATGTTAATCTCCTCCTGGCATCTCTTCTTCTTCTTGCCGCTCTGCTAACCGAAGGGAAAGAAGAGTTCCTCTTCCCCACCAACCAGAATGTCAGCCTAGAAGCGATAAAGAACTGCAGGGATCGGGTGGACGACCCCGAGGAGAAGATTGCCCTTTCTAACATCACTGCCCGGAACTTCACCATCGGCTTGCTGCTCAATGTGGACAACGAGGGTGAGGACAGGTTCGTGGGAGGCGCCTTCTTCCTGGCGCTGGACGAGCTGCACAAGGTCGCCAAGGAGAAAGGAATCCCGGTGCATTTCAACTGGGAATTCAGGGACACCATGAATCGGAAAAATGTGGCTGCCAGACAGATGCTGGATCTTTATCTGCACAGAAACATCTCAGTCTTCATTGGGCCCAGCGTCTTCTGCAAGTCTCTCACTACTATGGTCACAGCACTGATGAAGCCTTTTATAACATACGTGAGTAGTTTTAGAATCAGCAGTGCTACAGCACGCTATTTTTTATTTCTTAGTGACACTTTCTCTACAAAATACTTAGAAACGTCTGTAAGATAAGATAAGATGTTTTCTCATAATATTCATAAATGTTCTGTTGATAAATGGAAAGAAAGTTAAAAACAACCTTAAAAAACAATATCTCTTAGTTTTCGTTAATAGTAATAAAAATAATAATAAGGCTTGTGTTCGAGTGAAGAACGAAGAGTGAAGTATTTGACGTGGCTACGCATCCCCAGCTGCGACCTACATATTTGTCCACACCAACACAGACATAGCCATTGTCCGCTGGTGTTCGATTTCGTAGCTAAGGGAAGTTTTGAGTTTAATACCCCTTCCAGAGTGTTTCGAGCTTAAATCTCTATAAAATTGTCTTTTGCTTACTCGGAAATCTTTATTAAAAAAGTTTTGTATTTGTATGACCCGCCTAAAACCTTAGTCAATAGTAATGAACGTCTCAAAATATTTTACTATGCTACTGTTTTGTATTGTTATACTGTTACGTTATTGCAATTAAAAACCAACGTAACAGAGGCGCCCCACGGAAACACTTCAAAGACCGGCTTAAGCGCCAACTTGCCTTAGCTGACATAGAAGAGAGCACCTGGTGGCGTGCGGCCTCCGAACGAGACAGCTGGAGGTCACTCACAAAGGCCGCGGGATACGCGTTTGAGACCAAAAGACAATCCGCTGCCGAGGACAAACGCAGACGGCGAAAAGAAAAATCTGAATCGACCACCTGCGAACATTGGTTATGCTTGTCCTGGATGTTGCAAAATATGTAGGTCACAGCTGGAGTTGCGCAGCCACGGGAAATACTGTATTCCACACTAATCTTCGGACTCGAAGACAAGCCTTAAATATATTACTATTAAAATTCAAACAAATCCTCCTCTAAGAAGATGACGGCTTATTGTAAAAGCGATTTACTTCGCTATCAATAAATTATGTATAACTAAATTAAGGAAATTAAAAGGACAGTAAACTACCCAGCCACCCCCCTCCCCTCCCCGATTTTTAAAACCCCCATCTATAAAGCTACTCATGGTATAAACGATTTATGTTGAGTGATATATATTCAGACTCGCAATCGTTACAAGACTACTTTATCTGATTTAGAGATGGACTGTTTTATATGCATATGTTTATTGTCACAAATTACATTTAGCAAAATCTTTTTATAAAAATTTTTATACAAGGTGTTTTATACAAGGTGTTTCGCAAATTGTTCCTAAACGTCTATTTATATAAATAATTCTTTATTAAATTCATGCTGGAATTCCAAGTGCTATTAGAGCATGGAATGGGTTGCCTGAGCCAGCCACGAAAACCGGTGACTTGGCAGAACTTAATTTAAGTCATTGATTAACCCGCATGACTAGAGGCATGACGCTTTGGACGTAATCATCTTCATTTTTTGAAGTAACGTCTGTATTTTATAAGATAAGATAAGACGTGTGTTCCAATTAGACCAAATTTAATTTTAAGATGATTACAATTTTGAAAAATTATAACGGTTAAACCACGGTTTTCATTGAGTGGCTTATAGCGGTTAAACCACAGTTTTCATTGAGTGGCTTAATATGTAATATTTTTCCCCCAAAGATATATATTACCAGTCAAATTTCGGTAAAAATCATTTTTAAAAAAGTCAAAGCCGTTTTCAACATCCCAGTCAAGTAAGAAATTGTATGAAAAACCTATTTTTATAAATACACTAAATATTTGAAACAGAATTGCCGGGACGGAGAGGGACTGCTCCATGACCTGATGGTCAACGTGGAGACCAGGGTCCACTTCGCCAGCCGGTCCATCATCTCTTTGATGCTGTTCCACAAGTGGAGGTCATTCTGGCTCGTGGCAGGAGAGCACGAGATATGGAATGGGATAGTGGAGGAACTGAAGGCTCAGTTGGATAACGCCAACATCACGTAACTGTTTGACTTTAGCTTGTTTTCTCCCACTCACCCCCTTTTTTTTTTGTCTGATAACTCTAAGTTCTCATGAATCCGTGTCCAATGTTGCTATGTGGTCACCACAGAGACCTACTTTTATAAAGCCCCCCTCTCTCTCTCTCTCAACCACCATACTTTACTTCTACACACACACACACATACATACATACATACGTGTATATATATATATATAATATTTTATGTTACGGCCAAAGCTAGAAAGTGGCGAATTCGCGAATAGGCTGAACTTAACTTGAAATGGCCAATATAGTTAAAAATATAGTTACGGATTGGTTTTGGCCACAAGACGAGGTCGTTGCGCTAAATATCCGTTCAATTCACAAAATGGCTACACTTTGCGCTTTGGCCGTAACACGTATTGATGATAGAATATTAATTAATTAATATATATTGATACTGTTCACTGCTATATCTCCAGTAAGCCTATATAGTACATCCACTATTAATCCAATAAATCACTGTCCACACTGGTTTTAATTGTAGTGTTATCGTTTTATTAAAAGGATCAACGATGAAGATGTAGACGATATTAACAGCGTTTACTTGCCAACAATCACAGAACAGTACTATGATAAACTTTTAAATAAATCCATAGTCAAGACGAGAGGTAGGAACTTATTTCAGTTTATGTGTTCTCGCATTTAAATCAGATCGCACTGCGCATGTTCCAGTTGCTTAGTTACGAGCTAAACAATTTAAATAAAGATAATAACAAAAAACTGTATAGAAAAACAAAGAAAATATGGGAACCTAGGCTTAGAGATTAAGCTTTTATGGAAGTTATATAAAGTAACAATTTAGCCAATTGTTTTATCAATCGAGGGGATAATAACAACTGACCTCACACATACCTTCGAGGCTCTTAACATTCATAAGATTCTCCTTGCCTGTCAGGGGGCGGTACTGCTGCAGAGCTGCCACATCACCAGAAAATTCCTCAGTGGACACTGATAAAGGGACTATGATGAATTTTGTTTTTCTTTTAACGAAACTCGACCCTGGCAGTTCCCGGGAATGAATACTCATTCGTTGATAACATAATAATAATAATTAAAAATAATAATAATTTATAATAATAATAATAATAATGTAGATGCTTCAAAAGTATATCCATGTTTACAATTCACCAAAACAAGAACTGGCTTGAGATGTCAGAGAGTCATTATCGGCAGGCACTGCCATAGCTAGAGATCTCAATCAGAGTCGGCCCTAGGCCGTAGTGGGCCCCGCACTAATTCTAGGTGAAAACCATAGATTAAACAATTAAACATGTGAATTAAACCAAGGAACTCCTGGAAATCTCCTGAAATTGCAAAATGTACGAAAAAGTTCTGGAAATCTCCGGAAATTATTAAAATCTCTTGAAAAAAAGCTTCTCGAGCCTCAAACTAATCTAAACTAATCAAAAGATACTTAGGTCAACAATTCACATAGATATGTACCAGCAGAATTTAAGTCATTGGTTAATATGCATGACTAAATGCATGACGCGTAGGACGTAATCATCTTCTTTTTTGAAGTAACGTCTGTATTATATAAGATACGATAAGATACGATAAGATAAGATAGATGGAGCACTTTGGCAATTCTCGCTATTGGCAGCGTGATCTATGTAGGAAAATATTGTATGACTTCACTACATGCAAAGCTAGTAAAGTTAATTTGATCGTGATTTTGTACTAAGTAAAGAATGAATAATTAGTTTTCGGTTTCCAGTCTAGATATAATATATTTAAGTCTATGGGTATCCCTTTATCTAATAAAATGTTACTCAAATGTGCACCAGCATATTCTGGTACACTGTTGACGATTTTCCTACTAAAAGTTAGCGTTAGAGCTGTTCTTTTACATCTTTATGTTTTATTCCATTCTAAAGTAAAAGTAAAGTTCCCCTTTCAGACCTTGCGATCTATAGGGCATATGATTTAAAGGTCATCTGTTTATGTGGCCCACGGTTAAGAGGGCGTCATGTGGCCAGCACAACGACCAACCGCCTTTACTTGTCCCCAATTAATGTCAGGTACCCATTAGAGGCGGACGGACTCAGAGGCGCCCGAAGGATCCCGAAAGTTAAAATCCTAAGCTTCACCAGGATTCGAACCCTGGTCCCGGTTCGGTAGCCAAGTGCTATACCACTCAGCCACCGCACCTCCGTATTTTTATTCTGCCTTGTTAAAAAGGTCCAAAACATTTTTGTATTTTATGTTTCGTCTATTCACACTTCCGAATTCATGCTTTTATATTTATGGATTTGTCTTCATTTTTATAAACATTTACTATATGTACGCAGTGGCGTAGCTAGGATGGAAAAAGGGAGATCATTTGAAAAATCCCCCGGGCCCCATTGAGGGGGGCCCCTAAGGATTGCTTTTCACAATAAATATTAAATATTGCGTAAAATACAGGGGCCCCCAAAGAGGCCGAGTCCCCCGGGCCTACAAATGATGGCAAATTCATAGCTACGCCCCTGTAAGTATGATAATACTGTTTATAATTAAGGAACTGCCGTTTTAAATTACATGTTGTCTACCATTAAAGTGTTTTCTACTGGCAACATGGGCATATAATTCCCAACTCTTCTCTTGGTTCTGTTGCAGTGTACCTGTTTCTAGGCAGCTCGGATTGCTTGTTGACCTTCATGCGACTGCTGCATGCGAAGGTCGGTGAGGAAAACGTCCAGAAGTATGCGGTGATAGCGGTCAGTGACGAGGGGAAAGACTACTCTAACGACAACAACTTTTACAGCCGTAAGATTATCAGCCTTTGTGAACCTAGATATGCTAAGAATAATACATAAGCTGGTACATGCTAAGAATTATACATTAGCTGGTACATGCTAAGAATTATACATTAGCTGGTACATGCTAAGAATTATACATTAGCTGGTACATGCTAAGAATTATACATTAGCTGGTACATGCTAAGAATTATACATTAGCTGGTACATGCTATGAATTATACATTAGCTGGTACATGCTAAGAATTATACATTAGCTGGTACATGCTAAGAATTATACATTAGCTGGTACATGCTAAAAATTATACATTAGCTGGTACATGCTAAGAATTATACATTAGCTGGTACATGCTAAGAATTATACATTAGCTGGTACATGCTATGAATTATGCATCAGCTGGTACATGCTAAGAATTATACATTATCTGGTACATGCTAAGAATAATACATTAGCTGGTACATGCTATGAATTATACAATAGCTGGTAGATGCTAAGAATATTATATTAGCCGCAATATTCTAAGAATCATACTGTTATTAACCTATTCGCGACTCAAAAGGGTTAACTGTGTGTGATCAGCTGACATATGTGACACAGGCCAGTAATACAGTTTGGCGTGCTATCTTGAAAGGCAAGTGACAGTACTGGCATGAACTTTGCACGTGAATAGCGCCCGTGTTATGGTCATCAGATCATTAGCCTGAGCAGACCAGAGACACAGTGTGTAGAAAAGCGGCAGTTCAAGACCGGAAACTGGGACTGTTAGTCGACCATGAAGTCGGTCCTGGTGCAGTCCTCCAGTAAACGTACGAGTCCAGGGAGAGACAGTAGAGTTTATGAGTTTAGTACAGTAATATACAGTCTAACGTTGTAGTAGTTGATTGTGTTGCCAATTGTGTCGTATTGGCTGTTTCATTTGACCCTTATTAAAGTACCAGATTATTTGGAGCCTTGTTGTCAAGTTCTTGATGTGTTGTGTTGTGTTTAGCAGTGTTTACAGAAGGCCTGAGTAGGAGTGGGAATCGTAACAATACATTAGACAGTAAAAGCTAAGAATTATACATCATATGGTATATGCTAAGAATTATATATTAGCTGGTATATGTTAAAAATTATACATTTGTTGATAAAAGAATTATGCATTAGCTGGACCTTTGTTGCTGTTTGTTCATGTTCTATGCTGGTTTCCTAAGTGATTTGTATGTTTCATACGCCAAGTCCTCGCGCAAAGTTCCCCGGCAGAAGGGGTTCCATCGTAATACCTGAAGCAACTAGTCAGCAGCATATTTGTCTGGATCTCTCCATTGTTGGCTTTACCGTCGTTTTTGTATTGTAGGGCTGTCATACAACAAGTCTAATGTAAAATAATCTTATCAAACCTTGCTATCTATAGGGTAGACGATCTCAATGTCATCTGTTTTTATGGCCTATGATTAATTAGGATGCTATGTGACCAGCACATCGACCAAACGCCTTTACTAATGTCAGGTACCCACTAAAGTTGGGTGGACTCATGGACGTGCTAAAAATCCCAAAATTCAAAATCACAATCTAGCCTGATATCTCTGTAACACCAAGATCCGTCTTTCAAAAGTGAACATTCATTCATCTATTCATTCTCTGATCCATAATCTTCACATATATACATTTATGCTTTATCAATTTCTTTTATTTTTTATCAATTGTACCTATTTTGTATTCTTTGAATCTTAGAGAAAGTAAACATTTATATTTTTAAAATGGAACTTAATTTAAAAAATAAAACTAAACAAAAGTAAAGTGTATACACATTTAGTCCACAACTTTGACTACTTTTTGCTTCCAAGGGAATGTTGAGATGATTGAATCATTAGATGAGCTGTCCACTGAGGCTCGAGATCAACAGGTCGCCAGCCGCATTCGAGCCTTCAGGAATCTTCTTATCATTACCCAAGAGCTCCGGGTCACAGACAAGAAGGACTTCATGGAGAAGGTCAAGGACAAGTGCTGCTTCCCGCCTTTTAACTTTGACCCGGAAATCAAAAATAAAACCGGTTGGAAGGTAAATGAAAACAGTGCCAGACATTTGACAGTCATCCAGCAAAACTTACAATAGGAAAAGAGGGTTGGGGTTGGGTGATTGTAGTGATTGTTTAAGGTAGCCAATAAGTGTTAAGAATTATCAGTTGAAGTCCTCGAAATGATTTTTGAATACTTAGAAATGGCGACTTGAAGTCTTAGACATGACCATTTGAAGTTTTAGAAATGATCGTTTGAAGTCTTCAAAATGACCATTTGAAGTTTTAGAAATGACCATTTCAAGTCTTAGAAATGACTTTTTGAAGTCTTAGAAATATTAGAAATGACCATTTGAATTCTTAAGAATGATGTTATTGAATGATTAGACTTTTCCAGAATAAAGTACAAACATTTTTTTTTAATCTTCCAAAAGGTCTTAGACTCTAGACTCGGAATTAGCACCAAACAAGTAAACTTCAGTTTCACATCTAATAAGCAAACATCTAATATGTAAACATCTAACCAATAAACATGACACAATTTCATTAACTAAAACAAAAAAAGTTTATCTGTTGACTTGACGATTCTTGAATTCATACGCCATTGGGGGATTTTTCACGACCAATTTTAAACACAAACTTGTTTCTTTTATACTTATTTTAAAGACCCATTTACATGTTGTAAAGCTACACAATAAAAATAGAGTAACATAGAAAAAAATAAAATACAATAACATGAAGCAATATGCTCTTGATAGAAGGAAACCTAAAGAAAAAGGTAAACAAATCATTAAAACAGAGAAAGATCTGGAAATTTATAAACCAAATCGATAAACTACACAATGTTAAAAGGGGCTAATTCAAAATGTCAATTCTTGAAAGAAAACTTTGTGACGCAAGCGAAAGAGATTACAAAGCTAAGTTTTGCAAAGCTGAAAAGCGCACAGCTGTTGACGGCTGTTGGCTTGTAGCACCAAACAGCTTGTAGCACCAAACAGCTTGTAAACAACGAAATTGTTGTAGACATATTATAGGTTATAACTTGAATAGCTTCTTTGTGGACAACACTAAATATAACTTTCATTACAATATAAGCGGCGTTAACTTGACTTAGACTTACTTAGACTTAGGTCCTCCAGCGCCGTTCGGCGCATTGGGCGGTAAGCTGTCTCCATAAAGATCTGTCGTTGGCAATGTCTGAAGCCTCCTCCCACCTGGTGTCCACTGTTCTAAGGTCCTCCATGAAGATGTGGCGCCAAGTTATACGAAGACGTCTCTGTTTGCGCTTTCCTCCTATTGGCTTCTATGTCATCGCAACTCTTGGTGTGCGTAGTTCATTTTGTCGCAGAACATGTCCCGCAAATCTCATGCGATGATCTATTGCAACCTCACTAAGTGTTCGACTCCCAGTTCGGCAAAGGACTTCCCTGTTTGAGATCCATCTGTGTTACTGACTCCCAAAATCCGTCTCAGCCATTTTTGTTGAGCCACATTTAGCCGTAAACTTGAGATGAAATGAAATAAATGTAGTAGATTTTGTAATAATATAAAATGGTATTCTGAACAAAATCTGACACTACAATAACACGTCTTTTCACTCTGGCATTCTGAAGTCTTCTGACCTATCCAAGACACCTTACGATAAAGTCGCCTATGTTGCATCATTCACACTGCATTACCACCTAACCAATCACTAACTTCTTCTCACGTCACTATTAAAAAAAACACATGCAGTCCATAACAATAACATTGCTGAATACCTTTTAAGATGCATAGTTATCAACTCTACCTATAGTCATTACACAAGAAATGCCAAACTAGTTCCAGCTATCCTCCATAAATGCGATCTCCGACATTTGTGTAGAGTTAAAGATTGCTTTAATCTTCAATTTTTGCAGATGTACAAACCCCCAAGAGGAAGTTACTATCTCTATGACGCTACCATGATATACGGCAGGGCTGTAATGGACTTGATGGAGACTCCAGGGGCGGACCCTGGGGATGCAGTGGATGTCATCAACAGACTGAGATGCAGGTTTCATAAAAGTGAGCCTAGTTACATGCCTTCTTCACTATCAAATACAACAACACTTGTGTGTCTTAGTAAAATGTAAAGACCTTTTTTAGACCTTGTGATCTATGGGGCAGATGATGTAAAGGCCATCTGTTTCTGTTGCCCACCACTGTCACTTTACCCCAATTAATGTCAGGTATCCCTTAGAGCTGGGTGGACTCAGAGGAGTCCTTAGCATCCCGAAAGTTAAAATATTAGTATTCACCAGGATTCGAACCTGAGACCTCCGATCTGGAATCCAAGCGCCTTACACTCAGCCACCGTGCCTCCGTGTGACTTAGAAACTCCTGATTAAAACGTGCTAGGTCTATCAATCATCTCATTCATTATAATTTACGGACGTTCCTTTAGACTTGAGGTTTGAACTCGGGTTTATCATGGCCATAGTCAGAAGCTCATCCCACACAACTGGGCAGCCATTAATGTCTTAACTAAAAAAAAAGACACACTGACCACCCGGCTCTTCAAAAAAGAGTTAAGTCAGACGTGCCCTATGTCTACCTATAGTATATCAGTAGAGTACAATGTTTACTTCTGTTGTAAATCAGTAATGCACGTCTATAAATATTAAGTCCGTAGTGCACTATGTTTACCTAAAGTAATCATGTAGTTCACTATGTCTGTCTATCATGAGTCAGAAGTCCACTTCGCCTAGGTATGGTAAGTCAGTAATGCACTATGTCTACTTACAGTACGTCACAGTGCACTATGTCTAGGTTTAGTAAGTCATTAATGCACTGTGTCTACCTATAGTGAACCGGTAGTGCACTCTTTTTATTAATATTGTAAGTCAGTAATTCCCTACGCTTTTCTACAGTAAGTCACTAGTACACTATGTCTACGTATAGTAAGTATAGTAAGTTAACAGTGCACAATGAGTAACGGCCAAAAGTCATCCTTCAAGGTCATGTGGCGGTAAAGCGGAAGGAGCACGAAGAAAGGGTCTCACAGACAAAAGCTGGCTGGATAATGTAAAAGAATGGACCGGCCTCTCCATTGATATCCTGCTGTCATATGACCGGGAAAAGTGGAGGGATTTGGTTACGCGAACTGTACAGCACCCTACGAACTGTCACAGCACCCATAGGAACTGTCACAGCGCACCTAGGAACTGTCACAGCGCACCTAGGAACTGTCACAGCGCACCTAGGAACTGTCACAGCTCCCCAAGTAACTGGCACAGTGCCCCTACGAACTGTCACAGCATCCCTAGGAACTTTCACAGCTCTCCTAGGAACTGTCACAGCACCCCTAGTAACTGTAACAGCACCCCTACGAACTGTCACAGCACCCTTAGGAACTGTCTCAGCACCCTTAGGAACTGTCACAGCTCTCCTAATAACTGTCACAGCGCCCCTTACGAACTGTCACAGCGCACCTAGGAACTGTCAAAGTTCCCCTAGTAACTGTCACAGTGCCCCTACGAACTGTCACAGCACCCATAGGAACTGTCACAGCGCACCTAGGAACTGTCACAGCGCACCTAGGAACTGTCACAGCGCACCTAGGAACTGTCACAGCTTCCCTAGTAACTGTCACAGTGCCCCTACGAACTGTCACAGCACCCCTAGGAACTGTCACAGCTCTCCTAGTAACTGTGACAGCGCCCCTACGAACTGTCACAACACCATTAGTCGAAGTTTTATGATCTTCCATTTGTACATCGCTGTATCGCGGAATCATTTGTTTTTCTACCTTTATTGTGTCCCTTTGCATTGTAGAAAATTCATGACAGTGGACGTGGTCTCTGATCTGTTTCGTACATTTACATTTTTGTTACTTAGTTACTTAGAAGCCTTTTTTTTAGGTATAAAAACAGTAAAGCCCTTCCCCTTTCAGACCCTGGGGACCTATAGAACAGATGATGCACTGTTTCTATATCGATGGTTAACGAGGGTATCACGTGGCTTTCACAACAACCGACCACCTTTACTTTCCCCAAGTATTGTCTGGTTCCCATTAGATTTGGGTGGAGTTATAGAACATCCTGAAATTCAGTCCTCGCCGAGAATGGAAACGGAGACTCCTCGGCTTGTGTCTAATTTGGGAACTTAATATTTTCATTCTAAGCTGATATTGAATTAATTGGTGGGTATCTATATCACGGACGTCTATAGTTTGAGATAATGATAAAATGAGACTTCATTGTGTTCACCTGTCCAGGTATTATAGGCGACAGAATTTGGATTCATGCAAACGGCCAGAGTGAGAAGAACTATGTAGTCAAAAGTCTGAAGCTTGACCCAGATGGACAGTCTGGGAATTTGATCAATGTAGGAATCTTCAACAAAACGGATGATGATGTAAGTGTTTAACTTAAGAAATACAGCAACGGAACAAATAGTTTCTCTTTTGAAATGCTAAAGTTTTAAAAGACATTTAGAAATGCTCCTAACAGACATTTAGAAAGGTTTCTCACAGACATTTAGAAATGCTCCTAGCAGACATTTAGAAAGGTTTCTCACAGACATTTAGAAAGGTTTCTCACAGACATTTAGAAATGCTCCTAACAAACATTTAGAAAGGTTCTTAACAGACATTTAGAAATGTTTCTCACAGATATTTAGAAATACTACTAATAGGCATTTAGAAATGTTCCAAACAGACATTAAGAAATCCGCATATAAGCTTTAAGCAACGAAGTCACTAAACAATCCTACTTTTATTCCTCAGATCCCAGTATATCAGCAGATCAGTAAGGTTGAGTGGGCAGGTACAAACGCGCCAGAGAGTGACCCCACGTGTGGGTTTGAAGACGAGTACTGTAAGCCAGAAGGTATGACTCTTTCAAGTGCTGAGAAAGTTTAGCAATTAGTTTCTGAATTATAATTTTGTACTTGTATAGGGGAAAAAAAGAAACAATTGTTTACAGCACTGCTATCTTACAATTTTAGAGTTAGATTATATTTCCTATTCCAATATAATAATAACTTTGTCAGGGCTGGATTTAAGTATGTGAAGACCCTAAGGAGGCCTCTACATTTTTTCTCTTTTGTGGACCCCCGGATCTACAGCCCTCTTGCCCTCCCTTAGATCCGGCCCTGCAATTAAGGCTATTTAAATTTCTCTATGACGTATTAGTCATATCTTCACTTTTACCTCACTGTCAGAACTTTGGGGCTCATTATCTGTTGACTACTTCTGTCCACTTTTTCAAGGAGTCTTTTGACGGGCCGGTCCAGTCCTTGGTGTCGTCTTCCCCCTCACATCTTGTGTCTGAGTATACTTCTTTTTCCTGGCATTATTTCCTTTACTGTTGTAGTTAGTTTACATTAATCGTATACAAATATGCCCTAAACGGTTTTATGTAAACCTAACATGAATTGGAATAAATCATCCTCTTCTCCACTCTAGAGTTAATCTCGGACAACGGAGGCATTATCGCTGTGAGTGTTGCAGTACCAACCAGCGTCTTGTTGATTGTTGTATTCTCATTGTTTTTCGGTGTAAGGTCAGTAGGTCATTTTTTGAGGTCACTTTCTAAATTGTACTTTTCACCTTGCGGACAAAAAAAAATAAAAATTTCCCTACGCCATAATCCATACCATTCGTTTTACAATCGACGTTCACAGATATCTTTGTGCGCATGTCGGGACGGAGGTGGGGGTGGAGACTTGGGTGGTTTGTTGTGCGTGAGACCATATTTTATAGAAGGCCTGAACACTAACCTGCTACGTCACAACCTGTGTGAAGTCTAGACCAATAGTTCGGTGCCACGTCGTCGTACAGGCCTGTGACAGGCCTTCTGTAACGGTCTCGGTTAAAAAGAGTGGGTAGACACTGGAAGAGAGGGAGAAAGAAACAACGATAATATATAGATCTCTATATAGAAACGGTACAATAAAAAAAAACAATTATATGAAAGATAAAAAGATTTGGAAATAAAGGAAGTAAGAGAAAAAAAAATTAAAATATTTTTCAAATTGTTTACATCTTTTATAACATTTTTGTTTTATTATAAAAGCTCGAAACATTTAAATTTTGTGGGTTATGGGATAGTTTCGAAACTTTTAATATAGCATTATCTACGTCTACTTGGGCGTCGATTCTCAGGGATCCCAATAAGTTGCCGCTTCTACGGCCAACCCGCTAATAAGTTAGGTCCTACATCGCTGGGTCAACTGTAACGGGCTGCTCGTCCATAACATGATCGTTCGGCTAATACGAAAAGCCTTTAGAAAATTAAATAGGTTGACTCACCGTACGTGAAACCAGGATTATAGTTGCATTTGAGCTCCATTTCAATCTAAAATGGCTGACCAATTGACAGAAGAATAAATAGCAGAATTCAAAGAAGCTTTTAGTCTTTTTGATAAAGATGGTGACGGCACAATTACCACTAAAGAATTGGGCACAGTCATGCGCTCTTTAGGTCAGAATCCAACAGAAGCAGAATTACAGGATATGATTAATGAAGTAGATGCTGATGGTAATGGAACAATAGTTTTCCCTAAGTTTTTAACCATGATTGCTAGAAAAATGAAAGATACAGATAGTGAAGAAATTAGAGAAGCATTCCGTGTCTTTGATAAAGATGGCAATGGCTTTATTAGTGCTGCTGAATTAAGGCATGTCATGACAAATTTGGGGGAAAAATTAACAGATGAGGAAGTAGATGAAATGATGGGGAGGCTGATATTGATGGTGATGGACAAGTAAATTATGAAGAATTCGTAACAATGATGACATCCAAGTAATGATATGAATGGTGTTAGTTGTATTCATCTTCATTGTTTTCTACCACTGTCATCTGCACATAATGTGAACAAAAGAGCTCAAAACAACTGCTCCATCTGGTGATCTTAACATTTGCAGCATGGCCAATTGATGAATGGATTGAGTGAAAACTGCTTTCTTGTGATTATGTGTGATTGAAAGTTTGGGCTATGCTTGGTGCAGTCATGACATTTTTTACTTTGTCTGCTGATATTTATACAAAATAAATGTCACATTTAACATTTAAAAAAAAAAAAAAAAGGTTACAGTGTTTCAGCCTCCTGCTGGCTATGGTCACGTGTCAGGATGACGAGGAAGACGACATAGATGAAGTCGTGGAGTCCAATGACGCCGCCGTTGAGCCACAAAGAGAAGCGCTAGCTGTAGGCAACTCCAAGTCATTCAGGAGTAAAAATCGCCAACGAGGCGGCAAGAAGAAAAGCGGGAAGAGCGGCAGACGTAAAACTGGCGGAGGCAGATGTCGTGGTTAGGAATTATCACGGTTATGTCCCTTATCACTGAATATTTCCTCTACTATCCTATTGTTGTTATTTATGAAATAATGTTAAACATTGTTTCAATGCTCACGTTATGGTTTAGAAGCTAATGATTTTATTCATCGACACTTTTGAAAGAAGCGAATGTAAAATATAGTTCTTTTTTTTAAGCTTTATAAGGCTCTGTTCCTTGTCCTGAAATGTAACAAGCTGTGAATGTTTGGTCTTACCAAAAAGTTTAATATCGTAAGAGCATAACTTTGACTCTTAACAGTATCAAGTGCTGCCTTCTCCCATTGTTTGAATGTTGGCTGTGCCAGGACCGCTGCCCATTTAAGTAGCAGGTTGATATCAATGCACTTGTAATTCTTGAAGGAAAATTAAATTTGCTTGATTTAAAAAAAAAAAAAAAAAAGTAGGTTACAGTATCTGTTAATAATACGATTGTTTTTATTTCTATTTCTGTTAGACATTGCGTGTATGAAAAGAAACTGGACAAACTGGCCTGGAAGATAGAGCGGGATGAGATCCAGATGATCAACGAAGGACAGTTTCGTCAGATGACCACACCGTCCAGAAACAGGGTCAGTAGCCCTTGCGTTACATAAATGGATCCTTCTCTGTGTGTAGCATCAATGGTTACTTTGGGATGGAACTGAATGAACATATCACACGAAAAAAAAGTGCTACTATGAGCTATTTATCAGTGTCTGGTATTTAGCAAAACATTTAGTTTACAACGAGGCCCTTCTGCATGCTAAATAAATAGATAGCAACAAAATTTGTTAAGACAAAAAACACATATTTATTTTTTTTACTAATTGCACCAAATTAAGTTTGTACCACAGATATGTTACCTCTTAGAGAGACTTTACCAAAATCAAAATAATTTATCCAGGGGGAATACCTTTATATAAAGAAAAATAGTCTTTAAACTATAATAGTCTTAGCAATATTTTACAGTATTAACCGAATTGATAATTATTTGAGCTTTACCAGGAAAAAAAAACATCTTCATTTGCAAAAAAAAAAAAAAATATTCCCATGAATTTAGGATACAGACTTTACCATGAAATACAGACTTTATCATGAAATACAGACTTTATCATGAAATACAGACTTTATCATGAAATACAGACTTTATCATGAAATACAGACTTTATCATGAAATACATTCTCTAGAATACTGACTTTACCCTGGAATACAGACTTTACCCTGGAAATCCTGGAATATAGATTTGATAATATTGACTTTACTATGAAATACAGACTTTAGAATTACATATAAAAATAATCTTTTTTTTTTTTTTGAGAAACACACTCTTTATGTTACAGAAGCACAACAAGAAGCGATATATTTCAAAAAAGATTTCTAGAGTGCGAATTGACCTAAGAGGATTGTACAATAAAAGTATTATAATACCTCAATTTGTGGAATGTATTCTAATTGCTTTTGCAGGGATGTTCTCTTGGCCTCTAAGTTTTGTTTCTAAATCTTGATTTCTTCTGCAGAAAAAGAATTCCTGGAACGGCAATCATTACAGCTATCTTATGATGAAGACTGACTCACAGTCTGACATCAGTCACAAGGACTACGGGTCTGAGTATGTCCCTATTGGTTTTTACAGAGGAGCCTATGTGGCCATTAAACTGGTAAATATGTACTTTCTGTGTCTTGTGTGTGTAGGATGCATAAGGCCTGTAGCATAGGTATGGCTGTGTATTATTGTGTATGTGTATATAATTAGAATGCCTTCATAAGCTACTAACCCATTCGGTCAACTAACTAGTTATACCTAAAAGCTGACGACCATCCAATGGTTCTGGATACCAGGTAAGACCAATACTGTATACTCAAGAACTCAATACAATACCAATTGTAAACAAGTGCCTTTGGATCTTTGTATCTGTGGATCTTGATTTCTATGAGTCTTTATGTCTATGGATCTTAATTTCTGTGGATCTTTGTCTGTGGATCTTTGTGTCTGTGGATCTTTGTGTCTGTGGATCTTTTACAACTTACATTTAGCTGGATACATTACACATTGTGCACTATAAAAACGGAAAATAAAAATCTAGATTAAATCTAACTACATGCATTCCATTCTTTGGTTTCAAATGATGTATTTTGACAATATGTTTTGACTATATGTTTTGACTATATGTTTTGACTATATGTTTTGACTATATACTTTGACTATGTTTACCCCAGTACAAAGGACACAAGGATGTAGGTGACCAATGCCAAATGGTTAGGGTTCGAACCTTCTCTTGCTCGATTTCTAGGAATCTAAATAAATTGTTTTTTTATGAGATAGGTGTTAGTGTAAGATAAACAACACTTATTTTTGAGTTGATGACGTTACTATTTCAGGAATACAAAGTAGGTAGCCATTGAAAAAAAGATAGATAGATAGATACATAGATATAGATGGATAGGTAGGTAGGTAGGTAGATAGATAGATAGGTAGACAGGTAGGTAGGTAGGTAGATAAATAGGTATGTAGGTAGATAGATAGGTAGGTAGGTAGGTAGGTAGGTAGATAGGTAGGTAGATAAATAGGTAGATAAATAGGTAGATAAATAGGTAGGTAGGTAGGTAGGTAGGTAGGTAGATAGATAGGTAGATAGATAGATAGGTAGATAGATATATAGAGAGAGGAGGAGGAGGTGTGTATACGCTTATTTATAAATAACCTCTTTATGAGAAACACACTCCTTATGTTACAGCTGACCAGAAAACATCTGGAGTTGACCAGGGTCTTGAAGAAACAGATGCAGCTCCGTAAAGAATTGACCCATGAGAACATCAACCGTTTCATCGGGGCCTGCTTTGAACCACCCAAAGTGTACATTGTGACGCAGTACTGTCCAAGAAGAAGTCTTCAGGTAACACTCAAATAGATGTATAGACAGAATTTCATCTCATGGCACAGTCAATGGACCTGGTTTCATAGTGGTTGGTTTCAGAAATGCGTTTGTCTCGGATTAGTTTCCATGCTACGGTTGCACGCTCAGTGGGCATTGGTCACCAAAGCATGCTCAGTAGACATAAATAGTAAGGGCATGGGGTAGATGGTTTCAGAGCTAGGTTAGCAACGACAAATTAGTTCGAGTTAAAAAGCAAAATAAAATGCGTTTTTGTTTTAAATTAACTCTTAAGAGGTATCGTGGTGAAGACTGGGATTTTTATTTTGGGATCCTTGGGCGCCTCTGAGTCCACCCAGCTCTAATGGGTACCTGACATTAGTTGGGGAAAAGTAAAGGTGGTTGGTCGTTGTGCTGGCCACATGACAACCTCGTTAACCGCAGGCCACAGAATCAGATGACCTTTACATCATCTGCCATATAGACCACAAGGTCTGAAAGGGGAACTTCTTATTTTTACAAGAGGTATTGTTGACGGTCATTGACTTGTAGGCACCAACTGCTGGTAGACAACTTAACCGCTGTAGGCGTATTATATTTTAACTTGTAAAAACTTGAAATAACTTCTTTGTGACAAATACTAAATATAACTTTTATTACAATATAGACAAATTCAAAGGGAGATTATTGAAATAAATGTAGTAGACCTAAGTAACTATATAAAATGGTATTTTGAACAAAATCTAACTCACTACAAAAACACGTCTTTTCACTCTGGTGATCTGGAACCGTCTGTCCTACCCCAAGACCGCTAACGCAAGCCGCTTATCTTGCATCATTCACACTGTATTGTGCATAGCTAACCTCACCGTCACCATAGAAACACAAAACCACTCCTTAACAAAGAGTTTAAGCGTAGCCAAGCGCGGGTAGTAGCTAGTTTATTTCATTGATATCTTGAGTAGATTAGCGTGACATTCGAACATCCTAGACAGAAGCAGTGTACTGTGATTAGTTTTACCTATGAACATTAACCAGTAGTCTTGTTTGTTCTTCTACAGGACATACTACGTAACGAGGACGCACATCTGGATAACATGTTTATAACTTCGCTCGTACAAGACCTGATTCGAGTAAGATCAAGTGTTAAGTGCGTGTGTTAGTGTGCATGTGACCTGCAAAGTGGCGGTAGCCTGGGAGGGGGGCAGTGTGATGAATGCTACAGGCAATGATGTAACAAGCAGTAAAGTAAAAGTAAACGATATAACAGTCAATGATGTAACAGAAAATGATGTAACATGCAGTAAAGTTACAGTCAATGACATAACAGGCAATGGTGTAACAGGCAATGATGTCACAGGCCATGATGTAACAGGCAATGACCTAGCAGTCAATTATGTAGCAGGCAATAATGTAACAGACAATGATGAAACACACAATGACACAACAATCAATGATGTAACAGACAATGATGAAATAGGCAATGATGTAACAGTCAATGATGAAACAGGTAATAATGTAACAGGTAATGACGTAACAGTTAATGATATAGCATGCAATGATGTAAAAGGAAGTGATGTAACTGATTCATGTATAACATTAGGGCCAGATTTAAGTATATGGAGGCCCTGGGTCAGAAAGTTTCTGGAGGTCCTGGGTCAGAAAGTTTCTGGAGGTCCTGGGTCAGAAAGTTTCTGGAGGTCCTGGGTCAGATAGTTTCTGGAGGTCCTGGGTCAGAATCAGAAAGTTTCTGGAGGTCCTGGGTCAGAAATTTTGTGAAGGTCCTGGGTCAGAAAGTTTGTGGAGGCCCCTACACCTTTTCAAAAACTTTAATAAAAACCCCACATATTCATAAAATTACTAATATCTAAAAGCATGATATATTTTAGAAGAAGAAGAGTACTTGTTAATTAAATTAAATTTCCCTTTGTTTAAACAAATAAAAGTATTTAATATGCATATTTTAGTAACCAGAAAATGTAAATTTTTAGGGTTTACGCAATGTAGTAAATCCGGAGATACTGTTGTTACACTGTTGTATATTACGAGCATACCATAAGCGGACACTTTTATTCACGACATTGTGGCCAACTAAAAAAATGTAAAGTATTGTCGTAAAAAGGCGAGAAAAATGTTGAAAGAAAAAAAACATAAAGCTGCGTACCCATCGAGAAATGGATTTTTTCTCTGTTGCGGGGGCCCCTTTCTTGTAAAGGTCCCTGCACAGTAGCCCCGCCTGCTCTCCTTTAAATCCGGCCCTGCATAACATGATAGGCAGTACGCCATATCACGTACTGATATACTAATGTATACGTCACATGTAATTTATATCAAACTAGTCGATCTACGGCGTAAGATACACCGCTATTTTGCAGGGCCGGCCTTAAGCCATTGCAACCTATGCGACCACAGTGGGCCCCGCACTTTCAGAGGACCCGCACTAATTCTAGGTGTACATTACTAAATTAAACCATTTTATAACTTATAAAAGATTCCCCGCGGCATTGTGATTTACCATGAGCTCCTGGAAATCTTTTGAAATTGCTAAATATACGAAAAAGTCATGGAAATCTCCGGAAATTATTGAAAACTTTGAAAACTCATACAAATCTCCTGAAATCTATTTTAAAGATGCCAAATAAGTCATGTGACCTTGATCCCATTTTAACTTCCTTGCTCCTTGAATGTTTAGATGAGCTTGTACCCACAATTACTAACATTGTGAACGCTTCACTGACTTCAGGCATTGTACCACAGCAATTTAAGCATGCACTTGTCAGGCCCTTATTAAAAAAATCCAGTCTTGAAACGGAATGTCTAAAAAAACTATCGCCCAGTATCAAATCTTCCCAGGTTCTCTGACACTTTTGATTTAACAGGAATCGTCCTAAAATGGCTTGGATCCTACCTGACGGAACGCACCCAAAGTGTCATTGTTAGCGGGACGGAATCAACAAGATTACTCTTGAAGCACGGAGTACCCCAGGGATCAGTTCTAGGCCCAGTACTGTTCACTATGTACACATATCCACTCAGCGGTGTCATACGGCCAACCGGCATCCTATACCTTTTCTTTGCTGATGACTCACAGTTATACGATTCCTCAGTACCATCAGAGGTGTCGCATCTGGCAGAGAAAATCAGTAGTACCGTTGCAAGGGTGAGCAATTGGATGGTTGAAAATAAGCTCAAGATGAGCGAAGATAAGACAGAAATAATTAAGATTGGCACTTGGAACTTGGAGTTTTCTTCGACTCAACACTATCTTTCGACCCACTTTGTCATCAGTGTATATATATAACAATGAGATGCCCCTGTACCTTAGAGAACTGATTACTCCATATGTCCCCCAAAGAGCCCTGCGCTCAATGGACTCAACGCTTTTAGTGGTGCCACGTTTCTCCCTCAAAAGCTACGGTCTGCGGGCTTTTTCAGTACACGGACCAAAGGTTTGGAACTCACTCCCCATTGATCTTAGACAGACAGCATGCTATACCACTGTTAAGAAGAACATTAAGACCTACTTGTTTAAGACTTTTTTAGATTAGTTTTTGATTTCTGTTGTCGTGTCTGTGTTTGTGATGTTATTACAGCGCCTTGAGCCTACATTTTGTTTGTTAACAGCGCTTTATAAATA
Organism: Biomphalaria pfeifferi; assembly: GCA_030265305.1. Taxonomy (NCBI): domain Eukaryota; kingdom Metazoa; phylum Mollusca; class Gastropoda; family Planorbidae; genus Biomphalaria; species Biomphalaria pfeifferi. The sequence goes on along the minus strand of JASAOG010000107.1, from coordinate 388,491 downwards.
AAATTATTATTATTATTATTATTATTAAATATAAAGACAAAAATTGTCATGTTGAGGTGTCATTCAATATGAAAAACGCCAATCATACGCGCGATAAAAAAAAAAAAAACGGCATTATTCCGTCATTATGGGATCTGGTGAAAGAAGCTTCTCGCACCTCAAACTAATGAAGAATTACTTGAGGTCAACAATTCTTAAAGATAGGTTGAAACATTTGGTAATTCTTGCTATTGTGCGTGATCTATGTAGGAAACAGAATTCTTATAATATATATATATATATATATATATATTGTAGGACTTCGCTACACGCAATGCAAAATAATTCTGTACCTAGTAAAGAATGAATAAATGCAAATACGAATTTATTTTCTAATACTTACTCTTTTAATTTTCACTTTTTATCCGTATCCCTACCCAAATTTGGCCCGGCGAAATCCGTTTCGCGGCCCTGCTATTTAGTGACGGATGAATACAAAGTAGTTTACGTGTTCTCCCCCCCCCCCCCCTGTTTTTTAGGTGGGTAACTCTAGTCCGATTTGCAGAATGGTTAAGTCCGGCCCTGCTATTTAGTGACGGGTGATTACTACTTGTTCTCCACCACCCCTCTTTTTTTCGCAGGTAAAGTTCGGTAACTCTAGTCCGACTTGCTGAAATAAAAGAGTGATCTTTCCACGACAACAATGTCACAATGGTTAAGAGTCCAGCCTTGCTATTTAGTGACGGGTGAATACTACTTGTTGTCCCCGCCCCCCCCCCCCCCCTTTTTTTTTTCGTGAAGTGACTCAAGTCCGAGTTGCAGAGAAAAAAGAGTGATCTTCCCTTTACTTCTTGTCCAAACTGTTGAGCCATGAAGAGAATTATTTATATAAATAGATAATTTATATATTATAATGCTTTAAATTATGTTCGATTGTGTATATTTTCTGGCGATTTTTAGGGGATGACGTTTATTCACGAGAGTCAATTTTGTTACCACGGCAACCTTAAGTCCAGCAATTGTTTGGTGGACAGTAGGTGGACGTTGAAGATTTCAGACTTTGGTTTTAGTGCCCTGGGGCCGCCATCTCTTATCAACTTTGACGATGAAGAGTCCTTTAGAGGTTTGTAATGATTTGTTTTGTTTCACTAGGCCACTCTTACATTCGTTATTTTTAAAGATTTATATAGGTTAGGGTGGATGGAGAGAGAGAGAGAGAGAGAGAGAGCAGTGGCCACTACTGAGACCAGTACCTTAAACACTAACCACTTCCGAGAATAGCGCTTTAAACACTAGCTTCTAATCAAATGTTCTGTTACCAAAGAGAAATACATGACCGTAGTAGATTAGTAAACATACAAATGAATTAGTAGAGACTTCATCTTTTAGTAAGATACTAGACTTATATTACCCGAAGCCCGCGAATCTTAATTTGCGTATCACTGTCGATATAGTCACTGAGAGTGTTCTGTAAACAATTAAACGAAATAATAATGTTATAAGGAAAGCAAATGCGTGAATGTAAAAATAGTATGAATGGAGCTATCAAAGTAGCTAATTGACCTGAATCCATTTTTTCAAATAAAAACATTTGCTTGTAGGCCTACATATATTTGATAAAAATATGAAATTAATAGACTTTATTCTATGTGTTCATGTGCTAAAGTATAAGTAGATCTATCATCTTTAAATTAGATCTTGAGTTAGAGATAGATATAGATATAGACTAATCTAGAGTTAAATATTGGCTTGGACAGAGAGTTCAGTTCTGCGCGTGTTTGGAGGCTCCGCTCTGCGCATCCGTGACCTTTTTTGTTAGATGTACGCGATTCATGAATGGAGCTATTTAAATGTAGGCCTATGTCAACACTGCTTCACAGCTATAGCGAACGAATGTATGAAAAATGCTTTTGAAGCACAAATTTGAAGGTTAATTTTATTAAATAAAGAAATCAATAGACTATATTTTGTATTTTCATGCGTAAAAGTAAAAAACTATCTGTGCAAAGCGTAGTTATCAAAATTAGATCTAGATCTAGACCCTTTCGATTTATACATCAAAAAAATTGCCTAGATTGATGAAATTATAATACTTTCATAGAATTGGATAACTTTTTTTTTAAGGGTCTTAAGTTGGTTTTAGGGCTATTATGTATACGTCACGGTTTCAGTTAGTGCCCAAGGAACATTTATGCCAAGTTTGATCAAGATTGGTCAAACGGTTTTGATTTCTATACGTAACATACATACATACATACGCCTTACTTTCTACTGTATGGTATAGATTACAAACCCTCATTCTGTTATCTTACATCCTTGCACGTAGCCTCCACAAAACAGCGACAACAAATAATGAGCTAATATATATAAACAAATTAGCACATGGTTAGGTTTAGAATGAGAGAGGGAGAGAGAGAGGGTGAGAGACTCAAAGAGAGAGAGAGAGAGAGAGTGTCAGAGACTCAGAGAGAGAGAGAAGGTAACACTGAAGAAACAGAAAGATATAGAAATACTGAGAGAGAGAGAGAGAGAATTGTAAAATGAAAAGAAAAGATTCTATGAAAGATAAAAAGAAAAAGAATAAAAACAATGAACATAAAGGAAGTAAGAGATAGACGGGAGATAATATTTAAGATGTTGAACTTATACAATTATAAAAAAAATATTCTTTTAACTTTACACCTCTTTTTTGACATATTATACAATTATACATTTTATAAATACATCAGTTAGTTATTAAGAGCTAAACCTTATTTTTAATTGATTACTTGCAAACTAATAGCTTGCTTTTAGTCATAATAAATAACATATAACTAATTCTACAGGCATCTATTTGTAATGAAAATATAGATTAGTAAAGGTAAAGCTTGTTATAATTCTTCTCGAAATTTTGCGCTATCGATGCGATGAATTTTTAATGACGCTGATTAATTTTATTCTTAATTCATTCTCCTCAGTGGCATAGCTGAGGTGGGGGCAAAATCCCCCACTTAAATGGGGTCCCCAAATGAGTGTCCAAAATTTTTATTACTTTAAATATTATGCCAATGCCATGTTATCTTGCTATTCATGTTGATATGTAAATTAGTGACCATGTTGCATGTATTCTACTCATTAGACTTGTATACTTAGTAAGTACATTGTCTCATGTCAAGATGTCGAATGTAAAACTGTAGGAGCCCCTAAAGAGGCCAAGCCCCCTTCAGGGACCCCAAATCCTTTGCTACACCACTGATTGTTCTTAATTTTTAATAGCCAAGAAGGCTTGCTTGATTGTGTATCTTATCTTATCTTATCTTATGAATTACAAAGTTTTCTTAAAAATAAAGAAAAGTTACATCCTAATGTGACGACCTTCCACTGTGACTTTAAGCCCCCCGAACTTCGTATTATTGAATAGATTATCAAATCTCACACTGTGCATTTCGTTTCACTTGTCGTATGCTCTACATTGTTCCTTTATTTCATTTTCCCCAGCTCTTCTCTGGACGGCCCCAGAGCTTCTCCGCAAACGTCGCAGCAGCAGCACCGCTAGCCAGCAGCACCAGCAGCACCACCACCTAAGCAGCAACAGCAGCAATGGCAGCATGTCCGCCGGCTTCAACTACTTGAAAAGCCATCACTTCTACAACAACAACAACTTCAGCAGAAACCACCACCAGATCACAGACAGCCAGAAAGGAGATGTGTACTCTTTCGCTATCATTCTATACGAACTGTACGGACGAGCTGGACCGTGGGGTCCGGTCAAAATGACACCCAAAGGTTAGAGGTCATAGTGTCAACCTGGGGACGTGGCGGCTAAGTGGTTAAACATTTGGCTTCAGAACATGGGATCATGGGTTCAAATCTCGGTGAATACTGGGTTTTTTAATTTCAGGATGTTTAGGACTCCCCTGAGTCCACCCAACTCAAACGTGTACCTGACTAGTTGGGGAAAGTAAAGGCGGTTGGTCTTTGTGCCTGCCCTGCTCGTTAACCGATGGAGAAAGAAACAGATGACCTTATCATCTGCACTATAGATTGCAAGGTCTGAAAGGGAAACTTTAAATTTTTTTACATAGTGTCAACCTAGTGTTATTATAATACCTCTATTCAATTCATATGTACTCGAAAACGGCTTTGAGGATTTTCCTAGAAATTAAAAAAAAATCTTTCATAGTTATTTATCACTCTATAAGATGTATAAAGAAGGTATTAGTCTTTAAAAAAAAATTTTTTTTAATTTTTTTGTTGTTGTTTTTGTGTGTGTGTGTGTGAAATGGTGCCAATGGTTGTAAAAGGTAGTCTCAGCATTGGAAACCCTTTTTGTAGATTTGATTGATTTTATTATATCCAAAAAGGAGGAGCCAACCATCAAATTCTTAGTTCCAGGTCCATTGCATAACCAAATCAATGGCAATGCGATACAGCTGAAAAAGCAAACAGCATGCGTTTTTTCCTTGACACATTCTGTAAAAGAGCTTACAGGTCAGCAGCAAAATTTGGCTAGATAAAGAAAAGTCCCAAGCCAAAAATATTTCTCTACCTTTTATTTCATTATTTTTAAAAATCCTTTTTCAGACCTTGCGATGTATGGGTCATCTGTTTCTGTGGCCAAAGGTTAATGAGAGTATCATGGGGCCAGCACAATGACCAGCCGCCTATACTTTTCCCCAACTAATGCCAGGTTTCCATTAGAAATTGGTGGACTCGGAGGAGCCCAAAGATCCCAAAGTTAAAAACCCCAGTCTGCACCGGATTCAAACCAGGGACCCACGGCTCGAAAGCCAAGCGCTTTACCGCTCAGCCACCTTGCCCTCTTTTATTTTGGACTTCATTGGAAATCTGCACCTGGAAGTTTGACAACAAAAGGAAGCTGAAATTTTTTCTTTGTGTTGCAGAGATAATTGAGACGCTGATATGCCCTGGCACTTCCTGTACAAGACCTGACACGAAGGACCTGACGTGCGACCAGAACGTCGTCAATCTTATCCAGGACTGCTGGCAGCAGGATCACAATCATAGGCCTGACTTTAAGAGCGGCATCAGAGCCCACTTCAAACCCATTCAACAAGCATACATGTAAGTGTACTTAAAAATGAAAACCTATTTAGCCACCCTGTATGTAAGTGTACTTAAAAATTAAAACCTATTTAGAAAGCCTGTATGTAAGTGTACTTGGATGTGTGGGTGCATGCGTGTGTGTGAGTGAGATATTTTGGATTATGTAAAAGCTAGCTTAAAAATCAATTTTACTTAAACAAGTTATATATAAAACACCAACGTTTCAGTCAGTCTAAGAGTCGTGTAGCATATATAACGGAGAAGATAACTAATTTTTGAACAGGATTATTACTATAGCTTTTATATAGCGCTACTTTCATGCTTATAGCATGCTCAGAGCGCTTTGGTCCAATCTCATTTGTGGACCAGTGGGGGGGAGGGGGTATCTAGGAGTTGGTTTTCAGTAAACACAACTCTGCCCGAGTCGGGTGTCGAACCTCGAGCCCCCTTCTAGGTAGCCAAGACAAGACAAGTTCAAGCGCACTTGGCCTCTCGATCAGCTTCCCAAAAAAAAACAAAAAACAACAGGTTGTCGGTATAATTTTTGGATTTGAATAAAATTTTTATCTTTTAAAATAATCTACGTTTAGGGTCTGTAATGTGATGAGGATTGCATGTGAGAGGTTCTTTTTTTCAAAAACTCATTTCAATGATTAAGTACTGTATATCAATGATTGAGTACTGTATATCAATGATTAAGTTCAGTGAATCAATGATTAATTTCAGTATATCAATGATAAAGTTTAGTGTATAAATGATTAAGTAGGTGTATCAATAATTAAGATCAGCCTATCAACAATTAATTTCAGTATGTCAATGATTATGATGAGTGTATCAATACCAATGACTACTTTCAGTGCATTAATGATCGATTTCAGTGTATAAATGATAAAGTTACTTGTATCAATGATTAGGTTCAGCGTATCAATGATTGAGCTCGTTGTAATTTAAAAGCTATTTGAAACATTATTCCATTGGACATGTTTATGCTCCCGAAGTATTCACAAACACTCTTTTGTTCCCCTGGCAATCAAATCATTAAATAAGAACAATCTGGTATAAACTTTGTCAAATGTAAATTATGAGTGAGTCTGGTGTGAATGTACACTTTGGTTTCTTATAGTTATAATGTTTTTTGTTTGGTGAAATGCACAAATTGTAAGACAAATTTCCATATGGACAATAAAGATTATTATTATTATTATTTAAAGTTTTCTGTACCATGTGTTTCTTTAGGTTTTTAATAATTGACGAGTTTTTGTTTAATATGTAAATTCACTAAGTGACGCATGTAAAATCATTAAATGTATACATAGTGAACTATTTATTTTTCCATTTGTTTTTCAATACCAGGAAGTCTAATATCTTTGACAATATGTTGGCCATGATGGAGAAATACGCTAACAATCTGGAGGCCATAGTGGCCGAGAGGACAGAGCTTCTCAGACAAGAAAAGAGAATGACTGAGAACCTTCTACTCCGGATGTTGCCTCGGTAAGGAATAAAATCCTTCAACCTGTTGCCAACTTTAAATTTCGCTTTTTACAAAGCTTAAACCAACTCACTCAGTCTGTCTAGTAAAAAGTGTGTACACGTTATTTCTCCCACACCCATTATCGGATCAATTTGAAACTTTGCACAATTATTCATTGACATAGACAAAACATGAATCAAAGAAAAAAAAAGTTGCAAATTAGACAATTTCTGGTAATCAATTATTTTGTTTGATACTATCAAAGGAAACTAATCCTTCAGTATCCACAAATGTGGTTAAATTTGTTGGATCTAGTCCCTTTTGAATAATTTTTCACGCTATTTCTCCCTCACGCATTCTCTGATCAAGTTGATACTTTAAGTTTAAACCATTAATTTATATTATCTAACAAAACATGAATCAATAAACAAAAATGCTCCTTTAGTAAATTATTGGTTATTACTTATTTTGTTTGATATCGAATAAGGGAACTAACCTTTACATTATTAATAGATATAGTTTTAAGGTCAGAGTTCTTCCCCTTGAGATAAGCTTTGTATTTTTTTAAAAGGATTATTTATTATTTTGTGTGTTTTAAAAATAAACTCAGTTAATTCTAGCCAGATTTACCAAAGAAAAAAAAAAGATTTTTAAAAAAAGTTATAGAAATAGGATATGCCCAGTTTTTTTTTTTTTACAAAGCCAGGAAAGTAATGTGAACATATTGTGATAAGAAATTCTATTTTAATTTCTATTGTATAAATCGTAAGATCTTGTACATCACGCAGAAAGCGTGCTTTCGTTTTACTTGAGTTTTACATGTTTCGGATGTTCCTTCAGAATGGAAGAGTATGATATCCTAGAGTAAACTTCCTGCAAGAAGACGGGAGAAGGCAGCGGGCAAGGTTCGAACCTGGGACCACAGAGATGACTGTCCAGAGCGCTTAGCACACGCTCTGGGAGAATTATCAAATTTTGTCTTAATAATAACAATAATAATACGATGAATTTTGTTTCCCTTTAACGAAACTGGACCCTGGCTTCGCCAGAGAATGAATACTCGTTCTTTTATAATAAAAATAAGCAACCCCTCTGAACCTACACAATGCTGATGTCAACGTCGGTCTGGATGACGTAGGGCATGAGATTCGCCAATGGAAAGAAAAAAAAACTCCACGGAAAATTCCCAGCTTTATTAGATGGGGACAACATCGACAAAGCTGCTTCCTTAACATGGCTCAAAGCAGATCATCTCTACTCTGAAACAGAAGGCTTTGGAACAGCAAATACAGGACAGTAATTTTAAAAAAATTACGAGAAGCATATCCTAAAACTCAATGTTGTCGACAAATGCCTAAAATGTGGAAATGTGAGTGAGTCGATTGAACACATTATGGCAGGATGTTCAGCCTTATCAGAATCAGCCTACCTAGGTCGCCATAGCCAAGTTGAAAAGCTAATACACCAACACTTGGCTTTGACATACAATTTGAACGGTAAGGATACTCGACCTTATTATAAATACTCACCACAAGAGGTTCTTGAGTCTACTGAACACCTGCTGTACCGGGATAGGCCTATTCTGACCGATAAAAAGGTAGACTTCAATCGCCCTGATCTGCTGTTCATTGATAAAAAAGAAAAACTGCTACCATTATCGAAATCGCCGTACCACTGTCTCATAATTTAAGAAAAACTGAGATAGAAAAACAAAGAAAATATGGGAACCTAGGCTAGGAGATTAAGCGTCTATGGAAATTATCTAAAGTAACAATATACCCCATTGTTATATCAACCGAGGGGTCAATAACAACTGACCTCACAGACACCTTCAAGGCCCTTAACATTTCTAGGAACATCCTCATTGCCTGTCAGAGGGCTGTAGGGCCTACTGTTGCAGACCTGCCACATCACCAGAAAATTCCTCAGTGGAATCTGTTAAAAGGACTACGATGAATTTTGTTTCTCATTAACGAAACTCAACCCTGGCAGCGCCGAAGAATGACTACTTGTTCATTTCTAACATAATAATAATAATCTTTATTGTCCGTATGGAAATTTGTCTTACACTTTGTGCATTACATCAAACAAAACATTATAACTATAATGGCTGCCTGGTCGTGCGGTTTGCGCGCTGGACTGTCGTTTGGAATTATCGATGGCTCGGGGTTCGCAAACGGCAAACTCGACACGGAGAGCCTAGACAGAGAGGCACCCAAAATTGACCTCCGCATAAACTTGGATAAGACTAAAATTATGCGAGTGGGATATAAGGCAAAGTGTGTCCCCGTCAGACTTGGCGAGTCAAAGCTTGAAGAGCTGGACAAGTTCACGTACCTTGGCAGCATCATAACAAATAATGGAGATGCTTACCATGATGTAGAGTGCCGAATAGGAAAGGCAGGGAGCATTTTCCAAAGGCTGCAGCCTATTTGGACTAGCCAAGCCATTGGACTCGAGACAAAAATACACCTTCTCAACACAATCGTCATTCCAACTGCTACATATGCATGTGAGACGTGGAAGTCATCTGTCAAAATTGAGAAAAGACTAAATGTGGCTCAACAGAGATGGCTGAGACGGATTTTGGGAGTCAGTTACACAGATCGGGTCTCAAACAAGGAAATCCTATGCCGAACTGGGAGTCGAACACTTGGTGAGGTTGTGACTGAGCGTCGCATGAGGTTTGCGGGACATGTTCTACGTCAAAATGAATTACGCACACCAAGAGTTGCGATAACATGGAAGCCAAAACAAGGAAAGCGCAAACAGGGACGCCCTCGTATTACTTGGCGACACACCTTCATGGAGGACCTCAAAACAGTGGACACCAGGTGGGAGGAGGCTTCAGACATTGCCAGTGACAGATCTTTATGGAAACAGCTTGCCGCCCAATGCGCCGAACGGCGCGGGAGGACCTAAGTCTAAGTAAATCGGGGTTCAAACCCTGACCGCTCCCATCCACTGTCGTCCTGCGGGAGATTTGGACTAGGAAGTAAACCATCTTCAACTCTGAAGTAACATCCGAAACATGTAAAGCATTTTACAAAACACCATTCATTCATTCACTCCCTCTTGTCTTTTATATTACTGTAAATTGAATCCAATTCATTGTAATAAGTCCAGACCTAATGTTATACTGAAATGTAAATATATTCTAGTAACAAGGGCAATCAAAAGTGTTTATAGTGACAGCTAAGATAAAACATTGAAGCACTAAAGAATTTGTGTCTGCAGCTAAAACTAAGTTATACTTGTATTATGTTAGTTTTATAACACGCTTGTTCAGGCAAAACTTAGCTTACGCTTTTCTGGACTTGTCCACATGTAGGTCAGTGGCCGAAAAGCTGAAACGTGGTCATCGAGTGGAGCCTGAGCAGTACGAGCAGGTGTCCATCTATTTCTCTGACATTGTTGGTTTTACTCAGCTCAGCGCCAGTAGCACTCCAATGGAGGTCAGTAATAGCTAGTGGAATCAGGGCCGACAATCTATCTTGCTACCTCCCTTTCAGCACTCTTAATTGCACAAACTCTTTATTCTGTTTGCTACTTGTAACATTTTATATAACCCTATAACTATAAGTACACGATTGAAATGTTGAAAGAGTTGAATTATTACATTATGTACTGTGTAAATAGTTACCCTTCTCTATTTATGTATCTTTTCCACACTTCGACACGAAACTAGTAAAGATTAAGCCTCTTTATTACTTTTAAAATGTAAAATATACTTGTACTCTTACAACTACTATAGAATGTTTATCACGTGACCAGGTGGTTGACCTTTTGAATGACCTGTACACATGTTTTGACTCCATCATTGAAGAGTTCGATGTCTACAAAGTGGAGACTATCGGTGATGCTTACATGGTGGTGAGTGGTCTGCCCATCCGTAACGGCGACAGACATGCCGGTAGGTATTTAATTGAATTTCTAGCATACGTGAGCATAGCGAAACTCGTCTTTGGGTCTAGGGGTGCATGGGCAAGTCTGAGTTAAACCCAAAAGAAAGACATTTATATATAGATGTAATATTCTTTTTTTTAATCTATAGATTTGTTTCATTAAGATTTCCGAAGAAAACTTTTACTTTTAAAGACGAAATGCTTTACTTTTTGAAACACCTTCTGTCCCCTGGCTCTCCTTTACATCGATACACACATACTGATATTTTCTTTTTTTTTAGTTTCTTTTGCGTGCGTGTGTGTGTGTGTTTAGTTACACAATGCAATGTAGAACATAGGGAGATATAAATACACATAAAGAAATAAATTTATATATATAAAGTGGTGTGTGTGAGTGTGTGTGTTTGTATGTGTGAAAAGAAAACGGAAAAATGTACCTCCCCCTTCTCATTTGAAACAATCCTGGCTAGACTCATGTGCATTACTTTACATTAAATATAGGTTTCAAAACTAGAAAAGTGGAAATAAACACAGAATAGGTTAGTAATAAAGGAGAGATATCTTTTAATTGTCTTATCAAGATAGTTGATGAATGCAGTTTACTTGAAGTCTTTTAAAAAAAGACTTTGCATTAACAAATTTGACAATTATTTCATTTCACTGCAGGCGAGATCGCCTCCATGGCTCTGGAACTGTTGGAAGCCATCAAACAGAAAAAGTTCAGAGTCCAAGGCTCAACAAACCACGTGCTCAAAATACGAATTGGAATTCACTCGGGTATGTGACTAAAGACTAGACAACGTAGTGACTTACTGTCAGAGAGAGGCTAGATATGGACCTAGTGACTTAGAAGCAAGATAATGACTTAATGACTTAGAAGCAAGATAAGGACTTAATGACTTAGAGAGAGACAAGATAAAGACTTAATGACTTAGAGAGAGGCAAGATAATGACTTAATGACTTAGAAGCAAGATAATGACTTGGTGACAGAGAGGCAAGATAAAGACCTAGTGACTTAGAGAGAGGCAAGATAAAGACCTATTGACTTAGAGAGAAGCAAGATAATGACTTAATGACTTAGAAGCAAGATAATGACTTGGTGACCTAGAGAAGCAAGATAAAGATCTACTTACTTGCAGAGAAGCAAGATAATGACTTAGAAGCAAGATAATTACTTGGTGACTTAGAGAGAGGCAAGATAAAAGACCTAGTGACTTAGAGAGAGCCAAGATAAAAGCCTAGTGACTTAGAGAGTGGCAAGATAAAGACCTAGTGACTTAGAGAGCCAGGACAGGAATATATAGAGAGGCAGTCTTGGGGATGGCATTTGAACCCATGCAACGTTTCTAAATTGGATTCCCAATTGGATTTTTTTTCAGTTAAATATTTGAGTAATGGTTTATTGTGGGTATTTAATTTATATAATTATTGTGTACTCGTATATTGAAATTAAGTCTACAAAAATGGTATAATGGTAAACAAAGAGTTTGAATACACTGCCATGGTGTCCAATACTACCAGGAAGACAAAGAAAGGATACTTTTTGAAATGTTAGTATTTCCAAAAAAAAAAAAGTGACCCTCTTTCCTATTAACTTTTTCTTGTTTTATTTCTGAACTTGACATTGTTTCGACATTCTCCCAAAAAGGTCCATGTTGTGCTGGAGTTGTGGGCCTTAAAATGCCTCGTTACTGTTTATTTGGTGACACGGTGAACACAGCCAATCGAATGGAGTCGACAGGGGAAGGTAATTTACTTTATTACCAATCTCATATCAACTCGCTCTGTCTGGTAAAATGTTTTCTGCACGTTATTTCTCCCACCCCTATTCTCGGATCAAGTTGAAACTTTAAGCAACTATTCATAGGCATAAACATGAGACAAATCAATAAAAAGAAAGTTAACCTATTGGTCAGTTAACTACTGGCAATTAATTGATTTTTTTATACTGACAAGGGAAATTAATCCTTCTGTATTTACAGACGCGGCTAAATATGTAGGGTTTGGTCCCCTTATATAATTTTTGCATTATTTATATAACACTTATTCCTCAAATCAAGTTGAAGTTTAAACAACTATTTATTGTGCATAACAAAGTATGAATCAATTAAAAATAACCAATTTGTCAGTTAATTATTTTGCTTGAAATCAAATATGGGAAATAACTTCTACCTTATTGAGAGACATAGTTGTAGGTTTCAGAGAGTGAGCGCGGCGTATGCCGCTAGTAGTGTGCCATATGTATCTCAAAGCTGAATTAAAATTATAGTACAGTGTCCTGACAATCGTGTATATTGGTCTGTGAGTTTAGAACAAATAATTCAAAATATACCATTTTAATAATTCTATTATCTAATATAATATTCTCCTTACAAAAATGTTTATTAATATTAACATGATTGTTAATTGTTTTACAATTTCTTTTGTCAATCGACTTAGGATATATTTTAATTCTACATTTTTATCGATTGTGTCCCTTTGTGGTTTTAACGTTCTCATTCTTAGCATTTCACAACTTTTGTTACAGCTCAAAGAATTCACTGCAGTTTAGACTGTAAAAAAATTCTCGACAAACTTGGTGGCTACACCCTGCTAGAGAGAGGCTACACTGAGCTAAAGGTGAGACCAAAGCTCTGAATATTGACTCCATCCTCTATCGTCTCTACAGGATGAATATATCGGAATGCATACAAAAAAAGACATGCATTTATTAGACTAAGAAAAATTAGTGGAAATAGCGTAATTATTTTTGTAGACAATATTTACCCTAAGTTGAAAGTAGTGAAAAATTACAATAGTACATTCAGCAAGGCGAACCAAAAAGACTAGCTCCATAAACTCCATGGCCTCACAGATCTGTGATATTTGAACTTATCAGTATAAGAGTGACTTACTTATTTAATATTTTTTCCCACAACTAAGGATCTTTACTACTAAAAGCATTCTTGTAGCCAAGGTATTAACATTACATATAGTTATTCATTTTTAATATCTTATCACAAACAGAAGTCATTCGAGTTATTTACCTATAGCCACTAAGGTCACAGGAGTTTTTCAGAATAACTGTTTACTTAAAAAAAACAAAACACTTTTGTATTGCGAGAATCTTTCGTGCTATAACACGCTCAGAGTGCTCTAGTCCAATCTCTTTTGGCAGCCTGTAGCACGAACTAAATGTCTTGGAGAAAATTTCCATACTGCCTTTAGGAACTCTGCAAAAGAAAATCAGCTCGAGTGGAACTTCAAGCTGAATCCTACTCTATAGGCCAAACTTAACACTTGTTAAAAGAATATATGTTTGAGAACAGAGATGATCATTTAGTTGTTGTCCATTTCCTGACCATATTTTAATTTAATTATGTTTTGGTTTAGGTTTTCCCTTAGTTCTGCACTAAATATTTGCGTCATTTCTCTCCAGATCGATGCAAAAAATTTAGCGATTTTTTAAAATGATCTCCTTTGATACCATAACAAAATTATTTATTGATAATAATAAACCTTTTTTGTTTGTTTCTTGTTCAGGGTAAAGGCACCCTCTTGACCTACTTTCTCAACTCCGAGGACTTGAAGTATAGACAGAAACGGATCACGCAATACAAGAAGATGGGCAACGATGGACGATGTGTGTCCACATCTAACCTCGACTACACCGGTAGAATTGCTGGGGTAAAGTTATCCAAGTTTAAATTTCCTTCAAATAACCGGGACTCCATCGGGACGGATCGGGGCAGCTGGATTAGTAGCTTAAACACGTCCATAGACAGCGCGTGCTCAGATGTAACTGACCAAAGACAATCGTTCGGACGCCTGTCACAGCTACAGTACTTTGAACCATCCATTCCCCCCTCTCTACCCAATGAGTTCATCTCGTCAACTCTACCAAGGGCTTGTGGCTTCAGATACAATACATACATGACTCCCATAGCCGAGGACCCGTCTGGTCCTGGCGAATCGAGTCCCATGGAAAAAACTGTCTCCTTTCCAAATTCAACATTTTTGGACAGCTATCAGTCTTCCGAGACTGACCCTCTGCTGACCAGTTCTAAGCCCTGGACTAGTTCAATGCCCACTGACTTGTTTCAGACTCCAATCGCTAGTAACCTGAAGGACAGACCCTGGAGCTTGGGCTCGGGTTTAGGTGAGCGTAACACATGTGTGGTGTGGAAGGAACTTCCAGGTATCAGTGTACAAGAACCACAAGAAAGTTTGCAGGAGGAATCAGACACTATTGAAAACTCAGCCCCGGAAGTCATCACTCAAGGCTCATCAAACGAAACTACCTCTACCGAAAGGAGTGCGGGAATCAACAATGCTCAACAGGTTGAGCTCATAAACACTGACGTAGACAGTTCCCCCTGTAGACCTTGACCTATTATGGTTTTTATTGCTACGTATTGGGAGCTTTGAGTACCAAAAGGACCACTCTACTAACTCGTGAATTTCCATGAACCAGGAACCTATCAAAAGTCCTATTTATCAAAGCTTCTCATTGCATGAGTTGACCGTTGTGGGAAGTATTGTTAAATTATAAAACCAATGTTCAGAGGTTCGCCTTATTATTTCCAGTGCTTTCAGACTGAGTTGCAGACTCATTTAAATCTTTAAATCACAGACTCATTTAAACCTTTGAGTCACGGACTCATTCAAACCTTTGAGTCACAGACTCATTTAGTAAAGATGTCCTCCATGTATTGTTGGTGATCATATATATATATATATACTAACGTTGCTATAGTAACGAGTGGATTGTTTTGTACACTGCCAGTGAATTGTTTCGTCATGATATTTGGTTCATATTTTTGTTTGACATTTTGTTTTGGCCCAAAAAAGAAACAGATGGACGCAATGACCACCCCTTCCCTTTGTAGTATTAACATTGGACACAGTATGTGACAAATGGATAGTAGTATTAATTAACTGGAATTTCAAAATATTATAAATATATACAAATGAAATATAAATACTATAATATATATTCGTTTCTATTTACACTATTAAATGTATGAACTAGCAGGATGTGATTACAAACATCCAAATCTTATTGTGATATCTACTAGATATTATCTTTATCATGTGATAGCCACTGAATATTATCTTTATCATGTGACATACACTGGATATTATCTCAAATACTTTATAATTTTTAGTATAAATACTTTTGTATCAACGTGTTTAGTACTGGCTAGACAAGTTTTGGATAATCTTTTCAGAATAAGATGAGTTATTATGATTATTTTTAATCTCCATGAAGGGGAATAAACTGCATCCCTTGAGTATAGGTACTCAAAGTCATGAAGACATTAAATCAAATATGCTATATTGATAGTCTATTGAGGGCTATTGCTATTTTATCAGTCATAATTTTAGCATTTTAAAATTAGCTCTTCCTTCTAGCCGGGCGAAAACAACTAAGTAACCAAGAAAATTTTAGGACTTATGGATAAACTCGTAAGATATAACATATATAACATAATTCCGTAAATCTGTTTGATAATAGGCATACAATGTCCAAAGAAATTTGCTTCGTCTTTTCTTATTGTATTAGGAAGTCATTATATACATTATTGCTCTTTTCATCATATGTTAATCTGGTTTGTCACCAAGATGTTTTCAGTTAGTTTCGGTTATATGTTATTTTTTACAATTAGCCTTTGTGTATGATTTATACTGAACTAGTATCACACTGCCCGGGATAAGTGGTGAGGACGACAAGAGACTATAAATCCGCAATGGTCCTGTCTGCTCTGGTGGTGGCGAAATATGTAGGTCACAGCTGGGGCTGCGTAGCTACGTGAAATACTGAACTCATTAATCTTCAGACTCGAACAAGCCTTACCTATATATTTTGAACTAGTGAAAGTTTTAACATCTGAAACTAAATGGCCCATACATTGATTATAATGTCTATTGTATAAATACATGCATATTGCTATTAATAATGTTGGCATGCATTGAACTTTAATTGTAGTGTCATGGCATGCACATTTATTTATGTATTCAATGTTGTCTGTACATGGTGTGTCTTGTCTATGTACATAGATTATCATATCTTTGTATCTTTTACACATTTCATGTCATGTTATTGTACAATTTTATAAATACTGTAAACATTTGAAAAACGCCTGAACCTCCTGCTTCACTTTATCTTGCCTGTAGACCATAGCACAGCCGACATGGCCCGCGGACCCTAGTTTGTGTATCTCTGCCTTAGCACAAGTATAAACTGTCTATGTCTAGCTTGGAGTCACAAAGACTCTATTCCCGAAATTGGAATGATATTCAAAATGTTTAAAACCTATAATATGTTGTACACTACTTTCTTCTTATTTACGTGCTTATAAAGAATGTAATGGGACATATTACATCACAGGTCTCTATAAAACATTAGCTGCTATACTTTAAATGTTTCATTCTTAGTTCTCTTTACTTAACTCTTTCAGTGCGGCGTTACTCTCAGCGAGTAAATGATGAAAAACTCAATTTTTTTTTTCTATCAAAATAATTCGCACTGAAAGAGTTAAAGACTCTTTCTGACTTGCTCTTCTCTTTTTGGTTTTTTAAAGAGCAAACCATGTTCGCCTCGTAATCTATTTTTAGCTTGTAATAGTTATCACGTGACAGAGTGCACCTGATCTTCTTTTCTCTTAGTTTCAGAACAGTTTTTCCTCTCAACCAATCAGCTGTTAGATGAACTTCTCCTAGTAAAGTCCATGAGGTGTCGTGAATTATACAAGTACCAACAACTCTACGATTTAGTAGCATTCAGTTACTTCTTCAAATTTATCCCCCTTTAAAAAAAAATTATTACGATGTATGTATGATTCGAACATCTTTCCCTTGTTTTTATGCAAGATTGTTGACAAGCATTGCTCAGTTGTTATTATTTCATCACTGTAACATTTGTTAAAGGCTTGTGATTTCATCATTATGTCGCCTAATGTTTGTATGTTTTCACAAATGATCAGTCCCATCACCATGTTCAGCTCATAAAAGTATTTGTTACCAAATATTTAAAAATGTGTTCACCTTTTCATATTGTTGAATCAAATCTATTTAATGTAGCAATGTGAGCGAAGCGTAGTTACATCCACTGCAATACACTCCAAAAGGTCCCAAATTCGAATCTCACATCGGAATCTGTATGACTCCCTTGAATTCAGCCACCCTTAATGGGTAACTGAAAGTACCTGACATTTTTTGAGGAAGCTAAATGTCTTGGTCGTTGTTCTGTCCTCACGACACCCTTGTTAACCCTCGACCATAGAAACGGATGAGCTTTTCATCAACTTCATAGAGGTCCCGAAGAAGTACCTATAACAGGAGGATTACGAATGTAGCCATTTTTACAAAGCTTATAATCAACAAGCATGATCCCCCCTGGGCTTTTGCTGAATGAAGATTATCTTAGGGGCTACACTGGATTATGTATCTTCTTATACATTATATATATGTATTTTAACATTTTTATACAAAAGTTAAATTCCCCTTGCGGTCTATAGGTCAGATGATGTAAAGGTCATTTGTTTCTATGGCCACGGTTAACGAGGTTGCCATGCGTCCAGTGAACAACGACCAACCGCCCTTTCTTTTCTCAACTAATGTTAAGTACCCATTAGAGTTAAGTAGACCTATAGGTGCCCTAAAGATCCCGAATTAATAAAATCCCTTGTCTTCGCTGGATTCTTAGCCGAACACCTCGGTTCTGAAGCCAAACGTTTTAGCGCTCGGCTACCGCGCCTCCAATATTATGTTATGTTTATTTACTTTTATTCTGTTTGTTCATAAGTCTGTCATTCATGGCCATCGTTTGTTCATAAATCTGTCAATCATGGCCATCGTTCATTATGTCCATTTGATTAAATCTGTTCCTGAGGCAGATAATTAGGACTAGTGAAATTTACTCTTGTAGAGTGTCACCAGAGAATGCCGATCATGTCCTACAAGACTGCTCTCTCCATCAATAGGCCCGAAGAAGACACTGGCCCCAAAACACCTTTATATGCCCCCCCAAAAAAACTTTATAGAAGAAAAACTATATTGAGAGCTGCTGAGCTGGAAACAATGGGCGGCGTTGCTAAAAGGCTTAAACCGATTGGCTACCTATCAACGGGACTCTGGTTCGATGCCCGACTCGATCTGAGTTGTGTTTGCTAAATGCAGCACTGAAAACCTCACAAATGCCCCCCCTCTCCAACAGGTCCACAGAAGAGATTGGACCATAGCGCACTGAGCATCGCTATAATCATGAAAGTTGCGCTATATAAAATCCGCTTTAAATAACAACTGTAGTAAAATTCCTCTAAGGTATTGGACTAATCATTTGAATTTTAAAATAAGTAAAGATTCCCCTTTCACACCTTGCGATCTATGGGGCTGATGATGTTAAGGTCTTCTGTCTCTTTGGCCAACGGTTAAATAGCAGGGTGTTATGTGGCCAGCACAACGACCAAACGCCTTTACTTTCCCAAACTTAAGTCATTACAGATGGGTGGACGCAGGAGGGCCCTAAAAATCCGGAAATTAAAATCCCAGTCTTCACCGAGATTCGAACCCAGGAACCCAGGTTCAGAAGCAAAGCGCCTAAACCCTCAGCTACCGCGCCCCAAATCATCTGAAGCTTCTAGCATAAAATGAGAAATGGCTTTGTTAATCACGGTCCTTTTAATCATGGCCCGTCATCCATTATGACTGCCGATAATGGTCCTCTATTAATCATGATCTTTTTATCAAGGCATCAGCATGTCCATTTAGGTCCTTTCAACCGTGTGGCAATGTCCGTTATGACTCTATGCCTCAGTCATGGTTCAATTAACTCTTTCTCTCCGTAATTATTTACCACATTCTGGTGGGATCAACGTTGGTATCGTCAGTTAGGAGAGAAAGAGTTAATAATACTTGAATGTTAACCCTAGCCCTGCTCGTTACAGTTAACAACCAACAATAAACAAAAATATAAACAAAATCTCCTAGCACTAAATTTGACAATTTGGCCACTTTTATTTTGAGCTGAAATAAAAAAAAAAAAAAAAAACTTGCCAAAAATAATTAAAATTTCCTAACATTTTTTCCCTTTAGTTTTGGAAAATAAAATAATAAAATAAATAAATAAATAAAATGAAGGAAATAAAATAAAATTGATTTGACAAAAGTCGACTCGTTTCCCCAAGATGAACTGGGGATTAATTCGTTCAAACATCTTCTGGAGTAAAGGCTGAATTAGAAAAAGAAAAAGCTGTTGAATTTTGTGCTTTGCTGTTTTCTAAATTTTCCAATGTTTCGGTTCGAGGATGTTAAAAGACAAATCTTCAAGTGGCCGGGCAATCTGTGGACACTGCCTCTTCATGTGGTTTCAGACTAGACCTTGTGGACACTTCCTGACCAGACAATTGGCTTTCCATCTCGTTGATTACTTTGCCTTTGTTCGCCCCTTCAAATTAAATGCATTGTAAATGATAGAGACATGCTTATTAATTATATGATGTTGCTTCACTGCAGTGTTTTGATATTTTTGACTACCTTTTTCTAGACTTTCGGTATATAAGAAATACTCAAGAGGAGAAAGGACAAAGAATCTCGGAGAGGAAATAACCAAATGTCCGAATCTTCATGTCCAGTATAGCCACAAGGCCTTAACCAACTGATACCATTAAAGGGGGCTTGGTTCGCTTCTTTGTCCAGCTAGGGTGCTGGATACCATGGCGCCCTTTTCTGTTAGCGGGGCGAGGCAGTATCAGAGCAACTGTACCTTCTCCATCTGGTGACTGGCCAGCTCTGCTAACGCCACGGGGTGTGGCTTGTTAACATAGCACTGTAAAATAAAAAGGTATACATAACTATTATAAGATCAATGATTTGAAAATTGAAATAAATTTGCTGTTTTAAAATTTCAACCTTGTATCACATCTCATAAAAACCAGAAACACACCCTCTGCACAATACAGATTTTAGGCCTGCCTCTATTTTTTTTTTTAAATAACGAAATAATTTTACAGAGGTCTACCATGCTCTTTTTTGAGATCGTGTCCTGCTTTTTGTAAGCATGGGCTTAAATTGTGAAAATGTCCGGTTTTTACTCTGTTGTTTACAACAATGCCATATCATTGCACAATCCTTCGTATCTTGAGGCTGAACTAATTCAATCATTCATAACAGTAATGTATACATTTGAAGACAATCTCCAACACGCATAAGATTCACATATATTCTAGTAATCTAGGCTGTTAATTAAAAAAAACACTATTTTTTATAGCCCCATAATAATTTGTTCTTTCGCAATTATGGGTCTAACGTTACCATTGAAGGGCGTTTTCATTGATAAAAACTCCGTGGAATAAAGAGAGAAATAGATTTTCCACAAACCCACATTGCGCCCCTTTTTATTTGGACAAAGATGCCAACAATTCGAAGAAAATGTCGTGCATAGAGTTCCACATGAGATTTTGCGCGAATGATGAGCTATTGTAAAAACTCGCTTTGTCTCGGAAATGTTATTGAATTGAGTATTTTAAAGCACATAGTTTACAGACGTCTCATCAGATAAATTCTAAGTCTAATTTTTACAATTCAACTTATTAGCTTGCAAACTCGTCATGGGTTCCAAAAAAAAAACAAAAAAACTGGAACCTGGACACGGGTTTCAAAAAACGTCTATAACTCTAGTTTGACCTTTGTATTTTTTTTGAATAGTCATCTTAATTTGTACAAATACTCCTTCTTCCCTAGTGCTATTAGAGCCAGGAAAACCAGTCACTTGGGTAGAGTTTAAGTCAGTTAATATTCATGACTGAAAGCATGACGCGTAGGACGTAATCATCTTCTTTTTTTAAAGTAACGTCTGTATTATATAAGAAAAGAAATAAATGTGTTCTATTTCGACCAAATAGTCATTGGAAATTCGCGCTTGAGTTCAATACAGAATTAGATAAATGAATAGACTCATAAACATTTTGCGTTTGTAGAAATCATTAGATGGACTGCTAGAATTAATAATTTCTTATCTTATCTATATTTATACAGACGTTACTTCAAAAAAAAAAAAGATAATTTCGTCCTACGCATTTCACGAGTCAATTTAGTTATGCATTTTAATCAGTGACAAACTCTGCTAAGTTGTTGGTTTTTCTGGCTGATTCAGGTAACCCATTCTCATTCTCTAATGGCGCTACGGAACAAGGGCCACTTATACGGTTTGTTTTAGCGTATGGAATAAGAACTGTGTCTCTATCTTTGTGATACTTATACAAACCTCATGCGACGCTGTCACAACCTTACTAAGGGGTCGACTCCCAGTTCGGCATAGCATTTCCTTGATTGAGACCTGATCTCTATAACTGACTCCTAAAATCCGTCTTAGCCATCATTGTTGAACCACATTTAGGCTTTTTAAATTTCGGCAGATGACTATTCAATGCACTTTATTAATGGAGTCCAGCCACTGGTAGAAAGCACTCTGGACGAGAAGTTCAAGCTCAAAACCCACGTTTGGCTACTCTCATAGCATTTTGAGTGTGTAATTTAGGTATTTTTAGCTTCAAAACCCGCTGAAAAAAAAGGGAGGGGGGTTAAAACTCAAAACACCATTTGGCTTTTCTGATAGCATTTTGAGTGCGTAATTTTTTTATTTATTTTGAAGAAGTATTTTTTTAGCTTCAAACCCAGCTGGAGTGCAGATGGGTTTAAACTCAAAACGCACTTTAACTACGCTCATAGAATTTTGAGTGTGTAATTTGCTTTTTTGTTATATTGAAGAGGTGGTTTTTAGCTGCAAACCTCGCTGGTGGGGGGGTTTGAAATACAAAAGCCATATTGACTACGCTCATAGAATCTGGTGACTGTTGCTTTCCCCAGCTCCGGGAGCTAAGGGGGGACCTGTCTGAGCAGTCACTCGACTTGTATGGTAGCTACGAGGCATTAAGCCGAACGGCTAAGTTTCTTGCCAGAGCACTACGGGAGGATTAGTCCTTAGTGCTCTGATTTTTCAATAGGAGTTCAGCTCAGGTGACTGATGTTTAGTCTTATATTGAAGAGGGGGGGGGGGGGGTAATCGTAAATTTCGGGGGGGGGGGGGGGTTAAAATCAAATACCCCTTTGGCTATGCTCTTGGAATTCGGGAAATTGTCGTTGAAATTTTGTTTGTTTTGTTTTATAGAAGAGGGGGATTTAACTGCAAACCCCCCTGGTATGGGGTTTTAAACTCGAACCCCTTGGCTGTGCTGGGGCAAGTGATGGCTTAGTATTAAAATCTTTTAAAATAAACAAAATCTAAGCAAAAAATCAGTCACTAAATTCCGACCTCCCCCCGGCTACCTACGCCCATGACTATCCCAATTTCCCGCTATTTGTTTTGGAAACTCGAAAACTCTAAACGAAAAGTCTTTGCAGAGTTACTTTAAGCACACGATTTTAATAATTTAATTTTCATTCTGAATCAGGCAACTACAATTGGTATAATTAACTTTATGTGGTTAACACTAGTTTACCTTGTAGGCCGTCAGCTTCCGCCTGATCCCAGCCACAAGAGATTCACCTGTAGGGCATTAAACAAAACTATAAGAGTCAAAACAAAAGCCTTTCCTATCACCATCTTGATAGGCATGATCTAAGCGAGACTAATCGTTATAGAGGGCCTGAACACTTACCTGCAGCGTCACAACCTTTGGGCAGTTTAGACCAGTATCTTGCTTGTTACGTCACGGGTCTGTGCAAGATGGCAAAGAGCTATTGGTCTAAACTGCCCACAGTTGGTGACGTTGCAAGTCAGTGTTCAGGCCTTCTATAACAAATAGTCTCGAACTAAATCTAATAAACTAATCTGAGATAATTCTACAATGGAATGCTATCCACCATGATACTTATATTTAACCCCTAACCGCCGAAATGATCGAACTTCAACTGTGACATGGAAGGTCAAGTCCCAAAGTGATATTACATTTTAGTGGTGTTCTAAATTCTAATACAAATTAGTTACTTCATTTATCACTACTTCATTTAAAAGAAATATTCAACCATCCGAAACCCTACACTAATGTTTTTAGTCGGGGCCGGCCTTAGACATACGCAAACTAGACAGCCGCTTAGGGCCTCCGATTGGTGGGGGCCTCGTATACGACTTTCAAATATATTTATAGAGATAGCGAAACTTGTGCCCAATATTATTGTTAGAGTTCACTAGGTTTTAAATAAATTCCGTCATTTTATTTTTGGCTCTTCATTTTTCTTTCTATTACATTTGGGGCCACTTCGCATAAGGCCTATAATTATCTAAGACCAGCCCTGATAGTTACGTTATACAGTTACTCAACTTGTATTATTACAAACTGATAGTTACATTATAAACTTATGTTATTCTATTAAAGTAACTCAACTCACTTGGATGCTTTAAAGAATTTTTTGGAAATCTGCAGCCAGCTAGCATCGAGAAATCTTCTTTTCTTCTTTTCTTCGCTAGTTGGCGATCCAGGGGGCCCCTCCCCCTGGGAACTACAAGAGGGCTCTTCCATAGCTGTGGCCCCTAAAACCGTTGGCGACGAAGACCTGGGTGACTTGGAGTGGCCCGGGGTTTCTAGAGCTGAAGAAGCAGCCGCAGCGACTTCGTGCTTGATAGTTTCGCTCGGGTCCCAGCTTCTGGCTTGCCTTGACTTCCCCGGAGTCTCTCCTTCCTGTTTCTGTGTATACAACGAGACTCCTAAGTCAAATGAAATTGACTGTTTACACAGAACGCCAACGGTTTCCCCTCGCCCTGTCCCTCTTCTCTCGGGAGATCGACTAGATTCACCTTTCTTTTCTGCCTTGCTAGATTTTGATTTGGACTTTGTCCCCTTTTTGGCGGAATCTTCCCCACTTTTGAGTGATTTCACGACCGATGCTTCAGGCTGTTTTGTGTTTTCAGGCTCTGGCACACTGTACGTTGCTGCACGGCTTCGTGAAGCTTCTTCTGCAGCGGCTGCAGATGGAACAGCGAGGATTGGAAGTGATTGGTGATTGGTTGGAGCAGATGATGAAGCATGGGCACACTCGCTGCCGTCATTGGAAGACATCGAGGACACCATGATAATAGACGCCTCTGACGTCGGAGATGGTGCAGACGTCATCACCATGGCTACTTCGCAGGACTTCCTCTTTTGTGCCACAGTAGATGCAGATGTTTCACCTACTTGTCTATCAATGTCAGAATCCGACAGCGTTCTGTCTGGAGAGCTTTTCACTGGGTGTGCGTTGAAAGACTGGGCAAGCTTCTTGACAATGCCTTCGTTGGTGAGGTCTTTGAATGGAGCAAGACCTCTGTGAGCGTCAGTGGTGCTAGCAGAGGAAAGCCTTCTTACGATCTGACTTACAAATTCAGACTGTGATCTTGGAGAGTCGGCCCGTTTCAGTGACAGCTCTGAATTTGTTCTTGAAGACGCAGCGCTTTTTGTGGGAGTGCTTTCCCTTGACAGCCTCCTGACGATCGCGTGAACGTATGTCCCTGTGAGGTTTTCTTTGTTTGGTGTGGACTTTGTTGAATCCTGAATCTTGCTATCATCCTTATTCAAGTATCTAGGCATTATACGGGTGGCATAGATGGAACTGCCACTCCTGTAGCGTTGGCTCTCTTCCAACAGTTCAGCGGCTGGTTTCAGCCTTCTTACTCGTGTTACTAAGCCAACTCGTGGTAGGTGCAGTGTGGGGCTTGGAGTTTTCCTTAGTTCAATAGGTCGGTCTTCAGTTTCACACACTGTGGCCCTCTTTTCAAACCTATTGATGGCATCTTGCAGAGGTTTGGATTCGGCTGAACTCCCGTGGCTGCGTTCAACGTCTCCTAGACTTTTAGATCTCGGACTTTTCTCAGGGGCTGGAGATGACGACGACGAAGGTTTAGTGGGCGCGGATGGGCGAGGGAGGGGCGGTTTTCCTCTGGTGGCTATGGGGCTGCCTTGTGGGGAGATGGCTTTGTAGTCTTTGAGTGTCGTCTCATCTTTCTGACGTCTTAATAATTTGTGCTTTGTTCGGGATACTTTGCCAGGGTCATTGGTAGGGGGTAGGTCCATGCCAGAAGGGCCGGCCATAGGGAACCTCTCGCCTACCGAGACCCCCATGCCAGTAGTGTCATAAGTTAAAGGTGTCTTTTCGTCTACATTAGTCTCTTCTGTACATTCCATCACAGACTTTATTGGGAAAATGTCATCATTGATGAGCTCAGCCGCTTCCGCTCTGGACGAGTCCAGGCTTCGCAGCTGTGGAATGGTTTGGTCGGGGGACTCAATTTTTCCTGACGGTCGTGGGCCTTCTCCAGGGGAAGGTGCTGGAGAAGGCCCGTCCCTCTTCCTCCTAATCAAAGTGGGAGACCCCCTTTCCACTTTGCCTTTCACTCTTTTTAGCTCCTCTATTTCTCGGAAAAGAGGAGCTGAATCGCAAATTGTTGTAATTTCTGGTTTCGCTGACGCCGCCATGGGAACGTCTTTTGGTGATTCGATTTTGAGCGTGATAGACTTGGATGCTTCCGCGGCGTCAGCTTGTGTTGCAGACACAGGCGTCCGTGTCACGCCCGGCGTCGGCCTCCTTTGCGATGACTGGCTGGAGGTTCTAGACGACTCCGACGCCGTGTCCTCTGATCTCGCTTGAGGCGAGGACCTCTGGATGGTGGAACTCAATGTCCTGAGAGATGGTGGCAGGACAAGAAGAGTCTGAAGCTGATCTCTCGCCAGATCTCTGGAGGCCCCAAGGCTGGAATGTCGCTGACCAGCAGCGCTAATGACCGAAGCAGCTGGAGGGGTAGCTGCCGCAGCCAGGGTGGTTGGTGAAGCAGGGGCGGACATATAGGAGCCAACATAAGTGGATGGCCTGAACATCTCTTCTGAAAGGAAACATTGAATTAGTTCAGACGTTGGACATTGAAAATGTAAGTACATAGTAAGTTTGTCTGCCTTGTTTTGACCATAAAACGTTGGATTTGTATTATGAATAAAAAAAAACAACGCACAAACACGACAATGTCTAGTTCCCCAAAACATAAAAGAATTTCTTTTACCCTTTCGGACCTTGTGATCTAGAGGGAGGATACTGTATATGTCATGTTTCTTTGGCCAACGATTAACAAGCAGGGTGGCAAAGCAAAATGGCCAAACCTCTTAAATTACTATCACCAACTAGTGCTGGCAACATGACACCATTGTTAACACTGGGCCACTGAAACAGTCGACCTTTACATCATCTGCCCTATAGACAGCATGGTCGGAAAGGCGAACTTTACCTTTTTAGTTCTATGTCATTTTCTATTTCCCTCTAGAAAAAGGAATAAAATAGGCAAGCAATAGAAGAGAAATTGTGGGCATAAAGTCATAACCACAGATCAATAGTTTCAATTTATTAATAAGAATTTAATCAAACATACTGTCACAAGACATAAAGTGACAAAATGTCAGAAATAGTTCTCTTTTATACAACGTGACCTCATTTTGATAAACATAATTTCCAAAGTAGAAATAGATTTATTTATTAAAATAATTTATGCAAATAATAGAAATCAAGTTTGCATATTTTTTTGACCTTACAAAAGTATTGATGTAATGCTTATTTTTATTGTCGTATTATCATTCAAAATTCTTAAAAAAAAAAAAAATCAATTTTTCTGTCTCTGATGGATTCAATAGTTATGAAGGATGTCTATTCTATTAAATAATGTTTACATTGCTCTTATTATATTTTTGTAAAGAAATTAAGTATAGGTAAATCATGTTTCAAATTTTCTCTTTAATTTTTTATGATTTAATGTTTGTGAAATATGAGAACTTACAAATAAAAATTAAATAAAAAAATACAATAAATAAAAAGCCCACAAAAGAGGTTGGAGGGCCCCAAAAAAAAAAGAGTCAAAGAAAAGCCTAAGGCCCAAGGATTCCTATGATGACAAAGCTAAAACTGAATAGCGTGAATTCTGAGGTTTCCTAAAAAAAATTATCGGATCTATCATTTCTGTAATATATAGTTTCAGTTATAAAGCACACAATTACATCTCTATCTTTATCAGAGGTACACGGTTTAAATTAAAACAGTGGCTGTTAAATTCCATTAATAATACCAACATTAATGCTTTACGAAATAGTTTTAGAGTTTGTTTGATTAAGCGTTACTTGAGACCAACGTCTCAAACTACTTCGGAAATATATTCAAATGTTCATCTACAATTTTAAAACATTGTATGCTGTTAATATGATACAATAAAGAATGTTTAGTCAATGATGTGATTATACAATTTACACGATACAGATGCAACGTCTAAGGGTTGTTTCGTATATTAAAAATAATTTATTCTATTCTGTGACCTGAATTTGACACTTAATACAAAAAAACAATGACGTAACTTAGAATCTTTTTGCTGGCAAATGTTTTTGATTGTATTAACTCTTTCTCTCCGAAATTATTTACCACATTCTGGTGGAATCAACGCTGGTATCGTCACTTAGGAGAGAAAGAGTTAATATCTTCTACATCAAATATAGTTACGTTTTTTGTTTTCTTCTTTTAAAAATTGAGTTTTGTAGTAGAAAGGATTTTGGTGCAAATATTGGTCCAAAGTTATATTTAGCCTAATTAATAGTCCACAATTATATTTTAAAAACACAAGGTGGTACAGTTTATTAAAGGTAGACTGACTTCACAACAGAAAAAAAAAAGACAAGGGGTAGGGGGGGAGGCGACACTTTAAATAACCAAGTAAAACGAATACATTGAAGTATAAAAGAGACATTTAAGAATTGAGGCATCACAAAACTAAACCGAATGAATTGGTCAATCGTCACAGTTACAAAGGAAAATTGTAACACTGACATTGTAAATACTGTTCAGACCAAGTGGCTTCTTTAAAATTTTGAAATCTAAATGCTACTGTTATATTTTGTGGTTATATGTAGTCTAGTCTTTAATTTAATATAGTGTTGAACAGAGGCGGCCTTAACAGAGCGCGGGGCCCTGGGCGAGTGTCATACGCTGGGCCCTGAGCCGTAAGGGTAGATTATATATTCCGTACCACTTAAAGCTAACGGGCTCGTCCGGCTCTAACCCTATAGGCCTTATTTTTGTTCCAAAACATGTAGCTCACTATTGGCTGTTTGACTACGTTACGTAATATGTTGTAATTTTTCTGCATGCAAGATTTTTGCCTTTAATAATCAATGTGCTCCCATATGTCACCCCATAAGGCCCGCTACTGGTGTTGAAGTCCGGATTAGTGAACAAAAAAGAGGTGAATGTGTCTAGGAATCAATTTTGTTATCAGAACAAAAAGGCTGTCTGAAACCACGCTGACCTTACAATTTCTAGAACTAGCCATCGCTAGATAGAACCATCTCTAAAGTAAAACATCGCTCAACCCAACTATTGCAGGAACCAACCATCGCTATTACTTAAAAGCAATCATCACTAGCACCAGCCATCGCTAAACCAAGTGTCGCTAGAGCCAACGAGCGCTAAAACCAACTATTGATAGAAACAACCAGGTTTTAAGCAACCATCAACTAACAATTGCTGAACTAACTAGGCCCTATCGCTAGAACCATGCGTCTCTAAGACTAACTATCGCTAGAACCAACTATCGCTGGAAACAGCCATCTCTAAAACAAACCATCGCTAGAACCAACTATCGCTGGAAAGAGCCATCTCTAAAACTAACTATCGCTAGAACCAACTATCGCTGGAAAGAGCCATCTCTAAAACTATCGCTAGAAACAACTATCGCTGGAAACAGCCATCTCTAAAACAAACCATCGCTAGAACCAACTATCGCTGGAAACAGCCATCTCTAAAACAAACCATTTCTAAAACCAACTATCGCTAGAACCAACTATCGCTAGAGCCAACTATCGCTGGAAACAGCCATCGCTAGAACCAACTATCGCTAGAACCAACCATCGCTAGAGCCACTTTAAACACTGGGATATTGATTGAGCTTAAATATACAAAATGTCCGTCTACCTACATTGTAAGAAAAATTTCTAATAAAAAATCACAGAATGTATCAAAATAAAATCAATAATCAAATAACATCATATCGTTGGATTGGATAATATTGTATTATTTATCGCTGCATAAAATAAAATAAAAAAAATGAAATCATCCGACACACACAGAAAAGGATTACACTTATTTAAAGTCAAAGTTATAAATATTACAAAACACTAATAGAATATAAACAAAAATATACGCATTAAAGACAAAGAACAAAATCTATTTATAGTGTCAGGAGTTGGAGACAATGAGACGCAAATTAGTAAAAGCAGTGGACGAATAAAAAATAGTCCGTAAAAAAAGTAAACAAAAGATGTTTCTAATAGGAATGAAACACTTACTAGAGATCAGCTTTAGTTTTCTTGCGACTGAATGAGAGAGCTTTTTAAAACACAATTTTATACGAAGGCTTTTAGCTAACTCAATGATGTGTAAAACACAAAAGTAAGGCAATAATGTGTAAAATACAGAAGTAACTCAATGATGTGTAAAACACAAAAGAAAGACAATGATGTGTAAAACACAGAAGAAAGACAATGATGTGTAAAACACAGAAGCAAGGCAATGATGTGTAAAACACAGAAGTAATACGACGATGTGTAAAACACAGAATTAAGACAATGATGTGTTAAACGCATAAGTAAGTCAATGACGTGTTAAACACATAAGTCAATGATGTGTAAAACACAGAAGTAAGACAATGACATAAACACTTTTGAGTGTAATGATCTGTAAACAAGAGATGTTATGCAACAATGATTTAAACCTAAACTAAAAAGAGGAAGCGATGTCAATGAATTGTAAAACACAGAAGAAAGACAATGATGTGTAAAACACAGAAGTAAGTCAATGATGTGTAAAACACAGAAGTAAGACAATGACATGAACATTTTTGAGTGTAATGATCTGTAAACAAGAGATGTTACGCAACAATGATTTAAACCTAAACTAAAAAGAGGAAGCGATGTAGTGAAGCCATTAATTTAACTAGCAAACAGAGTGAACTAATGTGATCATACAGCGATAGGATGGTCTGTAGTCATAAATACATAAATAGTGATTTTAATTGTGGAAAACAGCATTGGGTTATTATCTAAATGTCATATACGAACTATGTTTTGTTTGGACTATACATATACAATGATATACTTACATTTCCATCCTAATAAACAAGATAAGAAATGCAGGCATGTAAGCAAAGGAAAGACTTTAAAATGTGTGCACCAACTAGCCAGCATCAATTTACAATGAAAAAAATGTTAAGTTAATTTTCCAAGGGAGATAACAAGTAAATTGATGGTTAATTTAAATAAGATTAGGATTATCTCCCTTATCTAATGTCTGTCTCATGTCGATCTTACCTGCCATGTATGGAATGTTGACACAGGAACCTTCTGGAGCTTGACCTTTCGTCTCTCTGTCTATCACAGATCTAGTGGGCGTGTCTATCACAGGTCTAGTGGGCGGAGCTGACGATAATTCCATCTAGAAACAAAAGTAGATATCATGTCTTCTCAAACATCTACAACTGTGTACCTACATTTTGGCATCGTATTTTCCATATTGCCCAGTGATTATTACAATGTCCCTTACAAGCTAACAAAAAGGTATCATGATAATCCTTTGTCTTAACGACTTATAAGCATTATTCTTACAATTTGGTATTCAAAGTCTTATGTTTAAAAGCCCCATGATAATCCTTATTCTTACTGCTTGACGTCTTGATTAGCCACAGCCTCACAATCTATTATCAAGAAAAGCCTTAAATGTACAGTCTAATATCATGATAACTACTTTATGGGTCTCGTATCTCGATAAACCATTTGCGATTTATGGGGGCAAACAATGCAAACCTCATCTGTTTCTACAATCAAGTCAAAGTTTATCAAGAGGCCAGCAAAATGACTAACCGCCAATACTTCACCAACAGTATGTCAGGCACCTAGGTGGACTCAGGGGCGTGCTAAAAATCCAAGCGCTATACCACATTGGCTAACTTTATCTTGTCTGATTTTTTCAGTTTGATATCATGATAATCCTCATCATTAGTCTGATATCAAGATAACATTATTTGTACAATCTGATATCATGATAAGCCTTATCATTAGTCGGATATCAAGATAACATTATTGTACAATCTTATATTATAAGTCTTATCAATGGTCTGATATCATGATATTATGAGAATATTAATCTTACAGTCTGATATCATGACTATCCTTATCATTACAGTCTGATATGATAATCCTTATTATTAATCTGATATCATGATAACATCATCCTTAGTCTGATATCGCAAGAAACCTTATCATGATATCATGATAACACTATCTTTAAAGTATGATATCATGATAAGCCTTATCATTAGTCTCATATCATGATAACATTATCCTTACACTCTGATGCCGTCATAAGCCTAGTTATTAAAGTCTGATGATCTGAGAAGAGACAAAGACCACTTACCCTTACCTGAGGCCTTTGTCTGTCCGTACCGCTGAAGGTGTTCCAGCGTTTGACAGAGGCGAACCTCCTGGCCTCCTGAAACTGGTACAGCTCTGTCTCTCTCCTGGTGATGTCAGCCTGAAGAAGGAGGTTGTTGACTTCCTGCAGCAGCAGCTGCCTCTTGATGCTCATGATCTCGCGATTACGTTCCAGGTGACTCAACCTCAAGTTGTTCATCTGAAAATATGTCACGTTGGTGAATAGACTGTCACGTTCATAATTAGAATAATTAGATAATTGGACAGTTACATTAGTGAATAGACAGTCACAATGGTGAATATATAGTCACATTGGTGAATAGACAGTCACATTGGTGAATAGACAGTCATATTGATAAATAGATAGTTTTGTTAATGAATTAGGTCACGATAGTGAATTAACCTACTTACTGATTAGACAGTCTATGTTGGTGAATACATAAGTCACATTGGTTAATGGACAGTCAAATTGGTGAATAGACAGGTGACGTCGGTGAATTAGACTGTAGACAGTCACGTTGGTGAATTAGACAGTCACGTCGGTGAATTAGATAGTCACGTTGGTGAATTAGGCACGCCATGTTAATGAATGGACAATCATGTTGGTGAATTAGACAGTCACGTTGGTGAAGAGACAGTCACGTTAGTGAATTAGACAGTCATGTTGGTGAATTAGACAGTCATGTTGGTGAATTAGACAGTCATGTTGGTGAATTAGACAGTCATGTTGGTGAATTAGACAGTCATGTTGGTGAATTAGACAGTCATGTTAGAGAACAGACAAGTCATGCTGATGAATGGGCAATCACGTTGGTGAATTAGACAGTCACGTTGGTGAAGAGACAGTCACAATAGTGAATTAGACAGTCATGTTGGTGAATTAGACAGTCACGTTAGAGAACAGACAGGTCTTGCTGATGAATGGGCAATCAAGTTGGTGAATAGACAGTCACGTTGATGAATGGGCAATCACGTCGGTGAATTAGACAGTCACGTTGGTGAAGAGACAGTGGTGGTTCATGAAACACTAATCAGTACTTTTGGTTGGCACCAATCACCAAAAAAGTCAATGTACTGACCTGGACCTGTAGCTTCATGGCTTGGCTGTACAAGGTTTCAAAATTAGACAGCGCCATCGTCTTTTGGCTGTGCTCGTCTGCAGAAGAAAGTATCCATAGCAACAGAGTTAGGCACTTAGTTTATAGCAACGGTTTGGCACTAAGTTTATAGCAACGGTTAGGCACTTAGTTTATAGCAACTGTTAGGCACTTAGTTTATAGCAACTGTTAGGCACTTAGTTTATAGCAACTGTTAGGCACTTAGTTTATAGCAACTGTTAGGCACTTAGTTTATAGCAACGGTTAGGCACTTAGTTTATAGCAACTGTTAGGCACCTAGTTTATATTATTAAATAGTTAGAGACGCACCATAGGAGACGTATATTGAACGGGACTAGTGACGCTTGGGATATTTTGGATTAGAGACTGGAAAATCAGTAAGCAATAGGATTCTCTAGGGTAAAGACGTGTTTTATTTGACAGAGACTTTGACTGTGGCCTTTTTCTTGGATTAAACATTATATTCATTGTTCATCAGTGTTGACCACATCTTTTCACTGGTTAAAATAGATGTGCGTTTATTTGTGTTGTTAGTCTACTGCACTGGAATACACCCGACCAAGAAACTCAAACACTTACTAAGTGATTTGTAATATAGTTGACAGCAATACAGATTAAGCATCCATCACAGGCCAGGGTTAATCCCCGAGTGTCATCACAGAGTTAAATAAAGCGTAAACAAGCGAATATAGTAGGTACAAGTATCAATCAGTATGTATTAATATCAACCAGTAAATCTAAACATAAAAAAGTATTTAAAAATATCAACCAGCAGATGTAAGGATCAACCAGTATTTATAAATAACAACCAGTAGATATTACGATTAATCAGTAATTATACAATCAGTAAATCAACAGATCAACCAGTATGGCAAAGAATCAATAGACTGACGAGGTTCTCACGTCACATGGTCTAGACACTCGCGTACTACCTGACTTAGAAGCCTGGATAAGCATTGTTCTCATCTGATCCACTAACTCGACTAACTGGGTGTGAACCGTCTCTTCCCCTTCAATGCTCTGCCATTTTCCAACCTGGGGAAGGAAAAAAACCCAAAAAGAATTAAGAAACAGCAAAGAACTTGGAGACACAAGTAATAGAAAAAAAGAATTAAAAACAAAGCTTATTAAGGGAAAGAACACCGCTAATTACTGCCATTTATATGAAAATTACAGGGTTTGGCTCCCTTTCTGCTATATAAAATAAATCAATTAATTAGTACTAAATGATTAAATCCATACATACATCCACATCTCTCATTAAATAGCAATTGTTCCCCTTATTTCCACACCAATAAAAATAATAAATGACCAACAATTAAATTAACTAACTGGTTATTTATTTTATTAATTTATATCTTGCCAGGGTCAATGAATAATTGCGCAAAGTTTTAACTGGATCCAAGAATGGGAAATAGGAGGAAAAAAAACATGTTGAAACTTTTCACGAGACAGACAGACAGAGTCAGTTGGTATAACCTTTGCAAAAAAACAAAACAAACTTGAACCAAACGAGGAATACACTACATAAAAGTCTTTAAAAAAGGCTTCGACCATATGACGAAAATGCCACCTATGTTGCATCATTCACAACCAATCGCTAAACTCTTCCCAGCGTCACCATAGAAACACACACACACACACACGCACTCCATAACTATGGGGAACTGTGTACTGGAAAGCGCTCCCAACTGACTGTGGAGGGGGGGGGGGGTCAACACAAGCGTCATATAAACACCCTTAAGAGCTCCCTCAGGGAGCATAACATTGACACTCAAGACTAGGAAACGCTCGCTCTCGATCGTTCCTCATGGAGTGAAGCCGTGAATTTCAAGGTATGAGGCGAGAGGATCGGCTGTCAGCAAAGAACGCCCACAGCTCTAACTACAAGCAAAAACACAAAAACAAAATTCTTTTAAAAAAAAAAAGACTTATATTTAGTGTGGTTGTATCAATTAGTTTGGATCAGTCATGTCATTCAATTTGTAATAGACCTAGACCAACAACAATAAATATGTGCGATTAGAAATATTTTTTTAACAATAGTTTTTATTTAGCGCAAGTTCATGCTTTTAGAGTTCTCAATACGCTATGATCATATCACTTGTCTGGACCACTTAGGGGTAGGGGAGAAAGAGGTGGGTATGTGGGGGTGGGATCACATTTTTAATGCATTTTTTTTAAAAAGTTGACCGACCTGAAATTCTAAGTTATGGGCTAAAGCCTTCTCAGCTTCGCAAGCCAACACAGAAACTACTTTGCTAGAGAAGAGCTCATGAACATGGGAGATTGTTTAGTTATCTATTGTTTCTATAGTCTCGTGTGTGTTCACTAAACCTCAGACGACGACATTGAATGGGGATTAATTCAGCTGATACCACCAATTCAATCAAGTACAATATATTTTCCTTGTTCGAGACACCAAACAAAATATTTAATTATCAATAGTTAATTAACTAATTTTTTTTTGTCATTGATTCTCGTGTTGTCAGGTAAAAGAAATAACTGTGCGCAATTTCAACTTGATCCCGAGATTGGGTTAGGCGGCCGGCTTAGGGAGAAATAACATGCACATACTTTTTACCAGACAAACAGACAGATAGGGTTAGTTGATATAAGCTTGGTAAAAAAGGATGCGTAAAGAAGCAGACATATGTGCAGCAGACCAAACCTACCGAGGCCATTGGTGAGGCTAGCTAAAAAAAATGAGGATTGGATTCCACAGACGACTTCGAGTTCATTGGAAATGAAAATGTGCTCATCTTCAACAACAAAGGAAAAGCTATATGTCTACATTGCCTAGCTGTTAATCTTTCAAAGTGACTGTTGCGTATTTATGTTCTTGTTGTGTGTTGTGAACTGATCTGTTCTTTTGTGTCAACATGTCATGGTGTCAAGGTCAGCTTGTGTGTGTGTGTGCGTACTGTGTTATTGTGAACAGTTTTGTCATTCTTGTTCAATAAAGCCTAGGATCAAGACATGTCTTATTGTAGTGTCTCATTAGATTACTACAGTGAAATAACTGTATATCTGTTACCGTGTCAACTAGCGCTTATATTTAGCGTTGTCTCTGAGCTAGCACCTCTCTATAAGTGTCTATGTCAGCGGTTCTCAACCTTTTATGCTCGGCGACACCTTTTTACTATCCCCCACTTTTGCCGTGACCCCCCCCCCCCCCACACACACATACAGCAATAGAAGAATAGACAATAACAATCCATATTTTCGATGGTCTTTGGCGACCCTTAGCAAATCGTCAATCGACCCCTAAGGGGGTCGCGATCCACAGGTTGAGAACCCCTGGTCTATGTAAGACAAGTGTCTATGTAAGACAAGTGTCTATGTAAGACAACAAGTGTCTATGTAAGACAACAAGTGTCTATTATGTAAGACAACAAGTGTCTATGTAAGACAACAAGTGTCTATGTAAGACAAGTGTCTATGTAACACAACAAGTGTCTATGTAAGATGAATAGCTCAAACTCATTACAGGATTTACATAGAATTATGGGAACATTACCAGGCTGGGCGTACAAGGCAATGACCTCATCGATCGGGTTGATTCAATACGCCTGCCGGACATTGACTATGTCCCTGGGTCAATGTGATAAATAGTTCTGGTATTAGACTCAACGATTGATAGGGTCTCTGGTCTCCAGTGTGCCACGTGACTCACGTGACTATGACAGTAGTTTATAACCCACTGGAATCTATTAAACCTTAATAAGACCTTTCGGTACAGGGTGGTGGGCGGGGAAGTGTCACAATAACCTTTTCAAAATGGAGTGAGGTGACATACAAATAGTGTGAATCCTCCCGATCTACTACGTTTGAATAAGCGACGAGGTACCAATAGACATTTGGACAAATTTAACATTCCTAAATTATCAAATTAACAGTCGACTGAATGATAAGCTCGGTTAAATAAATCTGTGAAATAAGGTCTGCATGATTTGTCTGTAAGATTAAGTCTTACAGTATAGGTCTGCATTAAAACAACTCTTTACGGTAAGGTCCCCAAGGTCTGCATGATTTTTCTGAAAGATTAAGTCTTACAGTATAGGTCTGCATTAAAACAACTCTTTAAAATAAGGTCTGCTAGATTAGTCTGTAAGATAAAGTCTAATAGATTTAGTCGAAATAATAGTACGTCTGTAAGATAAGTCTGTTAATTAAGTTTGTAAACAAAGTGTAAGATTAAGTCTGTAACATGAAGTCTGTAAGATAAGTCTGTTAAATAAGTGTAAGATAAAGTCAGCAAGATAAGTCTTATCTTATCTTATATAATACAGACGTTACTTCAAAAAAGAAGATGATTACGTCCTACGCGTCATGCATTTAGTCATGCATATTAACCAATGACTTAAATTCTGCCAAGTCACTGGTTTTTCTGGCTAGCTCAGGCAACCCATTCCATGCTCTAATAGCACTAGGAAAGAAGGAGTATTTGTACAAATTTGTCCTAGCAGGACAGGAATGTGCAGACCTGTTAAAAAAGGGTACGATAAAATTAGTAAGATAAGGCTGTAAGATAAGTCTGTTAGATAAATGTAATTTAAAGTTTGTAAGAAAATTCTGTAAGATAATTCTTTAAGATAATTCTGTAAGATAAGTCTGTAAGAGGAAGCTAAAACCCTAAAACTTCTTCATGTTCATTTAAGTTTAAGAAACAGACTTTTAGCAACAGTTGCTACCTTCACGTGGACATATAAATCAGAAGCAATCAACATTTGACTAGCCAATCAACATGTGACTAGCCAATCAACACGTGACTAGCCAATCAACATGTGACTAGCCAATCAACATGTGACTAGCCAATCAACATGTGACTAGCCAATCAACATGTGAATAGCAAATCAACATGTGACTAGCCAACCAGTGAACATGAAATACCAGCAGTAAAGTTGATCAAAGAAATTATGAAACCATAAGCTCTTTTCTGTACGATGCAAGGTTAGGACAGGACGTAGCTAGGGCAGGAAGTAGCTAGGGCAGGAAGTAGCTAGGGCAGGAAGTAGCTAGGACAGGAAGTCGCTAGGGCTGGATGAGCTCATGCCTTTGCTAATGTTCGTGGTTGATTTTAGCTGTATATTTGAAGAGCTGATCAAATGTTGGGGGCTGTTTTTAACTGTGTATATTTGAAAAGCTGATCAAATGTTGGGGGCTGTTTTGAACTGTGTATAATTGAAGAGCTGACCAAATGTTGGGGGCTGTTTTTAATTGTGTATATTTGAAGAGCTGGTAAAATGTTGGTGATATCTGAATATTCCCGTAAGGGTAAGAGATGGCCTTGAACGTCACTGAAAGAGAAAGATGTTCGTGTTATCTAAGATATACATAAGCTCATCATTGATGGGGAAGCAAGGATGTCATTCATCATGGCTGTGAAGGCAAGGATATAATTCTTTATGGCTGGGAAGGCTGTTATTGCGTATGGCCTGAGAGGCATGGATACCATTCTTAATGGCTGTGAAGGAATGATGTCATTCTTTTTGGATGGGAAGGAAGGATATAATTGTTTATGGCTGGGAAGGAAATG
Organism: Biomphalaria pfeifferi; assembly: GCA_030265305.1. Taxonomy (NCBI): domain Eukaryota; kingdom Metazoa; phylum Mollusca; class Gastropoda; family Planorbidae; genus Biomphalaria; species Biomphalaria pfeifferi. Next base: position 349,968 of record JASAOG010000107.1, on the reverse strand, counting down.
ATGTCATTCTTTTTGACTGGGAAGGAAATGATGTCATTCTTTATGGCTGGGAAGGAAATGATGTCATTCTTTATGGCTGGGAAGGAAATGATGTCATTCTTTATGGCTGGGAATGAAAATGATGTCATTCTTTATGGCTGGGAAGGAAAGATGTCATTCTTTATGGCTGGGAAGGAAATGATGTCATTCTTTATGGCTGGGAAGGAAATGATGTAATTCTTTATGGCTGGGAAGGAAATGATGTCATTCTTTATGGCTGGAGAGGGGGGAAAGATGCTGCTGTTCATGGCTGGGAAATGAGCTAGAGAGGGAGGTGCGTGACAGTGACAGATGTCCAGTAATTTTGTTGACATTGTGGCCACTGGGTCAGGAGAACGGAGACATGCAAACAATCTTTTGGTCTCAATCAATAAATTCAAATGCTCTGCCTTTCGTTTCACCCCACCCCCTTCCCTGTTTTACTCAGCCTTCAAGCCCCCCCCCCCCCCGTTCTAAATGCAGTCGAACCTTGTTAATGATATCAGGTCAACATCAATTGGAGATCAGGTACCATTGTGATCCACTGGTGAACTCCTGCTATCTGCGGCTCCACCCATTCCCCACGTCTCCATATCTCATGGCACACGATAACATGGGCTCCCCCCCCCCCCCCCCCCGCCAACAACATCCTCTATTCACGCTGTCTCCGCTCTCCCTCTTTTAGCTCGTCCAGTAGAACCAGAGGCCGTTTTTTTTTCGCGACATCGATTAAAGCCCCTGTCTTCTCGGTCTGGGTATAAATCTTTCCACAACATACTATCTGTGTAACAGTTGGTTTTAAAGCATTACCAATTATAGTTTATAGAACTGTTGGAAGAAAAATGACGCGGGTACAATACACCCAACTCAATTAAAAACATTTACTGTTTTTTTCCAACAGATTTTCAGCCAAAAATGTTTTTGAAAAGCCCAATACAAAACAGGTCTTTACAAGGGATCCAACTCAAGACTTTCTACTTGGAGTACTAAAATTATGAACTGAAACAAATGTAATCTAAAACTTGTGTATATGTATTTATACATCAACGTTTGCTGACGTCTTCTTGAACATAAATTGTTCAATATGAACATAAGTCAAGAAGATAGTTCATGGATATATTTGAGTGCATCGATCAATCTAAATGGTTAGTGGTCGGGTTGTGCAGTGTCTTTTGGCTAGTACTGTGAAACAAAAAATGCATGAACGACAAACAAGCTGACCAACAGTCCAGATAAAAAAAAATTATGTCAAGCAAAAAACAATTTTGACCGTTGGTAGTACAATCAATTTATCAATTAATCAATACATAACTATTAAACTACTGGTTACCAGATAATAATTGCTTCAGAATTTCGGACATAGAGAACTTTTGCAGGACATGTCCGGCTGAAAAAGTCGCGCGACAATAACATGTAGGCGGAGACAAAGAAAACGCCAAAAGTGAAGTTCTGATCTAACCGATACACCGTACTTCTTGGAGGAGCTCTGGACAGTAAGCACCAGCTGGGACGAGGTTGTAAACATTGCCCTGGGTAGACAGCTTCCCGGAGTTCCCGCCCAATGCACCAAACGTCGCGGGAGGATCTAAGCATGTCAGTATAATAACATCAACTTAATTATGCATTATCTAAGCACTTTAATAGCTAACAAAGAATGAAAACACAAACCAAGGTTTGCAAAACAAACACACAAAACGATATGTACTGCTGTGTACTGCATGGAAATTCTTAGCCCCCCCCCCCTTTAGTTAAAGAAAACACAAACCAAGGTTTGCCTATAGGCTAACTGTTGTTACCGGTTGTAAGCTTTTAGCACCAGACTGCTGGTAGACAACTAAACCGTTGTAGGCGTAATGTATCTTAACTAATAAAACTTAAAATCACTCGAATAACTTACTTTTGTGAATACAACATAAATAGAACTTTATTTATAATATAAACAAAAGCAAGTTCAAATGAGATGAAACAACAGTAGTAGACTTTAGTAATAATATTCTTTAACAAAATCTAACTCACTACAGTAACACAACCTTTCAGTCTCACGTTCTGGAGTCGTCTCCCCTAACTAAAACCAAGTGAGGACATTGCCACCTATGTTGCATCATTCACAACCAATAGTTTACATCTTCCCACCGTCACCATAGAAACACACACACACACGCATTCCATAACACCAACCAAACAAAACGATAACAAACTTTTAACTGCTGCGCACTGCCTGGGCATCAATAGCCACCACAGACAAAGGGGAAGACAACCCGGTACTTACTGCTGCACTCTCCATCGACATGGCCAGTTTCTCCCCGAAGTTCTCCATGACCTTGATTCTCTCCTCCAGTTCCCTCGTGGTGGACTCCAGTTCCCCCACTTCCAGCTTCAAGGGGCCAGAGAAGTTCCCCTGGGCCAGTTCACGATGAAAGCGAGCTTGAAGGAGACAGTGAGAGAGATACAGCGAGTAAAATTTGACGCGTGTGACTGGAACAAATTATTGTGGGGGTATTTAAACGACGAAGGCTAAGAAAGTTATGTATTAGTTTGTGTTTTGAGCTGAATTGTGGATCTACAAGTCCAAAATGTCTGCCAATGAAATTAGACCAGAATACAGTGAGCATATTAAAGTAGCATAAAGACTAACGTAACTTAACGGTACTCAACAAAGTGTCCCATTTTATTTAAATAAGAAACAATTCTGCATGTTTCTTAAATTGTTGTTGTGAAAGAAATAACCAAAAGTCTTGATACAGTGATCAGAAACGTAATTTTGCCCATGTTAATAATATCTTGTCTTATGAAATACAGACGTTACTTTAAAATAGAAGATGATTACTTCCTAGGCATGCTCCTAGGCCAATCTAATGCATGTTAACCAATGACGTAAATTCTGCAAAGTCAATGATATTCCTGGCTGACTCAGGCAACCCATTCCAAGCTCTGATAGCACTAGGAAGGATACCTTACATTGTGTGCAGGTTTGGTAGCCCAAGCTATTTAACCTAAAATGTGCATTTGTTTTTTTCTAAACTTATGTGAGCTGTGTGTGTGTGTGAGCTGTTTGTGTGTGTGTGTGTGTGTGTATGTGTGAGCTGTGTGTGTGTGTGTGTGTGTGAGAGAGAGAGCTGTGTGTGTGTGAGCTGTGTGTGTGTGTGTGTCAGTCAGTTTGGTAAAAATCTTGTACACGTTATTTCTCCCAATTCCCATTCTCGGATTAAATTGACAAAAAAAACACAGGAATCAATATAAATAAAAAAAAACCCAGCGAAATAAAAAATAATAAAACAATCAGTAAATCATTTAGTCGCAATTTATTGATTTTGTTTTATATTCAAAAGCACTAAGATGATTAATCTAAGCTTGTATAAAGAATTAGGGCGTTCGTAAAAAATATTTAAGCTATAGACTTTTTTTTTTTTAAAATTTGGGATCCTCTGAGCGCCTCTGAGTCCAACCATTTCCTATTATTAGTTGGGGGAAAGGTGGTTGGTCGTTTGTGCTAGCCATATGAGTCGTGCGTTGTCTAACTATCAACTATCAGGCCTTTACTATTTTCTGTTTTGAAAGAAACATTTCATGTAGAAACATTTGATGTAGAAACATTTGATGTAGAAACATTTGATGTAGAAACATTTGATGTAGAAACATTTCATGTAGAAACATTTGATGTAGAAACATTTCATGTAGAAACATTTGATGTAGAAACATTTCAGGTAAAAACATTTGATGTAGAGACATTCCATGTAGAAACATTCCATGTAGAAACATTTCATGTAGAAACATTTCATGTAGAAACACTTCATGTAGAAACATTCAATGTAGAAACATTTCATGTAGAAACATTTCGTGTAGAAACATTTCATGTAGAGACATTTGATATAGAGACATTTCATGTAGAAAGATTTCATGTAGAGACATTTCATGTAGAAAGATTTCATGTAGAAACATTTCAAGTAGAGACATTTCATGTAGAAACATTTCATGTAGAAACATTTGACGCAGAAAGATTTCATGTAGAAACATTTGACGCAGAAAGATTTGATGTAGAAAGATTTTTTATGTCGAAACATTTCATGTAGAAACATTTCACTAGAAACATTTCATGTAGAAACATTTCATGTAGAAACATTTCATGTAGAAACATTTCACGTAGAAACATTTGATGTAGAAACATTTCATGTAGAAACATTTCATGTAAAAACATTTGATGTAGAAAATTTCATCCAGAAAGATTTGATGTAGAAACATTTCATGCAGAAAGATTTAATGTAGAAACATTTGATGTAGAAACTATTGATGTAGAAGCATTTCATGTAGACAAATTTCATCCAGAAAGATTTGATGTAGAAACATTTCATGCAGAAAGATTTAATGTAGAAACATTCGATGTAGGATTAATGTAAAGAGATCTGTTGTATAAATAATTGATGTATAAATAATTGATGTATAAATATTTGATGTATTTATATTTGATGTATAAACATTTGATGTATAAAAATTTGATGTATAAATATTTGATGTAAAAATATTTGATGTACAAATATTTTATGTATAAACATTTGATATATAAATATTTGATGTATAAACATTTGATGTATAAATATTTGATGTATAAATATATGATGTATAAATATTTGATGTTAAAATATTTGATGTATAAATATTTGATGTATACATTCTAAGTCTGCTCTTGTCTACTCACCCATTTCTGCTGCGTGCTCATCTCGGACTTTAGAAAGTTTCTCCTTGACCTTCTGAACCTCCTCCTGGACTGCTCCATACTCCATTTCCTTCTGTTGTAAATTTTCTAACAGTTGAGTATTGGCTCTCTCCAGTCTAAAAAACAAGCAATAGAAAAAAAGAATACTTTTTAAAAACAAAGCTTATCTAAGAGGATGAGCCGCTAAGAACTTGCATTTATCATAAAATTACGGGGTTTATCTCATGTCTGAACAGCAATTTAAACATTTAAAAGACAAGTGAAATTGACATATATGGAAATAAAAGTCCCCATTTCAGACGATCTATAGAGCAGATGATGTTAGGGTCACGGTGAGAGTGGCGTGTGGCCAGCACAACGACCAATAGCCTTTACTTTCCACAACTAATGGAAAGTACTCATTAGAGTTGAGTGGACTCAGGGGCGCCCTAAAAATCTTTAAGTTCAAAATCAGTCCTCACCAAGATTCAAACCTGAGACCCCTCATCTCGGAAGCCAACCGCTTTACTACTCAGCCATTACTCAACATAAAGTTTTTAAAAAGTGGTAGGCCTATATCAAGGACATTCAGTATTTTCCTACACCCGCTTCGCGTATAACAATTACATAGTAAGACCATTAGAGGGACTATTAATCTAAAGCATTCATATCTAGTAAATTCTAGATCTCTGATAACCTGTCCCCCCAAGAACACAACAGTTCCTACTCTACAGATTCATGTCCCATCCGCTTAATTACATTTTTAAATAACGTACTCTTTATAAATAAGGATGTATTGTATGGTTCAAAATGCAAAGACCACACTAGAAGTTATCTGCGTTCCTTGGGATATAGGACATTACCAGGTGAAACGTCTATGGAAAGAAACAGCCGGAAAACTTTTACAAAGGCCGCGCTATACATATGAAACCGAATAGAAAACTTCAAGAGCATAAAGCGAAAATAGAAACCCTCGTTAGAAAGCGAGATTTGTCTACGGTAAATGTTACAAAATATGTAGGGCACAGCTGGGTCTGAGCGAGACCCACAGTATAACAAATGGTCTCGGACTGACCAAGAGAAATACTGAGCTTTTCTTTAACCTATAACTTCGAAGACATACTAATGACAGATTCATTTAGAAGGCTGCAATCTTATTTATTATTCTTTATTTTTTTTAATTGAAAATTAATTTTTTGATTTGATATCGAATGAGGGAAATAACTTGTAGATTATTGATAGATATAGTTTTAAGGGCGGAGTTCTTCCCCTTTAGAAAGACTAAGACCAAGACTGCTTTATTGATCCTTACGGAAATTTTTGTGATTACAAGTGATGACCTTTTGACTCCAAAACCAAATTTTACAGTGGAGCGTTCGCTCTAGCCGAGTAATTAAAATAGCGTAGCGTAGAGACGTAAAGTTTACGACAACTTAAAAGAGCGCAGTGCAAGACACAGCGTTGACCGGATTATTGATTAAATCTTGATTAATGTAACATTTTTCTAATCGCTATCGAGTGGCAGCGGAAGGCGCAGCCTGGACTATCTTCCAGAACAGATGTTCTGTTTGATAACGAACGGTGCGGCAATCAGCCCTGGGTCAGAGAATAACCAGTGGTTACCTGGTTGAACCCAGGGCTGGGACTTCATCCTTTTATCTTTCTCACCAGATGGCGCATTCAGCTACTTAGAATCAGATTTAGATGCGCATTCATCTATTCAGAATTGGAATGTACAGATCACACTCCGCGCAAGGTTACATCAGCACATCGTTTTCAAAGGTATAGTCTTTAATGATTTAATGAAAATATAAAAAGAATCTTAAAATTTTATAATGAACATGAAAAAGGAAAGTGTTAAGGTGGGGGGGGGGGGGGAGGATAATTGATATGTAAAACATGGGGGGAAGGGGGATAGTTGATAGGTATAACATGGGGGAAAATAGTTGATAGGTAAAACAGGAATGCAGTCAAATGCGTAAAATAATATCTTAAGTTAGCATAAATGATTCCTAACTAGATAACTAGATTTCGACTTGTGTGAGGCGTATGGCGCCTTATAGATATTTGAGGGAGGCGTATGGCGCCCTATAGGTATTTGAGTGAGGGGTTACAGGGGTATGGCGTCCAATAGATATTTGAGTGAGGGGTATGGCGCCCTACAGATACATTCTTAGTGTTGAATTGAAGTCGAGCAAGCAAGGGGGCGGGAAATGAGACGTACTTATGAATTGATTTATTTAACAGGAGTATTGTAAAAAATGTGTGTGTGTGTGTGTGTGTGTGTGTGTGAGAGAGAGAGAGAGAGAGAGAGAGAGAGAGAGAGAGAGAGGGAGAAGAAAGCGAAGCAGAAAGGGAGAGAAATAGTGAGGGAGAGATAAAGAGAAAATTGACCTAAACAATTCAGAACAGCTTAGCGTAACGCCAAGTCATCTATCGCCCCCAAGAAACTATCTGCACATCACGAAGCCCACTGCACTCTAGAGACATCTTTAAGTACATACAAACTGAGATCGATTTAACCTTCCGCTGCATAGTAGTTCAGTGTTTAAACACCTGACGACATTTCCAACCTCAGCTCAAAGAGTTTAATCCACAACCAACTAATGTCTACAATCTTCTCTCTTCTTGTTAACAGTAGACGAACAAAACACTCGCTGCTTGGAATTGGAGAATCTCACAGCATAGAGCCAATAGAGCCAATGGAGCCAATAAAGCCAATGGAGCCAATAAAGCCAATGGAGCCAATAGAGCCAATGGAAGGAACGCCATCGTTCACATTTGCCTCATGCTGCTTCTAGACAAAGTCTCTTGCTAAACAAAGAGATCTATCAAGTAGTTCGTTTTTACATTTCCTCTATTCAGCTTGCACATTCATATGCAAATCATCAAAATTTATGAAACCTAGAAGCTGGACATGGTTTTCGAAAACTTCTCTAACGATTTCCCAACAAATTTAACAGTTGTGACGTATACTTTGGGATAAGAATTGACTAGATTACTAGCTATCATCATCTTCTTTTTTCGTCTCTCTTTCTCCATCTCTCTTTTTCTCGCTGTCTCACGCTTCTCTTTTTTTTTTCTTTATTTCTCTTTCTCTCTCTTTGTCTTCCACACAATCATTGTTTACGTAGTGACTAACTCATTTACTTGAAAACATAAGCACCTACGCTCAAACAACGACCCTGTTCCGACCAATTGCCAACTATTGATTGTCCATTTACAGAAAAAGGATAGGAAAAAAAAAACAGAGGATAAATTTAGAGTTGACAGCACGAGAGAACCTCCACAATCCAGCTGTCTCTCCCACCCCACCCCTCACAGGGAGCTGTCAACTCCGTAAAGCTTAAAAGAAAAAATAGGTCACGAATGAACATAGTGGCATCAAGCGAAGAAACCCAACCAAAAAAAATATAAAAAAACACAGCAACAAGTAATAGAAAAAAGAAAACTTTTCAAAATCAAAGCTTATTTAAAGGAAAGAACCGCTAATTACTGCCATTTACAAAAAAATTGCATGGTTTAGCTCCCTTTCTGCTATATAAAACAAAATTATTTAATTAGTACTAAATGATTAAGTGGTTAATTTTTGGAATGATTCGTATGTAGTCTCCTTAATACATGAGGCTCTGGACTCGATTGATTTCTTATTATACTAGGATATGCCTATTTTGATTGACCAAACGGCAGATTTTAATCGCCCTGATCTACTGTTTATTAATAACAAGAAAAAAAAATCCCTTCTACTAATGACATCACTATACCGCTGTCTCATAATATAAGAAAAACTGAAATGGAAAAACAAAGAAATTATGGGAACCTAGGCTTGGAGATTGTTTATGGAAGTTATATAAAATAACAATATCTCCTGGTGTTATATCAACCGAGGGGATAACGATACCTGGTCTCACAGATACCTTCAAGGCGTTAACATTTCTAGGAATATTCTCGTCTGAAATTGTCATGTGCATCGAACTTGGAACTCTAAGGCCAGCATTAAGCGAACAAGAGCTCCCTTCCACTGGCCTGAAGTGGGCGGTGTGTTCCTCCTTCACACCACTCTATCTGACCGGGAGGGGGGGTTAGACTCGGGGTTGAACTCGAAGTTTAGTTTTGCGTTCACTTCCGGGTGGACACGGACACTCCGGACTCGCGGACTCCACACCACCAGCAAGTTTCTCAGTGAACTATGTTAAGCGGACTGCAATACATTTTGTTTCTCTCTTACAAAGCTCCACCCTGGCAGTGCCAGAGAATGAATATTACTTCGTTTTCCCCATAACAATAATAATCTTTAATATTCTTTATTATCCATAAGGAACTTTGTCTTACAGTTTAGGCATTAAACTAAACAAAACATTATAACTATTTATTTACAACAGATCCACTTTAAAGTGAATTGTTTTTATCGGATAGTTAACTTTTATTAAATGATTTGATTGCTCAGGAAACATAGGAGTATTTGTGTCTGTCTTTGTAATTGGTGTCTTGAGTCTGCCTTTGTAATCGGTGTATTGTGTCTCCTTTGTGATGTTACATTATAGTATTCATACATTCTGTAAACATAAAATAATCTAAACTGGGAATGCACTATAGTGATCCTAAAATATCGATTGAAGAGAATGCGGTAGTCAAGGGAAATTGACCGGAAGGGATGGATGTCGAATTGTACGTCTCGTCTCGTCATGCTTGAAAGATCTATGCTGGACATTGGACAACTGTCATGAATTATGTCACATCTTTCAGGTCAATGGCCGGAGAGGAGGAGAGAGCTAACAGACACTAACAGCTGCTCAATACTCACGCTGCAATGTTGGACTTGGTCAAGCACTCTTCGGTCACGCTCGTGCAGGTTTCTTCATCCCCAAGACTGACCTCTGACAGACGCTCTACGGGCGACGTGTCCTCCGGAGAGTCCCAGTAGGGCTGTAACGTCAGGGGCGGTGGGGGCACCCCTTTCCTGCCTCCTTCTGCCCTAGGGACGCCCCTTGGGACGCCTTTCTCAGCATGGTCTTCGCTGTCTTCTAAACATAAAAAGAGTTGAAAAAATGTGTGCAGTACAAGCTTCGGGATTAATCATCGATACACACACGTACACAAACAGATATAAACATGCACACACACAAACATACACATACAAACAAGCACACATATACACAAACACATAGAAACATAAACATACAAGCTTACACATACAAACACATACACACATACACAAACGCTTAGAAGCACTCACACTCAGTGGCGTAGCAACCATGGTGCGATTTGGGGGGGGGGGGGGATTCATTAGAACCACCCATGACTATATTGGTGGCCTAGAGAGCCATTCAAAGATAGTCATTTCTATATTGACAAAAGACGCACAAGCTCGGAGTCTCATGACAATATTACTGGTAAGAAACGGTAACGGACCTCATTCACCAATCGTAAACAAACAACATTTAGTCACGTGATTCTCTATCTCTTCTATACAAATTACGATCTAATTTTAATACACGAGGGCTATCACGTGATTAAATGTTGTTTGTTTAAGATTGGTGAATAAGGTCCATTGAATCCAGTGTTACGACACTAATCCAGTAAAAGGTGGTACATCCATTGAAATAACCTTTCGCCAATGTACTGATACACACAGCAGGAGGGGGGGGGGGGGCTCAATGTTTTTGTCACAATCTCTGTCTTCAAGTTTGTTCCAAAAAGGTGTGGGGGGAGGGGGCGCTATTCTTGAACTGAAACCAACTTGCACACACATGTACTCATAGATACACATATTTTTGTTTTATATACACAAGAAGTAAAGCACAAACTTTAAAAATATATATGTAAAAAAGAAAAGATTGACTAAATAATTATGAACTATAAAAAAAAATCTATGACAATAATTACATTCGTTATAAGTATTGCTAAATGCACAGCATTGAACAATATTTTAAATATAAGTCCATCTCACAGAATTTAGTATCTGTCTCAAACTAATGACTCTGTGGAAAAATCAGAAAGGCTTTAGCACACACGCACACCCAAGCTGAATAACAAAAGTACTCATGCATGTTAATGATCACGTGACTCGAGGGCAGACAACAGCTCACTGGGCAGACAACAAAAACTTTAATCAAATCTTTTGATCGCAAGTTCTCTCCCTTCCAATTGTGTAGCTGATCCAGAATTATCTTGGTGACACACAAACATACGCTAACAGATATAAACATGCACACACACACACACAAACACATACAAACGTACTATAAGGTCACTATTTTCTGAAATCACTGTGTGGTAATTTTTTTTAATGAGTGATTTCCTGATATTTAGTTTCATCAATAATCAGTCATATCATTATTCAGTCATATCATTATTCAGTCATATCGGTCTTCAGCCATATCGGTAATCAGCCATATCGGTATTCAGTCATATCATTATTCAGTCATATCGGCATTCCGTCATATCGGTATTCAACCATATCGGTATTCAGCCATATCAGTATTCAGCCATATCGGTATTCAGCCATATCGGTATTCAGCCAATAAGTAGAACTTATAATATCTTCTTTAAAAAAAAATGTTGCTGGTTTTTCTAAATACATATTGCAGTAACATTTCATTGCCACAGTTAACCCTAACCTGCACAAACCCATGGTCCTTAAGACGTACTTTACTTTATTACTAGTTCAGTTACAAAAGCCTTCACCAGTAAAGAGATCCTTTAAATTATTTAAATGAAAATATGCTTATAAATTTTTTTGAAAGGACAAGAAGGTTAGCTTATATCTTTCTCCAAATATGACAGGCTGTTTGATTTATTTAAGTTATTCAATGCATTTCTATGAAGCTTGATGAGGGTAGAGCCTCAACAAAAATCATGCCCAGGGCCTCCACTTATTTAAAACCGGCACTACTCAAAGGAACTACTTCTGACATGTGTAGAGAATTTGTTCCTCAGGGGGATGAATTGCTGTGTTCGATTTCTGCCAGACAATGTTTCAAACCAATGAGATGTTCTTACCAGAGACACTCAGATAGTAGTCATCATTCTCTTATCTGATCTAGACGATGATTGGTTATAATAAAATATTTTTTCCTGTATTCATATCTAGAAAAATAGTTTTAAACAGCATTAAGAACTGAGTTGGCTTAAACGTATATGAAAATAAAAATAATTTGTTTATAACTGAAAGGGAAATAAATATAAAAGAACATAGAAAACAAAACAAAAAAAAAACAAAGAAAAAAAAATACGGAAACTTAAACTAAGCTGAGTCATAATGAAAGAAAAGGTAAACAGTTTCAGAAAACTGAAACTGAAATAGAATTTCGATCTCGAAAACGAAAAACTGAAAGTGACAAACAAACAACTGGGTGACAAGCCGGTAGAATCAAAGTTAAAATAGAAACGACCACGCTGTGGTGACGAATCACACCAAGAGCTAGGACGTGATCAAGTTATCAAAAACGTCTATGAATATTGTCTCATGTCGCCAGTCAGTTGTAATAGATTAAGGTAAACATCAAGACTGGAACACAATATACAAGTGTTCATACTTTTGGAAAATTGGCAACCTTCGTGGTTCATGCTAGATCTTTCCCCTCCCCCTCTCTCTATCTTTCTCGCTCTCTCTCTTACAGATGTTAGATATAACAGCCAACAGCAGCAGCAACCAAAAAATAAACAAATACTAGAATTTTTTTAAAACCGAATTCTCAAGGGGGATCTGAAAGTTATACAGTACCTTCTGTTCAAGCATTAAGCATGCTAAGGTCAAAGTTCACACGTGTTAGTGTATTAGAGGATAAATGTGTTATTGAAATGAAAGCACGCGCGCGTGATGCGAACATGTAGAGGTGTATTATATTAAATATATTCAATTCTAGCACAAAGAAAATTGTGCAAAGTGCCATGTGCCAGGTAATGTGTTCATCTGTTGTCACATCTAACTCAGACACCATCAAGTCAGCGCCAAATAGCTTATATTTAATTTTAAAAAAGTGTTAGTTTCCCAGTCAGCGCCGGCGGGGAGCGTTAGGAAATGACATAAACGCCCTGGTAAACAGAGTGCTTGAAAACCCTTTACGAGCGTTGCTTCATGTTAAGAGTATAAGCTACCTCTTTCAGAACTCACCCGCTCAGAAAAAAAAAGTCACCCGCGCCGGCTCTAACTGCGTAAGAAGGAACACTAGGACAACGAGCGTGCAGAAGATGCGTTTTCATGACAAGGTGAGCCCCGCCCCCATCTTCTGACCTTCACTGAGCTTCGAGCTCAACTCTTGAGCTTCTCTGAAGATTGAGTTGGAGACATCATGGGCGAGTCCCTTCCTCAGCTCCCATTCGTGAAGCTTTCGAGCAAAATCTGCAGTTACCTTATACTCTGAAATATAGGAGACATCTTTGGTTAATCCTTAAGCCTCTTAAACCGACCCGATAGGATCTGAAGCCTCCAAAGGGACTGGTCTTTATCTGTGGGTGGGATATGAGGTCGAGAGGCGATTGAACTCAGCCTGGCTATCTATGAAGGGAGCTCGAGGTTCGACACCCGACACAGCAGAGTTGTGTTGAAAACGTTTTCCAAGATACACCCCTCTCCCCCCCCCCCCCCCCCCCACTGGTCCACCTATGAGATTGATTGGACCATAGCGTTCATAGCGCTCAGATGCTATAAGCTTTAAAATTGCACTATAAAAAAAAATAAAAAAATAGCTTCTTATACTGAATGAACAATATCTTTACCTGAAGCCGCTTTATGAGTAAATTTTTTTTTGAAGCTTCTAAAATTGATTTGACTTTATCCGAAGCCTCTGTAAAAGATTGGACTTTATTCGAATTCTTTTTTACAGACTTTACTCTGAAGCCTCTTTAACAGACTCGACTTACTTTATCCACAGCCCTAAAAAAAAATATTGTGAATCCGATTCGCTCTAAAACTGATTTGACGACATCGGTTTTTATCTTTAATGTATTGAATATTTTCGACGAATATTACATCTACTAATATAAAAATTACCTTCAAATTACACACAGCACAAACACATAAACAGGTAATTGTTTTGTGGATCTCGAAGTATGTCAAAGCCCAGAAAATACATTTCGCTGTAACACGATTCATTTCGTAAGTCATTTCGTAGCAAAAAAAATCTGACGCAATAATTCATCGTCCATGAATTACTGAAATACTTACATCTAATTGTTATAGTTTTTTTCCCCACCAAATCATGTCAATATCATCGAAACTAATCGTTATAGAACACCTGAACACTAGCATGCGACGTCATAACCCGTGGGCAGTTTAGACCAATAGTCCTTGATCACAGCTTCTACTCAAGCTTCTAGAGGTTGCCGGAACTCCGTTGTTTCTGTCTGATTTTAGCATCCTTCTCTTAGATCTGTTCACGCCTCTGGTGCGCACCTAGGCGTAGTAGCCGAGTTATAACATTGCGATAGACCTGTGACGTGTCAAGGAGCCATTGGTCTGAACTGGCCACAGGTTGCGACGTCGCAAGTCAGTGTTGAGGCCTTCTTTTAACGAATGGTCTCAATATCGCTGACTGAACTTCTTAATCAATCGAACAAGATTTGTTGAAATCAATATTTAGGAGCTTCCAGTGGGAAGCGTTGTCGAGAGGCTAAGTGCACTTGAACTAGAAGGGGTTTGTCTTGGCTACCTAGAAGGGGCTCAAGGCTCGACACCCGACTCGGGCAGAGTTGTGTTTACTGAGCGCCTAAAGGCAGCACGTTAAACCAACTCCCAGATAACCCGCCCCCCCCCCCCCCACTGGTCCACAAATGAGATTGGACCAAAGCACTCTGAGCATGCTTTAAAGTAGCGCTATACAAAAGCTATAATAATAATATAAATAAAAAAAGTGCACACGATTATATTATATTAAAAATTGAATTTGTCGGTTGCAGAAGTGTCCAGCCATTGCGTCACTGGAAAGGCGAAAAGAGGGGGGGGGGGGGTACGAACCGCACCGAGTGACACCGGCCCTTGTGACGCAGCTCGTGTTTAGCACACACAACACAAATCCAGGTATACTTACACACACACACACATCAAAGACTTGAAGAATGGAAAGGTGAGAGGAAAGTTGTGGCTGCAAAAATTTGACAAGTGGGAAGTTTATTTTTAAACTTGATATCACGTGATAACCTCACGATTGCGTGCAGGTCGTGTCACATATTTACATTTATATAAGATGTAGCGTCAGCATTGAATTTAAGTAAAACTTTGTTACCAAAAATGTACAAACTGGGAACTGTTAGACTTCTGTATGCATTAACCAGTTGTTTTTTTGTTTTTAAAGTATTCTACAACATATCTACGTTTACATAGAGTCACTGTGAAGACTAGTAACATATCTACGTTTACACAGAATCACTGTGAAGACTAGTAACATATCTACGTTTACACAGAGTCACTGCGAAGACTAGTAACATATCTACGTTTACATAGAGTCACTGTAAAGACTAGTAACATATCTACGTTTACACAGAGTCACTGTGTAGACTTGTAGCATATCTACGTTTACACAGAATCACTGTGAAGACTAGTAACATATCTACGTTTACACAGTCACTGCGAAGACTAGTAACATATCTACGTTTACACAGAGTCACTGTGAAGACTAGTAACATATCTATGTTTACACAGAGTCACTGCAAAGACTAGTAACATATCTACCTTTACACAGAGTCACTGTGAAGACTAGTAACATATCTACGTTTACACAGAGTCACTGTGAAGTCTAGTAACATATCTACGTTTACACAGAGTGACTGTGAAGACTAGTAACATATCTACGTTTACATAGAGTCACAGTGAAGACTAGTAACATATCTACATTTGCACAGAGTCACTGTGAAGACTAGTAACATATCTACGTTTACATAGAGTCACTGTAAAGACTAGTAACATATCTACGTTTACACAGAGTCACTGTGAAGACTTGTAACATATCTACGTTTACACAGAATCACTGTGAAGACTAGTAACATATCTACGTTTACACAGAGTCACTGTGAAGACTAGTAACATATCTATGTTTACACAGAGTCACTGCAAAGACTAGTAACATATCTACCTTTACACAGAGTCACTGTGAAGACTAGTAACATATCTACGTTTACACAGAGTCACTGTGAAGTCTAGTAACATATCTACGTTTACACAGAGTGACTGTGAAGACTAGTAACATATCTACGTTTACATAGAGTCACTGTGAAGACTAGTAACATATCTACATTTGCACAGAGTCACTGTGAAGACTAGTAACATATCTACGTTTACATAGAGTCACTGTAAAGACTAGTAACATATCTACGTTTACACAGAGTCACTGTGAAGACTTGTAACATATCTACGTTTACACAGAATCACTGTGAAGACTAGTAACATATCTACGTTTACACAGAGTCACTGCGAAGACTAGTAACATATCTACGTTTACACAGAGTCACCGTGAAGACTAGTAACATATCTACGTTTACACAGAGTCACTGTGAATGTTAGTTCGCGGTTGGGAAAGTTTGGTGTCATAGTGTAAGCTACACAAACTCTAAGGTCGAGGTCAGAATGATAAACAAGACTTATCTCTCTTACCTGCCAACGATGTCAGTGTGGGCGACTTGCAGCTCGAGTCAGCTTCAGATTGGCTGAGCCGCCCCTTGAGTTTCTCCAGTTTGGCTTCTCGTTCCAGTGTCCTGAGTCTCTCTTTCTCGATTCTCACTTTTTCTTTCTCTAGTTTCTGCTGCTCTCTCTCGACCTAGAAACAAACTAGCGATAAGGTCTGAGTTTCTTGGACTCAGCATACACGTACTTTTTGTGTTTCTGGTTTGGTTAAATTTGGAGGCGCGCTGGCTGAGCGGTAAAGTGCTTGGCTTCTGAACCGGACGTTTGGATCCTGGTGAAGACTGGGATTTTTAATTTCGGGATCTTTGGGCACCTTTGAGTCCACCCAGCTGGCTACATGACAACCTCGTTAACAGTGGGCCAAAGAAACAGATGACCTTTACATTATCTGCCCCATAGATCGCGAGGTCTGAAGGGGGAACTTTATTTTACTTACTTTTGGTCAAATATAGTTAATTCAATTTCAATAAACCTTTTCTTACACAAATTTGATTTAGTCAAACTAGGTTTAGTCAACTTTTACTTAACTATGTCAAATTGTATAAGTCTAGTCAACTTTCATTTAGCAAAGTTTCATAAAAGCCAATCTAGGTCTAGTCAATGTCTACTTAGTCAATCTTCAGTCAACATTTGCTTTAAGATTTTTTTTGTAGTCAAAATTTTAAAAATTTATTTTTGTTATTGTTTCATGCCATTCTTCCCCCCCCCCCTAATTACTAGGCGTAGTCAGTTTGTCTGTCAGTCCGTCTGTCTGGTTACTTGTTATTTTTCCCACTTCCCATTCTCGGATCAAGTTGAAACTTTACAAAATATTTCATTCTACCTAACTTAACGTTAATTAATTAATTTACGCTTATATGGCAGTAAATGTGGAATTCTTCCCAAAAGATACACTTCAGTGGTTTTTTTTTAAAGGATTTCTGCTTTTAAAATTTTTTTTTGCAACTCGCTGTAATTAAAACAAAAATAACGTCAGAGAATTCTCTATAACGCCAGCAATAAGACACATAAAAAGTTCGCTTTCTGAATGTTACGTCTGGTGTGTGATATGCGCTCTGGTCTAGTGTCACGATGGTCCAGTTTTCCAGTCCCTGGCATCTGTCGTTCCCTCACCGACCTGATCAAGGTCTGGGTGTATGACGTAATAATCTTTAGTTCTAAAGTGACGTCCGAAACAAGTACATCCTTAATCTTATTATGTTTAGTAATATAATTTTTATTTTAGCTCAGTCTCTGTTACATCGTAAATTACAAATTTTTGGTAGACTTAGACGACAGAATAGTAGCTTTTAATGAAATGGATATAAACATTCCATTAGACAACTTAGCAATTATAGACTTCCTCTTAAAAGTATTTTTAAAAAAAACATGATAATGTTCCATTGATTGTGATTGTAAACTGAAAACCAAGTCTATCTTAAAAAGTCTACTAAAATTGACGGTGATTTAGAAATTAAAGGTCACGTGACATATGAGGCGTGGTGGCTGAGCGGTAAAGCGCTTGGCTTCAGACCGGGGACCGGGGTTCGAATCCTGGGATTTTAATTTCGGGATCTTCGGGCGCCTCTGAGTCCACCCAGCTCTAATGGGTACCGGACATTAGTTAGGGAAAAGTAAAGGCATTGGTCGTTGTGCTGGCCACATGACACATTTATTAAACAGATGACCCTTACATCATCTGCCCTATAGACCACAAGGTCTGAAAGGGGAACTTTACTATATGTTCAATAATATGTAAAGCTCGTATGAGACACACCTGACAAAAACCATTGCTTTACTTGGATTTTTCCATTTTCCGACTAATGTGATATCTTCATTACAATTTTTTTTACAAATTAAAACTTTTAACAAAGTTTTTTTTTTATTTTAAATAATTTCTTTCGCACAGCGCTTATTTGATGTATCTAATCAATGAAAATCTTATCTTATCTCATCTTATATATTACAGACATTCTTTCAAAATATAAGATAAATACGTCATACACGTATTTATGTCTTAATAACGTCATGCTCAGCGATTGGTTTTCATGACTGATTAAGGCAACCCGTTCTCTCCTCTAATGACACAACTGAAATAGGAGCGGTTAAACGACTTAGTGCAAGTTTAATAAACATATTAGTTGACTTTCAGATCGTTCTAGTTCAATGATCTAAAAAAAGGATCAGATTTTATTTTTGAATTATTTGCTTTTGATTAATAGTAGACAAAGGACAAGAGATAGATTGTCACTTTATTAGTACATCTGTATACACTTAAGAACAGGTCACCTACAGGTCACAGGTCACATACAGGTCAGAGGTCACCTACAGGTCACCTACAGGTCAGAGGTCACCTACAGGACACAGGTCACCTACAGGTCACAGGTCCCCTACGTGTCACAGGTCACCAACAGGTCACAGGTCACCCAAAGGTCACATGTCACATACAGGTCAAACGTCATCTACAGATCATAGGTCACCTACAGATCACAGGTCACATACAGGTCACCTACAAGTCACAGCTCACCTACATGTCACAGGTCATCTACAGGTCACAGGTCATCTGCAGGTCACACGTCATCTACAAGTCACAGATCACCTACAGGTCACAGGTCACCTATAGTATATTTCGCGCATATAACGCGCAGATTCTACACCTTTCTTCAAAACGAAAGGCAGGTACAAATGAGCGGGGTATAAAATGTGCGGGGTATAAAATGACCGGGGTTTACCACAAGTATTTAACTTATAAACACAACGGAAGCTACGGACATACCGGTGTGTCTTTATACCTCCTATAGTTCGCTGTGTGGTTTTGAGATAGATGTACATTGGACAATTTTATGAACATCTCGTTCTAAAACTCAAGAAAACAAATAGTTTCGATGTACTTTAAGTACCGGTAGTTTACAGCAAGTCACGCTTTACCGATGCGGGGTATAGAAAGGTGTACGTTGTAGGATTTAGATTTTACTTATTTTGTAATTTGTGCGGGTTATACGTGTGTGCGGGTTATACGCGAGTGCGGGGGGGGATATATGTGCGAAAATACGGGTACATGTTACAACCAAACCAGGAAGTTTGGACGCTTCAAGAATACTCTGAACTTTAACCTTGTATAAACTAGTGTATATTTTCATTTGGCCTAAAAGGGCCCTTAAGAATGCTATATATATAATAACTAAATGAGCCTAAAGCTACAAGGTATCCAAATGTTTGACCACAGGCTTAAAAAAATTTCTGAAACACTGACAAAACTAGCTCTTTTATTAAGTGGTTGTCATAGACATTGAATTTATACAAAGAATTAAGTTATATAGAGACATCAAAAGTTGATAATAAATTTTTACTCCGACTTTGGTCGATTATTATATCTCATGCTATTTCTTGAACTGGCCTGCCAATCGTTAAAAACAAGAATAATAAAAAAGAGGTCGGATCTTGAACGGCCAATTTACAACTCTGCTATTTCCTGATCTTGCAGGCCACTTGTCGCTTGGGGGAATACAATATACATTTCCTAAATACACGCGACTCTATTGACACACTTAATTACCCCCCCCCCCTCTTTTCCCCAGCCTCTGTTCTTTCTTAGGCTGAGGCAACTGATTATCTATAAAACATTTTTGTTTCCTCGACATCAATCTCGAGGGATCGTCTCCAAGGATCGTCTCTAAGGATCGTCTCTAAGGATCATCTCTAAGGATCGTTCTAAGAATCGTTTCTAAGTATCGTTTCTAAGGATTGTCTCTAAGGATCGTCTCTAATGATCGTCACTAAGGATCGTCACTAAGGATCGTCTCTAAGGATCGTCACTAAGGATCGTCTCTAAGGATCGTCTCTAAGGATCGTCTCTAAGAATCGTCTCTAAGAATCGTCTCTAAAGATCGTCTCTAAGGATCGTCTCTAAGGATCGTCTCTAAGGATCGTCTCTAAGGATCGTCTCTATTGATCGTCTCTAAGGATCGTCACTTAGGATCGTTTGTAGGGTTTTTCTCTAAGGATCGTTCTAAGAATCGTCTCTAAGGTTCGTTTCTAAGGATCGTCTCTAAGCATCGTCTCTAATGATCGTCTCTAAGGATCGTCACTTAGGATCGTCTGTAGGGTTTTTCTCTAAGGATCGTTCTAAGAATCGTCTCTAAGGTTCGTTTCTAAGGATCGTCTCTAAGCATCGTCTCTAATGATCGTCTCTAAGGATCGTCACTTAGGATCGTCTGTAGGGTTTGTCTCTAAGGATCGTTCTAAGAATCGTCTCTAAGGTTCGTTTCTAAGGATCGTCTCTAAGGATAATCTCTAAGGATCGTCTCTAAGGATCGTCTCTAAGGATCGTCTCTAAGGATCGTCTCACCTTCTGAATGTCCTTTTCTCGTTGACGTTCCTCTCTCGAGCGTTTACTTTTCTGTCTTTCTTCCTTTCTGGCTTTGCTCAGTTTTCGCTCCATTTCCGGACTGGTGTCTCGCGCAGGGGCCGCTGGGCTTTTATACTTCATGCGTTCCCATTCCTACAAGCAAAGTGTAGAGTTAACCAATCAGATCGTTAGCATTAATAGTGGCAGAATTAGAATGCTTTTCACTGGCTTTAATATGGTACATATATATGTAAGTATGTGTGCATGTGTGTGTATGCTTGTGTGTGTGTGTACAGCATCCATTCATCCCAGTGGCGCTACAGCCCATGGAGGGCTCTGGCCTGTACAATGGAAGTGGTCTCTGGAGCTGTCAGCTGTACAATGAAAGTTGTCCCTGGAGCTGTCAGCTGTACAATGAAAGGGGTCCCTGGAGCTGTCAGCTGTACAATGAAAGTGGTCCCTGGAGCTGTCAGCTGTACAATGAAAGTTGTCCCTGGAGCTGTCAGCTGTACAATGAAAGTTGTCCCTGGAGCTGTCAGATGTACAATGGTAGTGGTCCCTGGAGCTGTCAGCTGTACAATGAAAGTTGTCCCTGGAGCTGTCAGCTGTACAATGAAAGGGGTCCCTGGAGCTGTCAGCTGTACAATGGAAGTTGTCCCTGGAGCTGTCAGATGTACAATGGAAGTGACGGTGAAGCTGTGCAATGGAAGCGACCGTGGAGCTAAGTTACGAAGGCATCGTTTTCACTGCCAAATAGGTAGCAATCACATTGCCCGGTTTTGTTTTCGACAAGAAGGGAGGTCGGGACGGATAGCGTGTGAAGGACTGTGTGTAGAAGATTGTGTGTTTTGGATCGTGTGTAGAGGATTGTGTGTTTTGGATCGTGTGTAGAGGATTGTGTGTTTTGGATCGTGTGTAGAGGATCGCGTCTGGAGAAACGTGTTTTGTCTCCACCTGTATGAGAGATATGAGGCATTACAGGGTACTGGGGGGGGGGGGGGCTAAGCCTTCCTGTCCTTTTACCCATTGGAGTTCAAGTCATGTGTTTCAGGCTAAGAAGCAAAAAAATAACACTAGAAACTTAAAGAAAGCCATGGGTACAAACTATCCTCTGAATTGACTGTTCAAGTCATGTGTTTCAGGCTAAGAAGCAAAGAAATAAGACTAGAAACTCAAAGATAGCCATGGGTACAAACTATCCTCTGAATAGACTGTTCAAGTCATGTGTTTCAGGCTAAGAAGCAAAGAAAAAAGACTAGAAACTCAAAGACAGCCATGGGTACAAACTATCCTCTGAATAGACTGTTCAAGTCATGTGTTTCAGGCTAAGAAGCAAAGAAATAAGACTAGAAACTCAAAGACTGCAGTAGGTACAAACTATCCTCTGAATAGACTGTTCCAAGCAAATATCAAATTCATCTTTATAAATTACGTGATAGCGTTTCACTCATCGTCACAATTACACAAATTGTGAATTTGTGTGTGTGTCTAACTTCGTGTTAATAACCAATGCAAATTCGCTGATGTTTGGTTTTGAGAGAAACTGAGAATTATCAAGGAGCTTTATGCCATTATAACTATTTTTTTCTCTTTTGTATTTTACCAAAGATTAGAAGTTGACAGGTTTTAAAAACTGGATCAAATGTGTTTCACGGTGATAAGATAGAAGCATGGAATTTCTAGTATCAAGCCAAAGTGCTAATAGATTTTAGAGTTCATGGTTACTATCATAGTTTAAGATAAAAAAAAAATATGCCAATATTTTGATAAATGAAACTGACCTGCATCTTTCTAGAAAAACTGTCAGTGATCCGCATTTGAATCTCCTCGACGTTGATGGTTGGCGCTCCTAAAACCTCCATTGACGTGTTGGACTCATCAACTGTGGCGGCGTCGGAGCTACTGTCAGGGACTGGGGAAGATGAAGTCTGCAATTACGGTCTTGGAGAGGAAATAAAAACCCATTTGACAAATTCGTCCGAAAATCTTTTAGAGAACGAAACAGAATGAAGTTTGCGCTTATAGCCATTTGGTTTCTGGTTTCTTCACAGACAAATGCTCACACGCGTAGGACTAAACATCTTTTTTTTTTTTTTTTGAAGTAACGTCTGATATGATAAGTCGTCGGTTTTCTTCGCTGATTCAGGCAACCAGTTCTATCCTTTAGCATTAAGAAAGAAGAGTCACTTGTATACATTTTTTTCTAACAAATGGAATAACAAATGTGTATCTTTGTGTTTATCTGAGTATTTTATTAGGTTTTGTTTTTCTATTTGTAAATTATGATTCAGTGTTTTATGTATTATCTATTTAATCTACTTTTTGTTTTATTCTTATGTCCATTTAGTGATTTTACTAATAGTGTTATCCTAATCAAATTGAATATTCGTTTCTAATAAATCCCATGGCTATATTTTGCGCCTGCTCTGGTTTCTTTGTTTTCTTGAGTTGAGGGGTCCCTAACAGATGAAGCATATTCTAATTTTGACATAACTAAGACCAGTAGGTCACAAGACAAGATCAGGATCTTTATTTCGGCAACTCTGGTCTCTCCTACACAAAGTTCACAGTGTTACGTATCTAGGCGTTGTTTTTTTTTTCTTTCTTTGACCTGTTGCGGTCGAGAGACGGGTAGGTTGTCCGCCCCTTGTGTAATAAGTTTTTTTTTATTCGTCAAGCCACACAGACAGTGACCGGTCCTTGACCTGTGTGTGTACCTCTGGTTGAAAGGAGGGTGTTTTTTTTTTCTTCTGTCTCTTTGAAGAGCGTTCTAGATCTGGGAAATTGATGACGTATTTGGTTCGAGAAATTCCTAGATTTGTCTTGAGATCGACGCGCGGTAGATTATATAAAGACCGCCCGCGTGACGTTAACGGACAGACATACGGAGACAGCCGTGAGACAGAATAGCGGAGACATTGCGCGACCCGTGCGTGGTATACCACTTGATCGTGTAAGTTAATATTTTGTTTCTTTTTTCCAAGGCCTTGCTTGCTTGTATTTGTAATTATATTTTCAAACTCTTGTATTGTAATATTTTTACATGCCATTTTTGTAAAAGGGTTTTGGTCAACACATCAATTCTGTATTGAGTAAATGTTTATTTTTCTTTCTTGTAACTTTATATTTGATTAAACATTAAGTTGATATTTTACCTTCCGATTTCTTGTGTCATTTTTTTTTTTGTTAATCATTGTAAGTCTTTGATTAAATTCAGACTTCTTATAAGTGACACAACTGCTATTCTATTGTCACGTTCCCCTAGGCAAGCCATTTAAAAGTAGAATTCAATTCGTAATACGTGACAAAAGAAGTTTGAGGGCTTTCGTCCCGGATATTTTTCTGAACCTATTTTCAGCTTACTTGAGTAATTTTGTAAAGGCGAAGTTGACTTTAACAAAATTTTTTTTTGTGTCAAAGAGTCGGAAGTAAAGTATCAATAGTATTGACCAAACTCTCTTAAGGTTTTTTTGTTGTACTGATTTTGTACTGTATATTTACATTGTATACATATTTTTGCTTGTAATAGTTGTTAGTTAGTCATGGATATTCAGGTTTTTCTTGCAAATCCCTCTGTGGAAGAGCTTGATGCTTTTACTAGGAAGGAACTGGTCCTTATTTCTAAACATTTAGGGTTAAAAATAAAATCAAATGCCCTTAAACAAGAAATCAGAGATAACATTGTAATCCATTATGTAGACGAGGAAGTGTTTTCTGAAGACCTTTTAGAAACCCTTAGACCCGATGAGGGTAAATCAGATTTAGAACTTCAGATAAAATTAAAACAAATGGAAATAGAAGCCCAGACGGCTAGAGAGCAGAGAGAAATTAAACAAAAAGAATTGGAGCTTGCAGCGGCTAGAGAGCAGAAAGAAATGGAAATAGAAGCCCAGAAGGAAATTAAACAAAAAGAATTAGAGCAGAAAGAAATGGAAATGAAATTACAAATAGAGTTAAAAAAATTAGAGTTAGCTGCTAATGTAAGACCAGATTCTTCCCCTGCCAGTCATACTGCTGAAGCAACAAAATTTTTGAAAATAATTCCACGCTTTAATGAAGCCACAATTGACAATTATTTTCCACAATTTGAACTTGCTGTGAAAAATTTTAATGTACCTGAAACTTTGTGGCCCACTTTGCTGCAAACAGTTTTGACTGGTAGAGCTGCAGAGGTATTTTGTTCTCTGACCATTGAACAACAAAAAGATTATAATGTTGTTAAGGCCTTAATTCTTAAGGCATATGAACTTGTTCCGGAAGCTTACCGAAAGCAGTTCAGGGATTGTCGCAAATCAGATGGCCAAACCCATGTAGAATTCCTGCGGGAAAAGGAGCGACGCTTTGAGAAATGGCTCACTTCCAGGGAAATCGGCACCGACTTTGCAAAATTCAAGAACCTAATGCTGATGGAAGAGTTCAAGAGTTGTGTGCGGCTGGACGTCCGTACGCATATAGCTGATCGTGGCGAGGAAGATGTGCACAAGGCTGCAGTGTTGGCAGACGATTATATAATATCACATCAATTTGCCAAGTATACGACGGATGTCAAGCCAAAACAAGTCAAACAGCCTGAGTCCATTGCTAGCAACTCCATCAAGAACAGCAGTACAAACGACAGAAAACCTACTACAAGTAAAGCTACTTGTTCCTACTGCAAACGAGAAGGCCATAAAATTGACGATTGCTGGAAATTGAGGAAGAGAAACGAAAAAGCTCCTTCAAAAGTCAGCGCTTGCACAGTACAGTGGTCGGCGAGGTTTACTCCATCATCATCAAGTCATATCAAGAATACCTCGACACCACCTGTTTCAAATGTATTGACTGTACAAGACTCTCCGAAAATGTCTCCACGATGTTCAAATGACTCAACAGTGAGTTCTTCAAATTCATCTTTACGATGTTCCAATGACTCAACCAAGAGTTTTTCAAATACATCAAGCCGATGTTCCAATGACTCAATCAAGAGTTTTTCAAATACATCAAGCCGATGTTCCAATGACTCAAACAAGAGTTTTTCAAATACATCAAGCCGATGTTCCAATGACTCAAACAAGAGTTTTTCAAATACATCAAGCCGATGTTCCAATGACTCAAACAAGAGTTTTTCAAATACATCAAGCCGATGTTCCAATGACTCAAACAAGAGTTTTTCAAATACATCAAGCCGATGTTCCAATGACTCAACCAAGAGTTTTTCAAATACATCATCCCGATGTTCCCATGACTCTATCCAGAGTTCCCATAATACATCACCCCGATGTTCCAATGACTCTATCCAGAGTTCCCATAATACATCACCCCGATGTTCCAATGACTCTATCAAGAGTTCCCATAAGACATCACCCCGATGTTCCAATGACTCCATCAAGAGTTCTCCAAATACATCCACAAGATGTTCTACTGACTCAAGAAAGAGTTTCTCCACTGCGTCTCCTAGAGATGTCAATGACTCCAGCGAGAGTTCGACCCAAGTCCAGTCTGCATCAACCAAAATTGATGTTTTATTAGAGGATTTTAAGCCTTTCATTTCGGAAGGATTTGTATCACTACCCGGTGATTCTACAAGTCTACGACCTATCACCATTTTGAGAGACACAGGTGCCTCACAATCGTTACTTTTAGAGGGTATCTTGCCCTTGTCTAAATCATCATCGACTGGGAAGAGCATCCTGTTACGAGGCGTAGAGCTTGGATGTATAGATGTGCCTCTACATCTAATCGACATAAAGTCAAATCTTATTACTGGACCGGTTGTTGTAGGTGTCCGACCAACATTACCATTGGAAGGCATCTCGTTGCTGTTAGGCAATGACTTAGCAGGTGGAAAGGTGATAGCCGAACCCATCGTCACTCAAACACCCGACTTATCTGCCACACCCGAGGAAGACCTAGAGTTATATCCAGCGTGTGCAGTAACAAGGGCAATGAGGTTGAAAGCATCTCAAGAAGAGAACGTCATCAAAGCCAACAGTAACCAAGATGATGTGGACTTGAGCACCACATTCTTTGCTTCTCTTGAAGAAGAACCAACGCCAAATTCTGAAAAGCCGGCATCAACTCGAAAACAGTTGATTGAGGACCAAAAGAAGGATTCAGAGCTCGCCAAACTCCGAGAAACCGCAATGACATCACAAGAGGCAGAGCTAGCATCAACGTGCTACTACATCCAAGATGATATGCTCTTCAGGAAATGGAAACCTCCAGACGCATCCAACGAAGAAGAATGGAGAATATGCCATCAAATCGTGTTACCAGAAAGATACCGAGCGTACATCATGAATCTGGCTCATGACACATCAATGTCAGGTCATCTCGGCATCCACAAGACGTACCACAAGATTATGTCACACTTCTTCTGGCCACGTTTGAAGAAAGATGTCATCCAGTACTGCCGATCCTGTCATGCCTGTCAGATGGTTGGCAAGCCAAATCAAAAGATCCCTGTTGCTCCTCTGAAGCCGATTCCAGCCTTTGAAGAACCTTTCAGCAGAGTACTTATTGACTGTGTTGGTCCTCTCCCAAGGACAAAAGCTGGCAACCAATACCTGTTGACCATTATGTGTGCTTCAACTCGTTTTCCTGAGGCTATTCCTCTAAGGAACATAAAAGCATCGAACATTGTAAAGGCCTTAATCCAGTTCTTTACTCTATTTGGTCTACCAAAGTCCATCCAATCGGACCAAGGAACGAATTTCACGGCCAATCTTTTCAAGCAAGTCATGACTCAGTTAGGCATCAAACACTGCATGTCGAGTGCGTATCATGCCGAGTCGCAAGGCGCTCTTGAGCGATTCCATCAGACTCTCAAGAACATGATCCGAACCTATTGCTTTGAGCACGAAAAAGACTGGGACGAAGGAATCCACATGCTGCTGTTTGCAACCCGTGAATCCGTCCAGGAATCGTTGGGATTCAGCCCTTTTGACTTAGTCTTTGGCCATTCGGTGCGCGGTCCCTTGAAATGCATAAAAGAGACTTTGTTGTCACCAACAGCCACTGAAGGACTTTTAGAATATGTAATTAAGTTTAAAACTAGACTTTATGATGCTTGTGTTCTGGCCAAAAATAACTTACAAAACACCCAATCCAGCATGAAACGCTGGTATGATAGAAAGGCCCGTGTTAGAGAATTTTCTCCCGGGGATAAGGTGCTTGTATTTTTGCCCATACCAGGTCAACCCTTGCAAGCCAGATATTTTGGTCCCTATGAAATTGAGACCAAAATTAGTGACCTCAATTACACAATCAAAACTCCTGACCGTAGGAAAAAGACTCAGTTATGTCATATAAACATGCTGAAGCCTTATGTATCTCGGCCAGATCACTCAGAGAAGAGTAATTGTGTTTTAAATACAGTCAAAAGTTGTTCAAATAGCCATGTTTCTCCTATTGATGATGATATTGTAAAGGAGAAATTTGGACAATACAAAATACCTAATTCTTTTGTATTACAGAATTTGGATGTAAAACTGTCTCATCTGTCTTCGACAGAAAGGCCAGTTATCATGAAACTCATTAATGAATTTAATGACATTTTTTCTGATGTACCAAAACAGACTAATGTTATAATGCATGATGTAGATGTTGGCGAGGCTACTCCAGTCAAGCAGCATCCTTACAGGGTCAACCCTGAAAAACTTGCCATACTTAGGTCAGAAATCAAGTATATGCTTGAAAATGACCTCATTGAACCAAGTTCCAGTAGCTGGAGCTCCCCATGTGTCTTGATACCTAAACAGGACAAGACTTATCGTTTTTGTACAGACTACCGTAAGGTAAATGCTGTAACAAAGACCGATTCGTTTCCTATCCCTAGGATAGACGATATCATAGATCGTATTGGTGACGCTAAGTACATCACCAAAATAGACCTACTTTCAGGTTATTGGCAGGTTCCCCTGACTGATAGGGCAAAGGAAATCTCCGCCTTTGTCACCCCTGATGGTCTGTACCAATACAAAGTGATGCCATTTGGCATGAAGAATGCTCCTGCCACTTTCCAGAGAATGATAAATGCCCTGCTTGCTGACATGGAGAATTGCCACGCATACATAGACGATGTAGTAATTTTTAGCCAAGATTTTTCTAGCCATTGTAAACAACTGCATTGTCTTTTTACTAAACTTTTACATGCAAAAATTACTGTAAACCTGAGTAAGAGTGATTTTTGCCAGGCTTCCATCCAATACTTAGGCCATATTGTAGGACAAGGCCAGGTGAAACCTGTAATGGCCAAAGTAGAAGCTATCCAAGCTTTCCCTATTCCTGCTGATCGGAAACAACTCCGAAGATTTTTGGGAATGTCTGGATATTATAGAAAGTTTTGCGAAAATTTTTCTATCATTGCCAGTCCTTTAACAAACCTCCTGAGAAAGAACGTCCGATTTACTTGGACGGATGAATGTCAGAAAGCCTTTAACCAAATTAAGCAGATATTATCTAGCTCCCCTATTTTGATGGCTCCTGACTTCGGAAAACCTTTTAGGTTAGCTATTGACGCCAGTGACACAGGTGTTGGGTCAGTCCTTTACCAAGAAGATAATTTCCAAGTAGAGCACCCTATTTGTTTCTTTTCCAAGAAATTTAATAGACATCAAAGAAATTATTCTACTGTGGAAAAAGAATGTCTTGGGTTGATTCTTTCTATACAACACTTTGATTTTTATATCAGTGGGTCCAGATGGCCACTGGTTGTATTTACTGACCACAATCCCCTTACATTTATCCACAAAATGTCTGGCAAGAATCAACGACTTCTCAGGTGGAGTTTATTTTTACAAGAGTACAACCTAGATCTTAAACACATAAAAGGCAGCGAAAATGTTATCGCTGATGCCTTATCTAGATTGTAAAAAGTATTTTGATGTATATTTTTTTTATATATATCATGATAAATACATTCTGTAATGTAAATATTTTTTTTTTAGTTCTAAAAAGATTTCCATTTCGTGGAAATGTAAACTTTTTATTTTTAGGAGGGAGGTGTTACGTATCTAGGCGTTGTTTTTTTTTTCTTTCTTTGACCTGTTGCGGTCGAGAGACGGGTAGGTTGTCCGCCCCTTGTGTAATAAGTTTTTTTTTATTCGTCAAGCCACACAGACAGTGACCGGTCCTTGACCTGTGTGTGTACCTCTGGTTGAAAGGAGGGTGTTTTTTTTTTCTTCTGTCTCTTTGAAGAGCGTTCTAGATCTGGGAAATTGATGACGTATTTGGTTCGAGAAATTCCTAGATTTGTCTTGAGATCGACGCGCGGTAGATTATATAAAGACCGCCCGCGTGACGTTAACGGACAGACATACGGAGACAGCCGTGAGACAGAATAGCGGAGACATTGCGCGACCCGTGCGTGGTATACCACTTGATCGTGTAAGTTAATATTTTGTTTCTTTTTTCCAAGGCCTTGCTTGCTTGTATTTGTAATTATATTTTCAAACTCTTGTATTGTAATATTTTTACATGCCATTTTTGTAAAAGGGTTTTGGTCAACACATCAATTCTGTATTGAGTAAATGTTTATTTTTCTTTCTTGTAACTTTATATTTGATTAAACATTAAGTTGATATTTTACCTTCCGATTTCTTGTGTCATTTTTTTTTTTGTTAATCATTGTAAGTCTTTGATTAAATTCAGACTTCTTATAAGTGACACAACTGCTATTCTATTGTCACGTTCCCCTAGGCAAGCCATTTAAAAGTAGAATTCAATTCGTAATACGTGACAACAGTAATATATTATATTGGCCTCCTTCAGTCGTAGAACGACTATGGTTCATCTCAGAGCACACTTCCTCATGTGGCTGCGGAGCTCTATTTTGGAGAGACACTCCCGTCCACAAATAGAGCAGGTTAAGGTGGCTTTTGCTTTGGTGGTAGAGGAGCTGGCCATTTTTTCGGATTGTACGTTTTTCTTCCTGAGCTGGGATCCATGTACTTTCACTGTCCATAGCTTTCTTGGTCACTGTCTCTCACAGTAATATTGTTTTATGAACTATGTACAGCAAAGAATAGTTTTGTTAATAGTAATCTACATCAAACTACAAACATCCTATTTGCTCATAATCTCAAACTATTGTTTTGGTGGTTACAACAAAAAATGAGAGTCGGAAAACAAAAGGAAACGGAATGTTCTCAGTTATACAAGCCATTGGATGATCCTCAGGAAAAAAATCAATACTGACGCCGGCGACATACAAATGTGAAATTGATATTGCAAATCAAGATTTAGATGCTGTGTTGGCGCCCTTGGGGCGGTGTCGTTTTTCTGAATTGTAACTCTGTATCTTTAGTTAATTGTTACATGAAAGGAAACAAAGCAACGAGTTATCACAAACACATATTATTTTTTTACAAAGCTTATATCAATTCACTCTGTCTGTCTGGTTAAAAAGTTTGTACAGGTTATTTCTCCCACACCTATTCTTAGATCAAGTTGAAATTTCGTACAATTATTTATTGGCGAAGAGAAGACATGAATCAATTTAGAACAAAATTAATCAGTCAATTAATTACTGGTAATTATTAATTAATTTGTTTGATATATATATATATATATATATATATATATATATATATATATATATATATATATATAGGTAGTGTTAGGATTACAAGTTGCTGTCAGAATAAGCTTTTATATAGCGCTACTTTCATGCTTATGGCATACTCTGAGCGCTATGGTCCAATCTCAGTTGTGGGCCACTGAGGGGGGGGGGGGGGGGGAGAGGGTATCTGGGAGAAGGTTTTTCAGTGCTGCCTTTAGGCGCTCAGTAAACACAATTCTGCTCGAGTCGGGTGTTGAGCCTAGAGATGCCTTCATAGGTAGTCAAGCAAAGCCAATTAAGCAAAAAAACAACAACATCCTTAAAAAAGCTAAAAAGATTCTAGAAATAAAAAAAATCATCCTTTATTTCAGGATTTTGTGATTTACCATCAAAAAAGAGATACAAGACACCGATGGCAAAGACAAACAGACACAAACACTCTTTTGTTCCCCTGGCAATCAAATCATTAAATAGAAACTATCTGATATAAACTTTTAACATGAAAATTATGAGAGTCTGGTGTGAATGTACATTTTGTTTTTTTATAGTTATAATGTTTTTTGTTTGGTGTAATGCACAAATTGTAAGACAAAGTTCCTTACGGTCAATAAAGATTATTATAATTATTATTATTTTGTACTGATGTAAAGTGCATTATTTGTTATCGACATAAAGCTGATTATTTTGTATTGATGTAATGCGCATTTTTTGTACTGATTTAAACTTATTTACTTTATACCAATGTAAAGCTATGTGTAAAGCTCATTATTTTGTATTCCCATAAATTGCATTATATACAGAAAACTTCAACACAGAGATAACTCTAACATTATATACATGTCCACTGTTTCATAAAGTTTGGATGTTGTGAGCTAGGGAAGAAGCGAAGCGAAAGTAGATCAATGAGTAAAGTCGCGTGGTGAATTAGCCACCACTGTGAAATATCCAATAAATGCCTGGCATCTAAATCTCCGGGGACAAAAGGTTTGGTCCGGCCATATTGAATTTAGACTCGGTCAGTAGCTAATAAAAAATGTGTGCGTAAATACGTGTGGCTGGTCGAGTGGTATGCGCTTCGGACTGCCGTTTCTTAGATCCCGGGTTTGAACTTTGCCCCGCTGCCAGTGCTCGTCGTCCTGCGGAATGTTAAGGCCAGGATATAATTATCTTGAAATTGAAGGTACACCTGATAAAACAAGGGTCACATTTTGAGAACCTTCAAAGTTTCCCCTAAGAAATGCTAATGATGATAGGTAGAGTTAGGATTACAAGTTGCAGTCAGAATAAGTTAAGTTCCCCTTTCAGACCTTGTCATCTATAGGGCAGATGATGTAAAGGTCATCTGTTTCTGTGTACTACGGTTAATGATGGTGTCATATGACCAGCACAACGACCAACCGCCTTTACTTTTCCCTAACTAATGTCAGGTACCCATTAGCACTGGGTGGACTCAGAGGCGCCAGAAGATCCCGAAATTGAAAACTCCAGTCTTCAGCTGGATTCGAACTCTGGACCCCAGTTCGGAAGCCAAGCGCTTTACCGCTCAGCCACCGCGCCTCCTGTTGTCAGAATAAAGCCACTCACAATGACATTATGTTCCATAAATATTAGATCTGATTGAGAAGAGAGTTCATTTAAACAAGGAATGACGTTTAAAACTGGACTTTACTTTGCTTAAAGGAATTTCATAAATGTAGTCTTTGGTGTATCCGTTGTAGGAAATACAGAACTATTGAGAAACAATGAAGTTTAAAAAGAGAATTAACAAGTGGGTGCACAAAACTCATTTGTATTATTTAGTTGACACGAATGGAAAGACAACATAAACAAATGGACGGGTCTGTCTTTGAAAGAGATTCTATCCAAGTTAAATGACAGAGAGGAATGAAAGAAAGACGGTCAAACAGATCTTGAGTGGTGCCCCAACGATCCAAGAGACCGAGGGAAAGGTAAGAGGAGCTGACCGTTCAGTAGAGCGTCCTTGGCATTGCTAATTACAAAGTCTTTCCCAAATTATCCTCTTTTATTTTCATTATTTTTAGGTTCCATTATATCGCCCCCGCATGTCTCTATATCGTGTAAACAAAGAGCAGACAGATGAGATTCCAGATGAAAGCCCCGATTAGCTGGCATATATATTCGCCATTGGGCAATACACGATTTAGTACTTCAGTGGTTCTCAAAGTTTGATTCCTTCCTTTAGTAGATGGAGACCCTGAAGAGAGCTACTAGGGGCATACGAAATGATGCCCGAGAAGGCTTTAAGAACGCTATGAAAGAAAACTTTCTCATATGATAGGAATACATTTTTTTTTAGGTTCTATTGTTATATTTATAACATCACTTTCTTGGGAGTTGCAATTTTAGGTCATGGAATTTCACTAAAAGGTAGTCAGTGTTGTTTCCCGGCTATGGTGATTCGATCATAATTTGTAGGTATATTATGCACTAGAAACATTTCTTCCTGCAGCTACAGAATGTTTTCTTTCCATTCAGCTAGGGGTCTCCCACAGCGGATCCAGTAAAATTCCGTTGTGGTAAGAGGACAGCATGCAAAGAAAGGACAATACTGAAGTGATGCCGAGGCTCCATATATATATAAAAAAAATAATCTGAACACCTCTTTAATTCTCAGCAACAACAGCAAGGAAGCTTTTCTTTAATGGATTCCAGGATACATTGAAGTAGTAGGCAATGAAAAAGCAAACCTACTGGCCAAAGAATAAACAAAACATTTAGAAATTCACTTCTACCCAAAATAAAATGAACAAAACATTAAGAAATTCAGCTCTACCCAAAATAAAATGAATAAAACATTAAGAAATTCAGCTCTACCCAAAATAAAAAGAATAAAACGTTAAGAAATTCACCTCTACCCAAAAGAAAATGAATAAAACATTTAGAAATTCACCTCTACCCAAAAAAATGAACAAAACATTTAGAAATTCACCTCTACCCATAATAAAATGAACAAAACATTAAGAAATTCACCTCTACCCAAAATAAAATGAACAAAACATTTAGAAATGCACCTCTACCCAAAATAAAATGAACAAAAAGATAGAGAGTAGAATGAACAAAGAGATGGGTCAGCTCTCATCCAAAGCGATGCCTATTACGAACTGTCCCTACATGAACAAACATATCACACATATAATAGCATCACTAGGGACCACATTTTTCCTGAGAGAAAGTGGCGAATTAAAATAAGGGACCGTACGACCATAGCACCAACCAGTAACCCCGGAAACGAGACTCCTCCTAGCAGTAACGCATACCTAGCAAACTAACCTCTAGATGTTTGTCAACAGTTTTACATCTTTGGTATTTCTTTCTGAGTTGATAATTTATTTCCTAGTCCAAACCTTCCGCAGGACGACGGGGGATGGGAGCGGGCAGTGTTTGAACCTGGGACCATCTATAAATCCGAACGACAGTCCAGCGCGCAAACCGCACGACCATGCAGTCATCCTTGGTAATAGATCATAGAGAGATATCTAAAAACATCTATCTAATATATATCCTTTCGCCAGTTAGCTATTACCAGCCCAGCAGTCAATAGTGACATGTTTTCTCGGTGACTAATATGTCACCTAAAACTTGATATTATTGGTAATTAATTATTTTGTTTGACATCGAAATAAGTGAATAAAATGTTATTTAATTAGAGATGGGATGTATATACTGATTTATTCCACTTAATATGTTTTGTCGCATTTTTTCCTCCATTACCTGTTCTCGATCAAATTGAAATTTGCATGACTATTCATAGTTGATGACAATACATGAATCAATCAAAAAGATTTATTACTTAGTTACGCATTTAGTAATAATTAAACAACATTGTTTTATACATCAGAAAGAGGTTAAACCTTGCCATCTTGAGAAAAATGACATTATCTAGCGGTTCTTTCCCTTAGTATTTTGAGTTTCGGTATTTTTAGGGCGCCCCTGAGTCCACCCAACTTGAATGGATACCTGACTTTAGTTGGGGGAAAGTAAAGGTGGTTGGTTGTTGTGCTGGCCCCATGACACCCTGCTCGTTAATCGTTGGCCAAAGAATCAGATAATCTTGACATCATCTGCGCTATATTTCTGAAAAGGGAAATTTTCTGTTACTTTTTTTGTTACTCTCTTCCAGTATCTAATCCTTCATCTTTACCTCTTTATCTCTTCTTTCTTTTTACTCTCTTTCTCTCCTTCCACCCCGAGCACACACCCTGCTCTTAATCCCAGAGTTCTTATTCAATAGACTCTCTTACCTTTTCCTTTCAAATCACGAAGATCGATAGTCCTGATTGGATAATCCTGCGACGCTCCAGACATCTCGACACTCGCCAGGTCACTCTCGTCCATGGAAGCTGAAACAAAGAAGGACACGTGAATGTCAAGGTCAATCCCGCTGGCAGACGTCATTCATACTACGTTCGCCTGCAAAGTCTCGTCAAGTAATAGATTTCAACTCAGGGATAGATCCATATATTGACAGCATTTCAAACAACTTAAGTTTAAAACCAATGTAATCAATGTAATTATAGAAAATAAAGGATAAATGGATTTCTTTCTAATTAAAAAATTAAAATTAAGTTTACCAAAATTATTATATTAATTACATAGCTTTTATACTTATTATACTGACACTTAATGGTGTTGAAATGCAAAGGGTGTAACAATTTAATATTCCGATGGGAAAATAAAACCAAATGAGGCAAAAGCCCAAAAGTGTTTCCAAAAGCAGAACTAAGATATCCAACAAATTAAAGTCGTGATGCTATGATTTTCAAATATAAATCAATATTGGTTAACTTATCATATCCAACTTACATAATTCAAAAACACATTGTCAGGGTAGTGCATCTATATTCAATGTTTATACAAAGGTTTCTCAGTATTTGTAAGGCATTAAATTGAAAAGACTATATTTCGTATTAGCATGCATAATATTTTGTTTTTTCAGAAACATGGTAGACCAGCAAACCAGCTCTCGCCATGCCTTTAAGAAAAGATCTTGTACAGACTTAATGGTGTAAACTTATACGCTTCACCATATAATTTAAGATCCTTTACACGATGCTTCTGGTTAGCTTCTAAACCTTATACACACAGCGTGATTGATAACAGACATCTGACAATATATATATATTCATATATATATATATACATATATATATATATTGGTCTCCTTCAGTGGAAAAATATATAAATTAAATAGAAATCCTGTTATAAAATATTGATTTCAAATCAATTAAGGTTGCACATGTACAGTGTTTATTTTAACACATTAAGATTTTATAAAACCCACCAGCCAAGAAACATTCTATAAATGTTGTCAGGGGTCGTATGCTTATGCCAGGGTCCATTAAGACACCCAGTCCATGATTAGGAATTGGCGCGAAAAGTTGTTTCATCAAAGGGTTAATAAAATACTCTGAAAGACACAAAGATAAAAGGCACATTCCTTGTCCCATATGCTAGGACAAATTTGTACAAATACTCCTTCTTCCCTAGTGCTATTAGAGCATGGGATGGGTTGCCTGAGCTAGCCAGGAAAACCAGTGACTTGGCAAAATTTAAGTCATTGGTTAATATGCATGACTAAATGCATGACGCGTAGGACGTAATCATCTTCTTTTTTGAAGTAACGTCTGTATTATATAAGATAAGGGTAATGTTTTGACTTAGGGACGTGACTATTAAAAACAAAAAGACTAGGATTGAAATAGTAGCTTTAGAGAGAGATCAGCTTTAATTTCTGGAATCATCATCATCATCATCATCATCATCATCATCAAACTCCATTTGAGTGAGTGCTTGAGAGGCTCATAATCCTTTCTTGCAAAAGCCCTGGACAGAAACCCTGCTGTCTTGCGTAGTGCGTACATGTCACCATCATCATCATCACTCCTTTGAGTTCGTCATGGAACATAGGGCCTCGACAAAAACACGCCACTCTCCACGGTCTCTTGCTAGCTTTTTGATGGTTTCCCAGCTCTTCCAGGTCCTCTCTGCTTCTTCAAGTACACTGCGTCGCCATGTTCTTTTTGGTCTTCTTCTGCGTCTTGTTCATGTCACCATCCAGGTCGAGAATTTTTGGTTTCCTAGTTTCTGGAATAGATATTTTAGCTTATTGACATTCGACAGTTCCCTTCATAACATTTAAAACGTCTTATCCGACATCATTCATCGGCGTCGAGTACCTTTATATTGCTGGCATTTTGTCTGTGCTAGTTGATTACTTCAGTATCGCCTCCGTTTTGACTTATCTACCCAAGACACAGGCGCCTAACAAGTGTCTATAAAACTTTACCTTGTTTCAAGCGGGTGTATTTAACAGTCAAGAGCTTCAAACATAACCTCTTTTCAACCTTGATAAGTTCTTTATTGTTCTAATGGTCTATTAAGCAGTTTGACTACAGTTTGACAACAACTTTTGTCAAATAGAAGTATGCTAATTTCTTTACTTACCCCCAAGTGCATCATCTTCCCCACCCCTCCAGTAAGTTTAAGTGACAGCGTCATTACGTGAGGGTTTATTTTTTTCAGAGGCAGCGCTGATCTTATCTTTTAAAGTACACACGTTTAAAACAGAAGATAATTACCGTATTATCCATGTGTCAATCTAGTCATGCAAGTTAATTAAAGAATAAGTCGTTGGTTTTCCTGGCTGATTCAGGCAACCCGTTTCATGCTCTAACGGCACTAGGGAAGAAGAAGAAGCACTTGTAAGAATTTTTCCTAGCGTATGGAATAAGAAATATTATGTTTTGTCGTTACATCATTGTCCTTCTGCCCCTCTCTGACTCCCTGTAATCAATCCTGACTTTTTTTTTTAGAACAGGGGCAATAATTAGGAAGCTAAATTCGCAAGCAAGAGGGTGGCCCACTTTGTTCGATCAGGGAGACGTATATTATCCAAGTCACGTGTCAAGGGCTACATCACATCGAACGTTCGTTTAGTCTTAGGGCACCTTGTCAAAAAGTCCAGCAAGGAATCGGCCCCTAAGGCGTTATTATCACAGTAAAGAGATTTTACTCAACGGCAAGAAGTGGACCAGAAGCACTTCCCCTTGTCTGAAAGTTCCACGTTGGTAGAAAGCATTTCTGGGTTTTTCGTACCATGTATCTAGCGCATCACATTCCGGTCCTAGGTCCGCTACCAATAAGCAGCCGAAGGCAACGCAGGCCACGAGGAATTTTTTTCATATTGCTATACTCAAACAGCTAAAGTACCGTGTATGACAGTATAAGTCGTGATTTGAGCTCCAGCCCTCTTGTTATGTGGGATGCGTGGTCAAGAGGCTAAGTACGTTTTAACTTGGCTTGGCTATGAAGGAGGTTCGACACCCGACTCGAGCAGAGTTGCGTTTACTGAGCGCACGGAAAAACCTTTTCCCAGATACCCCCTCCCCACACAGGTCCACCAATGAGATTAGACCAAAGCGCTCTGAGCATGCTATAAGCATGAATGTAGCGCTATATAAAAGCTAAAATTATTTTTTTTAATGTAGTCAAACCGTAGCCAAGTAGTTTTGGGGCCTCTCAGCCAAGCATCTGACGTCGAGTCTGTGGGAGCTGGAATGGCATCAAGCCTCTGCGGCCAATACTCACTGACATAAATTTCGATGAGCCTGATAACATGGCAGCACGAGCCGGAGACGGCACATTGGTTGTAGCATGGAGATCACTGAAGTAAGCATGGAGATCACTGGTGTAAGCATGGAGATCACTGGTGTAAGCATGGAGATCACTGGTGTAAGCATGGAGATCACTGATGTAAGCATGGAGATCACTGGTGTAAGCAACAGTACCACAACTAAAAAATTACATCCACTTTGTTGGCCAGGTAGACCATTCCTGCCTTCCCTTTGATCATGCCTTAAACATAAATTAGACGACGTGACTTATTGTTCTAATATAACATGGTTTAAAATGTTGGACTGCTTAAGTACACGCGCACTTTTCAAAGCCTCTGTGTGTGCGTATTTATAAGTTTGTATGTGCGAGTGTATCGCGTGCTAATTAGCAAGTCTAAGACGTGAAGAAAGCGTAACAAAAATATGACTGATTGCCAAGTTGCAGTCGAAGAAAGACAAGAGAATATACTTAAAGACGAGTTTATTCGCGAGACCCCGTTGGCAGGTTTCTTTTCAGCAAAAAGGTTGGGATGACCCTTTGATCAGAGCTGTTACCAGGGTAAACAAACCATTGTGGCAAAAACCATAGGAAAACAGCTGTTAATTTTCTTCAGGTGTCAGACAGCAATACGCGAGAAGCAAAGATGGTGCTCAGATATGTAATACCTCCAACCAGCATTGAAAGCAGTAATTACTTTAATGGAGAAAGGTCGTTAGACCCTATGCCGTTTTAGAACCTTTTAAAACTGAAAGATTTTTAGTTTTTAACAAGCAGCTGATCAAGTGAAAATGTAGATGTGCAACTGGACATATGATACTGACTACGAAATTAGACAACAACATGTATAAAACAAATATGAAGATATGCTACTAAACATATACAACTTAACATAAACCAATACAACAAAACATACAAACAAAACATGAACATATACTGAGCATGAGCTTATTCAAGTTTAAATGAACATATACAGCAGAACACATACAACTGAATATAAACCTATACAACTGAAAACAACATATGCTAATGAACATGAATACAGGTGAACAAGAACATATAGAAAATATCTTATAGGCTTCGGTAAAAGATGAACATATACAGTTGAAGGTTTACAGTAGATTTAGGACATACAAAATATACAGTTGAAGGTTTACAGTAGATTTAGGACATACAAAATATACAGTTGAAGGTTTACAGTAGATTTAGGACATACAAAATATACAGTTGAAGGTTTACAGTAGATTTAGGACATACAAAATATACAGTTGAAGGTTTACAGTAGATTTAGGACATACAAAATATACAGTTGAAGGTTTACAGTAGATTTAGGACATACAAAATATACAGTTGAAGGTTTACAGTAGATTTAGGACATACAAAATATACAGTTGAAGGTTTACAGTAGATTTAGGACATACAAAATATACAGTTGAAGGTTTACAGTAGATTTAGGACATACAAAATATACAGTTGAAGGTTTACAGAACACAGAACGTTCCCTTCACATTTTAAAAGATTTTTTCATAAAAATGAAAGTAGAGTGTGAAAATGGGTTTACCCGTTTAGCCGACATATTCATGTCAAATATAAACTACTTT
The DNA here is from genome assembly GCA_030265305.1 of Biomphalaria pfeifferi. NCBI lineage: Eukaryota > Metazoa > Mollusca > Gastropoda > Planorbidae > Biomphalaria > Biomphalaria pfeifferi. The sequence continues at coordinate 309,540 of JASAOG010000107.1, read as the reverse complement.
AAAAACTGGCTTACCCGATTGTTAAAAAAGTTTCGTTTTTTAAAAGAGATACAATTAGTCTTGTTTTTTTTTTTTTAGGGCCTTTCAGTTGTAGGAGGGGCATTAACATACATTAATGTCTCTGCCATGAACTAAGGAACATTTATGCCTACTTTTATCAAGATGGGTCAAACGGTTTTGATTTATATGGGGACATACATACATACATACATGCATACATACGCCTTACTTTCTGCTTTATAAATTAGATACGTCAGATCATTAGAAAAGGAACTTAAGAAAATGAATCTAAGCTGATAAACACAAAAAGAAAAGTAGCGACTAGCAAACCATTTAATTTATAAACATATAAACTGATATACTTATAAACTGATCAGCCATATTAAACATCTGATTTCACGTTCGCAATACAAATTCAGATACTTTATTAGCGGACCCCGAAAGGCGAAAAGACGTTATTAGTTTTGTATGGAATGTCTGTCCGTTCGTCCGTCCGTCCGTCCCGTTTAGATCTCGTAAACTAGAAAAGAGAGTGAAAACTTATGCAGCAGCTTTATTCATAAAAATACACCACTTTTACAACTATTAACTATTAATAGTAACAAGCAGGGGAGGCTCTTTAGTAAAGAAGATAGCTGCTTACTATATTTTTAACACATTTATGCAAACGGTGTTAGATGTTTTGTCAAAATTTTTTTTTACATTTGTATTGCTAAGTTATGTAGGTTCTGTCATACATACTACTACATTTACCAAAAAAAAATTGTTTTTTTTTAAGAGAAAAAGTATATTTAGTATGCATATACGTCGGACATAATTTAAAACAACAATTAATAAGTAGTTTTTCATATTATCGAGTGAACTGGGTGCCCCGCACCTTAATATACTACACTCAAAGTTCAAAGAAAAACATTTGTTCTTTTTACGGAAATTTTTTTTCTTGAGGATTGGAATTGACCCTTTACAAAACTATTAGATAAATTAGATATTCATTATAAGACATCAGTTAGGCCAGGTTCACATCTTACTTCACATTCACTTTAACCTATTCTTTGGTCTGCTGGACCGCTGGGCACGACACACGATCTGTCAACCTTCTCTCTCCATTCTTCTCTGTCATTGGCCTTTGATAGAATTTCAATCTGATGTTCTATCTGAAAAAATTGAAACCTGCCTTTTTACTTGCCTGGTAGGACCACTTCGGGGGCCGATGTTGAGTTTGTGTTTCCACACAAACTTTCTTTGTAACCTAGTTATTTTTTGCTATGTTTTTCTTAATAACAGCATTTTCAATTCAAAACTCACTAATATCAACGCAACAGTATCCAGAGATTACTCACTCCGAAGCTGGCCTGAATAGCAACGTTAGAAGGTTTTGATTGAGCCTAACAGAAAGGAAATCATTTCTCTAATCTGGCACATCGGTTCACGACAACCTTGTAATAGAGGTAGCCTTTGACGCACAGACAAAGGGCAAGACCTTTCTGAAAAAAAAATTTGCAAATTCTGAAATCATGACCAGCTCATGACAAGGTGAAGGACGTTGATTCGTCTCACCTGCTGACACGTGACTAGATGACGTAACATTACAACGTATGCAAACAATCCGCAGGGAGGCTGGGATAGAACTGTGTGGGTAGACAACGCGACCCGGTTGAATTGTGTGGGGAAAAAAAAAACCTGGATGTACGTTCTTTTCCCGAATGTCTTCCAATATATTTGTACACAACTTGCACTCTAGTCAGTGGATCCCAAACCATGGATGCAAAACCTTAAAATTTAAGATGATTGTAAAATGAGAAAGAAAAAGTATGTATTAAAAAAGGAATTCAGACTTTTGAAACTTTTTGTTTGTTAGTTTCATATATCAAGTGTGGTTTTTAGCGAGGACAGAAACAGTGTACCTACTCCATACATAGACTCAAATTAAGACTTCTTCATTGATCCTTATGGAAATTTGTTGTGATTCCAAGGACTCTTTTCTCATTTAAAGACAACACAACAGAAACATAACACATGAATAGAACAGATACAACATAGAGAGTTCATTCAGCGACTTCACACAGGTATCTTGGTGCATTTCATGTTCCCTGATCAATGAGTGGCGGTGATAGAGTCTGACCAGTGAGGTACGAACGAGTTTCTGTACCGCTCTGTTCTTGTTTTGATTGACAGCAGTCGCCCACTTCGCGACGACCTGACGTAGTTCTGATGGAGCGGGTGGCCGTTGTCTTCCCAGATTTTTTTCGATTTTTCTAAGACACTTTTGCTCAAAAAGTTCTTTTAAATATGGCAATGTTGTGAGAGTGATTTTTTTTTATTTTTGGTGTCCTTTTTATCATGTTTTCTAGGCGGCGCAACAATTTAGATGAAGCGTTGCCTTGCCAACAAGTTATTCCGTATGTTAGCAGATTTTGTATAGTCGCGCCGTAAAAAAAATCTAGGATTTTCTTATTTAGTTTAAGGCTTTAAGTTTGTATAGAAAAATAGTCTCTGGGCTGTTTTTTTTTTCCCATAGTTTTAAGGTGGTCTTTCCACGAAAGCTTGCCATCAATGATGATGCCCAGATATTTATATGCCTTCACTTGTTGTATCGATGTAGTCTTTATCTGCAGTTCGTGTATCGTTTATTTTTTCTTTCTAAAATCTATTATAAGTTCTTTAGTTTTTGTTACATTCAGTTCTAGAAAGTTGTCGGTGCACCGGTTTGTAAACTCTTCTATCGAGCTTCGATACTGAGTTTCGTCTCCTGAAATAAGACCGATTATGGCAGAATCATCAGAGAATTTAATGAGTTTAACTGAGTCATAGGTGCTTCGTATGTCAAACTCTAACGTACCGTGTATTTTACAGTCTACCATAGGTAGGTGTAAGAGGAGAACTACTTCCGTTTAGGTCAATGTCATCATTCACAAAGTGTTGACAGTTGCTGTCAATGTAAATGTATCTTTGAACCGTTGGCACGTCTTGCTATATATGACATCGTGAAGGTCTCTTCAGAAATTTCTTATTATCTTATCTTATATAATACAGAAGTTACTTCAAAAAAAAATAATAAAGAAGATGATTACGTCCTACGCGTCACGCATCTAGTCATGCAAATTAACCAATAACTTAAATTCTGCCGAGTCACTGGTTTTCCTGGCTAGCTCAGACAACCCATTCCATGCTCTAATAGCAATAGGGAAGAAGGGGCTTTTGTACAAATCGGTCCTAGCATAAGGAAAGAGGAATGTGCCTTTATCTTTGTGTCTTTCTGTATCATTTTTGTGTTTTTAGAGGGAGACTACGCTTCTGGGATGCAAGTGCATTATACGTTATAGTTTCAGAGTTATGTTTCTTGGATGAGACTGCTCTGTGGTAACCGTCTGAATATATTTAAATTGTGTAGATGGCTAATGTTTTATCTGTTACAAGAAAAAACAAAACAACAATAGTTCTGAAAAGTCAAGAGCTCAAAGAGAAAGTACAGAAGGGAAATAGTATATATCAGTTATGAGATGGGCAAGTAGGTCTCAGTTGACCAATGAATCAATTACAAATGTCCATATATATCAAAGAAACATATAAACATAAGAACACATGATGTAATTTAAAGTTTTCACAGTTTTTCGTAGCAGCTTTAGTATGAGAGAGAGAGAGAGAGAGAGAGAGAGAGAGACATGCATGTACGTGGAATATAATTTAAAACAACAATCAATAAGTAGTGTTTCCTATTAAGCACGTGATGTGCATTAATTGCACTGTTTAGGCACTAAACTAAAGAAGAAACTTTCTTTGTTAAGGCTTTAAATAATAGATAAACTCTTTACAAAAAAAAATAAAATTTATCAGATAATCATTCAATCACACCAATTAAGCCAGGTTTACATTGAACTAGATCTTCATAACTATTAATTCATCGAATGCATATGACAATTAACAATGTAATAATAATAACATTAAGAAATCTCCTTATCCTGTGGTATCAAGTCGTTCGTCGAACTAACAATACAACAGTATCTGTCTCACTTTCGACACGAGCAAGTCTCTTCTTTTTGTATCGACGGAGATAGGGTTGTAGTTGTTAGTTTCTAGTTTTCTGATATTCTTTCTGATTGAAGCCTGCCCTTTTACCTGCCTGAACGGATCACTTCAGGGTCTGATTTTAAATTGATGTTTCCCCACAAACTGTCTTTGTAACCGTGCTATTTTAAATTTTGTTTTTAATTTTTTTTGGGGCGTATGCCTGTGGTTTGTGGCTTTCGCCCTCTTTTTGGTGCTTCATTCCTCGTTTTGGTAATTCCAGTCTTATACCGCTGTGTTCGGTGGACACCTACCGCCGATATTACAAGCAAAAGTAAGATTGACATTCGTGTATTATTAGGATGGCTGCCTGGTCGTGCCGTTTGCGCGCTGGACTGTCGTTCGAACTTATCGATGGTCCCGGATTCGAATCCTGCCCGATCCTATCCCCCCGTCGTCCTTCGGACAAACATGTCAAACATTTTCAAACAATTTAGGCATCAGGTTGGTCTGTTGGTCTAAACCATAATCTTCAAATACAAAAACAAAATCTAATAAAATACTCAGAAAGACACAAAGATAAAGGCACATTCCTCGTTCCATATGCTAGGACCAATTTGTACAAATGCTCCTTCTTCCTTAGTGCTATTAGAGCATGGAATGGGTTGCCTGAGCTAGCCAGAAAAACCAGTGACTTGGCAGAATTTAAGTCATTGGTTAATATGCATGACTAGATGCATGACGCGTAGGACGTAATCATCTTCATTTTTAAAGTAACGTCTGTATTTTATAAGATAAGATTACAAGAAATATGGGCAGCAAACACTGTATACACCTGAGCATCTAAGAAGAAAATGTAGGAAATTGTGTTGGGTAAAAGGCAGGTGCTACTCACCTCTCCCCCCGGGGTCTAAAAAAAATAACAACCAAAAATGCCGCCTATGCCTGTCCCAACTAAAGGCGCTATTACTGAGATGTTTCTACTTTGTGGCTCACCCTTTACCGCCCTGGGATAATTGAGTGCATGTGTGTGTGTTTGCCAATAAGCACGGATATGTTTGTGGGCGAGTGTGTATGTGTTTACCTAGATGTACGGAAATGTTTGTGAGCGAGTGTGTGTGTGTGCGTCTCAGGTCTCTCTCAGAAACACTTAACATTTTACTCCGCCAGGGAGCCCGGGGGAGGACCACACGCTTCTGGGACTGGAGCCAAGTGGGGCGCTGAAGTAAACGTCACTCACAGATATAGTTCAGTGACCGTTACACATACACACACACACTTGAGAAACAGTCGCAGCTCTGTGCATGGAACTTCTAAAGAGAAACAGACAGAAAAACAAAGGAGCTAAATAGAAACACAAAAAAACAAAAAAAAAAAAACCCAAAACAAAACAAAAGAGTAAAGAAAAAAAAACTTCCCCCGTTACGAAGTTTTGTTTCAACTGCTTAGCACTGTTATAGACTCTATTGATAACATTCTAGTCATATTTCAAAGATGGTCACAAGGAAGACAGAGAGGCGTTTAGAGAGACAGAGAGAGAGAGAGAGAAAAAAGACTGAAAAAAAAAAAAAAATGTGGGGAGAAATAAATCTAAGAAAAAAAAAGAGAGAATATGATAGATTGAAAAGTATAAAGAAACGGGAGAAAAAGTATAGAGGGAAGAAAAGAAACAGAAAACGTATTTAGGGTTAAAAAAAATCAAAAGCGACATTTTGCTAGTCGATAGTAAATCTAAAAGGCAGAAATGAATGTTTATCGGCTGTATGTTGGACATGTACCTTCTAGTGGAGATGATCGTGATTTTTGCAATTTGTAAAATACGAATAAACTGCAAAGACGAATTTATTTTCTAACAAACAAACAAAAATTATTTTTCACTTATTATCCTTATCCCTCCCCAGACTAGGCCCGCTCAATCCGTTTGGCATAGGGCCTCGCAATCTGTAGGACCGGCCCTAGGTCGACGGAAATGTGGGGGGTCGCCCAAACAGGTATCTGAACAATACATATGATATGATATATACTCCAATCGCTAGTTAATAAACTTCCTTTAGTTTACTTGTAAGATTTGAACTTCCAAGAGCCTACCACCCTCGGTAGCCACTAACCCAGGGGTTCTCAACCTGTGGATCGCGACCCCCTTGGGGGTCGATTGACAATTTGCCAGGGGTCGCCAAAGATCATTGAAAAAATGGATTGTTATTGTCTATTCTTCAATTGCTTTGTGTGTGCGGGGGGAAGGGGTCGCAGCTAAGTGGGGGATTGTAAAAAGGGGTCGCCGAGCATAAAAGGTTGAGAACCGCTGCACTAACCCTTGCATATTAAGTATTCCAATAACTCGTTCAAGGAGATTAATGTTACTGGGAAGCAACTGAGTTAAAGAAAAAACAAAACAACAACCCAGTCTGAGGCAACAATAAAAACAGTGATCAAAGGCGTCCTAAAATCAGGTAAAAAAAGAAGCAATATTAACATAGAAAAAAGGTGAAGAGTAACAACCCAGCTCTGATGAAAACTTGCCGACGAGAAGATCAATACCAAAGGGGACATAAACAAGTCTAATGGTATTGGAATCGTGGGGAGATAACTAGCGAAATAACTAACAGCTCGCCCAAGGCTAGATTGGGAGAAAAAAAAGTTTTAAAAATACCTAAAATTAATGCTAATGTTAAGCGTAGTTGTATCAATTATCTTATCTTCCTTTATAAAATGCAATTACTTCGGATCAGTCATGTAATAGAATTTGTAGTAGATCTAAACAATAATAAATCTGTGCGATTCGTAATATTTTTACAACTTTATGGATTGTATTCCTTTAGGCTGGTGAAATATAGTGATACACTACAATACCCTATAATTAAAAATTAAAATGGGTAGGGAGAGAAAGGAGGAGATATATGTAAAGTTTACATTGTTGGAACTACCTGATTTTGAACTCGAGTGCTACAGCCTATTTAAGCCTTCTCGAACCAACATACTAACCACTGTGCAAAGGAAGTACTTATCAAAATAAAACTCCTATAGTTATATATCGTTAGTTTCAAACTTTAAGCGGCCATTTCTTTCCACATAGTTAAAAGGGAACTAAATCCTCTTATACCACCCCATCCGTCACGGACTATTCCTTTTTCTTAATCCTTACCAAACAAGATAATTAATTACCAATAATTAATTACCAATAATTAATCAACTAATTCGTTAATGTGTTTAAATCGATTCTTGTGTTTTCAGGTAAAAGAAATAATTGTGAGAAATTTCGATCCGAGATTGGGTTTGTGAATAATAACGTGTATACGAACTTTTTTACCAGACGGACAGACAGAGTGACTTGATATAGTGTTTGTAAAAACTGTTCATTGAACTCTTGTTCTATAAATACGTATTGTACATTTTACGAGGATGGACCTTGACAATAAGCTAAGTGGTGACTCCGCCTAATCAGATCGTAATAATATCACAAGCAGGTTATAAAGATTCATTGACTAGTCTTGGCTGTAAGGCAAGCAGAGACATGCTGTCATTTTTAGTTTTATTACCTCTATATTTTTGTGTGATCAAGTAATGTGACTGACAGACAACATAAACACAATAGCTAACATCAAAGAAAACTGAGACAAAATTTAAGGAAGATAATAGCTAGGAACAGACATTGAGATATGATAAAAGGAAGATAATTGCTTGGCACACATACATTAAGACACAATAAAAGGAAGATAATTGCTAGGCACACAGACATTGAGACATAATAAAAGGAAGATAATTGCTAGGCACACAGACATTGAGACACAATAAAAGGAAGATATATGCTAGGCACAGACATTGAGACATAATAAAAGGAAGATAATTGCTAGGCACAGACATTGAGAAACGTTAGAAGGAAGATAATTGCTAGGCACAAACATTGAGACATGATAAAAGGAAGATAATTGCTAGGCACAGACATTGAGACACAATAAAAGGAAGATAATTGCTAGACACAAAATCATTGAGAGACAATAAAAGAAAGATAATTGCCAGGCACAGACATTGCGACACGATAAAAGGAAGATAATTGCTAGGCACACAGACATTGAGACACAATAAAAAGAAGATAATTGCTTGGCACACATACATTAATACACAATAAAAGGTAGATAATTGCTAGGCACACAGACATTGAGACATAATAAAAGGAAGATAATTGCTAGGCACACAGACATTGAGACACAATAAAAGGAAGATATATGCTAGGCACAGACATTGAGACATAATAAAAGGAAGATAATTGCTAGGCACAGACATTGAGAAACGCTAGAAGGAAGATAATTGCTAGGCACAAACATTGAGACATGATAAAAGGAAGATAATTGCTAGGAACCCAAACATTGAGAAACAATAAAAGGAAGATAATTGCTAGGCACAAACATTCAGACTTAATAAAAAAAGATAGTTGCTAGGCACACAGACATTGAGACACAATAAAAGGAAGCTAATTGCTAGATACAGACATTGACACATGATAAAAGAAAGATAATTACTAGACACAGACATTGAGACAAGATAATAGGAAGATAATTGCTAGGCACAGACATTGAGACAAGATAATAGGAAGATAATTGCTAGGCACAGACATTGGGACATGATAAAAGGAAAATAATTGCTAGGCACAGACATTGACACATGATAAAAGGAAGATAATTGCTAGGAACAGACATTGAGACAAAATAAAAGGAAGATAATTGCTAGGCACAGACATTGAGACATGTTAAAAGGAAGATAATTGCTAGGCACAGACATTGAGACACAAAAAAAGAAAGATAATTGCTAGGCACAGACATTGAGACACAATAAAAGAAAGATAATTGCTAGGCACCCAAACATTGAGACACAATAAAAGGAAGATAATTACTAGGCACATACATTGAGACTTAATTAAAGAAAGATAATTGCTAGGCACAGACATTGAGACACATTAAAAGAAAGATAATTGCTAGGCACCCAAACATTAAGACACAATAAAAGGAAGATAATTACTAGACACATACATTGAGACTTAATAAAAGAAAGATAATTGCTAGGCACAGACATTGAGACACAATAAAAGGAAGATAATTGCTGGACACAAAATCATTGAGAGACAATAAAAGAAAGATAATTGCCAGGCACAGACATTAAGACACGATAAAAGGAAGATAATTGCTAGGCACACAGACATTGAGACACAATAAAAAGAAGATAATTGCTTGGCACACATACATTAAGACAAAATAATAAAAGGAAGATAATTGCTAGGCACACAAACATTGAGACTTAATACAAGAAAGATAATTGCTAGGCATACAGACATTGAGACAGATAAAAGGAAGATAATTGCTAGACATAGACATTGAGACACAATAAAAGGAAGATAATTGCTTGGCACACAGACACTGAGACACAATAAAAGGAAGATAATTGCTAGGCACACAGACATTAAGACTCGAGAGAAGGAAGATTATTGCTAGACACAGACATTGAGACACGATAAAAGGAAGATAATTGCTAGGCACACAGACATTGAGACACAATAAAAGGAAGATAGATGCTTGTTACACAGATATAGAGACACAATAAAAGAAAGATAATTGCTAGGCACACAGACATTGAGACATAATAAAAGGAAGATAATTGCTAGGCACACAGACATTGAGACAAGATAAAATGAAGATAATTGCTAGGCACAGACATTGAGACACAATAAAAGGAAGATAATTGCTAGACACACAGACATTGAGACACAATAAAAGGAAGATAATTACCAGGCACAGACATTGAAACACAATAAAAGGAAGATAATTGCTAGGCACACAGACATTGAGACACAATAAAAGGAAGATAATTGCTTGGCACACAGACATTGAGACATGCTAAAAGGAAGATAATTGCTAGGCACACAGACATTAAGATACGATAAAAGGAAGATAATTGCTAGACACCGACATTGAGACAAGATAAAAGGAAGATAATTGCTAGGCACAGACATTGAGACTTAATACAAGAAAGATAATTGCTAGGCATACAGACATTGAGACAGATAAAAGGAAGATAATTGCTAGGCACAGACATTGCGACACAATAAAAGAAGATAATTCCTTGACATAAAATCATTGAGACACAATAAAAGGAAGATAATTGCCAGGCACAGACATTGAGAAACGATAAAAGGAAGATAATTGCTAGGCACACAGACATTGAGACACAATAAAAGGAAGATAATTACTTGGCACACAGACATTGAGACACAATAAAAGAAAGATGATTGCTAGGCACCCAAACATTGAGACACAATAAAAGAAAGATAATTTCTAGGCACAAACATTGAGACTTAATAAAAGAAAGATAATTGCTAGGGATACAGACATTGAGACAAGATAAAAGGAAGATAATTGCTAGGCACAGACATTGAGACACAATAAAAGGAAGATAATTGCTTGACATAAAATCATTGAGACACAATAAAAGAAAGATAATCTACAGGCACAGACATTGAGACACAATAAAAGGAAGATAATTGCTTGGCACACAGACATTGAGACACAATAAAAGGAAGATGATTGCTAGGCACACAGACATTAAGACTCGATAAAAGGAAGATAATTGCTAGACACAGACATTAAGACAAGATAAAAGGAAGATAATTGCTAGGCACACAGACATTGAGACATGAGAAAAGGAAGATAATTGCTAGGCACAGACATTGAGACACAATAAAAGAAAGATGATTGCTAGGCACCCAAACATTGAAACACAATAAAAGGAAGATAATTTCTAGGCACAAACATTGAGACTTAATAAAAGAAAGATAATTGCTAGGGATACAGACATTGCGACACAATAAAAGGAAGATAATTTCTTGACATAAAATCATTGAGACACAATAAAAGGAAGATAATTACTTGGCACACAGACATTGAGACACAATAAAAGGAAGATAGTTGTAATGTCATTGTAGTGTCGCTATGTCATTGTAATGTCATCGTAGTGTCGCTATGTCACTGTAATGTCATTGTAGTGTCGCTATGTCATTGTAATGTCATTGTAGTGTCGCTCTGTCACTGTAATGTCATTGTAGTGTCGCTATGTCATCGTAATGTCGCTGTGTCATTGCCATGTCATCCTAATTTCGCTATGTCATTATCATATCACTGCAATTTCATTATTATGTCATTGTAATGTTATTGTTATATTGTTGTGATGTCGTTATTGTTGTCATTAAAATAATTTCTTAATGTATAAAGTTGCAACCTGTTTCGAGATTAAAATGTTTAGATAGTTATAGCTTAAGACTAATAGGTTGTCATTGTGTAACATGCACATAACCAAAAAAACTCCAAAAGAAGCCAGATTTATGTATCTGTAGAAGAAACATACACCCATAATTCATGTGTATAATAGATATTCCGCTATTATTATATGTGTCTGTAAAAGAAACATTCACCTATAATGTATGTGTATAATAGATAGACCGCTATATGTGTCTGTAAAAAAAACATTCATCTATAATGTATGTGTATAATAGATAGACCGCTATTATTATATGTGTCTGTAAAAGAAAAATTCATCTATAATATCTGTGTATAATATCTGACGCAGCGGTAGTGGCACACGCAAAGGAGGAGCCTCAATCTCTAATGTGCCGCTTCTTTCAGGCCTGCATCTACTGGATTGGAGTTAGATCTGTGTCAGACATGGATAATGTTCACTTCACGTTTTCGCTTTTATTTTGCCACGAAAATAAAAATGAGTGTGAAAATTGGTTTACCCGTTCAGCCGAGATATTAATATCAAGTATAAAATACTGTGAAAACGGGTTTACCCGATTTGTTCCAAAGTTTTATTCATGAATAGAGATACACTGAGGCACTTTTTGTTTATTTTTAGGGTCCTCCGGTTGTGGAAGGGACATTAAACATCCATAACGTCGTCTTCACCATGGTATAAGGAACATTTACGCCAAGTTTTATCAAAATTGGTCAAACGGATTTTATTCTTATTCGGGACATACAAACATGCATACATGCATACGCCTTACTGTAGGCTTGATATTATAGATTGCATCCTATCTCGCTCACTGCGCCAGGAGGCCGAACTATTAAGATAAGATAGCAAAATATAAATAAAAATACGCTGTTTTTGTTTTTTTTTCCCTCAATATAGCTTGCCGCAAATAACTTAGTTTCTTCGACAAACTATAAGCATTTTGTTCAACAATTGAAAACCATGGTTTGTTGACACTTTAAACCTAAAACAACTCATGGAGTTAAATTTGAATATTTCTGTATAGTGTTTCCTTATGTTTCACGACCTTCGAAAAGGGAGAAATCGAAATTAGTATTCGTGCAGTCTGTTTGTCTGTCCGTCTGTTACGTTTAGATCTAAAAAAAAAAATGAAAATGAGAGAGACAGAGAGACAAAGAGGAGAGAGAGAGAAAGGGAAACAAAGAAGTGAGAGAAAGAAAGAGGAGAGAGAGAGAGAGAAAGAAAGAGGACAGAGAGAGAAAGAAAGAGGACAGAGAGAGAAAGAAAGAGGACAGAGAGAGAAAGAAAGAGGACAGAGAAAAAGAAAAACAAAGAGGATAGAGAGAAAAAAAACAAAAGAGGAAAGAGAGAAAGAGAAACAGATGAAAGAGAAGAAAGATATGAGAGAAGACAGATGAGAGAGAAGACATTAGAATATGCGTCTATAACATTATGGCAGTTTTGTACTATTACTCCCAATAAGTATCATCCCCTTATCAATAACCTCTCTCTAAAAGTATTTTAATTTCTAGAAGACGTCAACATTTCATAACTAACAGAAAAGTTTACGAAATGGCAAACGAAGCCCCCCCCCTCCCTTTCCTCCATTCGCAACCCCTCTCTCTAAAGTATATCTACCCAACCTAGACAGTTCAGTTTGACATAGAGAGAATTATAAAAATAATAAACAAGGTCACGGTTATTTATGTTATTTATGTTATATATTGGGAGGCAGAGTTTACAAATCAACCCACACTTCATGTTATGGGGTGAGCAGCACACATAGTGCCGTGTGAGCTATAAAATCAGAGGCGGAATCAAAAATTCAATCTACCCTTTTTAGAAGTTCCATTCCAATGGAAGATGATACAAAGCTCATTTAACTCTAAGGCCGACGGTAAATGAAAATCACATGTGGCCATAACAATGACCTACAGAATTCAGAAAGACAGATACATTTACACGTTAGAGTGGGGCGAGCTTAAGGGATGTCCTGCCTTTAACAGGCCCAAAAGTCCACCTATCAAATATTTGTAACCACTGCGATACTCTACATTTCAATTGAAATCATGGTTAATCCTTTTTTTTCTCAAAAGACATATTACAACCACTTTTAGCTCAAAACACTGCGTCTAGATAAAAATTGGATTACAATTTGTATAGTTTAAAATTAAATTATGCACAACTCAAAAATCGGTCTTGTACGTGTTACATAAACAGGTAGTGTTAATATTCCAATTTTCTTTCATTAAAAAATGACGTCTTGAATATCATTCTATTAAAAAACAACAACATTGATAAATTTATATACATTTAGGACAATATATTTTACAATTATGTAAAAATAAAATTTTGAACTAAAAGTCTGCAAATTATATACCTTAAAACTATTAACAGCTTTGTTGAACCCGTGATGAATTAATATGTCTGTGCACAAGTGTATGATTATTTTTTGTCTGTCCTGCATACTTTAGATCAATGGTTCTCTAAAAATGTTTTAGGCATTGGGGTTTCCATGATTTCCATATATCAACGCGAAAATTCGATGAGCAGAGTGGAGCTGTTCTTTAAGGACTTCATTATGCACTGGTTTGAGTCTAGGGTAGTCTGGTAGACAACTAAATCTGTTGTAGGCGTAATATATCTTAACAAATATTACTTGTTATAGATCTAGATCAGCAACAATAAATCTGTGAGATTGGAAATATTTTTACTAATTGTTTGGCGTATTTTTATGCTTTTAGCTTTTTTAATGCGCTATACTCTTATCGGTTATATGGACCAGTCGGGAAAATGGGAAAAAAAAGGGAGGGGTAAATAAATGGATAGATGGGTGAATTTTACGTTAATCGCTTTTTTTTTAAAAGCATTATACAAAAAAGGTAGAACGACCTAAATCGAACTAATTTATTAAGCCAACATTCTAACCACTCTGCTAGTGAGGTGCGTATAAAAACTCTATGTATTCTTTGTTTCAATCTTACGTTAAAGCAGCGATCTATAAAGGGAATAAATAAGCATTTACATCACTTCAGTGAAGTACAATTTCTTTCCCTTGTTTGAGATAACAATAGTTAGTTAAAAAATGGGTTAATTTTTAAAATCGATTCTTGTGTTATCAGGTAAAAGAAATAATTATGCGAAATTTCAGCTTGATCCGAGATTGGGTGTGGGAGAAATAACGTGTACAAACTTTTTAAACAGACAGAGAGACAGACAGAGAGGGTTATTATAAGCTTTGTAAAATTTACTAAAAGGCTTACCTTTTATTTTCTAAACAGTTTGGAATTTTTAAAATGAATACTGGAAGTCCTATAGCATCAGCAGCGACAAGGTCAGACAATCAAACTATTACTTACAGTTCGCATACTTCATAAGCGACGTATTCTGGCTTAGCATGGCATACTAGACTACTAATGATATAGCAAGTTCAATTTTTAAAGTCTATCACCTTGTACTGCACCAAGTAACACATCTACATAGTCTACAATCTACATCGTTGCCTGGTCGTGTGGCTTTGCGCACTGGAATGTCGTTCGGTCGTCTCGATGGTCCCGGCTTCATACCCTGCCCGCTGCCATCCCTCGTCGTCCTGCGGGAGGTTTGGAATAAGGAGTAAATGATCTTCAACTCTGAAGGAATATAAGATTAAAAGAGCAGACAAGAAGCAAACAAGAGAAATAGCCCCTCTCTTATTTTACAGAAAGACTTTACCTCTTTACAGGCAATGTGAGCCCATCACTTGAGGCTCTGACACACTACATAAAAATACACTAAGTCATAACTCTACAAATTATCTTTCCTGCTAATAATTACTTGCTAACATTATAATTTGGGCATCCCTGATGTTTTTTTTTGAATACCTTCTTTAACACAAGGAGTACAGCAAAACAGTTGAACTAAGGCGGTGCCTTTTCTAGACATTTTCCAAGACGTTGAAGCCACTTCAGAAATTTTAGGCGAACTTATAGTCCAGAGAGATGACCTCTGCGTCCAGCAAAGATGACCACCACAACAAACATCAGCGTACAACACATTAGAGAAATTCAGTATAATCTAGAAAGGTTAACGAAACTCGAGAGAAATTAGGTTCAATATCCAAGAACATTTTGTCAGTCCATTTTTTCTAGAAAATCAATTTTATTTTTATTAACTGTCACAGTTCCATAATTATAACAGTGATTATATGAATTGATCGCAGGATGAAAATGTTATATATTTTGATAACTAGGTTGGTAGTATCGATATTAAGTATCGATTGAAAGGTGATCAACCGCTAGAAGCAGATGGAGGTTAAAAAAAAAGCTTGTGCTCTGAGTCCTCATGCTGTAGTAATGGAATAGAAAGCCGGACCACGCGCGCTTCGAATAGTTTGGGGGAATTATAGACACGAGATCTTGCGTATGAGGTGCTGCGTGTGTGTGAGAGACAGAGCAGAGAAAGAGAGGTTATGTGTATGTGTCTAAGAGTGTGAGGTGTTACAGAAAACGAGAGAAATAGTGTCTGGAAAGGGAAGGGGAATCGCGCCAGCAACCTCAAATATCTGGCGTTGCCAGGCGAGAAGGGTAGTTAATTTCAGCCTCTTTCGCCCTGGTGTTTGTGTCATCTGACTTGTCTGCCCCTGTACCACACAAAAAAGGGGGGGGGGGGCGCGAAACCATCTCACCCCCTTCACCACCCTTGTGTACTAATCACAACCAGCTACGCTAGGAATTCGCCTCTTGCACGCGCTTTCTTAATATAGATCCGCGAGGCTCTCACTTCTGAGCAAGAGGGTCTGAGAAAGATGATCGAAAGATGCAAAGAAATGGAGATACACGCATGAGTACTAGGGAAAAAAACCTTTTAAACGAAAGCTCGAATATTATTATTAAAATTGGTTCTGATACAGCACAGAGAAGAATTCCTGATAATACCCAGTGCTGGATATAAGGGGGGGGGGGGGGAAAGGGGTAATATGAGTTGGTAGGCTATATGAGTATTTGTGGTATTTGTTTTCATAGGTCGGTGCTATATGAAATCTGGCGAAGTGGAAACGAGGCTTAAGTTAATAAACAATACCTACAATTTAAATTCACGTTGTGAATTGCAATATTAGTCTGAAAAAATGTTTTTAGAAAATGTGGGTGGTTCTCTTCACATTACATCACATTTTAAGCATGTCTAAATGCTTAAAATGTGAGCCACAATTTAGCATATGGTATATAATGAATACACGAGCAAATATTAAGAATAAAACCGTTTTAAAAATGGTGATCAGCACAGCGATACTGTTGCAATAACAAACTTGTCAGTATTTTACCCTGGAGGAAATACGGGATATCAAGTTTGGGGGTAAATTAGGGTCCAAAGTTTTTTATGTTTAACTGCTCCAATATGACATCTAGATCTTAATTGGTGGTGAATTTTCAAGCAGAAGAAAAACCAAAATAATCACCTCGTATATAAAAAACTGACTTAACCAATAATATTCATTAAAATGTTTCAAATATTTAAAAATATATATATTTTATATATAATATATATGATATACATATATATATATTTTATATAATATATTTAAATATATTTAAAAGTTATGGTTATACTTTTATAGTTTTCTAACAGTAGCTATTGTATCCCATATTGCCCATTCACGGAGGGCATTACGGGCTACGAAAATACTTTAATATAATATAATAATGATAAAGTAATGCTTCAATTCATCAAATCTTTAGTAGAAAGTTTATTTCATATATACTGAATCTCATTTTATATAAACAGTTGATAAAAATATATCTTTAAAGTTAAGCAACTCGTATTACCCCACGTCCCCTAACTCTCTGTAATTATTTCCCATGATCCGATAGAATTATTCGTTTTGCTCATTTGTAGTTCACTCCCCTGATAGGCTTAAACTTCAATAACTTTGTCATTAGAAATTATTTTTTTTTTTGGTATTGAATTAAAGGGGAATGCTAGCTCTTTTTTTTTATAAAACACAAATTAATATTTACAAAACCAAAAAAGAATTTAACGTGGTTAAAGCAACGACGGTATCGTCAATTAGGGGAGAACGAGTGGAAGGAGTGAACGCCCAAGGCGGTGTTTTCTGTGGAGGCCTCTACCATCATTACGGGCTTGGCTTCTGAACCTGGGGATCTAGAGTTTGAATCCCGGAGAAGAAAGAAAGAGTGGGAGTTGTAGATCACCCTAACCCTAATACACTGTCACGTGATGTAGCAAATATACAGTCACGTAATGTAGCAAATACATCGCCACGTGATTTAGCAACACACAGTCACGTGATTGTGCAATGCCGTCACATGATCTTACAATGCACAGACAAGTGTGACACCTACTATTAAACTGTTACGTTAAGTAGAAACTAATGTAACACGATGCCTTCTTTTGAGGTACACTTCAATCTAATTAATTAGCATATTAGAAAATATGCTTGATAGATTACACTGACAATCTGGAATCTAGGCCTAGGAAATGAATAAAAGTTGGACAGAACAGATAATTAAAAAAAAAAAATTAACGAGATGTGCAGGAGAGAGAAAAGGTGTGCGTAATTACAATTAAAATGTGCATACTTTTATAACAACTGTAAGCATAAGTCACACAGACACACACAATAACATTTAAAACAAAAAGGTTATATTCAGTGAAATGCTATCAATAATTTTAAATTTAGGATGTAATAAATTATAAATTTTTCTTTAACAGTAATAAATTTGCGCGGTGGTGACCATTTTAGAAAATGATTTTCTTAACTGTTTTATCTCTTTGTTGGTTTAGCACAACATTGGAAGGCCGCCGGCGTATTTACCACTGAGCTTTTCAAGTAAATATAACAATAGGTTTTATAGTCTATTATTAAAAATTGTTAGCAAAAGATGTAACTATCTACCTCAGGGGGTTCTCAACCTGTGGGTCGCGACCCCCATCGAAAATATTTATTGTTATTGTCTATTCTTCTATTGCTGTGTAGATGGGGGTCGCCGAAGAGTAAGATTGTACAAGGGGGGGGGGGGGTCGCCGAGCTTAAAAGGTTGAGAACCGCTGATCTACATAAATCTCCCCCTAGTTTAGTACATTATCTTAATGAAACAATATTAATGGATTAAGAACAAATGATTAAATATTTGATTAATTTTTTTCTATAGTTTCCCTGGCACAGTGGTTAGTGTGCAGGCTTGAGCAAGTGGGGTGGTGTGGCGTTCGAGCTCGAACTCAGGTATTGTCATCAGGTGTTGTCATCGGCTATGAATAATTGTGCAAAGTTTCTACTCGAACCGAGAATGGGAAATGTCAGAAATAACGCGTACAAGTTTCCATCCTGACAGACAAACGGACTGTGCTAATGCTTTTGTAACAAGAAAGGTGACTACCTGTGACGGTATATAAGCCACCATTAAATAAAATAATCTATTTCTTTCAAAGAAGCTATGAATAGGTCGAAGATCAACTTTACAGTCTGAAATAATCAATCGCATTGAAGTCTATTCACATGTGGCTAGTTTTAAACTAAACCGGTAATAGTTGTTTGACAATTGCAGATGTTTATTGATTATTGATTAGCTGGGAAAAGTCTCTCTCTTATTCCTGATATAATTTGATAAGTATTCTAGTAATTCTAAATAGCATAGTATGGGTCATATTTTTAAAATAACCAAATAATCAGATTTTACAAAGTTAAAAGCTTTACCAAGGTATCTAGTACCAGACTTTCTCACAAAGGAAATTTTCTAAATTATATTAACAAGGGAGGTAACCTACCTCTGAAAGATGTTGACTTTTTACTCCGCATTGCTTCCCATTGTTGCATTTTCCTGGCAAAGTCGTCACTGAGACTACCAGCTGAAATGAGATACATACACATTTATAATTCATTGCGTATTCACCCAATAATCATACGTGTAAATAATTTAAACAGCTTTCTGTAAGGTGCAAATGCTAATACTTAAAATTTCCCAATGATTTATACATATATAAATGAAGTTATTGCACTTTACAAATCATATGATTACACACAAATAAAGGTGATAAATATACTTTACGCCTGAAGAATGAGCCAACGTCGACAGAACGCGGGAAAGGGACAAAACGTCTTAAATGCAAACGATACACCCACCGCCATTCAATTAGCCGGATATCCAGTCGCTCAGTTTCCGAGACGGCTGAAAGTTTAGGTCAGCATAGTCTAGTTATATCTTACAGGACAGAGGTCAGCCATCTCCACCATTACTCCTAGGCTCAACTAGGCTGTAACCAACAGCGGCGTAGCTAGGAATTAGCCATCATTTGGGGCCCTGGGGGCTTGACCTCCCCGAGGACCACTGCATTTTGCGTAATATTTAATATTTAATGTGAAAAAAAACGAACCCAAGTGGGGGCAGGAGGGATTTTCTAATTCTTACCCTCCCTCCCCCACCCTAGCCAGGCCTCTGATCTAACATCAACTGAAGCTTTAACATGCACTTCTCCCTTAGAAACAAAACTTCCAGCCAGCTTAAACAGTGCACCTCAACGCTCAGTCATGCAGTAAGAGGCTTAAAGAAGGCTATTGAGCTTGCCAACACCGTATCAGCACCTCAGTCATGCTGTAAGAGGCTTAAAGAAGGCTATTGAGCTTGCCAACACCGTATCAGCATCTCAGTCATGCAGTAAGAGGCTTAAAGAAGGCTATTGAGCTTGCCAACACCGTATCAGAAACGCCTTTCGTAAGAAATTATGTTGACAATTATTTCCTTAGAGGACGTGAAAGAAAGCGGGCAGTGAATCTTAGGGTCGCCTTGTCCCCGTACAAGATCAAACTCGTTGCCAATCACGGATCAGCTCTCTCTCTCACACTCTCTCTCTCTCATCTCGTTGCCTCTTTCGTCCTCGCGCAGAACGAAACATTCATAACGATGTGTCTCATAAAGAATGTGTCTCATAAAGAATGTGTCTCATAAAGAATGTGTCTCATGAAGAATGTGTCCCATAAAGAATGTGTCTCATAAAGAATGCGTCTCATAAAGAATGTGTCTCATAAAGAATGTATCTCATAAAGAATGTGTCTACTGTCTCATCGCCCTCCACGCAGTGGCGACACCATCAAAAAACGATAAGATTGGCACTGTTTTCTTTAGTGAGAAATAAGTATCAGAGGTGGTAGCAGAGATGGTAGTATAAAGGACTTGAGGTAGTTCTTTGGAGGGTCGTACGTTACAGGGGTATGGTTCACACATGCAGATCTTTACATGTACAGGTATTATACAATACACCCAACCAGTGCCGTAGCTAGGGTATATGATGCCCAGTGCGGCAGCTCGTGATGATGCCCCCCTCTCCCCCCAAAAAAATAGAAAAGACGTTTTTTTCCCCCGAACGAATGATGCGCCTCACCGCTTGATGTCCCGTGCGGCCCGCACCACCCGCACAATGCTAGCTATGCCACTGCACCCAACGAAGGGGTATAGAATTTATATTTATATACAGCCAGCCAACAGTAAGTTACACATATAATACTGAATGCATAATCTTCAATAACTAAAAGTACTAAATGTGCCCAAATTAATACTACAGGGCGCTTAGACTAGATTCAATTAACATAGGCCATCAATGCCACACATAATATTACCCCCAATAGTCCGTTCACACACATGGCAAGAATAATAATATAAGTTATAACATCTCCTTACGCTAGGCATAAAAACTGATAAACAATCACAAGCACCCTACCCAGACCAGGTCAGCTCTCCAACTGCTAGACTGACTGCTAGAAACCCTTATTGTCCCCCCTTTAAAATCCCGTGATAAAAACAATTCAACTAACAAACCAACTAATAAAATAAACAAACACTCACACAATCTCACATCTTACACACACCCTGCTCTTGACAGATAGCAAAGAATATTTATATATAGTCCGTTCATTGTGGTTCGATGATGACCACTTTGCCATCAATTGGGGGAGCCCGGGGGGCTCGACCTCCCCGAGGGCCTCTGCATTTTACGTAATATTTACTTAATGTAAAAATGTTGATAGCTAAAATGATTGCAGAGATGGCAGCTAAAAAAGTAGCTAAGAAGGAAGCTAAGATGGTAACTAAAAAAAGGTAACTAAGTTGGTAACTGAGTTAGTATCTAAGATGATAGCTGAGAAAGGTGGACGACTAGAGAAAGAGTGCATAATAGAGCAATGACGTACAAAGGAGTAAAGTTACTATATTAAATAATATACTTTAAAACTCTAATTAAAGTGTAAAGAAATTAAATATAAGCTATAATTTTTATTATCATAGACAGTGGCGTCACTAGAGAGGGTGCGGGGGTGCGGTCCGCACCGGGTGACACCCATTAGGGGGGTGACACCCGAACGGAAAAAAAATGAATATTGGCAAAAACTAGCAGATTTACAAATAAATAAATCTCAAGATATATACTGTATTGGTTCAACAAAATGAATTTCTATTAGGAAAAGTGGATAAGTTAATAGCGGTGTGCGTGGGGGAGGGGGGGGGGGTGACGCCCTGAGCTAACCACGCCTGTTGACACCGACCCTAGTGACGAATCTGATCATAGAACATTCTAGTGATGTGTAAACATCCACTGTTTATTTGTAACCTTCACACTCCACTTCTGTGATCTTTTAACCCTTTATGCGCGTGTGGTCGTTTAGCCTCTAAACTCTAAACACGAGCATTGTAATTCCATTTGGTATGCACTCATTGTAAAAAAAAGCTCAGCACTTTAAGGGTTAACAAGGACAAAACAGTTCCATGATATTTATTGAATTATTAGAGGAGTTTGGAACGGAAATAAAGAGAGGCTATAGACAAGAGTACCATCTAGCTAGGATTACCATTGCTCAGAATACCTCTAGAACAGTGATTCCCAAAGTGGTCTATATAGACCCCCAGGGGTCTACGAAGACTTCTAAGGGGCCTACGAAAGTAAAAATGGGAATTGGGGGTCTATGAGATGTGCTCGGGGGTCTACGATAAAGAATCGCAATTCAGCATGTCGTGACTTTAATTTTGATAATTCTCTTATTTATGATTTGTACCTTAGGAAATCCTTAAAATTTTTATCCTGCTGATTAAATGAAATATTGTTTAATTTAATTTAATAACAATATTTAAAGAGTGTAGTTTTGTCTAGTTATAACTTTAACCAAAAGAAATGTAGACTGTACAGCGTTAAGTATTTGAAATTGAACTTCATTACTTCCTTGTCAAACAAGCGAGTGTTAATGTGCCATTTTTCGCGGCCCCCGAAAGGGGAAAAGTTTTGTGTGAAATGTATGTCCGTCTGTCCGTCCGTCCCGTTTAGATCTCCTAAACTAGAAAAGATATTGAAAATCCGACATCACAATATTTTAGACCATTCAAAGTTCTGATGCAACGGCTACTTTTTTTTTCCTAAAAGCGAAAAATCTAATTTGTAAAATCAGTTATGCAAGCAAATTTCTAAAGAGAAAAAGCTAATTAGTATGCATTATAAGTTAGACCTAACTTAAAACGAATAGTAATCTTATAAACTTATTTTCTTTAACATTTGTAATATGTAGCATCATATGGCTCAAATACAAAATTAAGCCTTTTCAAAACAATTACATTATGTAAAGACCAGGAGCAGTTCGGTAAAGCGCTTGGCTTTCAAACCGAGGGTCCCGGGTTCGAATCCTGGTAAAGACTGGAATTTTCAACTTCGGAATCTTTAGGCGCCTCTGAGTCTACCCAGCCCTAATGGGTTCCTGACATTAGTTGGGGAAAAGTAAAGGCGGTTGGTCGTTGTGCTGGCTACATGACACCCTCGTTAACCGTAGGCCACAAAAACAGATGAACTTTACATCATCTGCCCTATAGATCACAAGGTCTGAAAGGGGAACTAATTAGGCCAGGTTCACATCTAACTTTGCATTCACTTGCACCTATCCTTTGATCTGCAGCACCATTGGGGCACTACACAAGATCTGTCAACCTTCTTTCTCCATTCTTATCTCTCATTTGTCTTTGATATAATTTCATTTGGATGTTCTTTCTAAAAATATTGAAGCCTGCCTGGGTGAACCGCTTCGGGGGCCGATTTTAAGTTTGTGTTTCCACACAAACTGTCTTTTTAACCTTGTTTTTGTATGATGCTATGAAACCAATTAAGCTGTAGGATCATTTGAGATGATGCCAACCTGATAAAAAGATAAAAGTTTGCAAAACTTTCAAACACTCAAAGATAAAGTTCAGAATACACCCACAAAATCTCTCTTTGACCTGATATTGAGAAGATGATGATTATAGTAAAATACTAAAAAACCTCACGCGATATTGATTTTTACCAGCCGTTGAAGAAATTGTAAAAAACTCTAACACAAACTTATATCATTAAAAGAATTTCATGTTTGGGTTTTGTGGCCGGTGTCTTGTTTTGGGACTCTTGATAAAGAATGCAGCTTTGAAGACATGGTAGGCATTCTCTGGTGAGAGCCAAAAGGGCTAATTACAATGGCCCCAATTTTAAGCTTCCGGAACATATATTTTCTCATTATAATGTGTACGGTTCTGATGTGAACAGTTATAGGTGGTCCAATCGGGATATTTTATAATAGGTGTCATCTTTCTTGTATATCGAATGAGAGCTTGTCCATTTCTCGTTTTTTACAATTCACTATTAGTTTCTTCATTTCTTCAGGATAGAGTGCGATGTTCAAGTGTGTATTTGTTTTCTCACATTTGGCAAGTCTGTCAGCCTTCTATTTCCTTCTATTTCAACATTGGAGAATAGTTATCTTGTTGTTGTGCTTTACAAGGTCACATAATAGGTTTTGTACAAAATCTTTTGGATGTTCCTTCAGATTATGTGGATAATTACACCCAATCCCAAATCTCCCGACGGGAGATTCGAGCAGGCAAGGTGACCACCGAACGTCAGTCCAGGCATCATGAGTTGTTTTATTTAGGAAGCATCAGAATTTGTCAAGCTTTGAAGGACTATTTTTATATTATAACTGTTTGGTGAATTAGGCTGATTCGCTAGCATGGTAGCTGTTAGCTCTAGTGCTCCTATTTCTTCTCTGTCGTTGTCATAGAGCTCATTAGTGACAATGAACTTAATTTTTAAATTATTTTTTTCTCCATTTGGTCGTTAAATGAGTATTTTAACTCCTCCGTTTGTGCAGGCTTTCTGAGAAGCATCCATGCAAACTCAGACTTATCGGTTGTTAGGGCGATGGATTTGTAGAAGAGTTCGCTAAATTCTTGAGCTCTGTCTGAATATAGTCAAATATTTCATTCTTCTTATGTAAGTCTTTGCAAACGACATATTTCTGCAATCAACATATTTCTCTATAAAGCTGGCTGGATCAACCTTGTCTGGTAATGATTTTTTTATTCAAATTATTGTGGCTCAAGAAATTCAAGAAGAACTGCTCTTTGTGAAAACTTTTACCGTAATACTTTAGGCACATTTATCTTTAATGTTTTAAAGAACTACTTCATAAAACAACAAATCCGTATTTGAAAAATAATCTCCGTAGCAACGGATGGTGAGCTTGCAAGCCTTTAAAAACAAATGTTTCTAATCTGTTTAGTGATTGTATGTTGTACGTGTTAACCATTAAATAATGGGTTGAAATTAGAATTTTGTTAATAAATTTATTTGAAAAAATAGACTCAACTTAAAATGTAGTTTTAAATTACTTTTTCACTCCTCGTGTCACTGGTTAGAAATTATTGTAAACAAAATGTGTAATTTGAAATTGATGAATTTCAAAAATTCAATATAACTTAAGCAGGGGGTCTATGGAAAACCAGAAAACATGGCAAGGGGTCTACGACACAAAAAAAGTTTGGGAACCACTGCTCTAGAACTACAAGAAAAGTTTATCATTGCCCCGCGGATGACTCAAGTGATCGTGACGTGGACCATCGGCGGACTGGGTGTCAAATTTGGCCCGGGCATTTCCAAACAATCAAGCCCGTAAATTGCATATCACATAATGGGTATCCAATTCCAGGCCTACCTGTCCTCAAAATGATTCGAAGTTTGAGTCACATGCGTACAGTGAGTTCTATATTTTTGATAGGAAGTATAGGCATAATGTTGCTTTTTAATCGCTAAGTGTGTAGCCCCTTAAAGGATGACTCCTACTAGAAGTAGGATTTTATTACGGATGTCTACCTATATTACATTATTTCAAAACATTTGTTAGATTACACTGTGTAGAGATTTTTTAATACGATGCACAGAGGGCCCTTTTCATAAGAAAATATTTTAAAACCCTTTAACAATTTAAATCATAGTGTTATCTATGGGTCTCTTTCAGTGGCCCTATCGGCCCATTTGTGTACCGGCCCACCGGGCATTTGCACGAAAGCCCATATTACCAGTCCGCCCCTGACGTGAACCCTTTCCCCGGATAACTCCAGTAGTCGTGATCCCT
Source organism: Biomphalaria pfeifferi (assembly GCA_030265305.1). Classification (NCBI taxonomy): domain Eukaryota; kingdom Metazoa; phylum Mollusca; class Gastropoda; family Planorbidae; genus Biomphalaria; species Biomphalaria pfeifferi. Next base: position 283,868 of record JASAOG010000107.1, on the reverse strand, counting down.
CACCACGTGTGACTGAAGTGGTCGTGAACCCTCTCCACGAATGACTAAAGTGGTCGTGAACCCTATCTCTGGATGACTCAAACAGCCGTGAACCCTCTCCCCAGATGACTCTAGTGGTCGTGAACCCTCTCCCCGGATGACTCCAGTGGTACACTCTCCACGGATGACTAAAGTGGTCGTGAGCCCTCTCCACGGATGATTCAAGTTGTGATTGTTGCCAAAAAAAAGTTTAAAATGTAGAAAAAAGCTTACCCAAGAGCGCTGCCATATCTGCTGGTCCACCCTGATAGCTTGATGTCCGTGTCGGCGATCTTTTTGGATGACCACTGGATGGTGACGTTGTTAAGGCTTCGCCCCTGCCGTTGTGTTGTCTGATTGCCATAGGCGACGTCCTGGGAGTCGTCCTTTCTCCGGCGCCCTCGGATCTCCACTGGTCTTCTAGGATCGCCTCCATATCAACTTCACTGGGTTCCTCGCTGTCAATTCCAGTGCGCTCCCTTTTTGGCCTCTTTCTGATGCTGTCTTTTCGGGTGTGTATAATATCCTTGACCCTTCCCCAGGCTGTCCGGTGACTCTTTTTGGATTGTCTACCCTCTGAGGAGAACTCGGGAGACTTTGGAAGGTCGAGGTCTGCGCTTTTGCAGCTGGAGGATTTATGCAGAGGTCGCCGGCTGTCTGAGGTAACAGCTAGTTCGTCCAGAACATCGTCTTCTTCCGCGGCTTCCTTCACGCTAAGGCTGGGGCTGGATTGTCTGCGTGGTAAGGACTTGTCAACGGTTAGGTAGTTCTCATTGGGGGCGCTGGCCACCAGTGTGGAGGTAGTGGACTCCTTCTTGGTGCCGAGATACATAGTGGTGACCTCGATGACGGAGCTGATGTCGCTGTTGGTGGAGCCCCCGCTCTCCTTGCGGGCTTCGTACTCCTCCCACCAATCTGGAGGACCCATCCAAATGTCAGATGTCAAGTCCAAGTCACCATCCTCCTGAAAAAAAAAGTTGACATTGAAATGTCAAATAAATCAAAGTGAAAATTACAGAGCACGAAGTCTTTTAAGAAAAAGGTAAAATCTGGTCGAGAGGCATATCACCGCTTGGCTACCTATCCATTGGGCTTGAGTTCGAAACCCTACTCCAGCAGAGCTGAGTCTGCAGAACGCCTATAGACAGCACGTAAGACTCCACTGAGGTAACCCCCCCCCCCCCCTTTCAAGTGATCCAAACAAGCAATAGAACCGTTAATTACTGCCACTTATTTGAAAATTATAGGGTTTAGCCCCCATTCTGCAAAATTAATCAATCAGTATTAAATGATTAACTAATTGTTTAATTTTTTGACTGATTAATGTATAAAAAAATGTCCTGTACGAGACCCCCCCCCCCCCCCCAGCAATCGGATAGCCGAGTTTGTCTACTATGCCTAAGTCCGGCCCTGAATGAAGACAGAGATTTAAAGTAGCAATAAAACCTACAACACTTAAACCTTAATTTACAAATACAAAACCTAGTATAATACTCAGAAGACACAACGAGGAAGGCGAAAATTTCTTATACTATATGGTGGGACGAATTCTTATAAGTACTCTTTCTTTCCTAGAGGCATTAGAAAATTAAACGAGTTGCGTGAATCAGCGTGGAAAACTATTGATTTAGTCAAATTTAAGTCTCTTATTAATATACACGACTAGAGTGACATCATGTAGAGACACAGTGTAAAAGTATTCCTTTTTAATTGGATGCATGTAGCTTATGAGTCTAGCCAGTACATTCAGAGTACATTCAGAGTACATTCAGACATGTAACTTATGAGTCTAGCCAGTACACTCAGAGTACATTCAAAGTACATTCCGAGTACATTCAGAGTACATTCCGAGTATATTCCGAGTACATTCAGAGTACATTCCGAGTGCATTCAGAGTACTTCAGAGTACATTCAGAGTACTTCATAGTACATTCAGAGTACTTCATAGTACATTCACTGTACAGTGGGGAAACGTTTCATTTAAATAAAGTGTTTTGCATGTTTAGAATGGTCCTTCATCATTGAAGATTCTAGCTTCCTAGGCCAAACATCCCACAGGACGCTGGCGGCAAGTGGGGTTCGAACCCCCTTGACGACAGACTTGAAAATCAGAGGGCAACAGTTATAGAAGTGCTTTAGAAGAGACAGACCAAGATTCTAATAAAAATTTTAGGGTTTACTACTTCTAGAGTAATGTTAACCCACAGATAAAATACCTGAATATGTAAAGTGTTAAGTAAAAATGCGCGTAAATTAGACTAATATAGATACCTTAACTTGATCTTTATAAATATTTTATTTTTAGCTAGAAATTACTTTAAAAAATATTTTAGTTTTTTTTTTATCTTATCTTATATAATACAGACGTTCCTTAAAAAAAGAAGATGATTACGTCCTACACGTCATGCATTCAGTCATGCATATTAACCAATGACTTAAATTCTGCCAAGTCACTGGCTAAATTATGTATAGAACTAATCTTCTTTGTAGACTCAGAACTGAGTAGGACCTAATTAATTGCTCTGAAGAAACGTGTGTAATTTCTAAGATAAGATAATAATAATTATTATTTAAGTACTAATAAGACGAAAGCTTTAAGTCCGAAAAAAGGTGAAGTACTCTGGCTTCATGCACTAACCTATATATATATATGTACTAAATCGGATAACAGAACATAAGAACTAGCCTGGAAATTTAAACACAGGGTGAGACTTGTAATTGATAAGGTCCAAAGCTATTAAAGATATGGGTCCTTTGTAAGATATGGGTCCTTTGTAAGATATGGATCATTTGTAAGATATGGGTCCTTTGTAAGATATGGGTCCTTTGTAAGGCAATACTTCCGTTTGATTGAATGATTGAAGATATCCCTGTTACCATTTGGGTGGGGGAGGGGCAATGCAATCTATAGCTTACAAACAAACAAACATTTTTATAGCTTATTTGGCCTGTACGTAAATCCAGCACTATGTATTGTCGTGACTAGTATCTTGGGTGTTATGCTAATCCACTACTGTTTCATTAACTGTTAAAGTCTCTAAGTCAGCGGTTCTCAACCTTTTAAGCTCGGCGACCCCTTTTTTACAATCCCTCACTTTGCCTCGACCCGCCCCTCCCCCACCCTAACACACACACACAGCAATAGAAGAACACACAAAACAATCCATATTTTCGATGGTCTTAGGCGACCCCTGGCTAATCGTCAATCGACCCCCAAAGGGGTCGTGACCCACAGGCTGAGAACCCTGCTCTAACTAGTACACTACAATTAATATCGAGATATGAGTTTACCAAGAAAGATTAGAATGGTATATTTAAGGCTTGCACAAACAACAACAACAGAAAAACAACACGACAGTTACTAGACATACATTGAATCTATTGAAACACACACAAATAAGCTTACAAGCAGACACACACGCCTCTACGCACTGATACTCTGATAAAAAAAAAACACATACAGGTGCACACCTACACAGATTGGTACTCACGACACGAGCCTCTGACCTATGACTCGACAACACAGACTTGCAGTAAAACACAGTGACTAGGCCAACGTGTCACATGATCATGTAGACTAGCCTTTTTATTTCGACATATTTAATTCCACAATTTTCTCTCAGTAAAAATGGTGTGGTTTATAGCGCTGCCTTTCTATATGTAACAAGTACAGATATTAAGACCATTCATTGTTTAAAATGTTTTTATACTAGGCTTTATGTATTTAATGTTTAGTCTTCTCTTATTTAATACAGATGTTACTTCAAAAAAAAAAAAAAAAAGGTTTATAAGGTCCTACGCGTGTTCCTAGGTCAATCTTGTCATGCATGTTAACCAATGACTTAAATTCTGCCAAGTCATTAATTTTACTGGCTGACTCAGGCAACCCATTCCACGCTCCAATAGCACCAGGAAAAAAAGAGCATCTGTACAAATTTGTCCTAGCCTATGAAAACGAGGAATGTGCCTTTATTTGAAGATTATGGTTCAGTGTTTTATGTATAATTGCTACTTTTTAGCGGCCCCCGAAAGGGGAAAAGACGATATTAGTTTTGTGCGAAATTTCTGTCCGTCTATCCGTCTGTCCGTCCGTCCCGTTTAGATCTCGTAAACTAAAAAAAATATTGAAAATCCGACATCACAATATTTTAGACCATTCAAAGTTCTGATGCAACGGCTACTTTTTTTTTTTTCTGAAAGCGAAAAATCTAATTTTTAAAATCAGTTATGCAAGCAGTTTTCTAAAGAGAAAAAGCTAATTAGTATGCATTATAAATTAGACGTAACTTAAAACGAATGGTAATCTTGTAAACTTCATTTTCCTGAACTTTTATTAATTAGTGCGGAATTTTTGTATTTGTTAATTATGAGGACTTACAAATAAAAACATATTGGAAAAAAGAGGATTCGAATAAGAGATGGAGCCATTTCAAAACAATTATATCAATTATAAGACATCAGTTAGGCCAGGGGAGGCGCAGCGGTTGAACGGTAAAGCAGTTCGGTAAAGCGCTTGGCTTTCAAACCGAGGGTCCCGGGTTCGAATCCTGGTGAAGACTGGGATTTTCAACTTTGGAATCTTTGGGCGCCTCTGAGTCCACTCAGCTCTAATGGGTACCTGACATTAGTTGGGGAAAAGTAAAGGCGGTTGGTCGTTGTGCTAGCTACATGACACCCTCGTTAACCGTAGGCCACAAAAACAGATGAACTTTACATCATCTGCCCTAGAGACCACAAGGTCTGAAAGGGGAACTAGTTAGGCAAGGTTCACACCTAGCTTACATTCAGTTTCACCTATCCTTTGATCTGCGGGATCGCTGAGGCACTACACAAGATCTGTCAACCTTCTTTCTCCATTCTTATTTCTCATTTGTCTTTGATATAATTTCATTCGGATGTTCTTTCTGAAAATATTGAAGCCTGCCAGGGTGGACCACTTCGGGGGTTTTGAGTTTGTGTTTCCACACAAACTGTCTTTTGTAACCTTGTTTTTTTTAAGTCTTCTATCCTGAAGGCTTTCTAAATTTAGTGATTTTACTAAAAGTGTTACTCTGGTCAAATGTGAATATACGTTTGTTATGGATCTCACTGCTCTAGTCAAGGGTGTCACGGATGAATGACGTAGTCTCAGTGGTGTAGCTAGGGTGGAGGGGGAAGAATAAAAAAAATCCCCCCGGGCCCCCACTTGAGGGGTGCCTCCAAAGGAGTGTTTTTTTACATTAAATATAAAATATTACGCAAAATGCAGGGGCCCCAAAAGAGGTCAAGCCCTCACCCGGGCCCCGAAATGATGAAAATTTTCTAGCTACGCCCCTGCGTAGTCCACAAACATCGCGCTGGTTAACTGTCATGAAACAGTTGAAACTTTTTTTTATGTTTGTGTATCAGCGTTTGGACCCCACGATGACCTGATAACTACTGTCAAAAACGCAAACTAAAACTCTTTGCCCATATCTCAAGGTCCTCGCGGATTTCAAAGACGTTCCTTCAGGGATCAGTACCAGGAAAAAAAAGAAAAAGAAACAAAAGAAGAAGAGGCAGTAAGCACGGGAAGATAACATAAAGGGATGAACAGTCCTGTCATTGAATGTTTGAGTGTATCCAATGCAAAGACACACTAAAGGTGAAGGTGAGTAGATTTATATATGGACGTACCCGGTATTTTTTTCTACTCAAAGAATATAAAATTCTAGTTTGGTGATACAGAACCACTGGAATACTGGATCTAGTTAGAAATATGGTATAGAAGATTCTAGTTTGGCGATAAAGATCCAGGCATAGACTTATATATTATATCTAGACTGGAAATCGGAAACAAATTCTTATCCGCGATTGATCGATTCACAGACATATATATATATATATTTATTTATTTATTTATGTTGGTAACTCTTATTCAAGATGTCAGTGAAGTCGCCCCAATCAATCTTTTCTGTCTTAGAAAAGTAATGATTTTTAGTTTTCAAAGTTTAGAAATAATGCAAAATCATTTCTCGGATTTTCTTTAAAATTGGCTATTAATCACAGAACTATATATTCACACAAGTACATGAAAAAAAAGCCATTCCTGTTAGTTTCCATTGAGATTCTACGCCAACAAGTTTCAGAAACAAACAAACAAGGCCCACTACCCACTGATAGAAAACGAGAAACACAGAGATGTTGGATGACTTTAGGAATTTATGCGCGTGTTTCTGATGCAATCATAAGTAAAACTATGGCAGATAAATTGTTTGTCTTAGCTCAGTGATGCTAAAAATACGGCCCTCGGGCCACATTCGGCCCTCGACGTGGTTTCATCCGGCCCGCCGAAATGTCGGCACAAAGTGGGAAAATTCGCCCATCAAAAAAAAAAAAAGTTGAAAATTCTACCTTTCAATACGTTAGGGCCTTTACTTTTCTCTGATGGATGGGTACCATGACCTTTAACATTTGTGTGTTTATGAAATGGGACTTTGAATGTAGAATCTACAAGGACAAGTGAACGGATCTCTATTTATTTTTTTTGGAACATGATATATTTTTCTATATCAAACAAAATTAATTAATTACCTCTAATTAATTAATTAATTTTTTAAGTTTTTGATTGATTCATGTTTTGCTAGGGTTTATGAATAATTGTGCAAAGTTTCAACTTATCCAGAGAATGGGAAGTGGTAAAAATAAAATGTACAAAATCTGTACCCGACACTGCCAGACAGACAGAAAGACGGAGTGAGCTGATATAAAGCTATGTAACAAGTATTTACCGTGTCTACAGACTTGTAACTTTCGGTAGTCGAAGTTCGCATTACTTGTTGCTCCTGATCGCTGTGCGGTTTTCCATTCAGAGGACGCTGCTCTGTTGTCAACCTCGATGATGGGCTCACGTCTTGCAGCGTGTCCGGTACCGAGTACCTCGTGTGATGAGACGACCTGCCCAAGTCGCGGATAGACCTGATAGTCGTCCCTAAGTCTTCATATAACTTCTGCCCTGTCAATACCTTTTTGACACGAGCCCATTTAGAGCCTTTGGTTTTCTGTTTTGAAGAAGTTGATTTGCTGAAGATGCTCCTCCCAGGCTTGGACTTGCTTCTTTTCCTTGTTTCCAAGCCGGTGACCTCCGGGGAAAAATCTGAGGGCACCTCCAGAGATCCTGTGGAGAAGCTTCGTTTGTGCATTGCTGTACATTTTGGTCGTTTGGGACGTTGGTCTGAAGATGTGTCAACATGCTCGTAGAAGCCAAGCTCTTCTGCGCTGGAGATTCTTGGCCTGCTCAGTCTTGCAGCGCCTTCCTCCTGAAGGCTAGCGAGCTGCTCCTGATCCGATGTCCCTTGAGCTGTATCGTGCTGTTGTTGAAGATGAGGATGGTGATGATGGTGGTGGTGATGATGATGGTGATGCGGGTGATGGTGATGCTTATGTTTCGTTTGCAATGTTACGAACCCCGAGGACGAACTACTGCTCTCAAAGGAAAGATCCCGTTTGGCTTGAAGCAGTACTTTCGTGCTCTCCAGGTATTCACAGCGCTTGCGCAGCCGGCTATTCTCATCCTTGAGTGACGTCAGCTGTTCCATGAGGTGGATGAGATTGTCGAGATGTTGAAGACCAGCTGCGTGATGAATTTTGGGGCTGGGCGAACGCTGCTTTTTGTGAGTTGTTTTGGGCAGAGACAGGAAGCTGGCCTGCAGGCTTTTCTCTTGCTCCTGGAAAAATTGCATGACGTCAGAAACGTCCCGTTTTGGTGAAACGTCCAGGGAGGTATGCACCGTTTGTCTGCTTCCTTTACGCTCCAGCTCTCTGCCTCTTTCCCTTGTTGATTCTTGGGTCGAAAGTTGGCTTTTCGCTTCCTCTGTGGAGAAAAGAAGGTGCATTTAGTATTTCTTATGTGCACATTACAAAGTTGAAGTTTTTTGTGTGTAAAATCAGACCTAATTATCATTAAAGTAAGAAGTATTTGATCTTTAGCTTATTATAGACCTATATCTAGCAGCCTGCCAACATGCTTTGTTTCGATGGATGCAAGCTGTTCAAGTGAAACCGGAATTTCTATTTCATAACACTTGACTTACTTCGCAACAAAAAATCGCCTCAAAGAATTTGATTTGGGACTACAAGAAATTATACTAAAGAGTAGAGGCGAAAATAGAGTAATTTAATTACAGAGTTGCTAGTAGAAATAAGAAGTCTGAATGAAAAAAAAAAAGAAAAATTTCCCATTTCAGACCTTGCGATCTATAGGGCAGATTATGTAAAGGTCATCTGTTTCTGTGGCCCACGATTAACGAGGGTTTCATGTGGCCAGCACCACGATCAACTGCCTTTACTTTCCCTAACTGATGCCAGGTACCCATTGGCTTCACCAGGATTCGAACCCGGGACCTCGGTTAGGAAGCTAAGTGCTTTACCGCTCAGCCGCCGCTCCTCCACGTGTCTGAACAAGAGCACATAAAATAAATGGCTGTAGGCTTTAGGCGTTAGAAGAAGAAGCACCAGAGATTAGTGGTAGAAATGACTGCTAGTTTTTAGCAAACGATGTGTTTTTATTATTGACTACGACAATCATTCTTCATTTGTAAATAAGCAAAGCTGCTGAAGTTCCATACACGTTTCCCTTAAAGCACATCTTTCTTAGATCTACCTGTTTGTTCTGGTGTGCGAAACTCACGTATAAAATGCTGTAACACTTATAAATACAACTTTATTTAAAACAAAAAAACAAGCAAACTACAGCTAACAGAAAAACACATCCTAGACCAGTAGGCTCTACAATTTGGTCCGATTTGACAACGTCATTATTACTCTATGTATGTATTAAGTAATTATGTAATTATTATGCTTGGTGCTGCTGCGTTGACGACCAGGAGTGCGGTTGTGTGTTGCGATATGAAGCAAACAATGAACTGTTTGTGTAGTGTGTTGATGGTAAAGGTTGTGAGTTGCGATATCATGTAAACATTGAACTGTTTGTGTAGTGTGTTGATGGTAAAGGTTGTGTGTTGCGATATCATGTAAACATTGAACTGTTTGTGTAGTGTGTTGATGGTAAAGGTTGTGTGCTGCGATATCATGTAAACATTGAACTGTTTGTGTAGTGTGTTGATGGTAAAGGTTGTGTGCTGCGATATCATGTAAACATTGAACTGTTTGTGTAGTTTGTTGATGGTAAAGGTTGTGTTGAGGTTGTGTTGAGACTTTTTTTGTCTTGGTGTTACCTTGCACTCTATGTTAGGATTGTGGATGTTGAAGACTGGGACTTTGTAGGAGGTGTAAAAGAGAGAGAGGGAGAGGTATGACTAGATAGACTAAGAGAAATAGGGGTGAGGATGTAGCGCACTTGTGCTTTATAAAAAGTTAAAAAGTGTCACTTTCAGACCTTGCGATCTACAGGGCAGATGATGTTAAGGTCATCTGTCTCTTTGGCCGACTGCTTACGAGGGTATCATCTGGCCAGCACAACGACAAACCGCCTTTACTGGGTTGATCCAGAGGCGTCCTAAAAATCCCGAAATTCAAAAGCCCAGTCTTCACTGAGATTCAAACCCAGGACCCCAAGTTCGGAAGCCAAGCGAGTTGCCACTCAGCCACCTCACCCTACTTTGTGCTTTATGGTGAAATAATAAAATAATAATAAAATTGCTAAATAAAAATGTAACAATTGTTGCTGATGAATAATCTTATTAAATAAAATTGAAAAACAATTCTATGCAGAATGAGGAGAGAATACATCAGGGCATTAGCGCCATTGACTCCAGACGATCCGTTTTTGTTTCCGTTCTACAAAAATCTCACTATTTGCACTTCTTCTTATACAACACAGACGTTACTTCAAAAAAAAAGATAATTACGTCCTACGCGTCATGCATATTAACCAATGACCTAAATAGCTACATACATTTATAGACTAATTCTAACGTAACTTCATGTGTTTAATTTAAGACAAAATGTATTTAAAGCTTCCAGGTTCTTTTTAATTACAAAATAATATAATAAGGCTTGTCTTCGAGTCCGAAGATTAATGAAGAGTGCAATATTTCCCGTGTCTGCGCAGCCCTAGCTGTAACCTACATATTTTGCCACGTCCAGGGCAAGCATAACCATTGTTCGCAGGTGGTCGATTTAGATTTTCTATTAGCCGTCTGCGTTTGTTCTCGGCAGCGGATTTACAAAATAATATACAATAAAGCATAAGAACAGAATATACTGTTTCATTTATCCAATAAAAAACATACTCACTTTCAGAATGTATTTTTCGCCATGATTAAAATACTATCTCATGGTCTGTTGCTTCTTGTTGAAGATTTTTTAATTATTAATTTGAGTGCCATATCGATATTGTTTTTTTTTACCTTTACCTATCCCTTAGTCTGTTGGACCGTTGGGGCACCACGCAAGATTTGTCGACAGTCTTTCTCCATTCCTCCCTTTTTTTTTTTGCCTTGTTTAGAACCTCTCTCAATGGCAGGCCCGTCCATTCTTTAATGTTGTCCTCCCATCGCTTTTTCTGTCTGCCTCTTCTTCTCTTCCTGGCACTGTTCCCTGAAGGAAGGTCTTTGCGAGCCCCGCAGATCTTGTAATGTGGCCATAGGTTTTAAGCTTTCGTCTTTTTACAATAGTTAGCAGGTCGCCGTGGGCTCCGATCGCTACAGTAACCCTGTCTCTGATTTCTTGGTTTGTGATGCGGTCTTTGAATGGGATGCCTAGGATCCTTCTGTAGCATCTCAATTTCATTGCTAGGATCCTCCTCTCAAGCTCTGCATTCAACGTCCACGACTCTCAACCATATAGAAATGTGGCCATGACCAGAGAGCGCATCAGTCTGATTTTGGTGCCGAGGGCTAAGCCCTTATCTTTCCATATTATTTTAAGTTTTTTAAAACTTAAAATATCGATGTTAGCGGAACCTAATAATCACTGTCAAAAAAAAAAAAAAAAAAAAAGTAGACTCAAACTCTATGAACGAATCGCAAGGTCCTCAGTGCTCGCAAGGACCTTCCTTCAGGGAACATTACCAGGAAGAAGAAGAGTAAGACACAGAAAGCTATAGGAAGACAACATCAAAGAATGGATAGGCATGTCAGGGAATGAAATTCTATCCGAGGTAAAGGACAGAGAGGAATGAAGAAAGACAACAGACAGATGAAGGTGAACTTTGTCAATATATAAAGTGTCATTTGTCTACTGACTAACCCAATGAACGAATTTTTTTTAATGGTTGGGGGTCGCCGCCGAGTGGAAAATTGTATTAGGGGGTCGCGGAGCTAAAAAGGTTGAGAACCGCTGTACTAGATGAATGTTGCAGGTGTTGATTTGAATCAGAACAAAATCAGCTGTGACAAAACAGGCCAATTTTGGAGCGACAAACTTTGCCAATGTTCGTACATGTGAATGCATGTTTTACTGCTATCGACTAGGGCAGCTCTCTTTCTCCTGTCCTGTCCAGGGTCGCTTCAGACATTTCGTTCTCGACGAAGATTGTAAAAGCAAAAACTATTTTATTACAGAGAATTTCATTCAATTGCTAACATAATTATTACAATGTATATTTACTACTGACCTGGGTTTGGAGCCAGAAAAAGGGTTGTCTGTTCTTGTCGCTTGAGTTTCCTGGTTGAGGCAGTGTCGGAGACGGGCCGCTGCTCCGACACTGTTTCTTCTGGAGCTTCTTGGTCATCTTGATGCTGAGTTAGGATGATCACCGGGCTCTCTTCTCCCGGTGTCAATCTCTTCTTACCCACAAAGGATTCTGCTGCCGAAGATGGAGCTGCCGGTGACAGTACGATGAGTTGCGGTAGCGTGGTCCCTACCGGTGCTGCCCTCGCTGTCACAGCATGTGTGGTGGCCTGGAATGCTGGTTCTACAGCCGGTGCTGCGGTTGAGGAGGGCGGCGATGAGGATGGGGTTGAGCTGCTGGCTGCTGCGGTTTGGGATGAGGCGGATGCGGTTGTAGAAGCTGAAAGGATGGATTCTTGTGCTTTGGGAAGGTCGGCTTGCATAGTGAGCCAACGGCGTTCAAGTGTGACGGGTAGCACGCTAGGCGTGGAAAGCTGCTCCACGCAGGGTGTCCCGGGTCCTCTGGCTTCTGCTACTCTCAAAAATTGCTCTTTCGCTACAGTGATTCTGTAAGACCTTTCCATCGAATAATTACTCGCAAAAATCTAAGGAATAAAATTTAAAAAAAAAAAAGGTATCAGATGACTAAAGAAATATGGCTTTTCGTCTTTCGTAATTTAACTTTAAATCAAATCTTTTTATCTATATGATTATGGTCTTTATTAGCCTGTTGACATAGAGTGGAATATAAGAGATACTTCAGGACAGAAGAATAAAAGGTAAAGTAGTTATAATACATAAATCACTTAACCATAATTTACAAATCGAAAACAAAACCTAATAGAATACTCAGAAAGACACACATTAAGAGGGACATTTCTTATGCCATACTCTAGAACAAAAATGATTAATGCTAAACCTATCGATTTAAAGTGTAATGTACAACATATGATTTTAAAGTTAAATCGCAATAGGTATTTATGACCTATTAATAGAATGATAATTGTTTTACATTGTTAAGGCACATAAAGTATTAATGTTGAAAAGTATTAAGAATAAAGTGATCGTAACTTTAACAAAGTTTAAAAATTTTGTGTGTGTGGAAACAGATCCATAATCATCATTCGAAGTTATCTCCTCGGGATGTAAAAAGGCAGGTTTCAATATTTGTAGCATGAATTCTAGTTTTTGAGATCTAAACGGGACGGACAATTGACAGACCACACAAAACTAGTAGTGGCTATATCAGTTTCGGGGGCCTCTAAAAAGATAAATTTTAAATACAAGTAACCTTTTAAATGTATTGAATAACTAACTTATGTCAAACGTCGTGATGTATAAGAAGTTGTTATGTTAAACCAATTGATGAATATGTTAAACCTACTGATGCTTATCTCATTAATGTACATATATGTGTGATGTTTAACTTACAGTTCCACATATATGTGTGATGTTTAACTTAGAGCTCCACATATTTGTGATGTTCTATAAACTAGAAAACTACCATAATATATTTGAGATGTTCAACTTACTATTGTACATATATGTTTAATGTTTAACTTAATGACGCACATATATGTGTAATGATTAAGTTACTGACATACATAGATGTTTGATATTTAACTTACTGATTTACATATATGTTTAATGTTTAACTTCTATGTATGATAATTAACTTTATTGACGTACATATATGTGTAATGTTTAACTTCTATGCTTGGTGAGTAACTTATGAAGACACGTGTTTAAGACACGTACATTATTTGATGTTTAGCTTACAAACATGATGTTCAACCTACAGAAGCACATGTGAGATGTATGTATGGGATGTGTACTTTTGATGTACATATAGATGTACTAGTATGTGTAATGATCAACCAATTCATCTCATGACTTACACGTTTGCGTCATGATTCCTGCTAATGAAAGAGTACAATGTCGTCCACGGCTTAACATTTTGACTCCCTTCAGTACCCAACTGGTTGGTTGTTTTGTGTTTCTCTTGTGGTGACCACAGCAGCGGCAGACTTGACAACTCTATTTAACCACAGCCCAGCGTACCATGTAGGGTGATCTACCTTTTTTTTAACGTAGCGGCGGTTCTATCTTCGACAACACTTTGATCTGAAAGAAGAGATACAATCAATTAACATAAATGAGTAAATACATTTTGTTTTGCATTAAAGCTTCTTAATTACTTTTATTTATTGAAGGTTTTAATGAAATTGAGGCAAATACGTAAACATCAGGTGTTTACTTGGTGTATCCGGTGTACAGAGTATGAAAGTGTTGACAAACTATGCATATTTTAGCCACATCATTTTTTTTTCGACATCACAACCTGTGACCTAGCATGGAGCTATCGGTCTAAACAGCCCACAAGTTGCGACCTCGCAGATCAGTGTTGAGGCCTTCCATAACGATGTCACGGAGGTCACGATTGGCCTCGCCTCGCCCCTGATTCCCAACGTGATTATTTGAGAATGCGTATCTCGGTATGTGTGTCTGATTACGCCCTATGTGTGTCTCATTATGCCCAATGTGTTTCTGAGTACGCCCTATGTGTGTCTCATTATGCCCAATGGGATTCTGAGTATGCTCTATGTGTGTCTCATTATGCCCAATGTGTTTCTGAGTAGGCCTATGTGTGCCTGAGTAGGCCTTTGTGTGTCTGAGTACGCCTCATGTGTGTCTGAGTAAACATATTTGTATCTGAGTAGGCCTACATGTGTCTCAGTAACGACGTGTGCCTGAGTACGCCTTATATGTGTCTCTGTGAGTGTATGTGCCTGACTATATGTGTCTGAGAGAGAATATGTTTTCAAGTATGCGTGTCTACATGTCTGAGTATGTGTTTTATTCCTCGCAATTAGGTCATGGCAAAGAATTCATTCTGAAACAAATCAGGTCATTCACTCACCACAGACCTGGGACACGTGCCTAACGGGAGTCTGCAAATCGCCGACTTTTTAGTAGCGTGCCGTCGAGAATTACTCGACCTCCTTCCCCATCTCCTCTCGCCACCCAGCACACCTTATCCCTCCATCCTGGTCTCTTTTATCTGTTCGCTCTGTCGCAGTGGTCCTTGAACTGGTAGGTGCGGGTTTGATCTTGGTACAATAAGTTAACTGCTTAAGAAACAAAACTCTGTATCTAGACATAAGAACACAGACTTAACTCTACATCGCTCTGTGCTGCTAATTTGCTACAAAGCCAGCAAAAAAACTAATTAATTATCTATTTCCTATTCTTTTTTAAATGAAATTGATGATACCTTAAAGCGAATAGAATGTTTAGACAGCTTCCGTTTGTTTTTAAATTGCTTTTAGTATAAACAGAATGCATGTTCTTATCTTTTCTCTTATCTTATCTTAGATAATACAGACGTTACTTCAAAAAGAAGATGATTACGTCCTACGCGTCATGCATTCAGTCATGCATATTAACCAATAGCTTAAATTCTGCCAAGTCATTAGTTTTCCTGGCTAACTCAGTCAACCCATTCCATACTCTAATATAACTAGGGAAGAAGAAGCATTTGTACAAATTTGTCCTAGCATATGGGACGAGGAATGTGTCTTTATTTTTGTGTCATTCAGAGTATTTTATTAGATTTTGTTTTTGTATTTGAAGATTACGGCTCAGTGTTTTATGTATAATTGCAAATTTACTTTTGAGTCTTTTATCCTGATTACGTAGCCAATAATATGTGCTCGAGTTTTGTTTGTTAGACTGAGAATACAGGCAAATTTCTTCACATTCTCGTCTACTATTAAAATAAAATGTCATTGTACAAATTTTTTTTTTATGTAATGATATAATATTAGTCATAAAATTAAAATGTAGCATTGTTGGTTCTTTTTCGTATCTTCAATGTAGAGATTGACACTTTTAATTAGTGTGTACAATTTATATTCCATTCTGTTGTTTGAGTGCTCGAATTTTAAAGTGTTTATTCGATACATTGAACTGTAATTTTGTTAGTCGATTCTTGTTTTAACTCACACTTGCTTATGAAATTTTGAACTAAAAAATTTTTTTTATCATTTATTCCAAACTAAAATTTCGCACCACAGACCTATTCATATGTATATTATACCTGGACTGGTCGTCACGATCTCATAAAGACTGCACCATAGACTTATATAGGCTACTATATCTAGACTGGACGTGGAGAATTTTTAACACTACAAAAAATGTGAAAATTTTTTAGAAAGTTGGATCAAGGCGTTGTTTTGTAAAGTAGTTAAAAGAAGTAGCGTTTTTTTTTTCAACCCTAACCTATGTAACATATAACTCAATTTTTAGATCTAGATCTAGTAATTGAACATCAAAAATAAGAGTACTCTCGTCTCAGAATTATTATTTTGGAATTTTTAGATACATAATCTAGAGAGATCTAGGTAATCAATCTATTTAAATGTACATAAGATGATTTTAATCAACATGAATTATTTTGATCTAGGATTTTTGAAACATTATCTCAATGGAAACAAACAGGAAATGGCTTTGTTTCATATATTTGCGTGAATATCCGAGAAATGATTTTGCCTTATTTCTAAACTTTGAAAACTAAAGATCATTACTTTTCTTGATTGGGGCGACTCCCTCCTAGAGCCTGAAAAAAGAGTTTACATACATAAAAATCTATATATAGATTGGTCTATGAATCGATCAGTCGCGGATAAGAATTTATTTCCGGTTTCCAGTCTAGGTATAATATATAAGTCTATGGACTGCACAAAAAATGCGAAAAAAACTTCAAAAAGCTGAAACAAGGCGTTGTTTTGGAACGTAGGTGTAGGAAGCGAAGTCTTTTTTTTCTTCAACCCTAACCTATGTCTACAACCCTAACTTATGTCTACAACCCTAACCTATGTCTACAGCCCTAACTTATGTCTACAACCCTAACCTATGTCTACAACCCTAACCTATGTCTACAACCCTAACCTATGTCTACAACCCAAACCTATGTCTACAACCCTAAATTATGTCTACAACCCTAACCTATGTCTACAACCCTAACCTATGTCTACAACCCTAACCTATGTCTACAACCCTAACCTATGTCTACATTCCTAACCTATGTCTACAACCCTAACCTATGTATGAACGGACCAGCCAAGTGAAACTGGATAAGAATCGGTTCGCATGAGATAAATAAGTCAGAGAAGAAAGATTAGTCTTTACAAATAGTTTGAGAAGCCTTGTCTGATGCCCACTCCTCATGTCCTAATAATAAACCCTGGATGTTTGTGCTGGCACGCGCAAGAACTTACCTACCTATATTTTTTTTCTCCTCTCACGCCCTACAGGTTTTCACCCCCATCTTTAGCCCCAAGCCCCTTTCACCCCTACTCTTCCGACCAACTCACAACAACGTCCTCGAAATACGCACACGCGCACACACACACTTACGTGCATCCTCAGGTAGGTATTAGTCACGCTCCTGGTTCCCACACGCGTTTATTTAAAGCATCGTGCAGTCGGCTCAGTCTGAGCACATCCAGGGGCGGCGCCGAGATAATAATAGACGCGTAGAACAAACAACAATTCCTGATCGTTTTGTGTCTAAATCACAATGTTCTTTCTCCGCCCTCTGCTGTCTGTTTGTCGGTGTGTGTGTGTGTGTGTTTGTATGTGTTTGTATGCGTGTGGAGTGAAAGCAAGATCCAATATTTTGTTCATCCAATAGTTTGTTCATCCAATAGTTTGTTCATCCAATAGTTTGTTCATCCAATAGTTTGTTCATCCAATAGTTTGTTCATACAATAGTTTGTTCATACAATAGTTTGTTCATACAATAGTTTGTTCATACAATAGTTTGTTCATACAATATGACGCAATTTTCACATTATGATGTAATATTGAAAATATGATGTAATCTTCGCAACATGATGTAATCATTACATTATGATGTAATGAATACTTTGTTGTAATTCCCACAATATGATGTAATCTTCACACTATGATGTCATTTTTACACTATGATTTAACCTTTACAATATGATGTAATTTTTCCATTATGATGTAATCATCAAACTATAAAGTAATCTTGACACAATGATGTAATGCTCAAACTATGAAGTAATCTTGACACTGTGATGAAATCCTCAAACTATGAAGTAATCTCGACACTATGATGAAATCCTCAAACTATGAAGTAATCTTGACACTATGTTGTAATCCTGACACTATAAAGTACACTGACATCCTATTGACATGTATTTCAAGTCAAGAGCTAATGATGGCAACACGAAGAGAAACGTGTCAACGTGTCGAAACGTCAAATTAAAAGTTTATGACATAACTCTACACCATGACGCAATAAAACGGTGGATTACATCCAGACGTCGAGTGGACACCAATAGCTCGATTCCACGCCACAGGTCTGTAAGACGTGGCAACGAGCTAGTGGTGTGAACTGCCCACAGGCAGACCTTCTTTCGAACGGTCTCATTTCATACATAGGTCAGTATTGGGTTACAAACTGACAGTCGTGTCTTACTGGACTCTTCTTCACAGCGTCACGCTGTGTCTTACTGGACTCTTCTTCACAGCGTCACGCTGTGTCTTACTGGACTCTTCTTCACAGCGTCACGCTTCGTTAAATCACTTTTGTTTGCTTCTACAGTTTTTCTCCCCGTATGAAGCGTATTGAGAAGCCTCTTTGTACTGTAGAATAGCCAGTGGGGAATTTATGTTTTCTTCTGTATCTTGTTACATTCAAATGATTTGTCCGTATTTATATTTTAAAAATATATATAATTTAAATTTTAGCAGCTTAAAATTTTTAGTGTGACTTTGTCTCAGTGATGTGGTGTATATTTACATATGAAATAAGTTTATTTAGGTTACGAGTTAATGCAGGCATAACAGGAACAGGAGCAACTTATTACTGCCCTGAATATTTTTTCGGCTTCAGCCACGCAGATCGGAGCTTTCCAGAAATCTTTGAATTCAGAAGAAATACAATTTTTGCTCATTTTCGAACAGGAAGTAAACCTTAAAAGTCAATCCCAAAGAAGTGAGTGTTCAACTCTATATTAATCTTACTTTACAACACTTAAAAAAAAAATAAAGCTTATATAAGAGAAAGAACTATACATTTACAGCCATATTTATCATTACTTTAAGATCAGTTTCACTTACATTAATTACTAATCTAATGGAGCTCATTCACCAATTGTAAATAAACACATTTAGCCACGTCATAATATTGATAAAACAATGAAAAATACGTATCACGTGACAACCTTTGTGGATTACATAATTTGTATAGAATATATATATATAATCACGTGACTAAATGTTGTTTGTTTACGATTGGTGAATGAGGTCCATTGATTAACTTAATATTTATAGATTCATGATTGTTTAGGAAAAATAAATAATTGGGCAAAGTTTCAACTTGATCCGAGAAGCAAGTGGGAGATATAGCGGGAACAAAAAGTGTACAAGACAGAGTTGATAAAAAGTGTACAAGACAGAGTTGATAAAAAGTGTACAAGACAGAGTTGATAAAAAGTGTACAAGACAGAGCTGATAAAGAGTGTACAAGACAGAGTTGATAAAAAGTGTACAAGACAGAATTGATAAAAAGTGTACAAGACAGAGCTGATAAAAGTGTACAAGATAGAGCTGATAAAAAGTGTACAAGACAGAGTTGATAAAAAGTGTAAAAAACAACAAGAGTTGATAGAAGCTTTGTAAAAAAAAAAAAAAAACAACCTTTAATCGCAATCTGCCTTGGCTTACATACGTTTTGGTCATTTCTTGGGAAATGAAGATTACCACCTCACAAACACCTTGCTGGACAGCACGGGATGATGATAGATTCGAACTCGGGACTATTGCGCTGTGCACACCATACAACCCGGATTTTCCTCTTCCTCAATATATGCACGTAGTTTTAGACTCCTCCAGGTTTTTACAACCCAACACTACCGCTACGTGCTCGACTTGCTATATAGAATCTACGCGTGAAAATGCGTCTAGTATTAGTAAAGTCCTATGTGTGTATCTTGTATATGGGATTGGTCGTGTGGTTTATACATGAAAGGTTTATATGATTACAGACACTGGCAGTTACAACTTCCATCCATCCAACTCAGAAAAAAAAAATATTTTCATACAGAAAGTTAAAACTTAATGAAAATATATATATATAAAAAAAACAAAAAAACATCGTAATCAACAGCGGTCTATTTTTAGCTTGTGCTCAGCATTCCAAGACCTCGGGTTCAGCCCCAGCGCTCACAAGCGAGCAGCGTACAGCATACACAGCTTCTTGATAAACACTTCCAGCGTCACTGTAGGTGTCTTGTGAGCCGGTGCGTGCGCGCGTTCAGGAGGGACGATGTAGTGATGGGAAGGGGTGAGTGGGTGGGTGGGATGTAGTGCAAGGGGGTACAGAGAAGTAGGTTATGCTAAAACTGGGGGGGGGGGGGGGGGGGGGTTCCTCGTAACTCGACAATGACATCATCTTCTTCAGTCCACTTCAATAAACTACAACGGAAAGGTGAGGAAAACACCTGGCCAAGGTGTTTCTTCCCCAGAAATCTGTGTACGCTTATGTATCTATCACAATGCAATTATAGAATAACTTTATAAGTGATCAGACCTCAGAACTGGTTGAGGCACACTGGGTAGAATGGGAGCCAGAGGAGGTGGCTTAGAAAAAAAAAGGGGGGAGGGGAACCCAGATAGGGGAAAGAGATATGTTGAATATAGTGGGAGTGTGTGTGTGGGGGGGGGTGTTGAGAAGGTGCTTGGGGCGTTTTGGTGGAGTGGGTCGTGGGTACGTTGCCTCTGCGCGTGTTTTTGGTTCTGGATTTATTATAAGAATGAGCAGGCCTCACTGAACTACATATATTTACAGCTCGGTCCAGCCCTCAAAGAATTAAACAGATCAAGTTGCAAGCAGAATGTCGGCGAACAGAACATTAAGCTTCGAAAATCAACGCCCTTTTGTATGAGAACACTTTTGAGTCAACCAATCAACAAGGGAAGTGTTAATATACATGCTAGCATGTACCCGTGCTATACTAGGGTTGAAACCCACTAATACAGATTATGCACAAACACATCAGCCTCCTCGTCTGCATGTATTAAATCGCACCTCCCACACTATTTTTAATGACACACCTCTTTGCACTCAACAACACACTTTTTGGCCCGTGTATCTTCTAATGGACCTGACACAGCCATGAACAAGCAAAGCGTACACTTCTTAGGCCCATGAATTCCAAAACCACATAACCATAACGCTTTTCTGGTTAGTTTGACCTGATACGTTGTATTTTTAGTATCTATCAGAGGCACAGCCAGCATTACATTGACATCCCATAATTTTTTGGCATCCTCCAATAGACAGCCCTCATTCCCAAACACGAACTTGGAGGCCGCCCCACCTTTTTATTTTGTTTGTATCCCTCAAATTAAAGGCCTGCATAGAATGGTAGCTAACAAAGCACAACCTTCTTTAAACCACCCGTTGCATCTTGTCTTATCTTGTCTTAGCATTCTATCAACTAATAATGCCCCCCCCCCCCCCGCACAACTCAATAATTTTTTTCCCCGTAAATTATAGAAGTACTGAAAATAAATCAAAGTTTATATTTTTACAATGACAAAAGATGTAACGTGCGGTGGAGTGGTGAAAGCGTTGAATTAATCCCCCCCCCCCAAAAAAAAACAAAAAAAAAAAACTCAGGCGCCGTTCCTCAAGGGGCCGTTACATAAATGGCGTGTCCTGCACGGTTAGCCAGGTATAGAATAGGAAAATGGCAAGGGTCCCGGTGCACGCGGTGCAGTCTGACACCCCGTTAGACAGAACAGTGTACATTGTTCCCATTCTGGCCAGTGAGAGGGAGTTCTTGTTCATTTTTGCTGGCCTAGAGTTCCAAGAGCCGAAGGCTCAACTCTACCTGACAGTTTCAAGATGAAGAAGAGAGAATATTAAGTGTATCATTACATTGGATCAGTCATGTAATCAAATTTGTAATAGATCTAGACTAACAATGATGAATCTGTGCGATTAGAAATATTTTACCAATTGTTTTTGTTTAGCGCAAGTTCATGCTTTAACTCTCTCAATACGCTATGATCTATCACATGTCTGGACCAGTTGGAAAGGGGTAGGGGAGAAAGAAAGAGGTATCTGGGTGATCGCTTTTTAAAGGTATTTATATAAAAAAAAGTGAACGACCTGAATTCGAACTCGTGGACTAAAGCCTTCTCAGGCTTCTCAAACCAACACGGTAGCCACTCTGCTAGCGAAGAGCTATGAAAATTTAGTTACCTATTGTTTCTATTTTTTGTCTGTGTACATTAAGCCTCAGACGACGACCTATAAGGGGATTAATTCAACTTATACCACCACTTCAGTCAAGTACAATTTCCAGTTTTAAAGCTTTGAATTCGGGGGCATGGTGGCTGAGTGGTTAAGTGCTTGACTTCCAATTGACTGAGATTTTGAGTTCGAATCTAGGTGAAGACTAGGATTTTGAAATTTGGGATTTTTAGGGCTCCCCTGAGTCCACCCAACTCTAATGGGTACATGACTTAAGTTGAGGAAAGTAAAGGCGGTTGGTGGTCCCATGACATCCTGCTCGTTAACCGTTGGCCAAAAGACATAATCTGCCTTATAGATCGCAAGGTCTGAAAGGGGAACTTTACTTGTATGTATATTATATGTGCCATAGTATTGTAAATAATAAATAAATGGCTATCTATAGCAAGTCAAAGTATTTTTGAAGAAGGAAAATGCTGATGAAAACGATGTTAATTAACAAATCATTACAAGATTTTCTTTAAAATTGATTAATATACACAAGTCTTTGTTGTACTCCTTACATTAGCATACACTCTTGGAGAAAATGTTTCACTAAAAAATTTAATTATTTGTTTTCTAGCTATTTTTTTAAATACTTATGACCTAATTTTCTACACCAGGTTGATCTCCCCTTATTGTTGTACGTTTTGTCCATACCTTCGATATAATAAAGAAATTAATGAATTAGGCAATAACGTTGATTAGATAACCGGTTGATTTTTTATTGTTTCATGTGTTGCCATTGATCTAGAGTTAGAATGCCAAATTTGATTACAATTGGGTGAGATAGATAGATAGATAGATAAATAGATAGATAGATAGCTGGATAGAATGATAGAATGATGGAATGATAGAATGATAGGATGGCTGCCTGGTCGTGCGGTTTGCGCGCTGGACTGTCGTTCAGATTTATTGATGGTCCAAGGTTCAGATCCTGCCCGCTTCCATCCCCCGTCGTCCTGCGGGAGGTTTGGACTAGGAAGTAATTATCTTCAACTCTGAAGGAACATCCGAAACATGTAAAACATTTTACAAACATTTTAGAATGATAGATAGATAGATAGATAGATAGATAGATAGATAGAAACAGGTAAGCTGTCATGAATGTCAGTAAAATAAAACACCTTCATCTCCCAAAAGACAGACTTTATTTTCTAAGCCCTTTCATTCCTTCGTTCAGCCTCCGCTCCTTTGTCATTTCCACATTCATTCATTTCAGTTCAAAAATAGTTCTTTGGAGGAGTTCTACCAATCCATGTGACAGCATGCATGGATACTCAGCCCATTCTCAGTTTTACAGTCAGTCTAACTAGAAATCGTTCCTTTAATTCGATTAATCATCCAAATATATATATTTAAAAAAAAAAACACCGGAAGGAATATTTACTGGAGATTTTCACGTATGGACACAAATAAATAAATAAAAAAACCTTTGGTGTATCCGGTGTACAGAATAAAGCTTTACTAAGCTATGCTTTTTAAAAAGGGAAATTATTTTTTTCTCACTTTTTAGCACTGAAGACCCCAATTCTCTAATCTTTTACCTTTTAAAATTTTTATTCATTGGGCGACATTGACCTTTAATTGAGCGTCCTTGACTTTGTTACGTTTTATCGTGAAAATCTTCAGTTGTAGAAAGAAATACAAATGTATCTGATGTCAGAGATTGGAGTCCAAAGATGTATGGAAGAAAAATACTTTAGAACCTCTGGTTTGAATGATCTAAATCTGCCCTCGTCACATACAAGAGTTACGTCAGGACTGATGACACCCAGACTATAATTAGGTTAGTACTTTCGATAGAAAACAGACGAGGCGATGATGTTCCGGTGGAATTTATCCACACACACACACACACCCTTAACCTTTTACATCCTGCATCTTAATTGATTACAATTTTACCACTTGGCTAAATGAAATCAGGGTTATGTTAGAATCGTGCGTGAGTGTTTTAATTCATCCGCTCTGGCCAGTCAGTAATTTATATGATAGAAGTAAAAAGTAAACGATCACTCTACACAAACCAGTCGTTCAAATTCTGTATTGTGTCTGAAGTGTAGGATGTGTGCGAGGTGTGTCTGAAGTGTGGGATGTGTGTTAGTGTGGGATGTGTGTAAGGTGTCTGAAGTGTGAGATGTGTATGAGATGTGTCTGTGCAGGATGTGTGTGAGGTGTGTCTTTGCGGGATGTGTGTGTGAGGTGTAACTGTGCGGAATATGTGTGAGATGTGTCTGAAGAGAGGAATGTGTGTGAGGCGTGTCTTTGCGGGATGTGTGTGAGGCGTGTCTTTGCGGGATGTGTGTGAGGTGTGTCTGTGAGGGATGTTTGTGAGGTGTGTCTGTGCGGGATATGTGTGAGGTGTCTGAAGATAGGGATGTGTGTGAGGTATGTCTTAGCAGGATGTGCGTGAGGTGTGTCTGTGCGGGGTATGTGTGAAGTGTGTCTCAAGAGAGGAATGTGCGTTAGGTGTGTCTGTGCGGGATATGTGTGTGGTGTGTCTGTGAGGAATGTCTGTGAAGTGTGTCTGAAGTGAGGGATGCGTGTTCGATGTAGGGCGTAAACTGTGTATATTCTTATATAATGCTTATATTCTTTGTTTCAGTCATTGTAAACTTGTTGACGTGTAAATTTAGTATTTCTTATAGTCTTTGTCTCCGTCTAAAAACTAGTGAATTCTTATATTCTTTGTTTCCGTAAATTAGTTAATTTACATCTGTTAATATTAAAACGATAGGCTGTCCGGCCATAGTCCGGCTGTTCCGACACTTTTAGCAAATTTGATAGTTTTAAATTGAGATTTCATGTTAAACTTTACGGTCTATACGATAGATGCTGAAAAAAAAACATCTTGTTTCTAGAAATAACCGTCTACTATAATGTCAAGGTAAAACTGTAACAGCGACCTTTCGATTCAACTTTCCAAAGAAAATGTGAATGGCAGTTTTCTTATCTTATAAAAGACAGACGTTCTTTCAAATGAGAATCGAACCAGAAGAAATACAAACAACAGTTTGAAAACAAAAGTCATTAACTTGGTTGTTATAAGAGTTTTTGAGCCTGATTCTAATGTAACCGCGAGTAAAAGTGAGCGGATGGTTTTGGTTGTGTAGGCCTAAATATTATTGGAGCTTTACGATTTGCTAGATGTAATAAGATAAAAGCGGCTGATCTTATCTTATATAATAAAGACGTTACTTCAAAAAAAAAAAGATGATTACGTCCTACGCGTCATGCATTCAGTCATGCATGTTAACCAATGACTTAAATTCTGCCATGTCACTGGTTTTCCTGGCTAGCTCAGGCAACACATTCAATGCCCTAATAGCATTGGCTTAGGACTAAAATATAATTGAGCCTATCAAATAGTTCGATTACGGAATTAGAATCATAGTCAGTGAGTGTACAATTGACCATTAAGGTGAAGAATTGGATAAGGAAGAGGTGGAAAGATAGGTGATACTCGAATTTACGGACCGGTACTATTCAACGTTATAGTCATTGCTGTCGAAAAGAAAGTACGAGGAGCGTTTACTTGTAGGCTTTTTAAAAATTATTATAGTTATAAGTCTAGAAACAGGTAATATATAATACACAACTTTTTTAAAAAAAAAGCTTATCTAAGAAAAGTAAAAGGTAAATCACTACCATATATCTCAATATTGCACGGGTTATCTCCCATTTTCCGCATTTAACATAATTAATTAACACTAATAGATTAAATAATTGCTTAAACTTTTGATTTATTCATGTACGTTTTTGACTATCGCTATTTGCTAAAATGTTAAACTTGATCTGACAACGAGAAATCGGAGAAAAAACAATTGAACAAGAATCGTTCGAAAGGGAAAGAACCGCTAATTACTTAATGATTTATTAGAATGTTAATTTTTCGATTGATTGTGTATTGTCATCGTCTATGAATAATTATGCAAAATTTCAACTTGATCCACGAATGGGAAGTGGGAAAAAATACGTGTCAAAACGTGTTCAAGACAGACAGATAGACAGACCGACTGTCTAACAGACAGACGCTGTCCAAATGAATGTATGTCATGTGACAGACAAACAGACTAGTGAGATGATATTAACTTTGTAAAAACAACAAAGATCGAATATAACTTTGATACTCTTCAGGGTTGATTGTATTTCTTATTTTATTCACTTAAATCCATTTAACCTATCCAAGAAAAATAAAACAACTTTCGGCCTGAGATAGAGTTTAATAAAGTCATAAATTTGTTTCAAAATACTTTGTATAAGTTTGAAAAAAAAATACTCTGTCTACTTTCAATTTCTTCACTGCCCACTCTAACGTCCGAGCTTACTACTCATGAAGTGGACAAACACAAATCACCTGGACGAGAGAACTCACTTAATAAAGAAAAGAAAAGGCCAATCAAAACATCCTGTCAACAAGACTCATCTTACACGTTGACAAGACTTCCGGCTCCATTATGAGTATATAAGTCTAGGCATTAGCTTAATGTACCTTGTGTGTGCGTAAGTAAAAAGGAAAGTTCATCTGCCTCTGTGGCCTACGGTTTACGAGGGTGTCATGTAGCCAGCACAATGACCAACCACCAATGTACCTTGTGTGTGCGTAAGTAAAAAGGAAAGTTCATCTGCCTCTGTGGCCTACGGTTTACGAGGGTGTCATGTAGCCAGCACAATGACCAACCACCTTCACTTTTCCTCAAGTATTGTAAAGTACCCATTGGAGCTGGGTGGACTCAGAGGCGCCCTAAATACCCCAATTCGAGCACGGGAATCCTCGCTTAGGAAGCCAAGCGCTTTACCATTTTGCCACTGCCTCTCCTAAATGTGTGCATGATATAATCTCATGTTAAAATATATTGAAATAGAGTTAAGGATTTTATAATGTTTTTTTATTGGAGAGTTTTCACACTAAAAATGAATCACAGTTAAGTTATCTGCCCTTTGTTTACACTATAATTGTTACATCCTGATTACGTTCTTTGAGCAATAAATTACAGTTCGGAAGAGAAAAAAGAGAAAGAGATATGAACAAATGTGGTGGGTGATGGCAATGAAAACATGTAAGGAAATGAAATGACAATGCTTAGGGCACAATATTGAAAGATTAATTAAATTTGTCAAGTAGATAATAAAAACATTTATAAGCTGTAATAAGAAATAAAGGAACACTGAAGAGTAACCTAAAACAAGGCTTTATTAAACTAGAACGACACATGAACTGACGAAAGAGACTTAGTGTCGAAATATTAGGCCATAGCATAAATAAAAAGAAAATACCAGTGCCTGTAATACATTAGATCAATAAATAGTGTCGAAATATTAGTTTCTCTTGTAAACAATAATGAGGAGTGATACAAAGAAACCTAAAAACCAGTATCTGTAGTATGGCTTATAAACAATTACTAGTTTCTGTTTTAAGCAATAACAAATAGTGTAGTAAGTAAACATGTACGTAAGTAAGTGACAAGCAAACTCTAGTATCAGTAGCAAGGGATAAACAATGCCAGTTTATGTAGTCAGTATAAGTAGTGCAATAGAGAAACAACTCTAGACTCTATAGTTCGGTCTGGTTCTTCTCTCTCTTAAGTTGTAACAGGGTTGACTATCATGCTCTACAGTTTGGGAGTCACTAATGAGTTCCTGAGCGTCAAGTGGGGTATGATGGTTCTGTGTATTTTCAAGAGGAAGCGCTCGGAGATCCTCAGAGCCTTCCAGGGGTTCTTTCCTTTCTTGTATCACCGTAGGGGTGTTGACTGGTACTGCCATGTTTTGAGCTTCTGGAGGATATTCATTATCCTCACCCTGAGCGAAGAACGAAGGTTCACTTGTTGTTGTGGATGGGGAGGGGTTGGGAGCCAAGCGTCTTAGAGAGACCGTCTCCTCTTTACCGCTGGGCAACCGTACCACGGCATATTGGGGGTTACACATCAGTAATTCGACTTCTTCCGTGAGAGGATCATACTTTGAAGATCTGTTCTCTCTTCTCAGCAACACTCGACCTGGGCTGGATAGCCAAGTGGGGATAGATATCCCGAAGGAGGATTTCCGGTTGAACCGGAAAACTCTCTCATGTGGAGTTTCGTTTGTTGCCGTAGATAGTAATGATCTAATCGAGTATAGGGCCTGGTTCAAGACAAGTTCCCATCTTGAGATCGGGAGATCGAGGTCTTTCAGTGCGAAAGTAACAGCGTTCCATAGAGCTTTGTTTAGTCGTTCAATTTGCCCGTTGCCTGAAGGATTAAAAGCGGTTGTTCTACTTGTAGCTATTCCCCTCTCGTGCAGAAAGGATTGCACCTCCTTCGACATAAAGGACGTACCTCTGTCGGAATGGACGTACTCTGGCATCCCAACTAAGGAAAACAGCTGATTTAAACACTTTATGACAGTAGATGAGGACATATCGGGACATGGGTAGGCAAATGGGAAGCGTGAGTACTCATCCACCATTGTTAATAAATATTTATTGTGAGTAGCAGATGGGAGTGGCCCCTTAAAATCGATGCTTACTCTCTGAAATGTTTGGGTAGCCTTGATGAGGGTGCCTGAAAACTGTTTAAAGAATCTAGGCTTCAGTTCAGCGCAAGTTTTACATTCGTTTACCCTTTTGCGGACGTCCTCGCAGGAAAAAGGTAAGTTCTTAGTCCAAACGAAATGGAGGAGTCTCGTGACCCCTGGGTGGCAGAGGTTGTTGTGTAACAGTTTGAGGTCTTCTCCAGTCATTGCTGACCCAAAGTGGTTTCTTGAAAAGGTATCCGCCGCAGCGTTTTGTTTCCCGGGTCGATATACGACGTCATATTGGAAACAACTAAGCTCCAGTCGCCATCTTTGTATCTTTTCGTTTTCGATCTTGCCCTTGTTTTGCTGGTCAAACTTAAAAGACACTGAGCGTTGATCTGTAAACAATGTGAAGGGTCTACTGATAAGGTAATGTTGCCATTTTCTCAGGGCTTCTACGATAGCGTATGCTTCCTTTTCAACTGCAGAGTGTCTGCGTTCACTATTAGTGAGTGTTCTTGAAAAGAAGGCGACAGGACGGCCGTCTTGATTAAGAGTGGCGGCAATCGCGATGTCAGAGGCATCTGTTTCGACTGTTAGTGGTCGATTATAAGCTATCGTCGACACAACAGCGTTTTCAAGTTCATATTTTAGCTGTTTTAAAGCTTCCTGTACTTGTTCAGGGAGAGGAAAGGTTTTGTTGTTCACCAATAAATGGATCTTGTTGGAGAAATTTGGGATCCATTGAGAATAATAGGACAGTAATCCAATCACCCGCTTTTGTGATTTCATGTCTTGTGGTGGAGGTAGATTTCTCAACGCTTGAAATCTTTCGGGGTCTGGTCTTAATTGCCCTTGTGAGATTTCGTAGCCTAGGAGGCATACTTTATTAGTCGCAATAGCACTTTTATCGTCGTTGAAGGTGATACCGTACTTTTTAGCGGCGTTGAGAATCTCTGTAGATTCTGGTCGTGGCTACTGGAGTCACGTCCGCAGATGGTAACGTTATCCACGTAAGCGAACGTATCCTGTAGCCCTTCCTCCTCAATTATTGTGTTGATCATCCTTTGAAATGCAGCAACTCCGTTTGTCCCACCAAAAGGAATGCGGCAAAACTGATAAAGCTTTCCGCAAGCCTCGAACGCCGTGTACTGCTTTTCATCATCCCTGATAGGTATCTGGTGGTAAGCGCTTTTAAGGTCAAATGTACTGTATATTGAGTATTTAGATATTTCCTGCACCAGTTCATCAACTTTTGGCACGGGGTACGCGTCGAGGTAAGTGAATCGATTGATGGTTTGGGTTAGGGTTAGGGTTAGTCGATAACCATTCTCTTTTTGTGCCTTTCATTCGTTGTTACAATTATTTTAGCTCTCCACGGGGACGTGGAAGGCTCAATAATTTTGTGAGATAGAAGTCTCTTGATTTCAGTTTGAATGAATCTGGAGTCAGGCATAGAATATTTTCTAGATTTAGTGGCTATGGGGTGGCAGTTTGGAGCAAGATTAGCGAAGAGGTGAGGGGCTTCAACTAGTGCAACTTCCAGCGTACAGACCTAAAGAGTGCTTCGTTTTCCCTCAAATGGGATCATCAGTTTTTCGTGCTGGCTGATGAAATCTATTCCTAAGATTACATCAGATACTAGTCCGTCTAGTAGTGAGAGCTTCACACTTTCGTATTGTTCGTCTTTGTACTTTATTTTGGCGAAAATATGTCCGTGAGTAGTGCGAGAAAGATGTGTAGAGGCCATGTAGATTCTGTTTCTGGACATTTCTAATTTCCATTTGTACCTTTTAGCAATTGAAGATTATATATAGCTTTCACTGCTCCCCGTATCTACGAGAGCCTTCAATGGTACTCCATTGACCAGTATTGAAATTGTAGATTTAGTAAGGCCGGACGCTGGTGTCGATGCCCAGGAAGATCCAACGGTTGTAGTCCGTGACGTCTCATCATCTGCTTTCACTATGGCTGAGGTTATAGATTTGAGTGTCTGTCTGGTCGATCTACAGACTTTCTGGAAATGACCCCTCTTGCCGCACAAGTTGCATGTAGCGTCACGGGCTGGACATCTAAAGCGTTGATGTGGGCTGTTTCCACAAAAGAAGCATCTTTTACTAGTCGCCGCACTCACCTCGTGTTCTAGTTTTGTTGTTGGAGAAAGGCTCTCCAAGTCGGCGCTGGCTCCACATGGAGTTTCAGAGTAGATGTTATACGCCATGGCATGGTTATGGGCATATTCAAGTTGTCTAGCCTCTTCATAGGCGCACTGTAGAGTTAGAGTAGATTTCTCTAAGAGTCGCAGCCTTATGCTGTTTGAAGCCAGTCCAGTAATGAAGGCGTCTCTTACGAAGATATCTTTGTGTTCTTCAGCGGTGACAGCTTTGAAGTCACAGTCTTTGGCCATACTTTTAAGCTTAAGTAGGAGGGAGTCAACGGTTTGTCCGTTCTCTTGTCGACATAGAGTTATCATGTGCCGTGCAAAAATTTCGCTTTTAGGTTTCATGTAGACATTTTGTAGAACTTTGATTGATTCTTCGAACGTTGTACACTCACTTATGTACTGAAATACGCTCGAAGAAACGTAGTTTTCAAGTAGTTTCTTTTTGTCAATCTCGCAATGAGAGACTGAGGAGATGAAATTCTCAAATGTTCTGAGCCAGTGCAGCCACTTCTCGGCAGCCGATGGCGTGCTAGGCTCTATGTCTAGCTCTTTTGGCCTAAATAGACGCTCCATTTGTATTACAATTTTTACTTACAGACTGAGAATAGTGTTGAACGAAAATCCAAATAAGATACACGAGACACATAGATCCATAGAATTGAACATTTCTAGTTTAGTAAGTTGTAATAAGAAATAAAGGAACACTGAAGAGTAACCTGAAACAAAACTTTATTAAACTAGAACGACACATGAACTGACGAAAGAGACTTGGACAGTAGCACACTAAATCAATGTTGTGAACACATTCTCACCACGTGACACAAACATAAACAAATACTAACTATTTCACCGCATAAGCATAAAAAATACGTTTTTTAAAAGCAAAGCTTATAGTAATAGATCTAGACCAACAATAATTAATCTGTTCAATTATAACTATTTGTAGTTTTTGTTTAGCGTTGCTCAATACGCTATGATCCCAACACTTATTCCATTATCTAGACCCGTTGGGTAAATGGGGGGAGTGTGTCACAGCATTGTTTGAGAATCTCTGTGACATGCAGTAATCAAAGTTCAAGAAGAAACTTAGTTTTTTCTTATCTTATCTTATATAATACAGACGTTACTTCAAAAAGGAAGATGATTACGTCCTACGCGTCATGCATTTAGTCATGCATATTAACCAATGACTTAAATTCTGCCAAGTCACTGGTTTTCCTGGCTAGCTCAGGCAACCCATTCCATGCTCTAATAGCACTAGGGAAGAAGGAGTATTTGTACAAATTTGTACTAGCATATGGGACGAGGAATGCGCCTTTATCTTCAGAGTATTTTATTAAATTTTGTTTTGGTATTTGAAGATTATGGTTCAGTGTTTTATGTATAATTGCTACTTTACTTTTGAGTCTTCTGTCCTGAAGGCTTTCTAAATTTAGTGATTTTACTATAGGTGTTACTCTAGTCAAATGTGAATATTCATTTGTTATGAATCTCACTGCTCTATTTTGTGTCTGTTCCAGTTTCTTAATGTTTTCTTGAGTTGAGGGGTCCCAAACGGAGGATGAATATTCTATTATTGGCCTAACCAAGGTTAAATAACATTTTAGTTTTATGTTCTTATTTGATTTATAGAAATTTCTTTTAATAAATCCTAATGCTTTGTTTGATTTTTTTATAGTTTCATCAATTTGTGGATTCTATGACAGTTTTTGATTTATTATAACACCTAGGTATTTTGCGTTTTTAGTGTTACTGGTTTGCCATGAATAAGATAAATGGAATTAATTTGTTTTAGTTTTTTTGTTACTCTTAACAACTGACATTTTTCTGGGTGGAAAGACATACTCCAATTAGATTCCCATTTCTGTAATTCATCTTATTCTCTTTGTAAAATATCTGTGTCTTGTGCTGTTTTTATTGTTCTATATATTATGCAATCGTCTGCTAATAATCTGACTTTTGTTCCTGAAGTCATGCAATTTGGTAAATCATGTATGTAAATTAAAAATATTAGTGGACCCAAGACTGTTCCTTGAGGTACGCCTGAGGTTACTTGTTTCACGTGGAAATCAAAGCCTCGACCAAATATCGTTCAAGTATCGGTCAACTCTCGGTTTTCGGATCTCCCCACGTAGTCAGACATCTGTAGTTACTGATTAGGCCAATAATAGAATGTGCATCCTCCGTTTGGGACCCCTCAACTCAAGAAAACATTAAGAAACACAAAATAGAGCAGTGAGATTCATAAAAAAACGATTATTCACATTTGACTAGAGTAACACCTTTAGTAAAATCACTAAATTTAGAAAGCCTTCAGGATAGAAGATTTAAAAGTAAAGTAGCAATCACTGAACCAAAATCTTAAAATACAAAAGTAAAGCCTAATAAAATATTCAGAAAGACACAAAGATAAAGGCAAATTTCTTATTCCATATACAAAGACAAATTTGTACAATGAAAACAGCCCAGTGACTATTTTTCCTACACAAACTTAATAGCTTTAAACTAAATAAAAAGATCCTAGATAATGTATAAGGCGCGACTATGCAAAATCTGCTAACATATGGAATAACTTGTTGGCAAGGCAACGCTTCATCTAAAATGTTGCGCCGCCTAGAAAGCATCATAAAAAGGGCATCAAAAATTACACTCACAACATTACCACATTTAAAAAAACTTTTTGAACAAAAGTGTCTAAGAAAAATCGGTAAAAATCTGGGAGACAACGGCCACCCGCTCCATCAGAACTACGTCAAGTCGTCGCGAAGTGGTCGACTACTGTCAATCAAGACAAGAACAGAGCGATACAAAAACTCGTTCGTACCTCACTCGGTCTATAAATCAACTATATCAACGCCACTCGTTGATCAGGAAACATAAAAAGGACCAAGATGCCTGTGTGTAGTCGCTGAATGAACTCTATATGTTGTGTCTGTTGTATTTATGTGTATGTTTCTGTTGTGTTGTCTGTATATGAGAAATGAGTCCTTGTAATCACAACAAATTTCCATAAAGGTCAATAAAGCAGTCTTAGTCTTAGTCTTCCCTAGTGTTATTAGAGCATGGAATGGGTTATCTTAGTCAGCCAGGAAAACATATGACTTGGCAGAATATAAGTCATTGATTAAGATGTGTGACTAGATTGACCAAGGGACACGCGTAGGTAGTAATTACCTTCTTTTTTGAAGTAACGTCTGTATTTCAATATGATAAGATAATAAGAAGACTTTAAAGGCTATATATTAATTTTTTCTATAGACCTGTAATCCTTCTCTCAGTGGCGTAGCTAGGGTTGGTGAGGATGGGGAAGAATTTGAAAATACCCCCGGGACACCACTTGAGGGGATCCCCAAATAAGTGTTTTTTAACATTAAATATTACGCAAAATGCAGAGGCCCCCAAAAAGGTCAAAGCCACCCGGGCCCCCAAATGATGAAAAAATCCTAGCTACGCCCTGCCTTCTCTATGGCCCTGCAAAACTAATTTTAAAACTAATGTTTCTCTATAGCCTTGTAAAACTAATTCCACAACTAATGTTTCTCTGTAGTCTTGTAATTCTTATTCCACAACTAATGTTTCTCTGTAGTCTTGTAATACTAATTCCACAACTAATGTTTCTCAGTAGTCTTGTAATACTGATTCCCCAACTAATGTTTCTCTATAGCCTTGTAATACTAATTCCACAACTAATGTTTCTACTGCAAACTCGACCCTCCCACTGGTGATTCATAGATCATAACAAAAAGTTGATCATTTTATAACAAACAGGATACACATTCCAGGTCTAGAACTAGCAGGTTTCAGACGCCAGAAATGTTCTGCCGACGTTAACATCGTCTGCAGGCCGTAATCATTCTATACAAAAAAAAAAGTGTGTTGGCAATAAGGGGAGATAAGCTAGACGTAAAGTTAAAAAAAAAGGTTTTTGTTTTCTTTATAATTCACGTGACGTCATGTGATACAATTTAATATGCAAGCACGCCAACATTATGTAGAATTGTAATAAATATTTTATTGTTTTATTTAAAAAAAAGCTTAGTTTGCAAAATTTAGTATACATAAATATAAATGTGATAAAAATATAGGTAAACAACAAAAAGAGTATTGCCAACTCTATTTTAGCTTTAGAGTGTTCTCATTGATAAAGTGTATAATCATAGTGTAAGCATCCTTCCACACATATACCCCGCATATTGCGCATAATCCGCACAACTTACAAAGTAAGTACAAACAAAATCGCACAATCCGCACCCTTTTATATCCCGCCTTTCCAAATGCGTGACTTGCAGTGAACTATATCTACATAAAGTTGCTGCTTATCACGGTGTATTAAAAGATTATTCGCCGCATCCGTACTATTTACATTCTTGAAGTTTATAATGAAATTTTCATAAAATTTTCCAATGTACATTTCAGAATCACACAGCGAACTACGGCTATGTTTATGAGTTGTTTAGTATTGTTATTTTTTTGCATTGATTCATTAGCGCTTTTTAAATTCCGATTTTAACAACGCGGCGAATGCTTTCGGTTTAATAAAAGCGTCATAATTTTTTTTAAATGAGGCCTGAAAATAATATGCATAAATGTAAAAACCATTTTTAAAACAATGTGAGAGGGGAAGGGTCGTATTCCATACAGTAATGTTTCACATATTCATATTCACAATTATTCTTATAAATTATTGACGTTTAAAATGAAGTATCATCAAAATACAAAGTAGGCTACATCATTCACGTGTCCAAATGTCCATGTCGTGCATTTTAATTAATTAGTTCAGAATTGCTTTTTTTTGTTTTTTTGTGTTAGACTTGTCAGTCTTTATTTCATGAAGGTAAGTGATTTTACTAATATATTGTAATTTTGGTTTAAATTCTCATGGCTCAATTTTTCATCTGTTCTAGTTTTTAATTTAATTTTTAATACGTTTTCTTGAGTTGAGGGGGGTCATAAGCAGAGGATGCTTCACCCATTTTGGTCTAACCATGGTTAAAAAGCGTTTTAATAATGGGTTTATTTTTGTTTAATGTCTTTAAAAAGGCTTTTCTTTGTGTCCGAAGATTAAGGGGGAGTGCAGTATTTCATTTGGCTACGTATTTTGCCAAATCCGACGCAGACATAACCATTGTCCGCGGGGGGTCGATTTGAGATTTTCTTTTCGCCGTCTTCGTCTGTCTATGAAATAAACACTCAATTACTTTTTTAATTGGTTCATCATGACAAATTCTAAGACATCCAGGTATTTTCATTATTCTACCTGTGTGGTGTATCCACCATGAACAAAATAAGAAGTATTCATTCATTTGTATGGCATTCTACTAGGTGGAAAGATGCTGCACGTCGTTTTTAATTCTGTTTTTTTTTTATTCATTTTTATTTTAAATGTCCGTAACTTGTGTTATTTTTAAAATTTTTACAAAAATTTAAATGCATCAGTAAATCGTTTCGCTATTTCTGAACTAAAGTAATTACGTAGATCATTTATAAAAAAAAAAAAAAAAAAAAAAAACAACTGGGTCTAAGTGTTTAGAGTTACGGACACCTGGATAGATACTTATTAGTTTGGAGCTCCAAATAGTTGAGTTTCAAATGACCAAAGAATAATTTTGTATAGAGTAAGAACATTATATTTATCTATATTATGACGATGATATATATTATGTATTCTACCGAAGAGAAATCTACTACCGAGGACAGTCGTAGACGGCGGAAAGATTATCTCAACTAACCACCGCGGAAAATAGATATGTCAGCATTGGATTTGGCAAAATATGTAGGTCATATCTAGGACCACGTAGCCACATGAAATCTTACACCTTTCTATAATCTTAGGGCTTAAAATTAGGCCTTATTATTATAGACCACAAGGTGTCCAGGGTCGAGCTTCATTTAAAGGGAAACAGAATTTAATAGTGTCCACTTAGAAATTTTCTGACAGGTCTGCAGCAGTACTGCCCTTTGACAGGTCATAAAGTCCAATTAAGAATCTTAAGGTTTCATGTGTGTCTGCGTGGCCAGTTGTCGTTATCCCTTCGGTCGATAGAACAATATGGCTTATTATTATTATGTTAGAAACGAACGCGTATTCATTCTCTTGCACAGCCAGGGTCGAGTTTCGTTAAAGAGAAACAAAATTCATTGAAGTCCCTATAACAATCTCCAATGAGAAATTTTCTGGTGATGTGGCAGGTCTCCAATAGTACACGTCTCCTGACAGGAATCGCGAATCTTCTTAGGAATGTTAAGGGCTTTGAAGGTGTCTGTGAGGTCAGTTGTTATTATCCCCTCGGTTGATATAACAAAGGGGTATAATGTTGTTTTAGATAACTTCTATGAAATAGGCCCTGATCTGTGCGCTTGCGAGTTTTATTTGTTCGGTAACTTCAAGGGTAAAGTGTACAGTGACAACCCGGATACAATGGACCTCATTCACCAATCGTAAACAAACATTTAGCCACGTGGTGCTCTATCTCTTCTATATAATTTACGATCTCATGTTTAATTCATGATGGTTTTTCACGTGACAGTTTTTCCGTTGTTATCAATAAGATCACGTGACTAAATGTTGTTTGTTTACGATTGGTGAATGAGGTCCATTGAAGAGTTAAAATCGTACAATCGCAGTACAGTTGTGGAGATCACACCAACTGAACTGACCCAAGTGTTCCAAATCACGTTGAGACGTGCTCATCCGTGTCTCGACGTTCCTGGTGCACACGTTGAACACGTCCCTGGAAACTATGAAATACTGTGTATGTTGTTAGTAATACTATTCTCTTTCTACTATTTTGAAATACAAATGGCTATTCTGTATGTATTTGTACTCCTGTAATCATACCAAGCCTCTTCTTACTTGGCCACCCTGTAGTATTCTACACGCAATTCTAGTAACTAGTGAAACACTTTTCTTAAATCCTTAAAAAAAAAAAAGATTTTCCTCTTTTTTTAGCCAGAGAAAAACCTTCTTACATTTAATGTAAATACAGACCAAGTAGGTCAAAATAGTTGTTTTTTTTTTATACTTTTCAAAAGACACACCAGATGTGTCCTAATCCCAAAGACAC
The DNA here is from genome assembly GCA_030265305.1 of Biomphalaria pfeifferi. Classification (NCBI taxonomy): domain Eukaryota; kingdom Metazoa; phylum Mollusca; class Gastropoda; family Planorbidae; genus Biomphalaria; species Biomphalaria pfeifferi. The sequence continues at coordinate 246,262 of JASAOG010000107.1, read as the reverse complement.
ATACTAGAAGATTAAGTGTTTTTCAGAGTTTGGAAGTGCGCCATGATCAAACAAAAATGCAAAAAACAAAACCTAATAAAATACTCTGAAAGACACAAAGATAAAGGCACATTCCTCGTCCCATATGCTAGGACAAATTTGTACAAAAGCCCCTTCTTCCCTAGTGCTATTAGAGCATGGAATGGGTTGCCTGAGCTAGCCTGGAAAACCAGTGACTTGGCAGAATTTAAGTCATTGGTTAATATGCATGACTAGATGCATGACGTGTAGGACGTAATCATCTTCTTTTTTTGAAGTTAACGTCTGTATTATATAAGATAAGATAAGATAACTGAACTCACAGACACCTTCAAGGCCCTTAACATTCCTAGGAACATCCTCGTTGCCTGTCAGAGGGCGGTACTGCTGCAGACCTGCCATATCACCAGAAAATTCCTCAGTGTAAACTGTTAAAGGGACTACGATGAAATTTGTTTTTCGTTAGCGAAACTCGACCCTGGCAGCGCAAGAGAATGACCACTCGTTCATTTCTAACCTAATAATAATAATAATAATAATAATAATAATAATAAGGCTTGTCTTCGATGATTAATGAGGAATGCAGTATTTCCCGCGGATACGCAGCCCCAGCTGTGACCTACATATTTTGCCACATCCAGGGCAATATATAATATTGCAATAACGTATCAACATCTCTACCTACGCCACAAATTCATCTTTGCAATAAAACAACATTGTTACATGATCTTTCTAAAAGCTTAATTAACTTTTAACCGTTACGTATACATTCAAACGTCGTAAGCCTACAAAAAAATATATAATTTTTTTCTTACCTTAATCAGTTGTTTGTTAGTTAGCTACTTCTTCAGGGGCCAGCAACTGAAGCAATCGGCCAATAGATGAAACAAGACAATAGAATAAGGTGATGTCCTATTTATTTATCCTTACAGTAATCTCCACTTGTAACCTTAACATTTCAGACTATTTCCGGTTGCTGTTTTGATGCTCAGTCACTAATAGTCGCCCTTGTATTAGACTTTCTGTTTCCTGTCCTACTGGATTAACAGTAGAACAGTTTTCGTCAACTTTATTTCGTTTTGACCCCAAAAAAAAAAAAAGGTTATGCTTTTTATTTTGTTCTGAATGATCAAATTTTTTCCGATGTTGTTAATTATCACCCCTCGGCCCGTTATTAAAAAAAAAAAGACTTAATTGATGAGCTGAATTAAATTTGAGAGCTGGAAAAAAGGAAGATTGGCTCGAAAAGAAAGAAAAAAAAAATATTGTGGGTCTACGTGAAGCTCTGTAACATATCCTCCACAAGCATCGGTCCGCGCCAGAGGGTTGGCCAAGGAGATCTTCTCGCTAACGTTGATAGACTCGGGTGAGATGAGGCACTGGCGGGTGGGTGGGTGGGGGGCAGGCAGGAGGGGATGGGGTGAGGAGAAATAGAAAGAACGTGAGTAAAGGGAGGGGAAAGGGGAAAGGGGGAGGGAGAAAAATGCGGAGGGAAGGGAAAGAATTCAGGCAGCTGTTTCTGCTTGTTCCTGATTGGTTGGTTTCCGTTGAGCTGGGTGCTGCTATGTTGCAGACATTCCATAGTATTTATTTCTTTATCTTGTTGCCCTACTCTCTCTCTCTCTCTCTCTCTCTCTCTCTTCCTATCTCTTTTTTCTCTCCCTCCATCTATTTATTAGTCTCTTTTTTTTCTTTCAACCAGGTCTCTCTGCCTCTCCCGCTGTTTCTTTTACTCTCTCTCTTTCTTTCTCTCTCTCTCTTTCTCTCTCATCCTGTGGTTACACCTATGAACTTACCTTTAAACTCTTTTCTCCTAACAACTATCATTATCCCCCCGTCCTTCTCAATCAACAAAACTACCCTCCCCACTTTCAACTTGTGCCCCTCCCTCCCGTCCCCCACGCAAGTAAAACCCCATGGCAATCAGTTCCATCCTGGCTGGAAATATCTGCAACCACCACCTGCTACAGATGGGGAAAAAAAAGGGGGGGGGGCTGCCTATCGTAACGTTTTAATTTGGGGCGGAGGGTCGACGGCTATATGAGAGAAGGTGGGGAGAGGCGGGGGGAGGGGGCAAGGGAATGAGAGGATTTGACCAGTTGATTTGTTCCTGCAGATAACATTCACACCCACCATAGTTTTTGTCTCAGGGTATATTTATATAAACAAGTGGTTGAATGCATGTACAATCGTCCCAGACCTACCTTCCCCTTCTCCGAACTAGGAATAGCCAGCCCCCCCCCCTCTTCAGTAGGGCGTTATCCACATGGTGAGTAGCCTGACATGCATCAGATGTTAAGATGAAAATGGCCTATGTAACCCATTATAACATTATGTCCAATATAATAATAAGCAAAGAGTTATATAAGACAAGAAATACAGAACAGACGTTGTTTTTTTTTAAATCCACCTCGATTCTACAAAAAGATGCAATAGGTGTGACCAAAGTATCATAAGTTCTAAAGGCAACTTACATTTAATTAGGGTCACCAGCTAACTTTAAGGTAGGCCTACTTATAACATACACTCATAGAGTTGATGTCTCTCTTGTGATTATATCTTACTTTAGGGATATATTTAAATGTCGGTATTTTCAATCACCATGGACTAGCTTGAGTGTGGGTCTATGTTAAAATTCTGTCTAAATTGAGAACTAAGATTGGTATCTCTTTACAAGGAGCAAATTAAGATAGAAGTATGCCAATATTAGATACATTTAGAGTAATGAACAGAAATATAAGATTGATATATACATATATGGAATAATTTATGATATATTTCAGGTTTCGTGGAATAGAATGTTAGATATAGTTGAATAAGTGTATGATATTAGTCTATGTAGGATTGACTAAAGGATTGTCTTGTGTACAAAAGATGTCTATCTCAAACCAATAGAATGTTGAATAAAACCCAATCCAATAATGTCTTGACTGTGTAAAATTATGAGGGATGGCTGCCTGGTCCTGCTGTATTCGAGCTGAAATGTCGTTCGGTCGTCTAGATGGTCCAGATTTCATACGCTGCCCGCCCCGTCGTCATGCGGGAGGTTTGGACTAGAAAGTATAATATCCTCAACTCTGAAGGAATATCCTAAACATGTCAAACATTTTATTCAATGGAAGTGGAATTTGAAAGTCTACAGAACTTGTTTAGTATGCCCTAAGACCATTGATGCAATCCGATAATAGATTAAAGGATATATCTTGTGAAAGGGTTCATAATATACCTGCTAGTGGATCTCAAATTCCCAAATCTCAAGTGTACATAATGGTTTGCTCTTTCTTCGCTGCAGCAAACAATGTAGATTTATGTAAACGTCAATGCGTCGCCCATGGCCCTCTGCAGAGAGGACCAGCTTATATTTTACACTGTCAAGTTATATACTTCTTCTTCTTCTTCTAGCCAGCTTTATTGCTGCTGAGCTGTGAGCTCTTTTGCAGACTGTGCCCAGGATAAAAAGTGTGCTGTTTTCTTCAGTTGTTCAGCACTGCCGTACAGGGTGTTGGTTATGTTGGGCTGTAGTGGAAGTAGGGTCTGCCTAAGGTGGATTAGAGAGGGGCATTCAAAGAGGATATGGTTTACGGTTTCAAAGGGGTGGGCGCAGTGTCTGCAAAGGGGTAGTTGTGTGGAGTTTATTTTGTTCAGGTGGTAATTTAATAGTGGTGTGTGTCCTGCTCTTAGTTGGAAGATTGTAGATTGTTCTTTGCGGGGGAGGAAGTTAATACTGTCCAGTTTGTTAGGCGTAGTCATTTCTTTGTACATGGCTCTGCCTGTGTTTCCTGATGCCCATTGGTTGAGCCACTCCTCTTTGTGATTGTTGACTAACATTGACCTTAGGATGAGGTAGTTAACAGGTCTATCTGGTTGTTCCATAGATGAACCTGCCTTTAATAGCTTATCTGCCTTTTCATTTCCCATGATGCCAATGTGTCCAGGGATCCACTGTAGTGTGATATTGATATTTAATTTTGATATCATCTGATGGATTATCACAATGAGTGTTGTCAACTCTCTTGGGCTGTTTGAGGTGCTGCTGTTAAGTGCTTGTAGAGTAGATTGGGAGTCTGTAAAGACAACAATATCTGATGGTGCTTGCATTCCTTCATATAATTTGTTTTCCACTGTCTGTAGTGCCAAGTTATATACATACATACACACATATTCATTCATTCAGTTATTCAATTTTCACAAGATCTCTAGTACAGCCGAACGGATAAGCATGAAATTCTGTACACAGGTGCCTCTTAGCACCTAAGTGCTAACTAAGAACCGGTTTGGCGCCGAATAACCGCGAACTTTCTAGTAAACCTTTGTAGCTCACTCTGTTCTGGTATTTTCCCAAAATGCATGTGGTCATTGTATACAGCCTATATACAAGTGTTTAATCGCAACAAAATATATTTCCTTTTTTATTTTCTGTTGTGTAACTAGATCCCCCCCCCCCCCCCCCCATCCCAGGATCATCCAGTTCGTTTGATGTATGAATATAAAAAGAAAAAGTAAAGTTCCCCTTTCAGACCTTGTGGTACCAGATGATGTAAAGATCATCTGATTCTGTGACCTACAGTTAACGAGGGTGTCATGTGGCCAGCACAATGACCAACGGCCTTTACATTTCCCCAACTAATGTCAGGTACCCATTAGAGCTGGGTGGACTCAGAGGCGCCCGAAGATCCAGAAATTAAAACTCCCAGTCTTCACCAGGATTCGAACCCCGACCCCGGTTCGGAAGTCAAGCGCTTTACCGCTCAGCCACCGCGCCTCTAATGTATGAATATATTAAGTGAACATGAAAATGCAGTAAGAACAGATGTTTATGATGTTAAATTAGCCTTTTTTTTTCTTCTTCTCTAACTCCGATTCCGTTAGTGTCCTTTCATTTGACTCTTCTAGTTGTTAATAATCATTTATCAAACCCACCAACTAACACAAGCTAGATAACTCTTATCCCGTTTACCTTAAGGTCCACTAATAAGGCAATAAAGGCCCACAATCTCACCAATTAAATTTTCTACTGCCAGCGACTGCTGTGCAACAATCTGTTTTGTTTTAGCTGCCATTAAAATCAAACCAGCCATCTCATTCACACAATGGCACTAGGTAGTAGTGATAACAGTGCAAAAAAAACAACTGTGCACCATGTTTTACATGGCTTACTTGGATGACCTTCGTGAACTCTGGCCAGAGCACAATGACATTTTGGACTGCTAACACTTATGTGTTGCTACGTTGATTCTATGTTTCTGCTAAATTCTACTCGAACATCTTTAAAAAAAAAAAAAAGTAAAGTTCCCCTTTCAGACCTTGCGTTCTATGGGGCAGATGATGTTAAGGTCATCAAGTTCTTTGGCCAACGGTTAACGAGCTGGGTGTTATGTGGCCAGCACAGCGACCAACCGCCTTTACTTTCTCCAACTAAAGTCAGGTACTCAGAGTTGGTTGGGGCACCCTAAAAATCCCGAAATTCAAAATACCAGTCTTCACCGAGATTCGAGCCCAGGACTTCAGGTTCGGAAGCCAAGCGCTTAACTATTCGACCACTACGCCCCACCTCCTAACATCCTCACCCTACTGTGTCTTTCTGAAGCTTCAACTAGATCTGTAACTAGGTGGCGACTGTTGTGCACAACCAAAAGACTTCAAAATGTCAGTTCTTTTTTTTTTTATCACACATTTGCTTTTTAGACTTATTTCATTGTTTGAACAACGGAGGCCCAACCTTATTAGACCCGGAGCCCAAACAATTTCTGATACTGTCCGCATTACCGCCAATATCGTAACTAGTACAACGAAAGCAGTTAGGCGGCTAAATTATGCACTGTAAGTAGAAGTTTCGAAGTGCCGGCTTGCATCGCGTTAAGGACCGGATATGACCCGCAGGCCGAAGCTTGGTTTGAACAACACACACCGAAATTATAAGCAATCAAAATTCCAGGAAAGGTAGTAATGGTTTCCTAATAAGGTACAGCAGTGGCGTCACTAGAGTCGGTGACACCCAGTGCGGGCCGCACCCTGTCAGTGACGCCACGAGGTACAGCGTATGCAAACTTAAAAGAAAAATAATTTGGCATTAGTGGATTAATGTGGAGACAACGTTTAGGTCCATAGCTCTGAATTAGGGGCTGTATATTTATAACCTTTAGTTTAGACTAATTTTACCTAAATAAGCAGCCAATCTTGCCCCCCCAAAAAATCTTTTGTATTTTGAGTTGTTTTTTTTCTTTAAGAAGAGACCAATCTGTACATGGCTTTTTAAATACATAGAACCTACATAGTTACCTAATGAACTTCCGAATTTGCAAAGAAACATAAAAATATGAAATAAATGTGTAGTTCTAGATCACTACCAAGGGACTGGAAAGAAGCTTACGTCACTTCCCTATTTAAAGAAGGAGAAAAGTCTGACCCAGGAAACTACAGACCAGTATCACTAACCTGCATCGCATGTAAAATCCCAAAACATCATAAATCACTTACCAAGACACAATATCCTCTCTGCATACCGACGTGGCTTAAGAAATCTAGGTCATGAAAAACTCAAATAATAGACCTAATTGATAATTATTCAAATGAGTCAATCTATGTCATTTAATAAACTTATTTCAGGCATGGACAAAGTTCTTCACAAAAGCTTGGGTATTATTGGTTTACTACACCAATGGGTTCAGGATTTCACGACAGGGAGTGAACAAACTGTAACGGCTCTAAATCAACACCATTAACAGTGAATTTCTAATTTACTTAAATGATTTACCAAATTGCATTAGTTCAGGCCCGGAAGTCAGATTATTTGCAGACGATTGCACAATATATAGAACAATAAAAACAACACAAGACACAGATATTTTACAAAGAGAATTGAATGAATTACAGAAATGGGAATCAAATTGGAGCATGTCTTGGAGCATGTCTTGGAGCATATGTCTTGGAGCATGTCTTGGAGCATGTCTTGGAGCATGTCTCTCCACCCAGAAAAATAAAAGAACTAAAAAAGTTACAAGAAAGGTAAAACGAATCAAAACTTGATTATCTTTTTCTGATAAATTATTTTTAAGCAGACTAAAAATCAATTTTTTTTAGGTGTTATAATAAATTAAAATTTAGCATAGTATCCTCAAATAGACACACTCATCAAAATCAACATCAAACAAAGCATTAGGGTTTATTAGACTATTTTTGTTAACAAATGAAATAGGAACATAAAACTCTATATGTTATTAAACCTTGGTTACGTAAATGGTAGAATGTTTGTCAAATGTTTGACATATTTCGAATGTTCCTTCAGAGTTAAAGATAGTTTACTTCCTAGTCCAAACCTCCCGCAGGACGACGGGGGGATGGGAGCGGGCAGGGTTTGAAGCCTCGACCGTCGATAAATCCGAACGACAGTCCAGCGCGCAAACCGCACGACCAGGCAGCCATCCATGCATGTATCCTCTGTTGTGAAACTTGGAAATCATTACATAAAGAAACCAGATTAAACGCAAAATAAAGCAGTGAGAATTTGAATAACTAGATCAATGTGGGTCGTTAAGAGAAGTTAGGATTTCATTTGTTACCAGCTGAATCTCAGTGCAAGAAATCTATTTCAATAAAAAAAATCTCATCCTTGGCCTCGGTATATAATGTTAACTTGACACTTTGAACTGGCACACGTCTATCTATACACGTAGATATGTGAGACAGTCTTAAGATAGGGAACTGTGGATAGGTAAACGCTGACACAATACAACACATCGCCCGAATACTAACACACAAGCTAACATAACATTTAAACGTACAAAATCTGACTTCATCTAGTCAAGCACATACAGACATCGCAATAAAAGCTACATGCACATATTTATCTTAAAAAAACAACAACCCATATATACCCAAGATTATAATAATAGCCTTCATAGCCAGACTTACACACATAGGCCTACTTTTAAACAAAATAAATGTCACACACCTACTAACATACATCTTGATCTACACACATACCAAAATAAATGTAGATCCACACACATACTAACATGCATTTAGATCTATACATAGGTCTATCTTATCTTATCTTATATAATACAAACGTTACTTAAAAAAAAAGAAGATGATAACGTCCTTCGCGTCATGCATTTAGTCATGCATATTAACCAATGACCCACACACATACTAACATACATCTTGATCTATACACATACAAACATAAATGTAGATATATACACATACAAAAGGCTAGATGTCACCACACACTCACATAATCACACAAAACCAGATCAACACACTTACTTACACAATAAAAACACATGCTCACACACAGCATACTTTCACACACATGCTCACACACACAGCATACTTTCACACACATGCTCACACACAGCATACTTTCACACACATGCTCACACACACAAATTACTTTCACACACATGCTCACACACGGCATACTTTCAAACACATGCTCACACAAGAATACTTCGCAGTGTTCACTCACACAATCATCACAATCGCGCATAGTTTGTACGAAATGTCAATGTCAGGACCTTGAATCAATCCCCCCCCCCCCCACCTCTTCTATATCACTCCTTAACAGAGCAACGTGGGACAGCCAGAACTGCACAGAGAGTTTAAGGGGGTGGGGAGGGGGTAAAGAATTGTTATACAAATAACTTTTGAGCCACCAATGCAGAAGCTTTCATTGTGAGCACTTACCAGTGTTTGTCGCGGCACACAACAAGCGAGTCTGGTATCAACATGTTAGGTCATACCAGATCAAGTTAGTATCAACATGTTAGGTCATACCAGATCAGGCTAGTATCAACATGTTAGGTCACATCAGATCAAGTAAGTGTCAACATTTTAGGTCTCCCAAGATACAAGTGAGTTCGACATTAACTTAATTTCATACGAAATTAAGTTAATATCAACATACTAGACCATAACAAATTTGCCTAATATCAACATGTTAGGTCATACCAAATCAAGCTACTATCAAAACATTAGTTCAAACTATATCAATTATTATCAACATATTAGGTCACACAATTTCAAGCTTCACATAAACTCTGCCAAGTCGTTGGTTTTCCTGGCTGATTCAGGCAACCCTTTCAATTCTCTAATAGGGCACGACATGGCCTAAATTATGCCAAAAACTCAATAATTCTAATGGCGCTAAGGAAGAAGGAGAGCTTGTTCGAATTAGTCCCAGATAATAAGAATAAGAAATAAGAATAAGAATAGGAATAAGAAATTTGCCCCCTAATAAGAAAAATAAGACTTTATTTTTTGGGGTCCTTAGCTATATCTTGTGCTGCCTATTTGTAAATTCCTTCCTTCTCGTGATATGTGATGATTCTAGAATGTAGATCTTTATTACGAGGTAATATCTTTATTAAATATTGTCCTCTGAAAGCTTGTCACTTGACTGATGTGGGGAGATAAGTTGAATTTGTCCCTTTATACTTTGTAGGACGCCCATTTAAAGTTTTAATTTAACAATAGATAGCCATAAAACGTTCATTTTTCATAAGCATTTTCCTGACAGTAGTTAGTGTGTTTGCTTGAGGTGGCTAATGAGGCTTGACCACTCGAGTTGAGATATCGATCTTCCAACTTTTTTTTTTTTTTTATAAATGCATTTAAAAAGCGATCACGGCAACAATGACAGGGTCCAGACAAGTGATAGGATCGAAGCGTATGGAGAAGGCCAAGAGAATGGAATTGCGCTAAACAAAAACAATTGGTAAAAATATTTCTAATCGTACAGATTTTGCAGAGTCACGCTAATTTTGAATAAAAGAAACATCTTTATTGCTAACACTTAATGCATTTTTCTCAACGAGTATTATATTGATATATTGGTGCATTGAAAATAAATTATACAAGTCCAAAACTACCTAGCTGTATCATAATTATGAAAGGGGAATAATTGGCTTTTTTCCCTACCTACATGGTATGAACACGGTTATGTTCCATGATAATTGGGGCATTCTCCAGTACAGTTGATGGACCTCAAGGTTGTTTTTTTTTTTTTTTTTTTTTCAGAAAATTTAGATAACTAAAAGATCAAAACTAGAAGGGGTCAACACAGTCATGTCATCACCTGTCACATGACTCTCGTCTTAGCGTGCTGTGACAGTTGGTGCGACCTAATCTCTCCACTTTTCAGTAGCAGGATATCAAGAGAGAAGCCAACTGATTATTTTATGCTGTTCTGTCAGCGTTTCTTGGTATCAGATACCTAGCTTTTTTTTTTGTACTTTCAAATTGAAGATAGTAGGTTTACATAAAAGTTGTTTTTTTTAAGAAGTACCACAAAATTTCATTGACGTTTCTATTGCATACCATTATGATTTTATTTTCCTTGTAAGCAAATAGATGTATAGATCAATTACTTGTATTTATTAAACAAAGTTTTAATTCCCATTGTTTATTAATAGAAGACAAGAATTGAAATTGTAGCAAGATTTCATTGCTCTATCATACACAAGATTCTCCATTTATTCCCACCAACAGAGAGACATTCAAATAATTAACCTTGGCTAGACCAATATTAGAGAATGCTTCCTGTTAGGGGCTGCTCTTAATTAACTCAAGAAAACATCAAGAAACTAGTAAGACGCATAAATAAAACCATGAAATTTTATAACAAGGGAATATTCACATTTGACTAGCCCAGTGTTTTCCCAAACTTTTTCCGTCAACGGAACACTTCGCACACTCTGAGTATTTACCTGATCACTTGGCTTTTTTTTTAAATACAAGGTTAATTCACAGGTGGTCTACTAGTTAATTATTCCAGTAGTTTGTGGAACACCTAATCAGGGCTTACTAGGGCTCTGCGGAACACAGTTTGGGGAAACATTAACATCATTAGTAAAATCCATAAACTTAGAGACACTTCAGGACAGAAAACTAAAAAGTAAAGTAGTAAAAAGACATAAAACACTGGAACCATAGATTTGACAAATACACAACCTAATTAAAAACTCAAATACAGAGATAACAAAGATTTCTTATGCTAATACAAATTCCAACAAATGCTTTTTCTTCACTGGTGGCAAGAGTATGGAATGGGTTGCCTGAATCAGCCTAATGACTTAGAAGAGTTTAAGTATCTAATTTGAATGCACTCCTACATACACATGGATATGGAAAGGATTTTTAATATTCTTTTTTTGAAAGAACATCAATATATAAGATACGATAATGTGTTTATGAAGGCACAAATAAATGAATGCTTTTAATAACTATCAGGTTAATTAAAATAATAACTAGAGAAACCAAAGTGAATTAAAATCCAATTATATTTATTTTGACAAAATATAGCTGTTTAGAAAGTAAATCAATTTAATGGAGTAAAATATGTTATACATTGTAACAATGTTTACAGAATTTTACAGGTCAGTATTATCGTAAGCTAAAAACTAGTTTTAACACTAAATACTCATTAGATCTAGTAATGGTGCTCTAAAGAACAAAAATATTAGCAAATGACATGGCATACAAGTGCATCCTGTTTACAACAAGCAGCAATTATTTTAATAAAAATTTTATAGACTTTGAAGCCTGTTGAACCAGAAAAACTGACAGGCATCATTTTAAGGAGCTAGAGGATAAATCTTTAATACAATCTATAAAATATACACAGATAATCAACATTTTCTAATTACAGAAAGAAAGAAATATTAACTATTAAGACTATGAATGTTTTCTTTATAAGTCAATATACAGCTACTAGAAAAGAAGTAATTAAGTAAAGTTCCCCTTTCAGACCTTGCAATTTATAGGGCAGATGATGTAAAGGTCATCTGTTTAGGTGGCCAACTTATCGAGGGTGTCGAGTGGCCAGCACAATGACAAACAATCGTTTCCTTTTCTTCAACTAATGTTATATACCCATTAGAGCTGGGTGGACTTAGAGGTGCTCTAAAGATCCCATGATTAAAAATCCTAGTTTACACTAGGATTCAAACCCGGAACCCCTGATTTGGAAGCCAAGCCCTTTAGCAGTAATCTTCCACAGCTACTATAGCGGCATCTTTAAAACATCATCTCTTCTTTTAAAACTATGTGATGTAAAGAGAGAACTTAAATATAACATAGAAGCAAAACTGCTATGTTGTAGAGGGAATAGGCAATGTGGGGCCTTAGTTCAAAGGTCACAGTGTAGAAGCTCAAATAGCCATAGAACAAGCTGGAACTGATCATAAAATCAACCTCAGAGATTATAAAACTTTTCAAAAAGTAAATTTTGTTGTTCTGTTAACATATAAGTACAAAGAATAAATACAACAATATTAGAAAAACAAATGTTTTGAAAACTCAAAGAAAAAATGTAAAAAATGTTTCATTTTTGAAGTCATGCTATGTAAAAGAATTTATCTTTCAAAGCAGAAGAACATGGGTATAGACTGAAATTATTTTAAAAAGCAAACAAAACCATTTTTTAAGCCCAAATGTTTAAGGCTGGCTTAGTTTTGACCTAGGTAATGTGTCTTACCTGACACAGAGACCAGCAAGATATAATAATATTACGTCATAAAGTTTTTCAATCTGCAGTTTCCTTCTTCAAACATGCACATAAATAAAATAGAATGGGTGTGGGGGGTGTACAAATCATAGAAAAAAAATATATTAGATCTCACAGATAATGTAAAAGAAAACTACATTGATACATCTGTAGATGAAGATATATATAAAAAAAATAACAACAAACAATCGAATCAGCTTTATCAAAAGTTAGAGGCAGTGTAAACGTTATGGATTGTCAACAGTTCAGTATCCAAGTGGACAGAGCAAACTAAACTCTGAGATGATCAAGAGTGATGCCAGTGTCCAGTTGAACTTTCTCAACAGTATAAGGAGCCTCTGTGACAAAAAAACAAATAACGCTAAACGTTAACGTTATGTCATATTGAAAAACAGAAGAGTTTTGAAACTGTGACACACAATAACCTGTCCAGGTTACTCTTGCTCTTTCTGGCACATCAAATCTTTAAATACAATTCATATGAAACAAACATCCCACCGAATGTATGTTTTGTTTTCTATAGTTGAAATGTTTTTTTTTTGTGTCGTGCACTAATTGTTAAACAAATTTCCTCAAGGCTAATGAAAATTATTATTATTATTATCTAAGGGGATCAGAAAAGCTCTCTGTTATTGCAGTTTAATTAAAGAATGATTTATGCCTTCATAAAGAGGTCCGTCTTAACCATTACATTATACACTTTGTTCTTTCATTTTCAAGCTCATGTAGTATCTTATCTTATCTTATATAATACAGACATTACTTCAAAAAAGAAGATGATTATGTCCTACGCGTCATGCATTCAGTCATGCATATTAACCAATGACTTAAATTCTGCCAAGTCACTGGTTTTCCTGGCTAGCTCAGGCAACCCATTCCATGCTCTAATAGCATATGGGATGAGGAATTTGCCTTTATCTTTGTGTCTTTCTGAGTATTTAATTGAATTTTGATTTTGTATTTGAAGATTATGGTTCAGTGTTTTATGTATAATTGCTACTTTACTTTTTCGTCTTCTGTCCTGAAGACTTTCTCAATTTATTAAAAGTTATAAGCCTTCATAGAGTACATACTTTTCCATTTGTTCAAAGTACAATTTACTTTCTGCTGTATTCAAGCAAACAATATATACAAAGTACAGTCATTTATTTTCTTTGGTTTTTTTTTAACCCTATTCCTGACAACCTTCCTAATAACCTTAGATAGAATAACTCACACATGCATGCAAAATACATCTATATGTATGATATAACTTCGTAAAAGATCATATTTTAAATTGAAGGCTGATTTCAAACTTCAAACCCAACGAGATGGAAGTTAATGTATAGTTTGTGAAGAGATATAAAATAGTACATATACTGACCAACTGGTAGGAACAGCCTTTCTCCAGTTAGCTCTTCTCGAACAGACTCCACACAACTCTTGATGGTCAACAAGGCACCAACAGACAGACTGATAGGGGGCTCGCCCACAGCTAAAACATTACAATGGAGAGACATCAACATTTTGAAAATGAAAAAAACAAATTAACAACATAAATGTGGGACAAAGTATTTGCACACTTATTAAAAAAAAAAGGTGCTATAAAATGGTTAATTAATTGTAAGTGTCTTGTAATGTATGTTGTGTGTGTTTTGTTTGTATATTGTATATAAATCTAATGGACATTTACATTTTAAAAATTAATTTGACAATATTATTTTAAAGTTTTGGGGGATGTGTGACATAGGTTTAAACTGCTTGTTTACATATCAAAGGCGGTCAAGTTTGACACCTGAGCAGAGTTGTTTTTACTGAGTACCTAAAGGCAGGACAGAAAACCTTCTCCTATTTAGCCCCTTCCCCCCCTCACACTGGTCCACAAAAGAGAGTTACCATGGGGCATTGAGCGTGTTACAAGCATCATAATAGCACTATACAGGGGCAATTAAAAAAAAAAATTGTAAATAAAGAGTTGTGAATTAGTCTCATTTTGTTTTATACCTTTAGAGCTAAGAATTCCCACAGGGTTAGGCGTGTCTGGCATAAAGTGAATCCTCCAGTCGATTGGAATGTCTTTAGTGGTTGGAGGTTTATATTCCTGGTGTGTTAAATAGATCAAGTTAGTTCAGTACATTTAAGTATTTAATAACATATCAATAAGTCTGAGAAACTTTTACACACACATATTTTTAGATTAAAATACATTCATACAGTACAAAGAATAACAAAAACAAAAAAAAGGTAACATCATGTTTCAAAGCCACTCACCCAAGTGCCATCATTGAGAACAAGTCCACTCTTCTTATCATAGTGAAAATCTTCAGTCAAATAAGCTCCAAGGCCCATAACAAAGGCTCCCTCAACCTGACCAATATCAATTATGGGATTGATGCTAAAAAAAAGAAACAAATATGATGGTAGTAGCCAGTAATAGAGTGACAGATGTCAAGTACTCTAAAGATCATGAACACAACACGAACGAAAAGTAGCCCGTACGGTAGCATGACAGATTCTTTTCTCTGCTGATATATAGATAATTACTATGAGTTATTGTCAATCAAGACATTTGATGCGTAAAACCACCATACAATTTAGCTGTACTCAGTTATCCAGACATAATTCTATTTATGGTCAACCATCAAGATTATAGGAAAAATTTGTAGAAGAAACATTAGGAGTTCTCCTAAAGCTGCGCCACAGTATGAATGAGGTGCATGAGATGGCTGAATGGTTTAGATGCTTGGATGATAAAGTGAAGGTCCTTAGTTTAAACCTTAGAAACATTACTCTAGATATGTTTTCTGATCTTCTTATTTTATGAAATACAGATGTCATGTAAAAAAAGATAATTACATCCTAGGTGAGTTTCTAGGTCAATCTAGTCATGCATGTTAATCAATGACTTAATTCCGCAAAGTCATTGGTTTTACTGGCTGACTTAGGTCTATGTAACCTTGGTTGGAAAGAGTTAAGTGTACAGAACACTTTTTTTTATTATTTAAGCCTTTTTTTTTAATTGTGAAAGATTTTTCAGACCTCAGCAGTATGCTACTGTTAGAAAAAAGTGTGACAAATAAAATGTTTTTTTTTAAGAAAAATCCTCCCTCGTTGAACAAAAAAAAAACTAAGCTCAATGATAAAATGTTGGCAGGAATTAAATTTTGTTTAGAAATATTTGGCCATTTAGTTGTAAAATTTAATTTACCTTTCCCCAAAGTCAGCCATAATATCCACTCTCCTGACTTGATACTCGCCAGTCAGAACATCTACTTCTGTCTCCACTACCCCAGCACAGTAAGTATGATATCTGAACATGTCGTCTGCTTTGTCAGACCTTTGGAAATAGAGAAGTCTAAATTAGGAACAGTTAGTCCAATATTTGGCCAAATTAAACAATAATTAAGTTTAGAAGGAAAGTTCATTTTATAATTTTAAAAAAAATCACTTTTTTATAATAACATTTACCAATAAGTAAATAGAAAACTTTAAAAAAAAACAATATTTTAAATACTAAGAAATAGAAGAGTGCAATAGTGGGAAACGTGGTCAAGAGGCTAAGTGCGTTTGAACTTGCCTTGGCTACCTCTGAAAGGGGTTCAAGGTTCGACACCCGACTCGGGCAGAGTTGTGTTTACTGAACGCCTAAAGGCAGCACGGAAAACCAACTCCTAGATACCCCCTCCCCCACAAATGGATTGGACCGAAGCGCTCTGAGCATGCTATAAGCATGAAAGTAGTGATAAAAGCTATAATTTATTTATTTTATTGCCTAATGGTAGGGAAAATGTCCAAAACCCAGTGTCATTTACAAAAATGTTCAAAAAGATTTTAAATTAAACTGTTACAGCTGAGCTATGACATTAAAACTTTAAGAAATACGATTATAGAATTGTTTAAAGCTAGGGAAAAATGGTGTTTATATTAAAAATAAATCTGTGCAAAAAAATATTATTTAAAATTAATCTGTTAGGCTTAAGATAAAAAGGATTAAAAATTATTTATTTTTCTTTGTCCATTGCCCATTGCCTTTTAACTGATTACCGTCAGAGTAATAACTCTAATAAGAGTTGCTGCATGGTTTTTAAATCTAGGTTAGTGTCACTATATTATTTTAAGTGAGATTGAGCTTTTAAAAAAAAAAAATAAAATAACCAGAAAAAAACTGACAACCTATTTAAACTATTTTTAAGTTAAAAAAAAATTTAAAAATTCAAAATTGAGTTAATTCAACCATTTCCTATAACTATCGAGCTTAGACTACAAATACTCTCAGTACACTGACTTTGCACGGGCGGACAGGTCAATGCTGTTGAAAAAACAAGCTTTCAGCAGAGCTGGCCAATCAGCATCAGGCATTTTGTCTCTTATTGGTTGAATTCTTTGATTGATTTCATTGCATGCATTTATGGCAGCCTGGAGATAGTTTTGTGAGAACAACAGTTTTAGTCTATACTCAATTCACAAAGTCAACAACAACAAAACAAAGACCTTAAGAGTGAAACTTTCAACAAGTTGAAATTTATTTGGATTGCAGGAATGAATTAAATGTATCTTTATGTTTCTTCCATTTATCATCTTATGACGGCAAAACTCCCCATTATTTAACTATTTGACTAATAATTTATCAGCTATATGACCAACAAGTCCAGCTAAACTTAGATGGTACAGTCTTTTACATTGGTGTATTTCTGCAAGTTAGTTCTTAATTTTAAACATTTTTTTTTTCAGCAATAGTTTCAGGGTAAGCAGAATGTAATGATCAGAAGACAATAATTACAATGGGTCCAAATGTTAAATAAAGATCAATCTTGTGGACTAGTAAATGTAATCAGTCTATAGAATGATTATTTCCGACAAAGTATAAAGGAATGAAAAAATGGGACTGTTGAAACACAGAATGATGGATACTTAGAAAATCAGTGTTAGAAACTACTTTGAGTAGAGTCCAAATCATTCAAACTTGTCGAAGCTTAAGTTTTGCTCTCACTTTATTCTTTTTATCTTTGTTTTTCTCTTGTGTTGACTAACAGCAAAATGTTTCCAAAGACAGAAAGTTAGGGGCCTGCTTCCTGATCATTTCAATCCAATAGTTCCCTACTACTGTACATAGTTTCTTTACTTACAAATAAAAAGCTGGTGGTTAATGTTTCAACATGCTGCTGTCAATCAATTTCCAAAGTACTTGCATGGCGTATTGTATGTTACATGTATTAGCATCAGAAGACTAGTTTGGGTTGGTGTGACCAGTGATCAACAAATAGTGGCTGACTGACACCTTTCCTGTCCACCTCTTGCTATGTTTTGTTATGTTCATACAAAACAATATGGATGTTGCTAACACTTTCACTTTATCCTTTTTTTCCTAGTGTATCTATAATTTCTAAATAAATCTTAATTAAATTTATCTTTCTTTTCTAAGTTTTGAACATAATTTTCAAGAAAGTTGCTCAAGAAAGCTTTGTATAGAATTGTGGTATTAAGCAAACACTTAGTCAATGATACTGAAGTACCCTAATAAAATACCCACACATTTGAAGACTTCATGAAAAGGGGAGGAAGCTTTATAGGAAATCCACAATATTTTGTTACATCCGTCGATGAAGAGTACAAAGAAGCCTTTAAATTGGAGATCACCCCCTGTGTTCTTGTTCATTTTGAATTGAGTGGCTTTCAGGGCACATTCTGTATTGAGTCTAATTTGAGACTCAAAGAAAAGCTCTTGCTAAACAATGAAAACTCAAATGGACTCCCTTCAGACAACGTCAGAAATGCCAAATATGCAGGTTGAAACATGGTTTGTGTGGTCATTTGAACCACTGCACTCATTCTAGACAATACCTTCAATAGCCTAAAATAGCATTTTCTACAGATTTAAAAAGGACCTAACCTTGACACACAACTCACTGCCAGAGCTTCCTCCAGTAAACGTTGGGTTCGGTATCACATTGTTTTGACTTGGTCGGACTTTGATGAAGTGAAGTGGAATATTAAATGTCTTTGCCACAGCTTGGATCATCTTGTGATAATAAATTAAATTATTAGTAACATCTTCAAATCAGTGAAGAAAATATTGAAGAAAATATAACTTGCTTTTAAAAGCAGTTTCAAGGCATTTTACAAAAAGCAGTTTCAAGGCATTTTACAAAGACCAATTTATTAATTTTTATTTCTTTCATAAAGTAAATGACTAAATGGACTGACACGTAGGACATAATCATTTTTGACGTAACCTCTGTATTATATAAGATAAATCAACAGATAAAAAATAAAAACAGTATAGTTATCAGGAGATTAAGCATGCTGGTAGTGGTAAATATGATATATGTCAGAAATTTCAATATTAAAAATATTTTAGAACATTCGATTCTCGCAAAAAGCATTTTTAGGCTATTTTGCAACATGTTTTCCACAATCAATGTTGTAACTTAAAATATTTGAGATTGAAGCTCCTCAAATCTATACCACCACAAAAATTTTTCTTGAAAATTCTTTCCGTACTGGTATCATTGATCTATGTGTTAAAGTTATATCAAATGGGAACAAAACAAAAACTTTAAAAACTCTTGATTCATTAAACCTACCTTGGTGTGAAGTCCTTGACCCATCTCTGTCCCAGAGGTCATGACATTTACAGTGCCATCCTCTGAAAATATGGAGACATTAACTGTGTGCCCAGGAGGGTAATAGGTGATATGATACTTGACAGCACACATTGTGATCCCACGTTTACGCCACAGGTTATTCTTAAGAACAGAAATAATTCACAAAAGTCAGCAAGGATATAAGCCTAAAATTTTATTACATTTTGACTTTTAGCTCAGTATAAAATTATACCACCATGAAAAAAAAGCAAATAATTTTTTTAATCAAGAACTTTTTTTTTATTCATTGGAGATTTATTCATAGATAAAATGACATACAAAAAACAGGCTTGAAGTTTAAATTAGAATGTCCTTACAATTAAGAGAATGATATTAATAGACTTCACCCAACAAAACGCAAGTGGAAACAAAGCACCACACAACAAATAGACCTCATTCACCAATCTTAAATAAACAACATTTAGCCACGTGATTCTTTACCTCTTCTATACAAATTACGTAATCCATAAAGGCTGTCACATGATACATATTTTTCATTGTTTTATCAATATTATCACGTGGCTAAATGTTTGTTTACGATTGGTAAATGAAGTCCATTCCCAGTTTACTGTATCATTTGCACAAAATTAATTTCTTTTTAAATAAAATTCAACCAAACGGGGCCTAAAACAACAATGGCTAAGACCTGTTAGGAGAAATACTTATAGTCTTGATGTTTAGATGACATGCTAGAACATAAACAGGAATAGTTAAACATTAATCTTATAAAATATGCCTTACTTACTTGGTTAAAGGTGCCTACTTGTCGCATGCGCTCAGTGACCTCCGCAACTTGTTTTAGTCTGTACCACAAGTCTCGAATGGTACAATGTATCAATGACCGCCCAAGAATGTCAACCTGTAAGTTATTATAACCTTTGCACTACAGACTCTTATCAAGAATCATGGAAATATATGTGAACTATTTTAGATGTTCACAACAGTTTCTAGTAGATCAATTCTCTAATTGACATATTTGCCTCAATTTCAGAACTTTACAGAATCCAAGGAGTGGGTAGTGTTAACAAAGTTATTCTTTTTTTTTGAAAATAAGAAGCGCTGGATACATCCACAGGGAGAACGAGCATAAAGGAAGGGTTCCAGGTTGCAGACGCCATTCACAACAGAAGTAGAAAGAAGGGTGAAAGTGCAACAGCGCCTGGTGATTGCAGACGCCCAACAGCAGCATTACAGCTTTTGTCAGGATATAGCACTGCATTTAGCAAGTTGCCTTAGGTCATTCAGGGTGGACTTTTTGAAGTCTTTCTCATGTTTTGATATAGCCTCAAGGCTGCCCAGAAAAGTGGACATGACAAAAGTAACCACAAATACTTGATACAATTTAGGTCAGCAGCATTACAGCTTTTGTCAAAATATAGCACTGTTGTCTAGCAAGCTGCCCAAGGTCACTGACTCCTCAAGGTGGACTTTTGAAGTCTTTCTCATGTTTGGGTATAGCCTCAAGGTAGCAGAGGATTGGATTCCTCTCCTAGATGGGTTAGCCAGGCAAGGCTAGAGACCCTCCTGCCCAAAGCTTATAGGTTAAGGCACACCTTTGCTAAGAGTTAGACTGGTTGTTCAAAGGCTATGAGAGGCAATCCATTAGAAGCAATTAATAGGTTATGTGGTGCATAAAGCCACTACCTCTTGAAGCTATAACAATCTTGTGAGCCTTTAAAATATATTCTCAATACATGATGTTTTGACCAAATGAATAGAATATGAATTAAAAAATGACTCATTTGTAACTTTCGAGTTTTGAATTTTAAAAAATTAGAGATTAATATTGAAAAACAGAAATTAGATTTATCTTTCCAGCTATTCCTTCTAAAATTTAAAAAAAGAGATATGAAAATAGTAAAATAGGCTTTAAAAACAAAAAAGATGTAGGTCATGTAAACTTTCTTAGGGAAACATTCTTTTTACTTCCATAAGTATTTTTTGTTTTTTGGATGTAGGTAAATAAATCATTTAAACAACAGTAAATGCTATTACCTGCCCTTTCTCATACAAATTGACCTCTTTAAAAAGTATTGGATGCATGTTGATTTCTTTAGCAGCATGTTCTAGGATTGACTCAATGACTAGTGAAGCAGGCACTGAACCTGTAATAGAAAAATAGTCAATAAGTCTTGTCAAATGTCTCAGTTAAAAAAATATGAACATCCGTTTGCTCTTAAGAAGTGTTCATGCAACATTCAGCTATTGTTTTTACAAACTGAATCAAACAATTATACATGTGCACAAAGGCTGAGTGAAAGTGGAAAGTATTCAATTGGTTCCAAAATCTAAAGTAATATTACAAACAATCGAACGACTATGGTTCATAGAACTATCGGATATTGAAAATGAAGTTGACAAATATTAGGAGAACTGTTTACATTCACAAAAGTTCTGTTTTTGCTTTCTAATCCCTTTTGCTACTTTAATGATTGACTTTTTTTTCTAAGTTGAAAATATACCATAAGAAACAAGTTAAATTGAACTTGCCACTATTGGCAATGCAGTTGCTGCTTATAATCTAATCTATTTAGTTTCAGAGTAATTTTCCTATGTTAAAAATGGTGTACATGCATGAGCATACAATAAATCTAAAACAAGCTGGTTCACTTTCAGGAAAAAAAATGCACCTAAATTGTGTCAAGAACCACAGAGGATGAAAAAAATAGAATTTTTCAATACGGCCCTCAGTTTATTAAGATTGAACATGACAGCAGATGTCAAACAATACAGGCAACATAAAACCAGATAATTGGAAAAGCAAAACACTGCCGTCATTGGGAAGAAATACATTTTACCTACTGAAATAATCTTCCATATAATTTTATTTTGTACTAAATTATAAATACATTTTGTCATATGTAATAAGAAATAAAGGAACACTGAAGAGTAACCTAAAACAAGGCTTTATTAAACTAGAACGACACATGAACTGACGAAAGAGACTTAGTGTCGAAATATTAGGCCATAGAATAAATAAAAAGAAAATGCCAGTGCCTGTAATACATTAGATCAATAAATAGTGTCGAAATATTAGTTTCTCTTGTAAATAATAATGAGGAGTGATACAAAGAAACCTAAAAACCAGTATCTGTAGTATGGCTTATAAACAATTACTAGTTTCTGTTTTAAGCAATAACAAATAGTGTAGTAAGTAAACATGTACGTAAGTAAGTGACAAGCAAACTCTAGTATCAGTAGCAAGGGATAAACAATGCCAGTTTATGTAGTCAGTATAAGTAGTGCAATAGAGAAGCAACTCTAGACTCTATAGTTCGGTCTGGTTCTTCTCTCTCTTAAGTTGTAACAGGGTTGACTATCATGCTCTACAGTTTGGGAGTCACTAATGAGTTCCTGAGCGTCAAGTGGGGTATGATGGTTCTGTGTATTTTCAAGAGGAAGCGCTCGGAGATCCTCAGAGCCTTCCAGGGGTTCTTTCCTTTCTTGTATCACCGTAGGGGTGTTGACTGGTACTTCCATGTTTTGAGCTTCTGGAGGATATTCATTATCCTCACCCTGAGCGAAGAACAAAGGTTCACTTGTTGTTGTGGATGGGGAGGGGTTGGGAGCCAAGCGTCTTAGAGAGACCGTCTCCTCTTTACCGCTGGGCAACCATACCACGGCATATTGGGGGTTACACATCAGTAATTCGACTTAATTCAAATTGTAAATGATTTTGAGCTGCACTGAATAATAAAAGAAACAGTTCAAGTAGTAAAATATGAGTTTAGACATCATACCTGGTGCTCTGCAAGGCATGGCTGTTGGCTTGTTAGTCTTGACCAATTGGTGAACTATCTTCCAGTTAGGAGAGAAATAGGCTGGATGGACATGGAAGAAAGATGAAAGCCTTAGCTTGACAGAAATATCCAATGAAAATGACAAACTTTAAGATGTTTTGATTTAAAACTAAAAAAACTTATGGCCTCAAACCTTCATCCACTGAGTGCACAAACTCATTCACAAGAAGTGAAGGTTTAAATCCACTGTCTATATACATGTCTAAGTCAATGACTTTTAATTTACCATCTCTACTGAAGCCAGCCTACACAAGAAATAAATAGCAATATTAAAAGCTTCTAGATTTTTTTTCTCTAGATTTTAGACAAATATGAGTAGTATATAAGATCATAACACATTAGTTGGTTGATAGTTTTACTTTATTTAATTATGTATAGCAGTGATGCCCAAAATACAGCCTGCAGGCCAGATCCCCTGTGCGTGCTTTCATCTGGCCAGCCGAACCGTCAGCACAAAATATAGAAAATCCCCCCCCCCCCCCCCCCCCGCATAAAAAAGGTTCAAAATGTATCTTTACCTATATTAGGGCCCACACTTTTTTCTAACAGATTACTACCAAGGCATTTAATATTTGTCTGTTCATGAAATAGGACTAAAGAATCTACTAGGAAAAGTGAACGGATCTTTACTTTTTTGTAGAACTTAATACCATTGCTAGCCAACATGTTTGTTTTTATAAAGAAAGACTGAGGCTGTTTTTATAAAAACAAGAACAACAGAAATTGCGCCTTTTTTGTGGGGGAGGAAGTTAATACTGCCCAGTTTGTTAGGCATAGTCATTTTTTTGTACATGGCTCTGCCTGTGTTTCCTGATACCCATTAGTTGAGCCACTCCAATTTGTGATTGTTGACTAACATTGACCTTAGGGTGAGGTAGTTAACAGGTCTATCTGGTTGTTCCATAGATGATCCTGCCTTTGATAGATTATATCTGCCTTTTCATTTCCCATGATGCCAATGTGTCCAGGGATCCACTGTAGTGTGTTATTGATATTTAATTTTGGTATCATCTGATGGACTATCACAATTAGTGTTGTCATCTTGGGCTGTTTGAGGTGCTGCTGTTAAGTGCCTGCAGAGTGGATTGGGAGTCTGTAAAGACAACAATATCTGATGGTGATTGCACTCCTTCATATAATTTGTTTTCCACTGTCTGTCTTGCTATGTGAATCGCCTCAATCCTCAGGTTTGAAATAAATAGTTTCAGGTCAATTCATTAAGTTTTTGTATCTTTTCCATCATGTGGCTGCGACACTAGTGTTGGAAATTAAAATGGCCCACAGGCTGGGTATTACTGATGTATAGTATTATACTTTTTTTTGTAGTCTAAGAACAGCTACTGTTTACTATTGTATAATATCACATGTATGTGACCTAATAAGCAAACTTAAAAAATTTAGCTGTATCTTTCCTAAAATAGACATCAGTATTAGGAGCAGTCAATATTTTTGGTTTGTAATGTTACCCCCCCCCCCCCTCTCATTATCTGCCAGCCTGTAGGAGGTTTGGACTAGAACTCCATTGCTGAAGGGTTGTGTCAGACTTTGACTAAACCAAACTACTGACCTTGTATTTCACATAAATAGGGAAACGCTTTCCAATTAACTTCATGTTGGTTGACAGGTCAACATTAACTCGGACTGGCCTGTCAATGTGAGTAAATATAAAGATAAAGATAAATAATAAAGATAATATAAAAATAATTAAATTCTATTTTTCAATTTAAAACATTTTGTGCCATTTTAAGCCATTTTCTAATTAAATTAATAAAATATATAATGTCCTCTCTATAATCTAATAATTTATAATTATTGCTTCAGCTTGATTCTCTTAAAACTTCTTTGATTTAAGTCAAGTAAAACAAGCAAAGTTCCCCTTTCAGACTTTGCGATTTCTAGGGCAGATGATGTAAAGGTCATCTGTTTCTCTGGCCCGCGGTTAACGAGGATGTCATGTGGCCAGAACAATGACAACCACTTTTACTTTTCCCCAACTAATGTCAGATACCCAATAGAGCTGGGTGGACTCATAAGCGCCCAAAGATCCTGAAGTTAAAAATCCCAGTCTTCACAGGTATTCAAACCCAGGACCTCGGTTTGGAAAACAAGTGCTTTACCACTCAGCCACAGCACATCATTTGATTCTCTTACTTTCTATTACAAATATCTCACCTCCTTGTTACATAGCTAGCTAGTGTAGCAGCAGCAGACACAAGAGAAGAATACATTACTTTGCCACCAAAGCCTCCACCAATCCTGTTGCTGATCACATTGATACTGAAATATCATCAAGACCAACAAGAAGCAAGCTCAAGCATGAATTTAAAAAAAAAATGTTTAAAGTTATATACCACATTATTTAAAGGAAGATTTCAATTATATTGCAATTAAAGAACAGGCCCATTTTGGCATACAGATAGTTTCTTATTACAGACTATCTGATTCTAATCTAATACATTCTAATCTAATACATTCTAATCTGATACATTGTCAATAAAAGACTAAATGACAACATTAAGTGTACATAAAGAAACAGAGATAAAATATTCACATCAATATGTCACACTAATAATAATAAGGTATCTTTGATGGACAAGGATAAAGGATGTTGCATTATTTCGTGTGTGAGTCTCAGTTGAGAGCTACACAACTTGTCACATTTGATGCAGACTAAGTCATTTTCCACCTGGCTTATGTCACACTAAATAATTACTTATATTAAAAATAATATACATGAACAAAATTTTTTTTTCTTATATAAATTATTTGCTTTAATAATCTATTGTTATGTCTAACGCACTATTGTAAAACCAATGTTCTCATGGATAATAATCTATTGTTATGTCTAACGCACTATTGTAAAACCAATGTTCTTATGGATAATAATCTATTGTTATGTCTAACGCACTATTGTAAAACCAATGTTCTCATGGATAATAATCTATTGTTATGTCTAACGCACTATTGTAAAACCAATATTCTCATGGATAATAAAGATTATTATTATTATTAATTAACACAGGATTCGGTCTTGAATGAATGAATGAAAAGACACTTATTGTATCAGTATCTGAAGAAACAAATTTAAACAAAAATGTAGAAGTTAGCTAGGGTGATCTATTATAATGTCAGCGATAATCATCAGGTAGGTAGGAAAAGATAAATAATTAGGCAAACTATCATAACACTAAGCTGCACAGTTAATTCACTACAAGAATAGAAAGGAAAGAATTGAGCTATATAAGCTTTAACTCTTTCTCCGTAATTATTTACCACATTCTAGTGGAATCAACGTTGGTATCGTCAGTTAGGAGAGAAAGAGTTAAGTTAAATGACTGGAAAAGAAAATGCAGAAACTTTTTTTTATTTTCCTTTTCAAATCTTGACAAAATTATTTTCTTTTTTTTAAATGTAGCTATCTTTTTATGTTAAGTAAAAACTTTGTTCTACTAACTAATTAAAAGGTTTCCCAATGATGGCTGCTGAAGCTTTTTGATTTATGTCTGGCCATTGTGTAGATGGATAAAGGTCAATGCCATCTTCAGTAGGAACAGCAACTGATACCTGTGAACATAAAAAAAAACTTCTAATTTTTTAAAGACAAATACATTTTTTTAAAAACTTTGGCTTAAAATATAATAGCCTATAAAAAAAAAATTGTTTCATGGATTCGATTGTGAAACTCAGGATTAGTGATGGCTTTTAAAGTTAAAGAGTTATTGGCAACTCAAAAAAGGTTTAACAAAGATGAATATTACAAGGTCTTTTAATCCCAAGAATTAAGGAAAGGTGGAGTATTTTATAAAGCTATGAGGGCTAATAAGATGTGATTGTTTTGACAACTATTTATTCAATTTTTCCAAGTTGAGTAATTTTGCTAACAAGATAAAAACCAAATAATAATAATTTATAATTATATTTAAAAAAATTTTGGACAGATCTATTTCTATGGACAATATAGCCAGCAAATGATTAGAAGCTTTTAATATCAGTTACCCATTAGAATTGGGTGGACTACCAGAGTCTTAAAAAAATCAAAATCCCAGTCTTCACTGAGACTTGAACCCAAGATCCTTCTATCAGCTACCTTTAAGAAGAAAAATAGGACCCATAAAGTTTTATATACTAATTAATGATAACTTAGAAAAAAAGAATATAATATGCATGCAAGTTATTGGTGAACACAATTTTTAAAAGTTGACCGTTATCACACTTTTTCAAGCCAGTCCTATGTAGTTGGAAGAATTAAGCTTTAAGGATACAAATTCAACAGTGAAATAATTTGAAAAAATTTGAAAAAGAATTTTAAGAAATAGAACATGAATGAAAATGTAATTTGAACAATAATTTACATTTTTAAGTTATCTGAGAATAAATATCAAAAACATTTTTTTTTGTTGAAACAAACTAAGATTTTGTTTTTGTTCTAATTAAACCATATTCTTTGAACAAAACCATGACTTAAATATAAATTTGAAATATAATGTACACCGTCGTCCAAAAAGCAATTATAATTTACATGTAATTACTGTAATATAACATATTTGGAACTCAATCACACAACTTGTTTAGCATTGCACTGTTGCACAAACTAGTGTGCTAATATAGACAAACAGTTATATGGAAATTAGATAACCTTGTTAATGATGCCTTTTAGACATTTTAAAAAAAATTTTACGTTTTTTTTGTGCGACAATTTATTACTGAAGCAGCTTCATCATGTTTTTTGAAATCTATATAAAAGTTCTATCAAGTTTTATGACTAGTTCCTCTGTGTCAAAATATTCCATAGACACACCTGATTCTCCAGGTAGAAGTAATATTGAGTTCCTTCTTTGATCTCACCACTGACAACTACATCAGATTCTTTCAGAGCATCTAGAAATACATTTTTATTGAAATAATTTAATTTATTTTCTAATTTGTTAATTTGTAATTTTCCTTTTGAATTAAATATAAAAAGTAAAAAAAAGAAACTACAGCTGGCTCTTGATAATCCAATGATTAGGAAACCAGAGGAGTAACATCAGATGGCCAAATGTACTTCAAAGAATTTCACTGTTTATAGCAAGAAAATTCTATTCATGATGTAATAAGAAATTCTCTTTAGGCTTTCAACGATAGAAAAAAAACAAAAAGAAACTAGAAACATTTATTGATCAAAAATATAATCCATTTCTGCTTTCACATAGTGAACTCCAAGTATAATTACAATTTTAAAATATAGGTATTATGTTTTGAATGTACATCTCCATCAGATCACTGAAGATGTTGGGTCGTAAAATGTCAAAGCATGGAAAGAGTTAACTAATAGTTAAATAATACTATACACATTATAGAAAACTTGCCCTATATTATTTAAATTGAATTTTTAAAAAAAAAATCTTTTCTTTGAGAAACAGTATTTCTTTAAAATGTTTATTTTAAATCTTATTTGACAAAAATGTGTGAAGTTCTACGAACCTTCTGGATTACCGATGATCGTCTCTTCTTTACTTTCAGGGTAAAACATTGACTTGGCCGTAGCGTCTTGAATGTCTAGAACAGCATCTTGAACATTGGAATAGCTGACCTTGACCTTTTTAGCAGCTTCATTAGCTATAGATGAAGTTTCTGGGGAAATAAATGAACATTACAACATTACATCATCTTCTTTATATTTACTGCGAAATTATTTCTTCAAGTTGATCAGAAATATTGCCTCACATTTTTAATGAGGTTTTTAAAGAAGAACATATTGACTATCACCAAAGTAGTTCCAGAAAAATATCTTTAGATCAAATATCTCTGAAGTTGGCCTCCTTCAGTAATAAAACAACCATGATTCCTTTCATAGAGCAACATGAGATAAAAGCCTTGTCCTTAGCTGTTGTCAGACTGATGTTGCCAATGCAGCATTTCTTCCCTCACAAAGCAGACAATGTCTGCCAAAGAATAGCAAAATCCTAAAATAGTTTGGTATCAACAGCATTGAAGCTTCTGCGTGTAGGGTTTAACTTCCAAAGCTTTTCCCATATTTGCTATATTTGGATTTAGCCAAAACATATCAGAGGATAGAAACTATTGTGAGAATAATTGCTGTTTGCAGTAAAAAAATTGTGTAAGTCATACAAGATAGCAACCTGTTATTTTTTTCATTTCTAGTTCTAAATATATTTAATAAATTATTTTCTATTATAGAAAAAAAAAAGTATATTTTGCATAAGTCTTTTATAACGCCATTAAATTCTTGGGAGAGGTTAGACAGCATGAATTAAGTGTACAAGTATGGCAGTTTGCTACTATTAGATCTAAAGACTGCAAGCAGATAATCGGACACTACAAACATAATAAAAACATTTAAAAAAATCATATATTGGAACATTCCGAGCAAAAACATTTTGTCCCAGACATAGCCATGAGTTAACAACATTACTGAAAAAATAATGTTTTAAATTACCTTTTCATTCCTGGTTATTAGAAACATAATTTCTTTTAAGTTTTTTATTCTGTTACAATTGTTATTTCATCCCCCTGATTCCCTCTAATTCAACAATTGTCTTAAATTGTAGCAGTAAGTAAACTCCAGTAATAAAAGAACTGGTTATAATAGACCAAGATGATGAGCCTTCATTAATAACAGATAAGCATTTGATCAATAGTACACTGAGCAAGAAAAGATCATTAAAATACCTGCTAGAATAAGACCAATGGCTTGACCAGCATATGAGATTTCTTTGGATGCAAACACCTGCAATGACAAAGTGGTGGGGTAGTTCTCCTTTAAAACATATACAGTATTTCTGAAGATCATTTTGAAAATCTTTTCCAAACTTTATGCCATGGGGGAGCAAGTCAAAATAAAAAAAAAAAAAAAAAAAAAAAGGTAAAGTTCCCCTTGCAGACCTTGTGATGGGGGAGCAAGAAAATGAGAAATTATTTCCAAACTTAAGATGGAATCATCCCGCTAGCAAATTGGCATAATACATCAAAGAATCATGATCATAAATAAAGGCTACTTATAGACAAGTAAACTTCATACACTTGATACCTATATATAGTAGAGTCACTATTACGGAACAGTTTGCAGCTACTTTTAGTTTTCAATTTTTTGCTCGTAATGGTTAGACCTATGGAAAAACTATGCATTTGCCCATCCATTTTCTGCTAAAAATAGACGCATTGTTTAGTTTTTCAACAGATATTTAAATTTTACATTCAAATCGACTGAGATATGGTCAGTCACAATTATGGAACAGGATTTTTTAAGAAGTCACAATTGCAGTAAAAATGTCAGAACAAAGCCTACATAAAGCATATAATATATTTATTAGTCTTATATAATACTTGAACTCTTTATCCTTTACATTAATTTTACTTTATTAAAGCTTAAGACAACACATTGTCACTTTATGAATCTGTATTTCTTTAATTTAATTGACGTCACACTATCCTGATTATCCTTACAAAGTTTTATTTTCCACTATTCTTTAATTCTTTTTTGTTATATTAATATTATATTTATGATATTATTTGACATTTTGATTTGTCCTCTTTTTGCTGGATGTCTGGTAATCATAAATTATATATTATATGTAATATTATTCTCTAAATGTTTTTAAATTTATGTATACTAATACAAACTCATATTTAAATTCTAATAATCTAAATCACTATGCTAAATGCGCAGGTCAAATAAATAACATCTACAGTGTTCCACAATTATGACTATCTTTAAAAAGGTAAAAACCTCATGAACACCTCCCAATTTTTTTAAAATTGAATTCCTAGTAGATAGCTATGAGATGAAGTTTTTCCACATCCATTTATAAACCAAAAAATAGGTGTATCATGCAGGTGATGGGTCATTATGATTTTTAAAAAGCCTTAAGCCCTGGCCTATGTGGTTCTCCTGGTATGTGGAAAATAATTAACGATTCCACACCTGTCAACTTTAACCTGGAGTCAAAATTAATGTTCTGCTGTGAAAGGAAAACACTTACATTGGAAATGTAGAGAAATGGACCATGCACAGTACCGTTACAGTAGTTTAGCAGAAAATTTCAAAATAAAGTAGATTTTTACTAATTTTGATGAGCTGTTCTGCAAACATGCCTGTTCCGCAATAGTGACTCTACTCTATATATTATAGTAGAACGTAGCAAAATGTTATGATAACCATCCTAATTATTTTTAGTGTAGAGTTATAATTAATTTTCACAAAAAATTTCAAATGATTCTACAATTATAATTTAAAGATTGAAAAATTAGAAGTTGAAAACATTTTGAAGAACTTCAATGATAAGAGGAGTTGAACTCTATTGTTTTCTATATTTCCTCAGACATTTGAACCAGATTCAGATTGTTTGCTTCTGTTATATTTACCTCTTCAGGACACATTGGTAACACAGAGCAAGACATGAAATCATTGACTCCACCCTTTGGAATGTCAGCAACACTAATGTATCTCACTACTCCAGGAGTGGCCTAAATAAAAACAAAACATGTACATTTTAGAACTTCAAAGTTTTCTTAACTTGTTTGTTTGTAAAATGTTTTACATGTTTCAGATGTTCCTTCAGAGTTGAAGATAATTACTTCTTAGTCCAAACCTCCCGCGGACTATGGGGGGATGGGAGTGGGTAGGGTTTGAACCCTGGACTATCGATAAATCTGAATGACAGTCCGGCGTGTGAACCGCACGACCAGGCAGCCAACTACTTGGAATATATGCCAATAGTAGTGTCAGACAATGGTTAGATTTTGTTACTTCTATATATTCCTATATATATATATATATATATATATATATATATATATATCTGAAATATATCATATTTCATTTAATATTAATTGATTGTACTTAACAGATTTTTTATCATGGTTAAAGCTTTTGCTAATGTAGGCTAATTAATAAATTAACCATTAAGAATTAAATATGTTCTTTAAATGGAAATTACTCATACTTCGAACATTTTTTTTTAAAGTAACTTCTGAGTCTCAGCGAACAAAAAAAAAAAACAACTTGCCAACGCTTCGGTCAGATCTACTTCTTCAATGTTACCAGAAGCGATAGTTGAAGTAACGAATGCACCATGAAGTTCACGCTTGAAGGCTTCAATGTCATTTGTATAGAACGTTTCTCCAGATGCCTAGAATCATAGTAAAAATACTATTTAATATTATGGAAAAAAATATATGACGACATAGCTTTTAGCTTCATGGTTTCAGAGCAGGTAGAGAAATGGTTTAGCACATTGCATTTCTCATCTACAGAGACAAAAATGCAGACAGCATAAAGAAAAACAAAATAATTGGGTTCACAAATGCATCAGGAAGTTTGGCTGTTCCAGTCAGTTTAAAGCAATGGCACAGCAATTCAATTATGGCATGCAAACTAGATCCATGAATGTGTTGACTACTTAAATGTTTTATCTGATGGTAACATGCAGCACTCAGCAATCATACCCTAAATAGGAAGTATGAAGTTTAGTACTTTGTGATAGCTCAGTGCTAGAGCAATCTGTTCCAGTGCAGGATTTCTCAAGCTGCTTAAGACATCTTAAGTCAATTCAAATTGTATCAAAACTTTATGAGGAAATTTCATTTTAATTGTGCTAATTGTCAAGAGCACATAATGATGAAAACTACAGAGTGATTTACTCCTAACTTTACCGTAAATGGTCAATCTATTTTCAACCTTAGGTTTGCAGATGAAATAATAGACCTCATTGTAGACCAGGTACAACAGCTTACTTTAAAGCTGGATGCTGCAGCTAGAGCAGTTGTCATGGAAATCAGTGCAGAAAAAAGCAAAAATACTAGTTTGTGGTGAATATAGTAAAAGAAAACCACTCATTAGAAGTAGGTGGCTGAGTGGTAAAGCGCTTGACTTCCGAACCGGGGTCCGGAGTTCAAATCCTGGTGAAGACTGGGATTTTTAATTTTTGACGCCTCTGAGTCCACCCAGCTTTAATGGGTACCTGACATTAGTTGGGGAAAAGTAAAGTGGGTTGGTCATTGTGCTGGCCACATGACACCCTCGTTAACTATAGGCACAGAATCAGATGACCTTTACATAATCTGCCCTATAGACCACAAGGTCTGAAAGGGGAACTTTTTTTTTTTACTTATTTAAAGTAGTTGACTCATTTAAATACCTAGGGTCAAACATAAAAGATGGAAGTTTGATAAAAGAGATTAAAAAGCTGGTCATTGCTGCCATGAGCAGACTGTGAAAAAACCTGGCAGTGTAACATCAGCTTACCAATTAAAAATGTATTGTATGCTAGTGGCCTTTGTACTCCATATGGTTGCAAAAGAGTGAAGAAGAATTCAAGCCTATGAGATTAAATCTTCAGGAAAATTGCTGGGTAACAGATATACCAGGAAAAGAAGGCAAATGCGTTTGTACTGTTACAAGTCAACACTCTGGCTGGCAACTCCTTGATACTGTAAGAGATGAAAGCTGAGCTGGTTCAGTCATAAAAGACACTCACTGTCAAAACTCATCTTTCAAGGTACAGTGGAAGGAAGCATGAACAAAAGAGTTTTTTAAAGAAAAGATGGCTGAACAACAACAAAATGGAACAGCCTCTCTCTTGATATCCCATTAAGAACAGCTGCTGACTTTTAAAAGAGGAAGGATTTGGTTGTGCGAACTGTCACAGCACCCCTACAATGAAAGTCAAGGGACAGGTGAGATGAGAATGGTCAAGCAGCAACTTGAGCATTTTAAGAAAGACAAAGGTCTTAAATGTGTAATCTCTAATTAAATTTACACAAAATATTTTTTATCCAACAAATTTGATACTTTCTTAAATAAAAATACACTCAATATGAAATAAAAAGGTTTGAAACTATAAATTCCATTCATTTAATTACTTTACACAGAGCTAGAAATTAGATTTGCTGAGTGCAATACTGCTTGATATTTGACAAGAACTGAGAACTTATCACTTATACCTGTAAAGGTGCCTCCAACTTAGGAATGGCTTGCTTCAAAGGAAACTCTGAACTCTTTTCCTGGAAAGTCTGTAAACCAGAAGACAAACTTCGCTCTATACTCTCAGCACCACTTTGGAGTTTTAAATCATTTGGTTTATAGAGTTCTAGCAGAGTCTGAAATTGTAAAATTATTATTGAAGTAATTTATATTTTAAAAAAAAGAAACAAAATAAGTAAAACTAAAAAAAAAGTATTCACTAGCTCCAATATCAAATTTACCTTATAGAGTAAATTTATGGCCAAATCTTTTCTGTATTTTGCTGATGCAACTAGTGGATAATCAGTAGCTGGATTTAGCTCAGCTTCTAAAATTTTTAGTGCAACTGTAGATGTAGAACATTATTTGAAATTAAATATTATTTTTAAAATAATGGGGAAGTATATTTACAGTTGTCCTATAGTGTTTATAAATAAAGAAAAAAAAATATTTTAACATTCAGTAATGAAAGGATTGATGGAGATATTTTTAATTTTTTAAAGAATGACTTAGCTCATTACTTAAGTTATGACTATTTAGTAGCCTATTATATCAATTACATCAATATCAGATATTTAGTCTGGCAGAAGTGTTTTCAATAGCAGAACGTGCATAACTGGAGACTAAACCAGTAAGATTTGGGCTAGATGGGTTCCTGAGGTTTTGGCTGGATACCCACCCAGGAGAAAGAAAACTTCGTCAAATTCAAACCTCTGCTCCAGATCATGGTTTCAGGAGTCAACAGTGAGGGAAAAGTCTGGAGCCAGCAACCCTTAGGCAGTTTGCAGCACACAAACTTTGGATACATCAGCTGAATGTAGAGGGGGGAACTGATGTAGTGATGACATCATTCTGACCACAGCTAATGCCCAGGCAATCATCTCACTTCTATGTGATGATTCATAGTGGCTTTGCCATTGAAGGAGGTTATACATACATTTCATAACAAAAGTTTACCCTTTTGCAGTGAAAAAAAAAACTTTCAAAATATGTAATATGTTTATTAAATTTTATCTCTAAATGAGAAACTTATTCAGAACAGAATCTTGCCTTTTAAAACAGAATCATTTAGTTCCTTTCCTTGGATAAATGTTTCAGTTTTTGTTGCA
Source organism: Biomphalaria pfeifferi (assembly GCA_030265305.1). Lineage (NCBI taxonomy): Eukaryota > Metazoa > Mollusca > Gastropoda > Planorbidae > Biomphalaria > Biomphalaria pfeifferi. The sequence continues at coordinate 211,241 of JASAOG010000107.1, read as the reverse complement.
TGAATCTTGAAAAAAATAGAACATCAATAAGACTACAGCTAACAGACTAGCTTAAAAACAAAATTTCATCTAAAGTGACATTTTTTATACACTATTTTACTTTAGAATGAAATATTTAAATGTTTAAAAAAATAGATTTCCACCTACCATATCCTTGCTGATGCCACCAAACACGATAGATGGATTGGGTTTTATGGTTTTTCCATCAACATCAAATTTGAAAGCAGCATTTACGTAGGCATGGGCATTCTGGGAATTTCAACATGCAAAAAATATGTAATACAATCAAATTAAACAATTGTAGCATCTGGTAATAAAAGGCTCAATCAGTCTTTAAGTATATTTGGTTCACAAATACATAAATGTGCTATGGATATTATTGTAGAATCAATGGTTTTGGATTACAATCTTCACTTTTACTATGCTAAAATGTTCTAGACATTACTGTCAGATCACTTTACTGGTATTTCTTAGAAGACTTTCAAGGAAAAAGTAGCGCTAAAGTCAACTTTAGTCTCATTTTCGCTAAATTCAATTTAAGTCATAAAGTGTTTATGACAGTAATTGAGTCCCATGTTTTATAGCTTTTGAATAATGTTATGTATGATAATAAGGCTTGTCTTCAAGTCCAAAGACTAATAAGGAGTGTAGTATTTAAGAGTGGCTACCCAACCCATTTGCAACATCCAGCGAAGACATAACCACTATCTGCCGATGGTTGATAGCAAATATTCTTTTTAAAAAAATTCTTTACTATTAGCTCTACCCAATGAGAAAGGATCAACTATGAATTTTCAAAATTGTAATTACCTTAATCAGAAAATTAACCTATCAAAGACTTAACTTCAAGCCACAATATTAATATTTATTGAGATAACCTTCCTGAAAGAGGTCTACATCCAAGATTCGATGTTAGTTAGTTTAACATAAAACACAAATATAGAATATTCTGACCTGCCACCTTGGAGTTATTTTAAATGATCTGAAAAATGTTGAGCTCTCTTGCTTAGGAAGTTCTATAAAAGCCACAGCTTTGTTTTCCATATTAACTTGATGTAAAAACTCTAGTAGACTGTATTTGTTTGTAGAGTTGATTTCTGAATCTATAAGAGTAAGAAAATGTTACAAAGTAATAATCAGATAAAAGCAACAGAGACAACAGATTTAATAAGAGGTTTAAAACTATTAGTAACTGACCAAAAATTCCAATCACTGCTCCCAGACATTCTAGAATGGTAAACAAGTCAGATGGAAACTCTGGGTGGTTTTTCTTGATCATCAAATTTCCAGCAATGCAGCCAGCCTTTTAAAACAAGAACAAAAAAAAGCCTTAATATTGATGTTATTCTTTGTTGACATCCCTTATGGTCAAGTGGTATCCACTTCAGATTGTCTTCACTGTGGTTTGAATGGAACTAGCTGCCATCCCCGTGTCATCCAACTAGTGGTCTGAGCCTGGTTGTGCGGTTTGCGCGCTGGACTGTCGTCTGGATTTATCGACGGTCGAGGGTTCAAACCCTGCCCGCTCCCATCTCTCGTCGTCCTGTGGGAGGTTTGGACTAGGAAGTAAACTATCTTCAACTCTGTAGGAACATCCGAAACATGTAAAACATTTTACATTTTACAAACATACTAGTCTTCATTACTGAAGGTTTGCTTAAAAGTTGTAAAAGAAAACAAAACAGAAATATATCAATGCGATGATTACTATTTTTATATTTGATATTCAGAAGGAGGGGATGTAAATGTGGCTTAGTTTCTTGGAATCTACAGGAGTAAGAAAATGTTACAAAGAAATAACTAGATATACTTGTTACGGCGCGACTATACAAAATCTGTTAACATACGGAATAACTTGTTGGCAAGGCAACGCTTCATCTAAACTGTTGCGCCATCTAGAAAACATCATAAAAAAGGCATCAAAAATTACACTCATAACATTAACATATTTAAAGGAACTTTTTGAACAAAAGTGTCCAAGAAAAATCGAAAAAATTTTAGACAACGGCCACCAGCTCCATCAGAACTATGTCAGGTTGTCGCGAAGTGGGAAACTGCTGTCAATCAAAATAAGAACAGAGCGGTACAAAAACTCATTTGTACCTCACTCAGTCAGACTATATCAACGCCACTTGATCAGGAAACATGAAAAGGACCAGATTTTTTATTTTGGGCACTATGGCACAATTTAGGCCATGTTGCGAAAAGCACCAAGATACCTGTGTGTAGTTGCTGAATGAACTCTTTATGTTGTGTCTGTTGTATTTATGTGTATGTTTCTGTTGTGTTGTCTTTATATGAGAAAAGAGTCCTTGTAATCACAACAAATTTCGTAAGGATCAATAAAGCAGTCTTAGTCTTAATTATGGTAAATGAGGATGTCATATAGACCAGTGTTTCTTAAACTGTGGTCGGTGGACTCTGAGATGACCAAAGAAGATCCACAGAGAGATGAAAAGTGTATACAATTAAAATAACCTTTTTGCTAAAAGCCAGTTTATCCAATAGGATATTTTGAGTAATACACTCGCCCCTCACTACTGTTTACTATGTCTATTACATTAAATTCTATGATGACTTAAAACCAAAGTTCTGAAAACAGTCTTTACTTGGTATTTCCAACTTGGTATTGAGCACTTTTTATGGGGTCAAACTCAGATCTTTATCACAGAAGACTCCATACTAATGCAGGAGCAGCTTATTAAAATACCCACAAACGAGGATTTTAAAACCAACTTTTTAACAAGGATACCAAGAAATTCTGGTTTTGAAAACAGATTCCAATTTTGTATCCTGTAGTAACAAAAATTGCTTGCTTTCCCCTCTCCTTATTGGGTGCAATGCGCATTTATCGCCATAATGAAACTCATCACTAATAGAAACCAACTAGAAATGTGCTCTCTTCTTAGATTTGATTTTGATTTTAGGCACATCGGCACAATTTAGGCCATGTCGTGCCTGCATTCCCTCTCATCTTAGATACAGGTATAGATACACCCATAAAAACTCACCGACCTCACCAAAGTTTTTATTTTAAACAAATGTTATAATCTCCATAAAAATTCCTTCAGCAAAATGATGTCTATTTTTACATATGTCACTTATATAACAGGATTTATGTAGCTTTTTTCTTTTAGGGTTCCATGAGCAGGTTTTGACTTATAAAGGCATCCCCAGCCTCATCTACCTTAAACAGCTCGAATTTAAATTCAAGATCAGTCAAAAGAAAGATGGCTACATCGACAAATAGGAGATAATATGGATGGATAATAATATCAAGAAACAGCTCTACTTCCACATTCTTTTTACCTTTTTTTTTACTGTTTTTTTTCAGATTTGAATTTTCCCAAAGAGATGTATTGCTCATCATAATTAAAACACAAGGCCCAGCCTAATTTCAACTAAAAAGTAGTATCTCAAATTTGTAAATCTTATTGCACTTTACTAATAATAAACTAAACATTCTTATTTTTTCAACATCAGAAGAGAACTATGATAAAGTGACATTATAGCCTACTCACATTCCTGACCAACACACTGGCCAATACTTTGAGATGACGGACAACTCTAGCACAAAATCCATAGCCAGGTTTGGTCTGAAGCTCTTTCATGTATTCTTTCAGCTTGGTCAAAGTGGTGTTGGCCCCAAAGATAACACTAGAAGGAGTTTCCTGCAAGCCAATGGGCATATGTTAGGACATAGCAATAATTTGTGGAACTTTCTTCAACAAAAGATATATTCTCATTGATGTTTTATATACTACATAAAGCTCAATAAACAAAAAGACTTGTATAGATAAAAGCATTAAAAAAACGAAGCACAGGCGATAAACAGTTATAGAAATAAAATCTAAAAAGGTGAACTGTATAATGAATATGTGATCATTAAATATAAAGGCTAATTAAAATTATTTTAATTTAACCTGAAAAAAAAAATCAGAGATTTAAGTCCTGGCAAAGGTTTGAATGAAAATTCAAAATACCAAACAAAAAAAGATTTTTTTTTCAAAAGCACCTTGAAATAGCTGTGCACTTTGTCAACAGGATATATGAAATATGTATTCTTTTTCTATTACATCTAGTACTTCACAATTTAGGAGGCATGGTGGCTGACTTGTAAAGTGCTTGGCTACCGAACCAAGGGATCCAGGTTCAAATCCTAGTTATGACTGGGATTTTGAATTTTGGGATTTTAGGGCACCTCTGAGTCCACCCAGCTCTAATGGGTACCTGACGTTAGTTGGGAAAAGTAAAGGCGGTTGGTCGTTGTGCTAGCCACATGACACCCTCGTTGACAGAAACATATGACATTTACATCATCTGCCCCATAGATCACAAGGTCTGAAAGGAGAACTTTACCTTCAACATTTAGGAACTTCCATACTACAATGTGTATCTTTATATGTTTATTTCTATTAATAGCATATCTTAATATTAAACAATTCAACTAAATCATATCAGAAAGATAAATTAGTTTACCTGGTATTGATAAAAATCTTTAATTGCATGGAGATCAATGTATATGTTAAATGGACCTTCATCTTTGAAAATACCTGGAACAATTTTAATATAAATTTGGTTATATGAATCAACTCATTTTTTAAAGATATTCTTTTCTTATTATCTTATAAAGTACAGACATTACTTAAAACAAAAGATTATTTCCTATGCATGTGCAAAGGTCAATCTAATCATGCATGTAAATCAATGACATAAACTCTTCCAAGTCGGTTTTCCTGGCTGATTCAGCCAACCAATTTTATGATCTAATAGCACTAGAGAAGAAGGAGTATTTGTACAAATTTGTCCTAGCATATGGAACAAGAAATATGATCCTGAATTATCAAGGTTTAATAGGTTTTTAGGATCAGAAAAAAGATATAGATCTGTGACAAAGAAATAATTTCAGAACCCATTAGCTTATGGACCTATTTAAAACATGTGTCACCTTTCAAACCTGGCTAATAAATACAACGTTGCATAAAGTGTGCACAAGAAAAAAAAAATTAAATAATGTAGCATAAGAATTCATTATATTTTTGGTAATGACTAATAAGAGCTCAGGGAATCCTAGATTTTTATTAGACAGACTGAATGAGATGATGGCATTTTTAGCTTGTTGTTAACTTGGTAGTTAATTCTATTTTTGTTTGCCTTACTTCCTTCTAAGGTTAGACTGCTACTTATGAAACCTTATTACATACATGACCACCAGTTGGTAGCATTTAGGAGTGTGTAATTTAGGCCAAGAAAGGCTATTCTAATCTTTAAAAAAAGAACTCAAATTAAAACTAACCATTTTCTGAAAATAATTTCAAAATCGATATGATAACTGCAGAACTAACAGTCTTAAGTAGTAATTTTTGTAAAGGTAAAATGTTCCAAAGAAGATGTGAATATATGTTAAATTAAAAATGTTTAGTCAGCACAAACAGATATCTCTAGTCCAGTGATGCCCAACCTAATTTGACCTGCGGGCCATTTTAATTTCCGAAACTCGCGGCGCTGGCCACATGACCGAAAATGTAAAAAAAATATTAAATAGACCTGAAACAATTTGATTAGAAACCTGTGGCTCTAGTACTTAATTAATGGGATATTTGAAGTTTATCTTACTTTTTACGTCTCGGAAAATGGCTTCACCTCTCTACTTACAATGTGAATATTATTGTAGCCACCTTTACCACCTACTCATTTTCTTGTCTCTTTTTGGTAAATATTGCCATCGATCCTCCAATCTCCAATTTTTAACTATCTTTATTCACAGCTCAAAGCAAGAATGGCGCCATATTTGTTTTATAATGCTGTTTATATGTTGTTTAAAAAAAAGCTACACTTTCTTTACAAAACAAATATGTTGTATTATTATCATATTCCACACAAAAAATAAAGATCCGTTCACTTTCCCAGGTAGATTCTAAATTCAGTCTACTTGTTTTTTCGGCTTTCCAATTTCATAAACCTACACACATTAAAGGTCATGGTACCAATCTATTAGAGAAAAAATGAGGTAGGTGAAGATACATATTTCAATCTTAATTTTTTTTTTTGGAGAGAGGGGATTTTCTACACTTTGTGCCAACAGTTTGGTGGGCCCGATGGAACCACATCATCTGGCCCTTCGGCAGTATTTTGGGCATCACTGTTCTAATCAATTTGTTTACCAGTAGATGTATTTCCAAAGAGCAAACGTAGTTTCTTAGTCTTGTTAGTAAGAAATATCTGTCCAAGTTGTTCCAAGCTGCTAGGTCTTTGCCACAGACTTTCTTGGAAATTGATTTCAAAGAGATTCAAGTCATGTGAAGAGCAACTTTCCCCAGATTGTTTTCCTTGGCAAACTTCACCAGTTTTAGGACACAAGTGTTTACTTAGATCCTGTCGACAATTCAAAATTACATTAACTATCGACCTATTTACTTTTAAAACATTCAAATATATCCTTGGAAGGAATTTTTAAAATTCTTTAGCGGTATGTGACAAAATAGGGTAATACAAATATTAATTGATATTCTCAGCTAATTAAAAACATTTTAATTCAGCAAAAACTAAAAACCAAGAGTATATTTTTTTTTCCTCATATTTCATGTTTATTTCCAGAACATAGTTATTTTTTTGTTTTCTGTCCTAATCCATAAGCCATCATCATTTATAAGAAAGAAAATTACCTAATCAAAATATCTTTTTAACATTATTAACAAAAAATGAATGTGTTTTCAATTGTTTATATTTGGTAAAACATATTAGTTATTTCATATGTTGCCTAGGCTGTAAACTAGAAAAAAAATGATGTAATTGGAATCCAGAAGAAGAAATTTATCGAGAAACTATAAAGCTCACTGTAAGGAAATATCCCTACCTCTATGTCAAGACACTGGGAGCCTGGTGTTGTTGAGTCAGTGGCAAAAGATTTCATTGCATCCAAGATAGACCTGTAGCCAGTGCACCGACATATATGACCATCAAATGAATCTTCAACTTCCTGTTGCGTGGGCCTTGGGTTCTGGTGTAGCAGTCTGTGTCATTTCAGTTAACATTTTAGAGTTATGCAAGATTTCAAAGCCATTTACAATGAATTATAGTGGTTCAAATCTTTTCAACTCAAAAATGTTGAATGAGCTCTTTCATAGCCGACATATGAATTTTGCTATTTTTAAGCTGACTTGCTGAGAACTACACATTTAAGTTCCACAATATGATGATGTATTCAGTTTTAATGTGGAAACAGGAAACAGAGCCTTAAATTTCTTTTTTTGTCAGAGGCATCAAATCTTTTCAAATTAGTTTTTAAGTACACAGGTTTTGTAAAATATAAAGCAAACATTAAAAATACAACAATCTTTTCTGCTACAAATTTTCAATTCAAAGTTTGAGACCCAGCAGTAATTTTTATAAAAACAAATTATGTTTCATTTCATATCTTAATTTAATAGTTTTACACAGCTAAAAAATAATTTAACATGGTCTGAGCTCCAGCAACGCTCATGAGCAGGGTAGTTAGTTTGTTTTAAAATCTTATTTCCATGACAAAGTATGTTTTACAGATCTAGGACACAGTGTATTCTGCAGATAAGTCTAACAGAGGTAAAACTCAAATAATGAAATCAAAGAAAACAAGCAAAAGGCCAACAATATAAGTTAGTTGACGCTGATAGCGAATGTCAAACAAGAAGTTTAGTAATAAGGAAGGGAACCGTCGAATGTCTTCAAGCTATATCTCTACATTCCTCAAATCCACCAATCTACATTTTGCTATTCATCAAATCCTAGTCTAGTTTTTTAATTCGTCACATCATTGTCAATTTGTCAAAACTTTCTACCTTTTTTTATGAAACAAATTAATTCCTAATCGTGCCATAACAGTGTTACTTCCTATTTCAAATCTCCTGAAGGTGGGCAGAAAATGTAAGAAGTCAGTTTTAAAACTCAAGACAATCCTAATAACAGTTTGAAGTGCATACTGAATGGTCAGACAACCATATACTTCTTAAATGTTTGTTTATAATTTTAGTAGGGCAACAGAAGCAAGCACTTTTAACAATTCAGATGGGGATAAAGCTTTAGATATGATACTCACCCATACATGGACATAACGAACCCTGGTGTACAATATCCACACTGTGTTCCATTAAATTTGGCTATCCTCTCTTGGATTGGATGGAATCCATCTTTCTGATTCCCAATACCTTCTACAGTGGTGATTTGCCATCCATCTACACTGTATAGTGGACACAAGCACTGTGGGAAAGGAACAAAACATAACAGATTTTGTTTAAACTCTACTGTGCAATATACGCTATGCAAGATTGTTAGAGTGCATGTTTAGACAGGATAGTAGTTTATAGTTAAGTTTACAACACAACCTACAGAGTTGATACTCATTGTTTCCAGTTTGCCCCCACCAGGAGCGTGGGTCACAGTAACAGCGCAGCATCCACATCCTGCTTCTCTGCACATCACCTTGGTGCCTTTAAGACCTGCTACATCTCGGATGTAATCATTTAGCGAATAGGTGGCGGGAAAATCATGGTTCACTAAGGACAAAACAGACATTTAAAAATGTACAAGGCAGAAAAAGTCTTCGCCTATATATGAAAGAATATTCAGAAAATAGTTTTAAGGAATTAAATAACTTTCACAATAACCTTCAAGCATGATTTCTGGATTTTTTTTCTTTGTGAAAGAACTTTATTATATTCCTTAATTTATCTAGAGAGTGATCTAATTATCTAGATCTGTGTTTGCCAAAATGTGTTTCGTAGAACCCTAGTGTCTGCAAGGTCTAAATAGATGTTCCAAGAGCTACTGGAATAATTATTTGGTAAGCCACTAAGTGATTTAACCTCTCTAAACAATAAGCAATGAGTTCTGCGAAATGTTCTGTTAGGGAAAAAAATTGGGCAACACCCATCCAGATAATAATATAGCATATATAGTTCTAATATAGATAGATCTACATCTTTAACTAGACCTAGTTTATTATGGAAGCCTTGTTCCCTTATCAGCCAGATAAACAAATTACTTGTCATATTATCTAATATTATTGAAGTTATAGGTTAACATAACATGACTTTATGCATGACGTAAACATCTTTTTTGAAGTAACATCTGTATTACATAAGATAAGATTATAGATAAGATAATATCTAGAATTACAAGAAAACAGCAAGTCCATAAACTTTCAATAGGTTTAGTAGGTTCAAAATGTAAGCCTATGTAGGCTACATTTGATGAGATCAAAAATTATCTTAAATCTACTTTTGGTAGCCTATTATTAGCCTGACACTATCTGACTTTTCACAACATTAGTTGTTTTCTCCCTTAACATTACTATTCCTATTTCCATGTAGGGGTGCATTTCCGTTTGATTGTCGTCTGAGCTGAGCCGAAGGCTCTTCGAGCTCAAAGTTTGAAAAAAAACCTGTTAGGTCGTCCAGCCTGAACAGTAAAAAAAAAAAAAAACCTGTGTGAACACACAGTTCTGTTTGAGAGCGACCCGAGTCAATGCCAATGAAAGCATTGCTGTTTCCAATGCCTTAGGCCCCCGACTCATGGCCGAAGGCCGAGGACACCGGGTGCCTCCGTCATTTTCCTTCACTATACCAAGCTAACCGTGGGGGACTCGCCATTTATGTAACGGTCCTTTGAGGAACGGCGCATGGATGTGTGACAGTTTTGTGGGGACTTTTTTACAACCCCGCCCGTGCAAGGGGTTGACTCTCGTCTGCCCGTGGGCATCCCCACGGGGGTTATGTTTTGCCATTCGTTTCGCCTAGCTACCCCCTCAAGTAGCCGTTTCCACCCAGGTGCCACGATGAGGCAGAACAGCTCACCTGGGGGGTGCATTTCCTAAATTTAGTCTAGATCTATCTACCTATATATAAACATAGAATGTTCTTTTAAATATGCCAAGTAATTAGCTTAACGTACCGGAAAACAATGTAGCTTATATAATTATTTTTATAAGTTGAGATGACAAAAAGTGAGACATAATTATACCTCTGTAGGCTACTGCAGTGACTTATAGTTTCATCTAGCCTAATTCTACCATTTCTAGAGTCTAGATCTAGATAATAGATATTAGCCTATTGGCCTACTCAGGCTACTAATTGATTCTTTCCGAAATCGGTCTTACTTACCAATGTGCTTCTGGCCATTGACAGTAAATTGAATAGCGGTGCTGTCTTTAGGTCTGAAAATATAAACAGATGTACAAGCAATGTCAATACGTTTTGTTTTTTTATGCTTCTGATGGCATGATGTTCCATCTGAACTGAAGATTATCACAGCCCAAACTTTCCACATGACAGTGGGGGATGGCGTCGAGCAGGATCTGCACCATCGAGAGTCGAGACGCCAGTCAAGATGACATACCATACAACAGCCATGTATTGAATCATTACAGTGTCAGATATAAGTGAATGGAAGCCCATTTAAATGCTCTGCCCTCATCAATCATCAATATAGATCTAAATGATCTTACAAATCTACAAGTATTCGTGAAAAAAATATTAGAATCAAGGCATACGTAAATTTAATCTCTGTTCCGCAAGATTGTAATCGCCGTAAGTGGTAATAATGGTTTTAAGCACACCATCACATGCATACAGGCGTAATGACATGTGTCTCAAATACAATTTGACGGTTCAGATACTGAACCCGGTGGGACTGTTACCACTGACAAGAGAAGGGACAAAGGCGATCAACTGGCGCCTAAACCAATAAGCTTCGGACAGGAGGGGGCTCGTTAGCCTTGGTTGGCTACCCAGCAAGGAGAAGGAAAACTCTTTGAATCCAACTTCGCTGCAACTTCGAGGCGTAACAAAATATCGGAAAGGCTTTGGGAGACAACCCTGAGGAAAAAAATCAGGAGCTGGTAAACCTTAGGCAGCTTGCGGCACACAGTGCTACGACTTGGCAAAACCTGCGACCGCTACTGATCTCAAATTGTATCTGATATTTCCCGTTTCTTTGGACACATCAGCTGCGTAGAGAAGGGGGGGAACTGCTTTGTTGGCGACATCGTCCTAACAATAAATAATGTCCTGGTTATCATCTTGTTTATCGTTGCACGAAATGAATAATAGTCGTTCTACGACTGAATAGGGTGTACATATTTAAAGGTGAGGCCTTAGTGCCTTAAATTAGCTTGGGAGACTAAACCTAAAACCGGTCTTAGTGTTCATGCATACTTTTTTTTTTTAATGTGATAAAACGCTGCTTCAGAAAGTTAAAGTCTACGACTTCTTATTAGAAAATGTTTTTGGAGTTGTCAAAAAGAACAATGTTTTATAACCCTAGATCCATAGTGAATACAATAAACATAGGCCTACATATGAATAAAACCTTGTTGGACCAAGTGAACAAAGGGCGTTTCGGCCACGAGGCCTTCATCAGCAACAAACAAACAAAAAAGACAAACACGAACAAACAAAAAATACTTTATAAAAAAACAAACTTTAATTCTTAAAGCATGTTACGTGCGCTATGGGCCAGTCATTTATGTGTGTGCACTACTTGTGGAGGGTGGGGGGAGTGGTATCTGGAAGAAGATTTCTGTGCTGCCTTTTCCAAAACAATTCAAAAAAAAAAAAAGAGAGTTGTTCAAGGCTGAATTCGAACCCGAGACTCCACGATGGAAGCGCGACTTGAATCCACCGAGCTACGCAAGCAATTATAAAAAGTCTAGTGTTAGTTTAAAATGTCTAGAGAACGATTTAATTCTCTACACAAGGTTTATCTCACCTTAGCTAACTAGGTCCGAATGTCTCTCTATAAAACAGGATTGATAAACAAGATTAATGGGATGTGGGAGAAAATAAAGTGTAAGGCCTACGCGATTCCACCGCACAAACAGAGTATCTATTATGGAGCTTAAGTTTAACTAATCTCTCTGGTGTTGTCTACCGAGACAGATCTAGAAACGAGTCGTACTGATGTAAAAGCGCGGGAAAGCAGGAGGCGGGGGGGGGGGGGACCTGGCTCGTTGCCACGTCACGGGTGGTGACGTCAGACCTAAGACGCGGCAACGAGCTATTAGTCTAAGCTGCCAACAGGTTGCGACGCCACAGGTCAGTCTTCAAGTTTTCTATAACAATTGGTCTCGGAGTGCACACATTATTATTTTATGGCTTTGATATAGCGCATCTTTCGTGCTTACAGCAATGCTCAGTGCGCTGTGGTCCAATCTCTTTTGTAGACCAGTGGTGGGGGGGGGGGGGGGGGGGAAACGAGGGTATCTGGGAGAAGTCTTCCGTGCTGCCTTTAGGCGATCAGCAAACACAAGTCTGCTCGAGTCGGGTGTCGAACTCCAGCCTCTTGATAGATAGCCAAGCGGTATTCGCCTAGGCCATATACCCCAAAATTGAACTCAGTTGCAACGCTAGGAAGTGGTAATGACTGCAATTCAGGGAAACGTATTGTTGATGTTCATTTTGTTATTTAAACTGAAACTAATCGTTCGCTGACTTTACTCGTACGAATATTTGTAACAATACCTCTATTCGAGCCACACATTCGGAATGGGCAAAACATCCTGGGCAAAACCTTAAACCTCTGTAGAGACGGTTCTCGGAAATGTCTCTATAGATTTCCCCAGAAATTTGACAATCGATGTATATCGTTGGGAAAAGAATTAATAGCTCATTGGGCCCCCCGCAGGAAAAACTCTTAAGTTTGACCTTTATTATTATTCAAAGTAAAAAAAAAAAAATTATTTAAATTTGTCTCAAGAGCTAAAACAAATCTCTATCTTGAACAGACTCTACAGTAACATCTTTTGGGGTATTTCCACATGTATGACCGATTCATTTTAGGAGCTTAATAAATGAATGTTCATGAACATTTTACGCATCTTCTAGGTGTCGACCTAAAGGCCTATCATTAGAATATTATAAAGTGTAGTAGATGTATAAGCCTACATTTGCTTAATCAATCAGGATTTTTTTTTCTCGGGGGGGGGGGGGAGGGAGGGGTACGGAACATGGTGAAAATATTCTTTAGCTCACTCATTAGTTAATAAGAGAAAAGGAATCGCTCTATAAAGAGATATTGTCTTTTTTTTTTAAAAGTATTTTGATATTTCTCTGGCTTTGCCTGGTCCATACCTCCTGCTATTTAGGGTATGAAAGAGGGCAGGTATCGAACTTAAGAACATCTTGAAGACAGTCTACAATGCACACCACACGACCAAGAAGTCAACTCTTATTTTCTTCTTATCTTATTAATTATATAATTACAGCCCGGGCATGCTACCCTGCCTCATAGTGGCGCCCGGGTGGAAACGATTGTAGGGGGAGACGATTAGGCTAAAGGGTAGCAAAACAAGACTCCCGTGGGGGTGCCTAAGGGAGTGCGAGAGCATCCTCATTGCACTGTGCGGAGTTGTAAAAATAGCTCCCACAACCTTGTCACAATCCAGGCGCCGTTCCTCAAGGGGCCGTTACATAAATGGCGTGTCCTGCACGGTTAGCTTGGTATAGAAAAAGAAAAAGGCAGGGGTCCCGGTGCACACGGTCTCTGGCCGCGAGTCTGACACCCCGCCGTGAAAGGGAGCTCTTGTTCACTTTTGCTGACTACAGTTCCAAGAGCCGAAGGCTCAACTCTACCTGACAGTTTCAAGAAGAAAAATATATTACAGACGTTACAGAATAATCTTACGCATTTCATGGCGTAATCTAGTCATGCATGTTAATCCATTAGCTAAAGTCCGCTAAGTCGTTGGTTTTCCTGGCTGATTCAGGCTACCCATTCCATTCCTATATTTAACAGGGATGTTCAAAGTAACTAATGTAAATGTGTATTTCAGTCAATGAAATAAGGTGTGCAAAGTTATAGCTGGTGTAAAATATAGAGTTGATTTCTCTACCTGATTAATGGACTGTTGATGGAAATATCTCCACGTTTAATTAGCCGCATTCCAGGCCAATAATTATGGTTGAGAATAGCAGTAGGAAAGTTTATTATTCGGATTAATTGGGACTGCTGTCCGTATAATCCTTCGTCCGGATAACCAAATGCGGAATATTAAAAACGGTTCATTTTACCGACAGTGTAAAGAGAATTATTAATATGAGGTATCGTACCGTACGTAAACATCATACAATTCAAGTAAAATATACAGGGGAACAAAGCTTTATGCGTAGTAGCCTACCGTTATAGAACGAAGACATTGCTGGTCCTTAGCTAAATATCAGTAAGACAACTTAATGCCGTACAAAAAGACTTAGAGGCAATCCGGATATATGACGTTCTGGATATCTGACGACCGGATAAATGACGTTCCACTGTACTACTATATCAGCAAATCAAGTTTCCATTGTTTGTTTGGAGTTACATTCGATATGACCCTGAGACTTTGGTCAAAGTTTTAAGGGAGGTAAATAAGACTGGAATAAAAAAAAATTATATAGCTTTTCTATAGCGCTACTCTCATGCTTTTAAGCATGCTCTGAATGCCATGTTCCAATCTCATTTGTGGACCAGTGGGGTGAAGGGGGTATCTGAGAGAAGGTTTTCAGTGCTGCCTTTAGGCGCTCAGTAAATAACTGCTCAAGTCGAACCTTGAGCTCCCTTGATCTGTAGCCAATCCAAGCTCATGCGTAGTTAGCCTCCCAGCCACAGAGAGAATTTTGTTTACGATATACAATCAAAGAAGGCGTCTTATCTTATAAATACAGATGTTGCCCCCAAAAGAAAATAATTACGTCCTACACGTATCCATGTGTTCATCTACTGGTGCATGTAAATTGAGGGCTGCTTTATTCATCCTTATTCTTCCTCTAGCTTTTGTCGTTCAGCGTCAGTTTTTTTTCCTACCAAATGCGCCAAGGAAAAATAGTGCGCTGTTTTCTTTTTTGTTCAGCATTGCCCTACAGAGTGTTGGTTATGTTTGTTGATCCTTGTTGGAACTTTGTTGTAATTACATGGACCCTTTTTTTTTTTCAATAAAAATCAAGTTTGACAGCGGTAACCAGACAACACACACAATTCATTAAGTGACTACATGCAGACGTCTTGATCCTTTTCAGGGCCCCTTGTCAACGAGTAGCGCTGTGACAGAATGAGCGACGACCTAGTTTTTGAACCGTTTGGTTCTCGCCTAGATGGACAGACGCCGCCCACTTCGCGACAACTCGTCGTAGTTATAATGGAGCGGGCGGCAGTGGTCTTTGTAAGACTTTTCCGACTTTGCTGAGACATTTTTTTTTCTTCAGAAAGTTCATTTAGATATGCAAAGTTTTTTTTTGTTTAACTGGCTGATTCAGGCAACCAGTTTAAATGCTCTATGGGAAATATGGAAATTACATGTACATGCAGTGCACATCTGAATGTTTCTCTAAGGAAGTTCCCTTTCATACCTTGCGATCTATAGGACAGAGGATGTTGAGATCATATGTTTCTTTGACCTACGTTTATGGAACAGAGTGTCATGTGGCCAGCACAACAACCAAACGCCTTTACTTTCTCCAACAAAGGTCAGGAACCGATCAGAGTTGGTTGGAATCAGGGGCGCCCTAAAAATTCCAGTCTTCACAGAGATTCGAAACCAGTACTCCAGGTTTGGAAGCGAAACTCTTAGCCACTCAGCCGCTGCGCTCCCCCATGCTTCTGAGATTTTTTTAAATCATTGACGATCAACTAATGGACAGGGCGTGGAGGAAAAAAAAAGTTTGTGATATCCAAGGGGAACTATCCTGGAATTTAAACATCGGGTTCGAAACACCAGAACGTAGAAGTTTGATTAATTAATAAAGAAATACTTTATAAAAAAAACAACACAAGTTGCATAAGGGAAAGAACCGCATAATGACTATCTCAATACCGGAACGTCAATCTCCTTTTTTCTATTCAAACCAATTTTTATTGATAACCACTAATTGAGTAACTAGTAAATGGTTATTTTTTTGTTTTGTCAAATACTGACTTGGAGAATTAACAATTGTGCAAAGTTTCAGCTTGATCGAGAATGGAAAAGTTTGAGAAATAAAGTGTACCAGATTTGTACCAGACAGAGTGAGTTGATACAAGCTTTGTGTGATCACCTTGATCAGTGGTGAAACAAACAGCGAGACATAAACAATTAAACTAGTGTAGAAAATAGACACGAAGAGACCTGACGAGAGTAGAAAACTTGACCTTCAAATAAATCTGGGTGTGTGTGTGTGAGAGTGTGTGTGTGTGTGTGTGTAGCATATCAGACACATGAACGAATCTCTCCCGATAGAAGCATAGGCTAACAGTTTATCGCCTGCTTACATCTATTTGCCTTTAAAAAAGTCAATACAAATACAGAGTCATTTTTAAAAAAAGTAGGTGACATAGAAATACTTTGACCCAGAAATGGATTCGGGTGAACACGCCTGCTAGTTAGTTGCACAATAGTTGTCTCGCCTGCAGCGCCAAAGTTTGACTCAATAAATGTCTGCATGACTGTATTTTATAAGATGCCATTCCGTGTAACTTGTAAGCTTGCTCCCAGATCACCTTCTCTACCTTCACATATTCCCTTAATCTGTTGAACTGTTGGGGCACCATACAAGATCTTTTGACCGTCTTTCTCCATATATATATATATATAATTTCTTTCAATGACACGTCTGTCCAGTCTTTTATGTTGTCTTTCTATCGCTTTTTCTATCAGTATCTTCCTGGTACTGTTCCCTGAAGGAAGGTTTTTGCGAGGCTGAGGACTTTGTGAATATCAACAAAGGAAGAAAAAAAACGTAAACTAAAACACTATATCTATATCACAAGGTCCCCATGGCTCGTAAAGACCTACGTTTAGGTAATAGTACCAGGTAAAAGAAGAGCCAGAGAGAGATGGGAAGACTAGATAAAAGAATGAACTGGCCTGGTTTTGACAAAGATTCTATCGGAGGTAACTAGATACCTAGAAATGGAGAAAGACGGTCGACATATCATGTGTGGTGCCCCAGCGGTTTATCACAGTAAGGGCTAGGCAAAGGTGAGGATACACGCAGGACAAATTTATTTTAAAAGAAAGAATGTAAGAAGATATTAGATTAGAGGAGATTTATATAAAAAAGATTTATCACGAATCAAAAAGTCAAAAGTCAATAAGTGTAACTTGTTCTAAAGGTTGACCTAGATTCAAAATCTAGATCTAGATTTAAATCTATGCAGTGCATTTGAATGAATTACAAAAGGGCCTACAATATCGAGAAGTTATGAAAGTAATACAACAACTGATATAAACATTAATACATTTCTTTAGACTTTAGAGCCACTGTGTCGATTAGTCTAAAAATGAGGGCACTCCGATTTTTCCGCTCAAACTTTTTGATTACCCACTCAGCCATCTAACAATGACACAGCACAAAAATAAACTAGTCGACTTAGATCTAATACTTACTTGGATTTCAACATTTTCACTGAATTTTCAGCGCTATTTTCCAGCTAGATCTTTTTCGTTAGTTAGAATAGCTTGTGACTAGTTAAAATGTTGTAGAAACACACACAGATAATCAAACACAATCATAACGTCATTCAAAGCCTCGAGGAGAAGAAACTGCACGTGAAAATATTGACAGCACACAGTCAGTACACGACCGAAGTAAACTTGCGTCGATTTCACGCACCGCGATTTCTGTTATAGAGTCAAGGGAGGTCACCTCACAGTACGGTTTCGTAAGTCGAAAGAATTTAGAATTATCTTCCTTCGTTGACGTTCTAAAACACCTTTTGTCATGGTAGAAAATGGGACAGAGCGACCTTACGCAATGGAGCGTACAGGTTAAAGAAGAAATGGAATTAGGGCGGGAGGCCGCGAGATGCTATCCAAATGGATTAAGATGAAATTTAGAACTAATCCTGATGTAGGGAGCTTTTGTTTAGTGTGAACATAAATTTAAAGTTTCCTATTCAGTGGCGTCACTGGGGGGGGGGGGGGAGGCGGTGCTGGCCGCTCCGGGTGAAACTCAAAAGGTACACCCAAGAGAGAAAAATGCACTTTTGCAATTGAAGACAATTTAAAAAATAAATGTTATTGGCTAGATAATCGAACATATATATGCCTTCATTTTATTTTCTTCATAAAATACTTGACCTTGACCTACAATACATATGGACGGGAGTGTCTCTCCAAAATAGGGCTCCACAGCCAAATTTGTTCGAGATGAACCATAGTCGTTCCACGGCTGACGAAGGCCAATGAATCTGAAAATTCTTTTGGTTAAAATGTCCTCCAAAATGTCCAAAACATTACACCCTAGTTTCAGCTATATACCAGTTGCATGGACATAAACTCTGCTTTGATTTAAAGAACTGTTTTCATCAAAGCTATCGAAAAGCCCCCATAATATCAGGAAACCTACCTATACTCAGTGGTTATTAAATGACAACAGTCATTAGGTGTCGAAAAAAATCATAAGACATTTGAAGAACATTCATAAGTCTTTGAAAATTGGAAAACATTGGCAGCCGGACTTTACAATACAACAAAAAATGACTAAAAAATTATTGTTAGCATTGATCTAAAAAATTAAACCAAATAGAGGGACATCTTGAAAAGGTATGTATCACATTGTTTCTAGCAAAGCAGAATTTAACATTTCATTATTAAATTAACAATGAGTATTTATTGTTTAAATGGAATTTCATTGTGGTATGTTATCCAATAATGTAAGAGTATTAAAAAAAACAAAAACATTTGTGTTATAAGGCTGAAAAGCAGGGATGAAAAAAAAACAACAACTCAAAATGAGTTTATAAAAATAAAACCATCAATGTTGCTCGGGAGACAATAACAATATCAACATATTAAACTACATACACCCTCCTCCTTTTCTGAAGAAACGCCTCTGATCAAATGCTGCTATAGCGCTGAGGACAGGTAAAAGAAAGGAGAGACGGAGGTCTCACGCAATGTTGGCGGACCTACTCCGCAGCGGACCTACTCCTCAGCTGACCTACTCCGCAGCTGACCTACTCCGCAGCGGACCTACTCCGCAGCGGACCTACTCCTCAGCTGACCTACTCCGCAGCGGACCTACTCCTCAGCGGACCTGCTCTCAGCTGACCTACTCCTCAGCTGACCTACTCCGCAGCTGACATATCGATCAAAGTACAATAAATAGGTTGCCCTTAAATCCGCCTGACGTGACCACCTTAGCTAGGTTAGGAGTCCATGCTTCGAGGTGGTTGATAAAGAATTATAGAACAGGAATGGAAAATATCCTTTGTTAGACTAATCATCGAAAACAAAATGTTTAATCTGGTACTTCTAAAATCTTATCGGACGGACGGGAAAGATACGAATCATAACTACTATCGTCATAGGAAGGTTTAAGGTGTGCGATCGCACCGGGTGAAACCTATTAGGGCATTGTTAATCTTATCTTCTTATCTTATAGATAACAGACGTAACCTCAAAAGAGAAAATAATTACGCCCTACGGCGGAATTCCCCTGTCAATCCAGTCATGCGTGTTAACCAGTAATCAGGGACTTAAACTCTGATTCAGGCAATGATTGAGCACTTAAACAGATTTGTTCTAGCATATGGAATTAGAAATGTGACTTTATCTTTAGGTCTTTCTGAGTATTTTTACTAAGTTTTGTTTTTATATTTATAAATTAGGGTTCAGTGTCTTATGTATTATTTGATACTTTACTTTTTAATCTTCTGTCCTGAACGGTCTGTAAATTTAGTGATTTTACTAAACAATGTTTCTCTAATCAATTGAGAATTCTCGTTTGTTATAAATCTCTCTGCTCTGTCTTCTATTTGCTCTAGTTCCTTAACCCTTAAAACGCGTGTGGTAGTTTATCCTTTAAACAACACAATTGTAATTAAAACAGCTCAGCATTTTAAGGGTTAATGTTTTCTTGAGTTGCGAGATCCAAAAAAGAGGATATGCATATTCTAGTGTTGGCCTTACTAAGGTTAAACAGTATTTTAATTATATATTCCTGTTACGTTTTTAGACATTTCTTCTAAAAAAAAACAAAACATGAATGCCTTGTTGGATTTGTTAAAATTCAAAGAACAAAGAATAGATCTAAAGGCAGCAAAATGCATTAAAGAAACTAAAAAATGGACAATGCCAGTACTTGTTTTTTTTTTTTAATTATTTTATACAAATCATATGTTAAACGGCGCAGGAGTACTGTTTCTTTCTATCCCTCTCTGTCCTTTTGCTTAATTTGAATTTCTTTCAATGGCAGGCCCGTCCATTCTGTGATGTAGTCTTCATATCGCTTTCTTTTTCTGCCTCTTCTTCTTTTTCCTGGTACAGTTCCCTGACACGAGGACCTTGTGATATTGAAATAGAGCTTAAGTTAGAATTTAATCGACAGTGGTCAGCAGGTCATGGTGGGGTCCGATTTCGTCATTATATCCCGTTTTGAAACAGGTATACTTAATACAACTTGACACATCAGAATCTATCTACGAAGCCCACATAACGGCCCACATATCAGAATCTAGTTGCGACACCCACATAATGTCCCGCACTTCAGAATCTATCTACAACGTCCACGTGATTGCTCACACGTCGGAACCTAACTACAAATCAGCATATCAAATCTCAACCTGCAGTATAAGATTTCTATCAGTGGCGTCACTAGAGGGGTGCGGACCGCACTGGGTGACACTCTTAAGGAAACACACCCAACTGAAAAATTGCTCTTTAGCTAAAGCAGAGTTTTAAAAAATATTGATAGAAGCAATATACCCACCCAAACTAGCTTCTTTACGTCTAATCAATGGACCAGGACACTTGGGAGGGCGGATGCTTTGGAGAAGCGTAAAGAGCATCCAAATGGGTACCAACACACTGCATCCACTAAAATTAATTCCTGCATATTTGAGAGCTTCATTGGACAGGTGCGCTTGTCTGACCTGGCATTTCTAAGCCTAAAGAAGAGCTGGTCGAAACAATTAACTCTGAGAGTGTCATTGA
This sequence comes from Biomphalaria pfeifferi, assembly GCA_030265305.1. Taxonomy (NCBI): domain Eukaryota; kingdom Metazoa; phylum Mollusca; class Gastropoda; family Planorbidae; genus Biomphalaria; species Biomphalaria pfeifferi. The sequence continues at coordinate 190,321 of JASAOG010000107.1, read as the reverse complement.
TAGCTTTGAGAGGACAAAAATCATGAAAATTACTAACCCCCCCCCCCACCACCCCGCTGGTGGAGCTTATAGCGCTCCTTCTTACTCCCTTGCTGGCAGGAGGTGAACCTTCTATTCACTCTTCACTCTCGTGAAAGAACCTTTTTTACGAAACACTAATTACCGAAAGATAACAACAACGGAAAAAAAACACTAACGGACTAGCTATAATAAACATTCATTGGGTAATTTCGCAAAGAAAAATCGGTATTAAAAAAAACAAAACTATTCTTGTTATTTTCGCTTTTTAAATGTATTTATAACAAAAAAGTGAACGACCTGAAATCAACTCAAAGGCCAAGGCCTCCTCAGACTCCTCAAGCCACTTATGAAAAGAGGTGGTATAGTTATTTACAAGCTTTTTTTTTCTACAAACAAAAAAGGGAACTAACGCAATTTATACCACCATATTAGTCAAGTACTATTTCTTTCATTGTTCGAAATACTAAGCAAATAATTAATTCCAAATAATTCATCAATTGTTGTTGTTTTTTTATTCTGTATTCTGTTGTAAGGTATAAGAAATAATTTGTACAAATTTTCATTTTGATCCGAAATTTGGTGTCGAAGACACCACGTGCAAAAACATTTGACCAGACAGACAGACAAAGTTGATAGAAAGCTAAGTTAAGCTTGGTAAAAATAAGGAATCTTCATATCAGATACGAATTCACGGCTTCGTGATGGGCAGAATAGCGGTTCAGGTCACTCTAGCCCACGCTTTGCTTTGAAAGTTAATCAATGGCTACGCAGCTCGTGCAGTCTACTCCGTCTTTCATTGCGCTACTGATCGCTACGACTTAATTCTGTTATTCTGCCATGTAATACGTTTGGCTACATTGAAAAGAACTTTAGCCTCGTAACTATTTATCTTATCTTATCTTATATAATACAGACGTTACTTCAAAAAAGAATTTCGATCTTTCAAAGCGTTTCTTTAGCAAAACACCAGTTTCTATAGCCAAGCAGTTAAGGAGCACAATCGTAAAACTAAATGAATGTTGTTTAATCAGATCAGATGTTAAGTAGACAACTCAATCAAGAAACAATAGGGAAATTAATTTCTTTCTTTTAGAAGCGTAAGTAAGAGGTTAAAAGCACAAGAGCCAAGCTTAAGAGGAACATTATTCTCTTGACCAAAAGCTTTGTGACTTAATGTTTCTCAATTATATCACAACAGAATGAAGCTCAAGCCAGGTCTATCTTGTATTGGAACAATCCACGGGATGTTTGTTAACTTCAAACAACAACCAATATTTATTAAACAAATATCTTTAGAAAAAACAAATCTCAACCATTTTCATATGTAAATGAGAAAATCAAAAATAAAAAGAGTCTTTACAAATGTCTGTCATTGCCTTGTTACATGTCTTAACACTCATCATCATCATCTCATCACTGCCTCTGCTACCAACCAGCTTCCTCCAAGCGCCTCGGTTCTGGGCGAGTCTCTCCATCAGGCGCCTCGGTTCTGAGAGAGTCTTTCCAACTGGGCGTCTCTGTTCTGGGCGAGTCTCTCCAAGTGGCGTCTCGGTTCTGGGCGAGTCTCTCCATCAGGCGCCTCGGTTTTGAGAGAGTCTTTCCAACTGGGCGTCTCTGTTCTGGGCGAGTCTCTCCAAGTGGCGTCTCGGTTCTGGGCGAGTCTCTCCAACTGGCGCCTCGGTTCTAGGCGAGTCTCTCCAACTGGTGTCTCGGTTCTGGGCGAGTCTCTCCAACTGGCGCCTCGGTTCTAGGCGAGTCTCTCCAAGTGGTGTCTCGGTTCTAGGCGAGTCTTTCCAACTGGCGCCTCGGTTCTAGGCGAGTCTCTCCAACTGTCCCGACGTCTTGTCCATCTGCTTAGCGTCGGCTAACTCTACAGTCATTCAGTGCAGTTACTTGAGGGGCAGTACAAACATACCGGGCATCTCTGATACCATTCTCTTCAGACTTACTTTAAAGTAATGTATTAAGTAGTACGCACATATAGTACAGTAATCCATCCTAGCATTTAATTCAGTGCAGTATTTCAGAACAACGGTACAAACAAATAAATTAATTAGAAGTATGTTTAACTTTGTACAGAAATATATATATATATTATAGACGGTTGTCACGGGTGAATGTGTGTATGTACGTATAATTAATTTGTACAAAAGAGCGAATCACCGGAAGTGAGTTTGTTGTCAAAAGTAGAGAGTGCAGTGTGTGAGATGCTAGGATGATGATTTAAAGGTTTATGCGTTTGATCGAGTGTTACTGGTTTATGTGTAAATACAGCTGAACCAGGGACACCTAGACGAATCGAGACTTAAGGTAGTTTCTAGCCAATTATCGGTAGAAATATAAATAGAAAAGCTGTAACAACGGTACTAATCGTCCATCGTAGTTCGATGATGACCCACTTTTGTCATCCATGGGGGCTGTGGGCTTTGCACAGGAGTTTTGTGCCTCCTCATGTGGATGGTGAGACCTTTGTAAGCCCGGAATGTTCGGCTGCACACTGGGAGGTTATTCAAAATGGAGCTAGTGTCATTGGCCTTGATTTTTTTCTCTGACGCTTTTCTTCTACCAACGCTGCTCTATTGTCCTCTGCAATTTGTGCACCAGCTTTCACAGCGCGACGCCTGATGCTCTGTCATGTGCTTCTGTCTCCCAGGTGGCTGTGTCAATGTTGAAGGCTTTCAGAGAAGCTTTGAGGGTGTCCCTGAAGCGTCCACCTTGTGAGCGCTTTCCTTCCCAAATTGGCCATACAGGAGTTGTTTAGGGATGCGGCGGTCTTCAAATCTGCAGAGTAGACTTAATACCGTAGATTGTAGAAGTCATAAGTTCTTCTTTCAGACCTGTAAAGGTTATCTTTTTTGTTATCCTACGGTTAACTAGGGTGTCATGTGGCCAGCACAACGATTAACCACCTTTACTTTTCACCATAAAATGTCAGGTACCCATAGGAACTTGGGTGGATAAAGATCCCGAAATTAAAAATCCCAGTATTCACAAGGATTTGAACCCGGGACCCCCCCCCCCCCCCCCCCGTTTAGAAGCCAAGCGCTCTATTGCTCAGCCACCGCGATTCCCAGAAGTCATTAAAAGTCTTAGTTAAAATTGAAGACAATGAAGCCAGTAACGTCAGACCTAGAGATCAATTCTATCCGACAATTTGGTTTGTAAACATTTTGTTGTTTCGTTCTGATCGTGTATGAGCGTTGCAGATTAACACGTGACTTTATCCTCGCTTCACAGTATGTTTTTTATAATCTATTGTATATGTAATCTGTTGTATGTGTCATCTGTTGTATGTGTCATCTGTTGTATGTGTCATCTGTTGTATGTGTCATCTGTTGTATGTGTCATCTTTTGTATGTGTCATCTGTTGTATATGTCATCTGTTGTATATATCATCTGTTGTATATGTCATATTTTGTATATGTTATCTATTGTATATGTCATCTGTTGTATGTGTCATCTGTAGTATGTGTCATCTTTTGTATGTGTCATCTTTTGTATGTGTCATCTGTTGTATATGTCATCTGTTGTATATGTCATCTGTTGTATATGTCATCTGTTGTATATGTCATCTGTTGTATGTGTCATCTGTTGTATATATCATCTGTTGTATATGTCATATTTTGTATATGCTATCTATTGTATATGTCATCTGTTGTATGTGTCATCTGTTGTTTATTTCATATATTGTATATGTCATAGACCTGTTGTATGTGCCATCTATTGTTTATGTCATCTATTGTATATGTGTTCGAAATTATTTTTTTACATTAAATATTAAATATTACGCCATTGAGGTATTGATGTCAAATGTCAAAATAGGGCCCCCAAAGAGGTCGAGCCTTCTGGGCCCCTAAATGATGGCAAAGTCCTAGCTATGCTACTGTGTGCATTGTCTTCACAGTTTTAGATATGATTTAAACATAGAGTCTAAAAGAAGGAAGTGTGGTTCTGATTTTCTATGTAATATAATTTTGTTGATTTAGACCCCAAAAAAGTTATACCTATTTTCTAAATCTTAAGTACAGCAAAGACATTTTAAGAAAGTCTACACAAACCAGTAGGGCCGGCCTCTGACAACAGGCAAAGTAGGTTTGGTGGCCTTAAATTAATTTTTTACAAAATGTAAAAGAAACAAAAACTCAAAACTCAAGTTATTACAAACCTGCCTGTGTCAATATCTAAATCGGCAAATAACTGAAATTCATATATTGCGATACTTGTGGTAGGGACAGAGTCAGACAGGCAAATATAGAGTCATATTGCTCTACAAAGTTTGAGATCTGATCCAAGTTTCGCAATTTTTTATTTTTATTTTTAATCCTGTACAATTCCCCCACTTGAATGCCCCCAGGAGACTGCCTAAAGCCGGTCCTGTTCTTAAAAATAAATCTATAGCAGCTTAGATTGGTGAGGATGAAACGCCAGTTTAACCAATCGTTGAACGCTACTCTTCTGCTGAAATTAAAATGTATGCATTATCTCTCTTGAGCCCCCTTCCCCTTACGACCCTTCCCCCTCTCCTGTACCAGCCTCGATTTAAACTTGTTTTGTCGTCTGCATCCTCTTTGAGTGAATTTGTTCCAGCGTTTATCGCACTTGGATCATCTAATTAATCCCTGCGTTTTAATAAACCTCCTTTCAGTTCTATCGTCTGCAGACTTGGCAAACAAAAAAAAAAGAACTTCTTTTAACGAGCTGCTGCCTCGAGTTTCCTGGTACTTTCAAGATACCGGCTTCTGTTGACATGCTATGTTCACGCCCTCTCAGTTCTTCTTCAGCACTTCTGTGAATCTAGTCTCACACGACTCAGTAACACTCAGCTAATGGCAAAGTCATCCTTCTACACTCGATAATGTTCGCCATCTTTTGGTTAATTTTTCTTTCCTGAGATTTTTTTTTTTTTTTAGGTTTCAATCATAAAACTGCCACGTGGATAAACACCGGGCACCAGTTTCTTATCAGCCCACGTGTAGAATCTGTAAATGAACTCTATAGAAGCCACTAGCGGATCCAGAACTTTTAAGTGTGGCGGGGGGGCGATTTTTTTTCTTCAAAACCCTAACCCTAATGCCAAGTAAACCCTAACCCTATGTATAAATGCATAACAAAAGTGGTCATATTACAGCTAGAGCAGAGTTTCTCAAACTTCGGCAAAAACAAAAACTCATTTTGTTGGCCCTTCCTTTGTCAGCTAGGAGGTCAGGGGGAGTGCTGTAAGCTCCCCAAACGGGGTTCGGGGCGGAGCCCCCAATGCCAAGAATACTCTTGCGTTCTTCACTGCCAGAAACGCACTCTCCTGACATCCACAGCTCATTATTCATCCTATTTTAAAAGGCAGGTTAAATTTAGTAAAATAAAGTACGAGGGGGCAATGAGCGATACTGAAGTGTGAGTGACAATCGAGATACAAGTAGTGTAAGAATATCTTTATTACACGTATTTATCGTATTATTATCTTTATGTTAACGAGACCTCTTGTAGTAGGCATTTTTGGTCATGACAAGACGCCAACAGAACCATGGTTAAACGCTCTATAGTTATGCGACTGTTTTGACACGCCCAAAATGTCTAATTCTTTAAAGAAACTTATGAACAATGTTTTTACTTTACAACATTGTTATGTAAATTTAACCCCCCGAAGTAAATTACTAATACAACAGATTTGTTCCTTGAAAAAGTAAACATACTCCACAGATTTAGATTAAGGGTTTGAGGGTCGCGGCCGAAAAAATAAATTAATTTGAAAAATAATATTTAAAAGCAAACCTTATATGTATATATATATATCAGTTAATAATTGTGTTCAATATGCATGTTTGTATCTTGGTATTGTTAAAGAACGCTAATCCAAAGGTCTGAACAAACGAAACTCGTAAGACGGAGAAGAAACCAGGTAGACCAGGGGTTCTCAACCTGTGGGTCGCAACCCCCTTGGGGGGTCGATAGACGATTTGCCAGGGGTCGCCTAAGACCATCGAAAATATGGATTGTTTTGTCTGTTCTGCTGTATGTGTGTGTGTGTGTGGGAGGGGTCGCGGCAGAGTGGGGGATTGTAAAAAGGGGTCTCCGAGCATAAAAGGCTGAGAACCGCTGAGGTAGACCAATTCGGTTCTTATCTATTTTTTTTTAAATATTTTAATTTGAATCTTGAAGTATAAAATTGTGAGTTATAGTCCAAAAGTAATTTATACAATAGAAAAATCTCAAATTAAGTAAAGGCTGTGAAATGGTAACTAGAAATAAATATTTGGTCTCAGAACTAAGCTCAAATATTACTCTTCTACAGAAAAATTTGTAATGAATTCTAAATTTACCAAACAAAGCATATTCTTTAAATTTTTTTTTTAAGTTCATGCGCAATTACATTGTTTCGATCGCCATATTTAACTATTCTGTTTTAAACGTCATGTTTTCGTCGGAGCGGTAGAATGAGAACATTTGTCGTGTAAAAATCCTCTCTCGTTTAATAATTATTGACAACGATTGCATGTTGGCATTAAAGTATATGAATTGGGGCGACTTGATATAAGAATGTAATTTATAGCATATCATTGGCCTCCTTCACTCGTAGAACGACTATGGTTCATCCCAGAGCACACTTCCTCATGTGGCTGTTGAGCCCTATTTTGGAGAGACACTGCCGTCCACAGATAGCGCAGGTTAAGGTGGCTTTTGCTTCGGTGGTAGAGGAGCTGGCCGTTTTTCGGATTGTGCGTTTTTCTTTCTAGGCTGAGACCCGTGTACTTTCACTGTCCATAGCTTTCTTGGTCACTGTCTCTCTCCACCTGTTGCGGTCTAGAGCCATGTCTTCCCAATTGTCAGTATTGATGTTCACTGATTTGAGGTCACGTTCTATTACATCTATGTAACGGAGGGTGGGGGGCGGCCCGTTTTTCTTGTGCCAGTCGCGAGTTGACCATAGAGGATGACTTTCGGGATGCGCTTGTCCTCCATCCGGCGAACATGTCCTAGCCAGCGCAAACGGCGTATTTCCAGCATCTTTCCAGCATCTTTATAGCATATATAACTTATATTATTGGCAGATTGTTTTGTGAACAAAATTGTAATTTCCAAATAATAATAATACAAAAGAAAAAGTATTGGTCTGCCCTCTGGGAAGAGGGTAATTACATCTATCGCCCCCACCACCTGGTAACAACCCTCTTTCATTTTATATTTACTAATGATTTAATTTTAGATTAGAGTGTGGTGGGAAATAATATACAAACGGGATATAAGTAGCGTATATTTCTAAAGATTCTCAAACAAATTTTTTTCACAAACTATGATTTCTACTTAAAAAATTGGACACACACACACTTAAAAGTCTAGAGTGGGGAGGGCAGTTGAAGCAATGACCCCCCCCCCCCCCACTATCCATCTCAACAGAAGCGGCCAAGATACCAGAAGGGAAACGACACAATATAAAGATTAGTTAAAATATATATCAATAAGTAGCTTTTACATATAACTAATTATGTTAACAAACTGTGATTTCTAAAAAAAAAATTGCATCGCCCCCCCCCCCCCCACTTGAAAGTTAAGGATCGGGGTGAGGCGTAAACGATACAATTGTCCCACCCCGACCTCAACTAATCGGCCAACACACTAGAGGGAGAGAGCGATATAGTCCAAAAATAGGTTAAAATATAAAATTAGTATGTTTATTAACATAAGTAGATTATTCGTGTATAAATTGTGTGATTTCTCTACTAAAATTCGTCCACCCCCTTCGTGGGTGGGGGGTCGGCCGAGTAGGGGGAGGGACGATCGCTCATACCCCCTTCCCTCAGGATATCCTTGAGATAGAAGCCTAGAAATAAAAAAACAAACCAGTGGAACAAAAAATTTATAGTTCATCTTTATTCTCTGATTAAAACAGAGAAATTTAAACAAGAAAATATTTTTTTTAAAATACAAAACTTATATAGTCAGTCGTTATATCAATTAGTTTGGATCAGTCTTGTATTTAAAATTGTAACAAGTCTAGTGTTTTCTAGATTAACAAATACAAACCTACGATTAGATTTTTTTTTACCGATTGTTTTTATTTAGCACAATTTCACACTTTTAATTTTCTCAATACCCTATGATACTATCACTTGTCTGGACTAGTTGGATAAAAAAGGGGGAAGAAAAGGGGTATCTATGTGAATGTTACCGTGATCGTTTTTTAAATGCATTTATTAAAAAAAAAAAGTTGAAAGACCTGAATCCAAACTCGAGGGCTCAAGCCTCCTCAATCCAACACAACAACCACTTTGTTAGCGAATTGCTTATGAAAAAAAAGAGGGTTTTATTGGTATCTCTTGTTGGCTTCAAACCTTTAAGTGGCGACCTACAAAGTATGAAGTGAGCTAATTCAACTTATACTACTGCAAGTAGGTCTACAAATTCCTTACCTAGTTCGATACCAAACAAAATAATTAACTATCAATAGCCAAATAACTATCTGGTAAATTAAAAAAAAAAAGTTCTTGTCAGGTGCAAGAAATAATTGTGCAAAATTTCGCAATGGCCCACCATTGCGTGCGTGAGAGATAAGGTTTAAAAAATGTTTATCAGTCAGACGGACAGACAGACTTGATAGATTGGTGAAAGCGTGAGAGAGGAAATAGTTTAGTTCTCTTTTAGGTGCCACGTTTAACAGTTGCGATGAATTATTCTAGATGCTGGATCACAGCGGATCCATAACTTTTGAAAAGGGAAGGGGTGGGTTGTTACTTTTCAAGCCCTACCTCCACCTAAACCCTAACCCTAAGTATAAACACATGCACACATATACTATACACACACACATATATTATATATATAATATATGTATGTGTGTGTGTGTAGTATGTGCGTATATATATATATATATGTATTTATTTATTTATAGCAGTGTTTCTCGGCTTTTAGTGGAAAAACAACGTTACAAAGACAGTGTGTGGAAAAACACAAACTTAAAATTGGCCCCCGAAGTGGTCCACCCAGGCAGATAAAAAGGCAGGTTTCAATATTTTCAGAAAGAATATCAGAATGAAATTCTATCCAACGCAAGTTACAGAGAAGTTAGAAGAATGGAGAAAGAAGGTTGACAGATCTTGTGTGGTGCCCCAACGGTTCAGCAGACCAAGGGATAGGTGAAAGTGAATGTAAAAATTAAATGTGAACCTGGCCTAACTGATATCTTATCATGATTATCTAATTGATCTAATTGTTTTGTAAAGCGTCAATCTCTCATTGAAAGCCTCAAGAAAAAAATTAGAAATCTTATGAGTGGAGAGATAGTTCGTTTAGTTACATGTTCTGTATATTGTCTTTATGTCGTAGGGATACTGCGGTTCGCATGATAATATGAAAAAATACTTATTTATTGTTGTTTTAAATTATGTTCCACATATATGCATAATAAATACATTTTTTCTCTTTAAAAAAATGAAAATATTTTCAATTTACTTAGCTTAACAAAACAATTGTAGAAAAATATTTTCTTTACAAAAAAATCTAAAACCGTTGGCATAAATGTGTTAAAAATTGTAAATAGTCATCTCGCTACTAAATAGCCTGCCGTGTTTGTTTCTATTAATAGTAAATAGTTGTAAAAATGGTGTATTTTCATGAAAAAAAATGCTTGCATAGTTGATTTTAAAAATGAGAATATAAAATAATGACGTCGGATTTTCACTATCTTTTCGAGTTTACGACATCTAAATGGGACGGACGGATGGACGGACAGACCACATAAAAATAATAGTGTCTTTTCCCCTTTCCGGGGCCGTTAAAAATTACGCGGGTACTCCTCATCTTCACAGCTAGTCTCCGGAAGTGCTGTCAAGTGTTTTCCTTCATTGTTACACGCTGAAACGGATTCTCCTGAGGTCTACAGTTCACCATCCATCCTATTAAAAAGGGGGAGATCAAATTAAGTGAAATAAAGTAAGTTGGGGGAAAGGGCCGACACTGAAGCGGGAGTGGCTATAGAGGCACCTGTAAGCGTAAGTATGTCTCTATTCGGCATGTTCGTAGTAAGATTATTTCAAGCTAAGCTAAGACTTTTGTAATATGTCTGTTTTGGTCAGCAGAACAGTGGTTAAATCTCTCTTAGGGAAATTTAACTATCGTCCCAACCGCCCCCTTCCCCTGGATCCACCAGTTTGTTGTATAAACATTTGTGTCTAAAATATAAAGCAGAAAGTAAGGCGTATGTATTTATGCATGCCTGTATGTATGTCCCGAATAAAAATAAAAAATCGTTTGGCCAGTCTTGATAAAACTTGACAAAAATGTTCATTAGATCATGGCGGAGACCATGTATGATTAATGTCATTCCCACAACCTGGGGCCTTAAACAATAAATTTAAATTATCTAATTTTATTTCTGTTAAAAGAACGAAAGTATTTAACAAATTGGGTAAAACCGTAGACCTATATATTATATCTAGACTGGAAATTGGAAACAAATTCTTATCCGCGATTGATTGATTCTCATAACTATACATTTAGATTTTTATGCACGTAACTCTTTTTCAAGCTGTAAAGGAAGTCGCCCACAATCTAGGAACATCAATCTTTTCTGCCTTAGAAAAGTAATGATCTTTAGTTTTCAAAGTTTAGAAATAAGGCAAAATCATTTCTCGAATTTTCTTTAGAATGGGCTATTAATTCACGCAAATATATGAAACAAAGCCATTTTCTGTTAGTTTCCATTGAGATGTTTCAAAAATCCTAGATCGAAATAATTCATGTCTGTTGATTTTAATCATCTTATGTACTTTTAAATAGATTGATTACCAAGATCCTTCTAGATTATGTATCTAAAACTTGCAAAATAGTAATTATGAAAATTATGTTCTTATTTTGGATGTTCAATTACTAGATCTTGATCTAAAAATTAAATTATATGTTACATAGGTTAGGGCTGAAAAAACAACAACTTTACTTCTTATAACTACTTACAAAACAACGCCTTGTTTCAACTTTTCAAAAAACATTCAAATTTTTTGTAGTGTTAAAGGATCTTCATGTCCAGTCTAGATAAAATTTATATGTATAGGTCTATGGGTACCCCCCCCCCTTTTTTTTTACGGCATTTTAAATTTGATATGAATATGTTGGATACACGGGTCAACCCATTTTCACAGGGCTTCTATTTTCGTGGCAAAGTAAAAAAAAAAAGTAAAGTGAACATTTTTCATGTTTGACATAGATCTAAGTTCCATCCAGTACATTAGAAATACACAAACTAAATCCCGCAGGCCGCGGGTCATATCCAGCTAGTGCCTAGTACTTACATATAAATATATATATATATATATATACTGTTATAAACCTGGTGATGACACAGATGGGGGTAGTGCTGTGTGTGTTCTTAGCCTACCCAAATCGCCCCAGTCCAGCGCAGGACGAGCGGTCAACTGTCACCAGTGACAGTTCACGCCAGTTCGGCAACGACATGTATGTCATTATTACGCACGCAAGTCACGGCGATTGTGATCATTCTGAGTGGTCAAGAACGTTCCATCCGATTCTAGAAGGTCAGTAGAAACACTATATAAGAGCGAGTGTGTCAGAAAGACTTCTTATCTTATATAATACAGACGTTACTTCAAAAAAAGAAGATGATTACGTCCTACGCGTCATGCATTTAGTCATGCATATTAACCAATGACTTAAATTCTGCCAAGTCACTGGTTTTCCTGGCTAGCTCAGGCAACCCATTCCATGCTCTTCTCTTCACGTTACCTCGCAATGTGACCAGTACGAGGCGAGAAATAGCACGGTGTGTGAAGTCAGGCGGAGCAAAGACTAGGTTTTTGTAAAGACAGTGTTAATGTTGTTGCCGAATGCGATGTATGTGAAATTAAACTGACTGTTACTTTGGAGACTGAGTTGTGAGGTTCTTTAAGTTCGTTGTGTCGTTCTTTAAGTTCGTTGTGTCGTTCTTTAAGTTCGTTGTGTCGTTCTTTAAGTTCGTTGTGTCGTTCTTTAAGTTCGTTGTGTCGTGTGGTGCAGTTTGAAAGAGAGCCTGGATAGTAGGAGAGATTGTAACAATATATATATATATAATGTATTTATTTGTAAAATGTTTTACATGTATCGGAAGTTCCTTCAGAGTTGAAGATAATTACTTCCTAGTCCGAAACTCCACCATGGCTGGGTCCCAGCCTGGAATGAGAACAGAAGGACTGTATTACATGGGGCTAGCGATACCACTCTGTAAGAAATGGAAACCGTGAAATTCGAGCATGCTAATTAAAAAAAACACAAATTCTGGTTAATGTCGTTGTTCATTATGTGCTTAATTAACGCCTAAAGCTGAACGTCTCAATGTAACGCTCACGTGACCAGTGCAAGGAATTCGTTTTTCCTCTCTTTTGCTTTTTTTCCTCTCTTGTTGCGCTAGTCCTCGTCTCAAGGTCAAGGTTATGGGGAAAGGGGTCAAAGGTCAATGATGTCTACCCTTTTTTTTTTTTTTTTGTTGTAAATCACACCTATTCATTGTACTAGGCTTTGAGGCTTTTTGTCTTGTCTAGCCCACAGTCTACAAAGACAGAAAAAAAAAATTCCTGTGCTAAACGGTTCAATGGCATTCATTGTGTGGCCTTTCTGAACATGCGGATAAAGTTTTTTTTCTGAAAGAGACTTATAAAAGGTAGGGCTAAGAGTTCAAGGCTAGCAAGGCGACAAGTAGTTCATGTCTATTTATAGACGTACCTATAACCTTGTTGACCTAATGTCGTTTCAGGATGGCTGCCTGCTCGTGTGGCATGCGCTTTGGGCTGTCGTTCGGTGTTCTTGCTGATCCGAAGCTCGAATCCTGCCCTCTGCCTTCTCCCGTTGTCCTGCACAAGAATTGGGCTGGGATGGAATTATTTACAAATCTGAAGATACTAGATACACACAGAATATCTACATCAACCATTTCAATCAAAGATATATCTCTACGTTTTTGTAACAACAGACACATGGCTATCACGTAAATAAGACCATGTTATTTGACATCAGGATATCAACATACGACTTCGCTATTCCAACAGTCAAGTCAGTAGACTTATAAAGCGAATATAAATGGATATCAAGTTATCAACATATGACTTCGCTATTCCAACAGTCAAGTCAGTAGACTTATAAAGCGAATATAAATGGATATCAAGTTATCAACATATGACTTCGCTATTCCAACAGTCAAGTCAGTAGACTTATAAAGCGAATATAAATGGATATGAACCTACAACTTGGCTATTCCAACAGCTGCATGTCTAGAATGGATTATTTTTCTCTCATGGTAAGTTTCTTTTCTTTTTACTTTACTAAAGCCAAAATATGGTCCTATCACATAATCCTCAGGGCTTGTAATGACCTTCATTCAGGAAACAGTAACAGGAAAAAGAAGAAAAGGCAGACAGAGAAAGCGATAGGAAGGTAAAATACATGTATGGGCGTGCCTGTCACTGAAAAATGATTCTGTTTAAGGAGTGGAGAAAGATGGTCGACAGATCATGTGTGGTGCACCATCATTTCCTCTTTTTTTAAATGCTGTCTTTGTAGATGACAGGGGGCGCGGTGGCTAAGTGGTTAAGCGCTTGACTTCCACAACTGGGTTCCTGGGTTCGAATTTCGCTGAAGACTGGGATTTTGAAATTCGGGATTTTTACGGCGCCCTTGAGTCCACCCAGCTCTAATGGGTACCTGACTTAAGTTGGGGAAAGTTAGGGAGGTTGGTCGTTGTGCTGGCCACATAGCACCCTGCTTGTTAACCGTTGGCCATAGAAACAGATGACCTTAACATTATCTGCCCTATAGGTCGTAAGGTCTGAAAGGGGTACTTTACTTTTTATTTTTTACTGGTAGATGATACTACCTTCTGTAGCATTTTTATACTACTGCTAGAATTCTCCTCGTCCAAGTTTTGCAAGTATACAAGAATGTGACCATGACCAAGAAGCATTTCATTACGATAGTGTTGAACAGGTCCGCCGCGAGGGTTGTGGCCTCCTGCGTGCGAAGCAAAAAAAAAATCGCATCCCCCCTTCCCCCAGATTTTACTAGGTATAAGAAGCTTCTTATTATTGAATAAATGAAGTATGTAAAGGTGCAAGTGTAAACATTTGAACACTTAATGATAATCATAGATTTAGTCTACATCCAAGTTTTCATAGTATAAATGTCAAATACATACACACATGTTCACTGTAATCTCTTAAAATAACACCAAATTAAGCACTTATTCTTAATATTAACAAAGAATTTAAAACACCTCTTCCTTGCTCTCAATGCTTAGTGCTGATAGCCTATCATGTGGCAGTGTTCATATCACGTGGCAGTGTTCATATCATGTGGCAGTGTTCTTATCACGTGGCAGTGTTCATATCATGTGGCAGTGTTCATATCATGTGGCAGTGTTCATATCATGTGGCAGTGTTCTTATCACGTGGCAGTGTTCATATCATGTGGCAGTGTTCATATCATGTGGCAGTGTTCATATCATGTGGCAGTGTTCATATCATGTGGCAGTGTTCATATCATGTGGCAGTGTTCATATCATGTGGCAGTGTTCATATCATGTGGCAGTGTTCATATCATGTGGCAGTGTTCATATCATGTGGCAGTGTTCATATCATGTGGCAGTGTTCTTATCACGTGGCAGTGTTCATATCATGTGGCAGTGTTCATATCGTGTGGCAGTGTTCATATCGTGTGGCAGTGTTCATATCATGTGGCAGTGTTCATATCATGTGGCAGTGTTCTTATCACGTGGCAGTGTTCATATCGTGTGGCAGTGGTCATTTTAACGCTTCTAAGTTTGCATGAAAAAAAAAAGAGAAATAAAGTTCCTCTTTCAGACTATGTGGTCTCTAGGGTAGATGATGTAAAGGTCATATGTTTCTGTGACATACAGTTATTATTATTATAGCTTTTATATAGCGCAACTTTCATGCTTTTAGCATGCTCCGAGCGCTTTTGGTCCAATCTCATTTGTGGACCAGTGGGGGGGGGGGGGGGGGGAGGGGGTATCTAGGAGTTAGTTTTCCGTGCTGCCTTTAGGCGTTCAGTAAACACAACCTGCCCGAGTCGGGTGTCGAACCTCGAGCCCCCTTCGAGGTAGCCAAGCCAAGTTCAAGCGCACTTGGCCTCTCGACAACGTTTACGAGGGTGTCATGTGGCCAGCACAACGACCAATCACCTTTACTTTTCCCCAACTAATGTCAGGTACCCGTTACAGCTGGTTGCCCAAATGTACCGAAATTAAAAATCCCAGCTTTCACCAGGATTCTGTCTTTTCATGAATTCGTTGTTTTACCGAGCGTGGGATGAAGAAAAGAAGATGTGTAAACTGTTGTTATGGGCAGAGACGAAGAAAGGGGGGCGAGCGAGGCACGATGCCTTAGGGCGCCACCCTCAGGAGGGGGAGGCGCCACACGCAGAGAGGCGCCAAAAAAAATAAATTATTGTAGATATTTTAGTTAAGTAATACATTCTAAGAGTATGTGTATTATACTATAATTAAAATACTTTTGTATTTATAAGCCCATATTTCTATGTAATGATCATTGAAACTGGAAGGGTGGGGAGGGGGGGGGGGCCAATTAAGAAACTTGCCCTAGGTAGCATGCTTTGCTCACTACGCCTCTAGTTAGGGGCATTAACATGGGATTCACAACAATAATACAAATGCATCGACTCTTTTGATTTTGAAGGTTAAAATGGGTACAAAATTACTATAAACCTAATAACTATATAGAGTCGAGAATCTTGTCCGCTTAGTATGGCTTTAATACACTGAATGACTACACAGCGTACATTTCGTGAACACATTCTTACGGACGAGCTTAATTTTCATTGAAACATAAATGAAGACAAACGAAAATAAAAATGACAAAGTCTTCAATCCCGAAGATTTAAGGATGAGTGCAGTGTTTCACATTGCTATCAGACCCAGGTACGACCTACATATTTCCCCACATCTTATGCAGACAAAGCCGATACAGAAAATCAAATTCATAAAATCCCTACCTCCCCCGTTCAAATTTTGCCTTAAGACTTAGACACAGAGATTCGACAGAGATTCGACTAAATAGACATAGTAGAATAACATGGGCTAATAGGTAGATAAATAGCTTGTAAAAGTCAGGGGACAATGTCAAATGAAGGTAATAAATGATATGAATTAGAACAAACAGTAAGTAAGATGTAAGGAGTCGCAAGTAAAGTAAAATAGTCATTGGACTTCATTCACCAATCGTAAACAAACAACATTGGGCCAAGGGCTTCCTTATGTCTTCTATACAAAGTATGACCTAATTCGAATCAATAACGGTTATCACGTGACTGTCTTTTGTTTCGTTGTTTTATCAATGGTTAGAAAGTGAGAGTTTTGGTGAATGAGTTCCTATTTGATAATAGTATTGAATAATCGATTGTCTGATTAGGTCTTCGGCGGTTCTGGTAATCTCTTTAGCTCTAGTAGAATCAGTAGGTTGATTCCTAGGAGGCGAGCTTTGGACAGGTCAGTCAGTATCATCTCTGTTTCCCTCTGATTCTCTTTGGACTGTTTCCTCTCGACCATTTCCTCTCTGTTTCCTCTCGGATGTTTCCTCTGTATAGTTTCCTCGCGACTGTTTCCTCGCGACTGTTTCCTCTCGACTGTTTCCTCTCAACTGTTTCCTCTCGACTGTTTCCTCTCGACTGTTTCCTCTCAACTGTTTCCTCTCTATAGTTTCCTCGCGACTGTTTCCTCTCTCTTTCCTCTCAACTGTTTCCTCTTGCCTGTTTCCTTTTTGTTTCCTTTCTGTTGCCTCGCGACTGTTTCCTATCGACTGTTTCCTCTCTATAGTTTCCTCGCGACTGTTTCCTCTCTCTTTCCTCTCAACTGTTTCCTCTCGACTGTTTCCTGTTTCCTCTTGACTGTTTACTTTTTGTTTCCTTTCTGTTGCCTCACGACTTTTTCCTCTCGACTGTTTCCTCTCGACTGTTTCCTCTCGACTGTTTCCTGTTTTCTCTTGACTGTTTCCTTTTTGTTTCCTTTCTGTTGCCTCACGACTGTTTCCTATCGACTGTTTTCTCTAGATTGTTTCCTCTCGAATGTTTTCTCTCTGTTTCCTTTTGACTGTTTCCTCTCTTTTCCTCTCGACTGTTTCCTCTCAGTTTCCTCTCGACGTTTTTGTTTCAAATGTTTTCGGATAACAGCATAATGAGGGTAGCGTGCTACTGGAAACGCAAAGTCGACATTGGCTCCGAAAAGGTTCCACTAAGGCAGGTAAAAGGTCATGTTATCATAATATTTTCAGCATGAATACCAGAAGCTTTGAAATGCAAGGAGGCGCGGTGGCTGAGCGCAAAGCGCTTGGCTTCCGAACCGAGGGTCCCGGGTTTGAATTCTGTTGATGACAGGGATTTTTTAATTTCTGGATCTTTAGGCGCCTATGAGTCCAACCAGCTCTAATGGGTACCTGACATTAGTTGGGGGAAAGTAAAGGCGGTTGGTCGTTGTGCTGGCCACATAACACCCATGTTAACACGTAGGCCACAGAAACAGATGGCCTTTACATCATCTGCCCTATAAACCACAAGGCCTGAACGGAGAAGTTGACTTTGTGAACTGCAACCTGTCGAAGACCCTTATCATGTCTATACAACAAAAAGAGATGTGCGCGTGTCGAAAATGCTGCCCAGTTGCTAATAATATAATATAGTCTGACAGAGGACATGATACCACTGGATTATCTTATCCCATGAATTTCAATAACTGATATAATTAAATAATAGTTTTTTGTAAAGGGCTGATCTCTCCTTCAGGACCTCTTGAGAGAAATATTTTCCGTTGGGTAAAGATGCCTTCCGGCTACACAGTTTACTTAACTTACAATTAATGTTTTAAATTATATTCAACATAACAAAATGAATTCTTTCTTTTTTCAAACAAAAAGTGAGCACTTAATTAAAAATGTTAGTGGCTTTGACTTGTATGGCAGAATAAAAAATTTATTAAAAGAAATACAAGTATTTTTATACAATTATTAAAGAAACAACAACAAAGACAACGTTGGCATACATGTTTAAAGATCTACAGGTGAATGTTCACTTATAACACTACATCTCTGTCGTTTCCTCTCTCTTTTTCTTAAAAATAATAGTTGTAAAACAAATATGCAGAAAACAAAAAGCTTACGTAAGTTATTAAAAAATAAATTAAACGTTTCGCTTTACGAATGAAAAAGGCATACAACGCGCAGGTGCAACAGTGGTTATTCCCCTTTAAGGGACCTCCAAAAATGAGTGCTGAATCTCAGGTAGCCACATAAAGCCAGTTGTTGCCTGCGTTTTCTTTCTTGATGCAGACAAAGCCGTTGTTTTCCTTGGGTCTATTAAGTTTTATTTTTGGTTGTCTGCACCTCTTTCGGGCCAAAGCTTTTCTATTTGTTTAAATAACAGAATAATAATAATGACAACGTTGACTAAATACAACGTTATTATTGACAAGTGTTACTATAATAAAATACAGACTATGATAAATATACACCAAACAAAGAGCATGACCTCCCTGGTTGGACTCTACGGAGAGTTCCCTAATCTGGAAACCATTGTCCAGTTAAAACGGTTAATAACGGATAGTAAACATGTCATCTAGAGAACGCAACAAAAGAAAGAAAGTAAAGAAAGAACAAAAAAAAAAAAAGAAAGAAAGAAAGAAAGAATCGGCTGATTCTCTATTAGATAAGTTATTATAAAGAACTGTGAGGCTAAGAGACACTAACCACATGGCAACAAGTGGCCTCGAGTTCAAACCCCGAGCTGTGATGGCAGAACTCATTAAGGAACAAGGAGATCTTCGTCAAGTTACCTCCTCAACTGTTTCACCCACAAAATCTTGCTTGCTATAGCACGCAAAAGTCGCTATACAAAAGCAATCTTAAAAGATGTATTTCTAGAGCAACCAAATTTACATTCTACCATTCTACCTGTCAAGCTATTTCTTGATTGATTCTCTACCATCAGCCCTGTCAAGCTATTTCTTGATTGATTCTCTACCATCAGCCTAGTCAAGTATTTCTTGATTGATTCTCTACCATCAGCCTAGTCAAGTATTTCTTGATTGATTCTCTACCATCAGCCCTGTGAAGCTATTTCTTGATTGATTCTCTACCATCAGCCCTGTCAAGCTATTTCTTGATTGATTACCATCAGCCTAGTCATGTATTTCTTGATTGATTCTCTACCATCAGCCCTGTGAAGCTATTTCTTGATTGATTCTCTACCATCAGCCCTGTCAAGCTATTTCTTGATTGATTCTCTACCATCAGCCTAGTCAAGTATTTCTTGATTGATTTTCTACCATCAGCCTAGTCAAGTATTTCTTGATTGATTCTCTACCATCAGCCTAGTCATGTATTTCTTGATTGATTCTCTACCATCAGCCTAGTCAAGTATTTCTTGATTGATTTTCTACCATCAGCCTAGTCAAGTATTTCTTGATTGATTCTCTACCATCAGCCTAGTCAAGTATTTCTTGATTGATTTTCTACCATCAGCCTAGTCAAGTATTTCTTGATTGATTCTCTACCATCAGCCTAGTCAAGTATTTCTTGATTGATTCTCTACCATCAGCCTAGTCAAGTATTTCTTGATTGATTCTCTACCATCAGCCTAGTCAAGTATTTCTTGATTGATTCTCTACCATCAGCTTAGTCAAAGTATTTCTTGATTGATTCTCTACCATCAGCCTAGTCATGTATTTCTTGATTGATTCTCTACCATCAGCCTAGTCAAGTATTTCTTGATTGATTCTCTACCATCAGCCTAGTCAAGTATTTCTTGATTGATTTTCTACCATCAGCCTAGTCAAGTATTTCTTGATTGATTCTCTACCATCAGCCTAGTCAAGTATTTCTTGATTGATTCTCTACCATCAGCCTAGTCAAGTATTTCTTGATTGATTCTCTACCATCAGCCTAGTCAAGTATTTCTTGATTGATTTTCTACCATCAGCCTAGTCAAGTATTTCTTGATTGATTCTCTACCATCAGCCTAGTCAAGTATTTCTTGATTGATTTTCTACCATCAGCCTAGTCAAGTATTTCTTGATTGATTCTCTACCATCAGCCTAGTCAAGTATTTCTTGATTGATTCTCTACCATCAGCCTAGTCAAGTATTTCTTGATTGATTCTCTACCATCAGCCTAGTCAAGTATTTCTTGATTGATTCTCTACCATCAGCTTAGTTAAAGTATTTCTTGATTGATTCTCTACCATCAGCCTAGTCATGTATTTCTTGATTGATTCTCTACCATCAGCCTAGTCAAGTATTTCTTGATTGATTCTCTACCATCAGCCTAGTCAAGTATTTCTTGATTGATTCTCTACCATCAGCTTAGTCATGTATTTCTTGATTGATTCTCTACCATCAGCTTAGTCAAGTATTTCTTGATTGATTCTCTACCATCAGCTTAGTCAAAGTATTTCTTGATTGATTCTCTACCATCAGCCTAGTCAAGTATTTTTTTATTGATTCTCTGTTTGAACAGTTACTTCGAATATTGTTTCTAGGTCTATCAAAAATGTCTTCCGCCATCTTCCACCTATCAACCCAAGAGAATTGTGCAGGTCACGTGACTGTGTCATTGAACTCATCCTGTGCTATTGAGTGTAGTCGTCGGTTTGCGCGCTGTCCTGTCGTTTTGATTTATCGATGGTCCCGGGTTCAAACCCTGCCCGCTCCCATCCCCCGTCGTCCTGCGCGATGTTTGGACTAGGAAGTAAATTATTTTCATCTCTGAAGGAACATCCGAAACATGTAAAACATTTTTACAAAACCTTTTACAAACAAAAGAACTTTTTGAACAGAACGACATTTATATAAATCTACTATATGCATAAGTCCCTAACAATAGCGGGGCCCTATGCAAAAGTGATAGTGCGGGCCCAGTCTGTGTGGGAATAAAGATACTAAGTGGAAATTAAGATTTTTATATAAATAGCAGATCCAGGACTTTCGGGGTGGAGGCGATTTTTTTCCATATATATATATATTTGGAAAGGGGAGGGGGCAGTAGAGTAAAAAAGATTAATCTTTGTTCTTTTTTATAATTTCTGCTAATGATTGCATTTGGAATTAAAGAATAGGGGGTGGGGCGATTTGATATAAGAATTTAATTTATAGCATATATAAGTGTCATTTTTCTATTTTATAATTTCTTAACTAAAGTACAAAAAAAAAGTATTTGTTTGTCCCATGGGCGAAATGTCATTGCATGTATTGCCCTTCCCACCTGGTACAACCCTTTTTCATTTAAAATTAGTAATGATAAAACTTTAGATTAAAGTTTGTGTGCGTCATAATGTACAAATGGTTCCAACATCAATATGTAGCTTATATTATATAGATATTCAACTAATTTTTATTCACAAAATATGATTTCCCCATAAAAATAGGACAGCCACCCAACTCCGAGGGCTAGAGTGGGGAGGGCAGTAGAAGCAATCACCCCCCCCCCCCCCATCTCACCGAATCGGCCCAGATACCAGAAGGGTAGCGACATAATATAAAACTGATATAGTAATTCAACTAATTTTGTTTACAAACTATGATTTCTCCATAAAAGTGGGACCGCTCCCCCCCCCCCACTCAAAGGGTATAGGTGTGAAGAGCAGTAGAGGTATTCGCCCCTCCCACCCCACCCAATCGGCTAACAGGGGAACGACATAATATAAAGAGTGGTTAAAGTATCAATAAAAACTTTTAATCATATTGATATTTAATTGATTCTGTAACAATGTGATATCTACAAATAAATTGGACCGCCCCCCCCCTCGAATGTTTATGGTGGGAGGAGCGGGATCGATGCTATTGCCACCTCCCCACCAACTCGGCCAACAAACCAGAGGGCGCGTCGAAATAATCTAAAAATTGTTTGAATATAAATAATTAGTGTATATTATTGACAAAACTAATAAATTCGTATACAAATTGAGTGATTTCTTTAGTTAAAATCGCCCCCCCCCCCGGTAAAATCGCCCCCCCCCCCGGTAAAATCGCCCCCCCCCCCCCCCCCCGGATCAGCAAGTGTTTTGTATTAGGAAATAAATTCGTCTTACGTTTCATTCATTTTTTTACTAAGTACAAAAATTACGATCTAATTAACTTTACTTTACGAGCCTTGCAACATATGGCATATTTATATGCCAGTGACATTTAAAGTAAATAAAGTTTTGGAACTTCCGGTTAAGGTAAAAATTCGACCAATTATTACATTTTTATTACATTAAAGCTGACAGTGCATTTTTTTTTTTTTTTTTTGTGATCGCGTGTAGGATTTGCCTTTTCCGTAATGACTGACACGCACACACAAAAATTGTGTCTATCTTTCAGGATGTTTGTATGGGTTCTCAGGAGATTTTAGTAAAATCAGGAGATTTCCATGACTTTTTCGTATATTTTGCAATTTAATAATTACACATAGAATTAGCGCGAGGCCTATGAAATCGCGGGCCCCACAACGACCGCATAGGTTGCAGTGACCTAAGACCGACCCCCCGAGTGCACATGTTACGTAACGGTATCCATAAATCGAACATTTGTGTCTTGAAACTCTTACTTATGGCATAGTCACTACGTGCAGAAGCGCATGAGACTTTCATAGAAAAAAAAATGTGATTTAAAAAGCAGTTGGTGTCAGATCAATAATGGCATGAGGTCTGACCTTTCCTCAGCTGTGGTTGCGATTTACATCTGGTCTGACCTATCCTCAGCTGTGGGTGTGATTTACATTTGATTGGTGCTTTAATTTATAAGTATCAATGACCCCCGCGAACTGAGAGGGCAGCTTACGAAAGGAATACAAACTTCCCTTTTTATAAAGCTTCTATTAACTCATCCTGTCTGTTTGTGTGTCTGTCTGGTCAAAAACTGTACACGCTATTTCCCCGACACCCAATCTCGGATCAAGCTGCCATTTTGCACAATTATTTCTTTTACCGCGCCAACATAAGAATCAATAAATAAAAAAGTGAATTTACTATTTGTAATAAAGTACTTTGTTTGGTATCTAAAACAAGGGAATGAAATAGTACTTGACTCAGGTGGTGGTATAAGCTGCATTAGGCTTCGTGAACAGAAACATGAAAAAGAAACAAGAGAGAACTATACAATCTTAGCAGAATTTATTGGTTAATATGCATGATTAAATGCATGACGCGTAGGACGTTGCCTAATCATCTTCTTTTTTGAAGTAACGTCTGTAGTATATAAGATAGGATAAGATAAGATCTTCCATGCTCATAGACTCTAATCTAGTAGAGTTGTACCGAGTTGGCTTGAGAACCCTGACCAAGGCTTTGGCTCACAAGTTCGAATCCAGGTCGTTCTCAAATTTATTTATTTTTATAAAGGCTTTTTTTTATTGTTAGTCTAGATCTATTAAACATTTAATTACACGACAGATCCAAACTAATTGATACAAGTACGCTTAATATAAGATGCAGTTGTTTTTTTTTAAAAAGTCTTTTTTATGTCTTTCCTGTTTAAATTTAATTTTCGTACTTGGTAATCGTATTCTTTATTTGCTGCCATGTCTTGGTCTAAAAATGTTTAGTTTACTAATCCTTACTTTGTGTAGTCTTACAGGGGTGTTTTTCTTGAGATTGATAACAACACCTCGTATAAAAAGCGTGTAAGCAAGTCTGGTTTAATAGCTTCAATAAAACGTCTGTTTCGGTCCGAGCACATAAATTGTCAGGGCCTGTTCTAGACCATTATTTCTTTTATTACCATAGTCTGACAATGTCTGCTGGGTGTGGCCTTCACTTTGTACGAAACTAAAGATGCGAAGAAATGTAAAAAGAAAAAAAACGTCGAATGACGTGACTAGAAGATTATGAGGAGGAGAAAGCGGCGGATGAATTTGTAAAGTGGAAGGAGTGCAGCCAATCAGCGACAACCTTTCTGCGTGCTGATTTCTGCTCAAATGTGTATTCAGAGTACGCGCCGCGTGGCGTCTGCTAGAGTTAATTGGTGCGGGGAGAGGGCTGTCCTGTCAAGTTTCGTGTCACGTGATTGGGTCACTTAGGATTCGACCCGATCTACGCGCTAGTTCTTTTAGTTGTTAAGAGACATCGAGACCTTTTTTTTATTATTTTTCAAACTCCGCCGTACATTTTGGGTCCCAGTAGCGTAGCAAGAATTTTTTTGGTGGGCCCCCTTCACCAGTAAAAAAGGAATTTGTGGTAGTGTGTGACACAACTATTGAGTAATCTGAAAGCATCAGTACATTTACCAAAAAACATCCCAGACAAAGTAGTGGAGCAATTTTATAAGTAACAATGTGTTTTCGTTTTATTGGCAATTGGGTTTTAAAAATCAATGTTTGTACAACTTCTGAACAGAATTAAACGACTTAAAGGTGTTTCATTTTTAAAAAAAACTTTGGTATCATCTCAGGCTCTCATATGGGTCCCAACAAGGGGCAGACTAGATGTCAAAATCGGCCCAGGCAATTCTATACGGAACAGTTCGTAAATTGTATATTATATGATGGGCCTCCAATTAGATGCCTCGTTGTCGTGATAACTGTATGCATGCTGTATATCTTTAAAAAGAAATATCGGACTTATGTTGCTTTAAATTGCTATGTTTTGTTGGTCCTAAAAGATGAAGCTTACTAATAGCACTGTCTACGGATGTAGGCTATTACATTATTTTTGAAAATATTTTAGATTAAATTAGAATTACACTGTAGTCTGTAAAAGAAGTATTTAACTTGACGCTCATATTGACGCCCCTTTATATAAGAGAAGATTATAAAACCTTTAACTATTTTATGCGTGCCATAGTGGCATTCATGATAACCTTTAGGCCCATTTGAGTACCGGCCCACCGGGCATTTGCCTGGTCATGAGTCGTGGGCCCCCAACTGGTCATGAGTCGTGGGCCCCTAACTGGTCATGAGTCGTGGGCCACAAATGGTCATGAGTCATGAACCCAAGCGCATTGAACCCTTTCGCACCACTGCTGCTACGCCACAGGCTGTAGGCCCCTATTGGTCGTCAGCCCGGGTTCATTGAACCCATTCGCGCCATGAATGCTACGCTTCGCCACTGCATTTGGCTGGAGTAGATTTTAGTCTTCGTTGGTTAGTAGCTACCGACAGCTGGTCCAACCAAAACTTGTTACCGTATGAACTTGTTAACAACCACACTATACTTAATAGACCGATGGGGCACCACATGTAATCTTTTGTCCGTCTTTGTCCATTCCTTTATGTCTTTTAACTTGAATATAATTTCTTTCAATGACAGGCCCGTCTATTCCTTTATGTTATCTTCACATTCATTTCTTTGTCTTTTTATTAACTTTTTTTAACATTATCTTTATACACCTCATAACTTCATGGAACCTGAAAAATGATTGAACATATAGCTTTTAACAAATCGGGTAAATCCGTTTCCATTGTATTTTATCTTTGATATGGAGGTGAGCCCATTTCCGCAAAGCTACTTTTATTTTGGTGTCGAAATAAAAAAAAACTTGAAAGGAACATTCGCTAAGTTTGACATAGATATAAAACCAATCCACGAGATTAGTAATACACAAACTAATGCGCGCAGGCCCGCGGGTAATGTCCGGCTAGTTAATAAATAAGATTAGAATCATCATCATCATCAAACTCTATTTGGGCAAGGGCTTGAGAGGCTCAAATCCTCTCTTGTAAAAGCCCAGGACAGAAACCCTGCTGTCTTGCGTTGTGCATAAATGTCGCCATACATGTCGAGAATTTTTGGTTTCCCAGACCTGTCGAGACGGAGATCAGCAAGTCTGGGGCAGTCAAACAGAATATAAGGCACGGTTTCCTCTTCTTCCCTGCAGCGGGGGCACCGTGAATCGAAATTTGGCCATAGCCGCGAGAAATATGAGCAAACAGGGCAATGGCCTGTCCTGCACTGTGCTATAAAAGCTTGCTCAGGCCTGGACAGCCTCCACCACGGGGAAGTGCGGTCAGGGCGCCTCATGTGCTCCGAGACTCCACGGGCTTTTTGGGACTTGCCCCAGCACTCAAACCATTTTTCCATTTCTGTTTTTTTTTAATTATAGCCAGAGCTTGATGAAAACTTACAGCCTGTTCAGTGGGTGAAATTTGCCCTCCCTGGTGGGCCAGAGAGTCTGCAATTGTGTTTCCAGTCACACCTATGTGACTCGGTACCCACTGCATTATTACAGGGAGGCCATAACGTTCTTTAATGTTATGTGAAGCAATGATGACAGTGTTGATAATGGGGGGCCATGGTCCGGGGCTTTACAAAGCCTGTAGTACAGATTTTGAGTCAGTGACCACAACAATCTGTGTTGCCCTCAAATGTCCCTCGCCGAGCTGAGAGTCAATGACTTTTAAGGCTTCACAGACTGCCATGGTCTCCGCCTCAAACCTGCAAACACTACCACATGGTCCAAAGGTTAGAGTAGAATGTCATTAAAAAATATACAAAATAAAAAGCTTAGCATCTATAGATATAGATCTATAGATGCGCGGTCAGAACGCCGAAGTTAAATTGATGTTCTTTAAGACAGAGGCGGCCTTAGCAGAGCGCCGGGCCCTCGGCGAATGACAAATGCGTGGCCTTGCGCTGTAAGGGTAGACTATATATATATTGTACCTTGTCACTCTAACGGACTCGTCCACCTGTAATGCTGTAGGCCTTATTTTAGATAATGGTTGTCAGGTCCATAAGCTCATTTTGAGTTCTATATCTAAGGTACTGGTCGTGAGACTCGGCGTTTTAACTCGTCGAAGACGTTCCTGCATGGTTGAGTCGATATTGTGAAGCATCTCAACCAAGCCTAAAATTTGGCCGTTGTTCGGCGCATACAATTTCTCTGTTCTCCCACGAAATGCGCTGTTTTTATTTTTGTATTTTTTTTTGTTGTTGTTGACATTTTAATATTTTTCATTATGCCAAGGTTAATCAGTGATAGCCGCTTAGAATGTCCAGATCATAAGGTGCTGTCACAAACCGCTGTGAGCTCACACCCGTTTGTGTGTGTGTGTAGCAGAACAACAACAGTCCAGTACGGGCCTGGCTAAGGAATGTTGACCCAACTGACCCTTACCCGCCATCATGGCCTTAGTTATTGTGGAAAGTTTTATTTTTGTTTACTGTTATTTCTATTTTAGATCTAATGCAATCATTTATGTTTTTAATATATTTTAATTAGTTGAATTAGATTTATTTTATTATTGGAAGGGGAAATAAGTATTTTTGTTATACTTTTAATATTTATTTTATTATCATGTAACCAGGTGACTAGTCTACAACGAGGCAGGGTGACCTGGGGACTTTGGGGACATAGTTGGCGTGGGTTTTGTAGAGCGGACGGTCGCATTTCCTGCTTCTGCTTGTTTTCCTAATATTGTACGAGAAAACTTAAAGTGAAATCTAACGTTCATAGTCCTTAGAGATCTTTGTTTAGTCGCCAGTTTTGTTGATGTACCTGTATGTAAACGTTTTATTTGGAAGATCCTATATTGTATGTTAATAAAGTTATACGCCTACGTTTTTCTAACTATATTCAGGTGTTTAGTTTTATATCTTAATTATATAGACAAACACCTAAATCGCGACCAGCTAAAGCCACGAAAGATTAATAGCATACACGGTTCCAGCGTCGACAGTCGGGCCTCCAGAATCGCCCTAGACCACGACCAGTTTAAAGCAGGCGCCAGCACACTACTAGCGTCTTGTGACAGATGCAGTCTTTAACAAAACTGAACGGCATTTTGAAAACAAAAAATGTCATGTTAAGAGCTTACATGGTATCATATAGATGCCCGGAAATATCGAGAAACAAGTCCTAGTTTATAAGGGCTGGTCTGGTTTTCGAATCTAACGGTGACAAGGACATCTCTTCTCGCGGCCCCCCCCCCTCAGGTGCTTGGCCTGGGTCGGTTGCCCCACTTGCCATCCCCCAAGGGCCGCTACTGCGTTAAGAACAAGGTGTGCGATAGGAGCTACAGTTGTGTCCCTTGACGTTCGTAGATACGACTTCCGCGGAAGGTTACACTACACGGGTTTTCAAAATAAAGAAGGAAAAAAAAAAAAAAACACCCGATGTATAGGCACAGTAGCCTATTGGGGGGAAAAAAAATGTACACATTAACGCCAAACATTTTGGATGCTGAATGGCCGAAATATCCGCATAGCACATAAACTGGTTCAATCGGGACCAATCTTCATAGCTGGTCTTAACACTGACCTGCGACGTCGCAAACCTGTGGAGACCAATGGCTCATTGCCACGTCACAGGTCGTGACGTCAGAAACAGTTGACACATAAAGGTTATAAGGAGATTTGGGAATTTATTTTAAGGAGATTAAAGTGTTGACGGGGGGGGGGGGGGGGGTGATGTCTCGTGATACTGTTCGTAGCTAAAAATAGTGTATGTTTATGAAATTAAATACTGCGGAAATTTTAATTTCGCTGGCGGTCTCGGAACGTATCCCCCCCCCCCCCTTAAAAGTCAAGAAAACACTTTACTTCTTTATTAATTTTCATTTTAAACATAATTTTTCTAATTTGGCATTTATGTTACAACATTAAGAATGACCTTTGACTCTTACATGTAGAAATAACCCTAGCCTTGTTACTGGTTCAAACTTGATCACTACGTATTTTCCTATTCAAATCAAAGTGGACCTCATTTATTTACAAAATAAACGATGTTAATTGGTCGGTTCCAGATACTTGTTTTCATTAATATGAAGATGTACTGTTAAACAATGAATCAACCGAAACTAAACGGTGTTTGAAACAAAAAATGTCATCTTAATATCTGGCATGGCATCCAAAAGATTGAGCAACAAGTCCTAGTTATTGAGAACTGATCTGGACTGCAAAGCTGAAAATGACAAGGAAATCTAAGATCCCGCCCCCCCCCCCAACATCAGGCGCGGGGACTTGGGGTGGTTGCCCTACTTGCCACCCCCAAGGGCCGCTACTGGCCATACGTGTGTATGGTGGTGTGGAGGCTGAAGTAAGGGCAGTGAGCCTTGCTTTACCCATCTCCGCTTCTATGTATACAAATGTTCTCCCTTCAGACCATGCGGTTTATATGGCATCTGTTTCTATGGCCCACCTTTAACGAGATGGATGTAATCAGAGGCGGCCTATTGATCCCGAAAAAAAAATTCCTATCTAGTTACCAGGATTCGAACTCTGGTGCCTTAGGTTCGCAGCCAAGCGCTTTATCACTCAGCCACCGCGCCTCCTACGCATAAACTAGTTAAACGATTTTCATCTAAGAGGTTTAACTTCCTACAATAGTACAAAATTGGTAAAATAAAACTTGATTTGTAATTGTCCAGACTAGAAACGAATGGCTATCATGTTTAGCAGTGATAACTCACTATGCAGATGTTTCGACTTTTAAGAACCACATTGCGATCTATAGGTTCTATTTACTTTGTCTTTGTATAGCGTCAATGAAATCGGTTAGCCAAACGTCCCAGATACGTTACTCTTTGGTATGAAGCTATTTGTATTGGTTTCTAGAACACAATAGTTTGTTTCTAAGTCCAAAACGACTTGCCAGTAAGAACAGAAAATCGTCCTTCTGTCTTCGTATTGTCACAGAGAACAGGTGTTGATGAGAAAGCAATAATTACTAAGGGACTTCTGCAGCTTAGCCGTAGGCCTTTTGTAGCTTAGACGTAGGACTTTTGTAGCTTAGTTGTAGGATTTCTGTAGCTTAGACGTAGGACCTTTCAAGCTTAGTCATAGGACTTCTGTAGCTTAGCTGTAGGACTTCTGGAGCTTAGTTGTAGGACTACTGTAGCTTAGTTGTAGGATTTCTGTAGCTTAGACGTAGGACCTTTCAAGCTTAGTCGTATGACTTCTGTAGCTTAGCCGTAGTACCTTTCAAGCTTAGTCGAAGGACTACTGTAGCATAGTTGTAGGACTTCTGTAGCTTAGACGTAGGACTTTTGTAGCTTAGTTGTAGGATTTCTGTAGCTTAGACGTAAAACCTTTCAAGCTTAGTCGTAGGACTTCTGTAGCTTAGCCGTAGGACTTTTGTAGCTTAGCCGTAGGACTTTTGTAGCTTAGTTGTAGGACTACTGTAGCTTAGTTGTAGGACTTTCAAGCTTAATCGTAGGACTTCTGTAGCTTAGCTGTAGGACTTCTGGAGCTTAGCCGTAGGACCTTTTAAGCTTAGTCGTAGGACTTCTGGAGCTTAGCCGTATGACTTCTGGAGCTTAGCCGTATGACTTCTGGAGCTTAGCCGTAGGACCTCTGTAGCTTAACCTAGGACCTTTCAATCTTAGCAGTAGGACTTCTGTAGCTTAGCCGTAGGACTTTTGTGGCATAGCCGTAGGACTTTCATAGGCTAGCCATGACTAATTTAGTCTATGACTTGTGTAGTAGAGCCGTATTACTTATACAATATAGCTATATTACGTGTTCAATTTAACCGACTCTAAGAACCTAAAGAACTACTGTCATCCGCTCACACCGTCCGTTTATCATTGTGTTTGTCAAGTCCTGTACGTCCGCATGTCCGTTTTTTTTTTCGATCTCTTTGTGTCTTCATATTAAGTTGTGTGTGTGTGTGTGTTTCCCGCTGCCACGTAATGTTTTAGCATTTTTTTTTAAACAATCCCCCACTAACCACCCACATTTTTGTTTTCGAAAAGTCGCTCTGAAAGGATCAGTCATGTCAAATCTTCGCTTCGAACTTCTTTGTTAGCACCTAATGGAACCACCAACGAAGCTGATCTTTAATTGTCCATCAGCTAAGATGGATGTTATTCATGTGTTAGAATTCTTTTTCAAGAGCTAATGAGCATTTCACACACAATCGGTTCGGACGCTCAGGGAGAACAAAGGAACACATTGCGAACACCTTTTGAAAAAAGGATCAATGTCATAGTGTATAAAGAGGAAAAAAGAGATTCCGTTATTCCGTGTACGACCCGAGTTTGTCCCCACAGTCCGTTGTAAAGTTAATTGCCTTGCACCGCCTTGTCCTCCTCAGCACGTATATATATATATATTCGATGTTTGCATGTGCGATCCTGGATCTAGATCTGGCGTAAGTCAAAACGCTGAGACATCGATACACAGAATCTCTAGCACGTTCGACCACTGCTCAACACAATGAAATTCACAGGTATTGCAATGTTTTTATTTTTAAACTATGCATATTTAGTTAAACATAATTGTTTCTCATTCATTTAAGTTCCATTTTTTGTTAAAACATTTACAATGGTTGAAGTAGTTAGGGAAAGTTATCAAACTGTAAGAAAGTTTACTCCATACGCTAAAACAAATTTTCACAACTGTTCCTTCTTTCCTAGTGTCATTAGAGAATGAGATAGGTTGCCTGAATCAGCCAGGAAAACCAACGACTTAGCAGAGTCATTGATTAACATGTATGACTAGATTAGCACATGAAATGCGTCGGACGTAATTATCTTCTTTTTTGAAAAAACGTCTATGTAATATAATAATTTTATATATAAAGCGCTGTTAACAAACCTAATGTAGGCTCGAGGAACTGTGATATCAGTACAAACACAAACACGGGAGCTAAAATGACAAACTAATTTAAACAAGTTTTAAACAGATAGGTCTTCATGTTCTTCTTGAAAGTGGTGTAGCATGTTGTCTGTCTGAGATCAATGGGGAGTGAGTTCCATACCTTTGGACCGTGCACTGAAAAAACCCGCAGACCATAGCCTTTGGGGGAGAAACGTGGCACTACCAAAAGCGTTCAGTCCATTGAGCGCAGGGCTCTCTGAGGGACAAATGGCGTGATCACATCTCTAAGGTACAAAGGCGTTTCTTTGTTGTAGATACACTGATGACAAAGTGTCGACGCCTTGTAGTCGATTCTCGCTTTCACATGAAGCCAATGGAGCATGCGCAAGAGCGTAGTAGCAGAATCTTGACTTGTTCTTCTAAGGACTATTCGTGCGGCGTTGTTCTGAATACGTTGCAGCTTGGCCATTTTGTCTTTAGGTATACCTGCTAGCACGCCGTTACAGTAGTCAAGGCTGGAGAGTATGAATGCCACAGCTAACTTTTTTTGTATAAGATCTAAAATGTTTAATTTCGAAATATACGTTAAATCAACAAAATGTTATTATCTTATTTTACTTTCGATGTTATTTTCTCTTCTCTTTTCGTAACGATTGTCGGTTAGTCCAATAATAGAATTTGCATCCACTTTTGGAACCCCCTCAACTTGAGAAAACATTAAGGAACTAGTACAGACATAAAATAGAGCATTGAGATTTATAGCAACAAATTGATTAGAGTAACACTTTTAGTAAAATCACTACATTTAGAAAGCCTTCAGGACAGAAGACTCAAAAGTAATGTAGCAATTAGACATAAAACTCTGAACTATAATCTTCAAATACAAAAAAAAAAAAAAAAAAAAAAAAATCTAATAAAATATTCAGAAAGACACAAATATAAAGGCACATTCCTCGTTCTGTATGCTAGGACAAATTTATACAAACTAGTCGACCGGCGGAGTAGCATACGCCATTATTTTGCAAGGCCGGCCTAAGGCCACTACAACCTAGGCGACCGCAGTGGGCCCCTCAAAGGACCCGCGCTAATTCTAGGTGTATAAATTATTAAATTAAACCATTTTATAACTTATAACAGATCCTGTCGATTTACAAGGAGCTCCTGGAAATCTCCTGAAATAACAAAATATACCAAAAAGTCCTGGAAATATCCGGAAATTATTAAAATCTTTTGAAAACTCATACAAAACTCCTGAAATATATAGACAAAAATTGATGAGAATCTTTAATTGCCTTGAATGTCAAGTACATTTATATGTTGATGTAGACTGTAGCAGAGATTGTTTTCACAATAGGAGATTCTCCATTCCAAGTGTTATACTTTATTCATTTAAATAACTGTACTTATAGGAGGACAGTTTCAAAATCATCTAATAGTATATTCATATAGTTAACTACTTTCGATACATTACTTAACATTTTAAGGACAGGTATGATTGGATGTCCATCAATTGGCATACAATTTGTGGGCCAGTTTTAGAGAAATGCCCGGGCCGATTTAAACACCCGCTCCAAATGTGGAGAGAAAACTGAACATCTGAAGCCCCCTCGGCTAGATAACCAGCATTACTTTAGTATTTCATTGGAGGGGAGTTGTCAACCTTAAGCCCTCTTTGGTTACTCTTGAGGCGAATGGGTTTGAATCTCATGGCTCCCTATGGCTCCCTATGGCTACGTTCATGGTTTTTGAAAACTATTTCGCTTCAGTTTTTTTTTCTCTTTTATTCATAGAGATCTTGACCACATTGCTTAACACTATCTGGAGTGCTATTGAATGGGACCCTGACGAAACTATATGCTTATTACAATCTAGACCACCTTGTTGCGTAAGATATTGTGTTGCTTCTGTAAAGGTGTTCACATTTATAACAAGTATCTTATAATGGCATTTCCCTACCAAACGTCTATTTTTTCCCCCGTAAAAACGAATAAAACATGAGGATTTTTTTTCCCTCGTGCCCTGGGCAGCTTCCACTCTGGATGAGAGACCACGAACAAGAAGCATAAAACTTGCGTTTTGTTGAGAGCAAATAAAAAAAAAAAAGGTAGGTGTGATTTTTTTTTTTTTTTTTTTTTTTTCCAAATGATGAGCTTTCAGTCATAACAAAAATACTTAAAGGCGTGAAGGAGCCCAACATAGTTAGGAGACAGCACAGACAATGCAAACACAATTAGAACCACACATTTATCAAAATGTGTTTAAAAATTATTCACAATAAACTAGTCATTTAAAATACATGAACACCTAGTACACCTAGTTTCCTAGTACTGTGTTCCGATTGGTATCAATTAATTCTGACAATTCAATGAGATCTTCACCAAACTAATTGATAGCACATGTACTTTTTGAGTATGGGTATTTTAACCGGTCTTTATATTATGTCGTTCATCTTTGGCCGATTGGAAGGGGAGGAGCGAATACCTCTACTGCCCTTCCCATCTAAACCCTTTGAGTGGGGGGGGGGCGGTCCTACTTTTATGGAGAAATCATATTATGTGAACAAAATTAGTCGAATATCTATATAATATAAACAGGTGGAAGTGCGATAAATGCAATCACCTTCCCCCCATTGGACAAACCAATACTTTTTCTTTTTGTATTATAGTAAGAAATTACACAATTTTAAAAATCTGTCACTAATATAAATTATATATGCTATAAAGTAAATTCTTATATCGAGTCGCCCCACCCCTATTCTTTAATGCAAAATGCAATCATTAGCAGAAATGATAAAAAGGAGCGGGGATTGATTCATCGTTTTCATTTTACCGCCCTTCCCCTTTCCAGACAGAGTTTGTGTAATTTCACATGAATTGATCATAACTATTTTAAGAAAGACTTTGCTTTGGAAAAGTTATAATTCAAACGAAATTTTTCAATACAACAGTCACGGTTGAGATGAGTTAAAAAACCAGATAATCCTTTCCTAGTCGACTTTTCCAACCTTTACTCTATCTCATTTTTTATTAGCTAAATAAATTTAGGACTATAACTATGTATTAAGCCACTATAAATTCATATTCAAGGTCCTTTATAATAGAATGAATAATGAGCTGTAGGTCAGGAGAATGCGTTACTGCAGTTAAGAATGCCAAAAACGCTTTTAGCGTTGAGGCTTCGCCCCGAACATCCCTGATGAATAATAAGCTGTAGATGTCAGGAGAATGCTTTTCTGCTGTGAAAAATGCAAGAACAGAGATTTTTCATGTTTTTTTTAGAGAATGGCGTCATTTACCTCGATCCATTTTGACATAAAGACCATCGAAATGTGGTCAAATGTATATGAATATCCGACACCAGTACTTGCATGTGATCCAAATTACACTTTTCATGGATGCATCAAAGCGCTTACTATAATGGAAGATTGCTACTATTATTGTGTTCATCATTGTATCAATCTTAGTGTAAGAGGTTGTGAAGATTTAGATCTATCTAGATCTCGATCTAGAATCTAGACTAGAGCTAGAAATGTTTGTAAAATGTTTAACATGTTTCGGATGTTCCTTCAGAGTTAAAGATAGTTAACATCCTAGTCCAAACCTCCCGCAGGACGACGAGGGATGGACCATCGATAAATCCAAATGACAGCCCAGCGCGCAAACCGCGTGACCAGGCAGCCTGCCTAGAGTAAGTTTAGATCCAGAACTAAATCTATAGCCTAATCTAGACTAGATACTACTAGATCTAGAAATCTTTAAATAGCATCTAGTTCTGCTAGATCTAGGTCAATATTATGATCAGTTATAGTGCACTTATGCTGTTCGCATCAGATTCACTTCCTGATGTGATACTACTGCTCACTTCTGTAACATATAAGATAAGATAATAAATCTGCACCTCTAAGCTGTTAGAAGATTAACTATTTTCTTAATGGATTATAATTGTAAATTTGTTCAAATTGTATAATACAATGAAATCTAAATCTAGATCTATGTCTGGCCTCTTTTTATTGTAATTTAGATTGTTGTCAAGTGTATAGCCTAATTACGATATATGAAAACTGCACGGTGTAAAGGTTATTTTTTTTTAAACTTTCATTTGAAATGAAGTTCGTATTAAACTTCTTTTTAAAAACAGCATTTGAATCAGTATTCTATTGATGAGTTAGTTAATAAATGCAAAATCTATTTTACAATGAACCATTGATACTTTTTCAATCGTGACCTTAGATTTTTTTTGTACCAATGTTTTGTTTGTTTGTAAAATGTTCTACATGTTTCGGAGGTTCCTTCAGAGTTCAAGATAATTACTTCCTAGTCCAAACCTCCCGTAGGACGACGGGGGATGGGAGCGGGCAGGGTTTGAACCCGGGACCATCGATAAATCTGAACGACAGTCCAGCGCGCAAACCCCACGACCAGGCAATGCACGAATTTATGAATGAAGCTTGATTTATTACTGAAGAAGCTAGTTAACTTTTTAATAAGAGTTACTTCCCCTGAAGTTTTTCATTTAAAAAGTGTTTTTTTTTTTTTTTTTTTTTTTTTGAAATATCTGCTTGCATATAAAATTAAAAAAATTAGATGGTTCACTTTCGGAAAAGAAAAAAGTAGCCGTTGCATCAGAACCTTGAATGATCTAAAATTTCATGATGTCCGATTTTCATTTTCTCTTCTAGTTTCTGAGATCGAAACGGGACAGATGGTCAGACAGACAGACAGGCCACATAAAACTAATAGCGCCTTTCCCCTTTCGGGGCCGCTAAAAATTAGTGTATGAAATAATTACATTAATGGGATGCGAAAATTAAAGTCACGACCTGCTTAAATGAAATCCACTGTCGTAAACCCCCGTGGACATCTCATAGACCTCCATTTTTTTAGTCCGCGCCACCATACTCTCCCCTCCTCATATTTAAATAATAATCCTTTTCTTCCTACCCCCCCCCCCCATCAGGTCCACACAAGTAAGTAATTAGACCGAACAGAGTTACAAAATAATTATATTATAGATTCAAACTGATTAATACAGTGACATTTCACCCACAATCTTTTTTCTTTCTTCTAAAAGTATTTTAAAAATATTGTTTTAAACATGGTGGTGACACAAATGGAGGTAGTGCTGTGCGTGTTTTTAGCCTACCCAAATAGCCCCCAGTCCAGCGCAGGACGGTCAAGAAGGCCAGTAGAGACACTATATAAGAGGGAGTGTGTCAGAATCAAGATTCGCTTCACGTGACCTCGCCATGTGACCAGTACGAGACGAGGTTAAAAAATAGCACGGTGTGTGAAGTCAGTCCGGAGCAGAGACTAGGTTTTTGGACAGTCATTGGAGCCCGAGTTGTGTGGTTCTTTAAGTTCGTTGTGTGGTGTGGTGCAGTTTGTAGAGAGCCTGGATAGGGGAGATTCGTTGCAATATGTTACTTAGTTTTACTTGTTATAGTTTATCCCCATAGAAAAGCCTTTGTAAATGAGCATTTGAAACCACAAAGGCATTAGAACAGGCCATCTTACATTAAAAAACAACAACACAAAAATAAAAACACTCAAACTAAATACCTAGAAAGAGTTGGGAACTATAATTAATTAATGTCTTCGATTCCAAAGATTGAGGAAGAATGCAGAGTTTCACATGACTACGCAAACCCAGTTTTAATCCATTGGCTTCCTGTGAAAGCGAGAATCGACTACCAGGTGGCCACAGTATTTCATCAGTGTATCTATGTATAATAAAGAAATGCCCTTGCACCTTAGCGAACTGATCACTCCATATGTCCCTCAGAGAGTCCTGGGCTCAACGGACTCAACGTGGTGACATGTTTCTCCCTCAAAAGCTACGGTCTGCGGGTCTTATCAGTGCACGGACTAAAGGTTTGGAACTCACTTCCCATTGATCTCAGACAGAAAACATGCTACAGTAATTTCAAGAAGAGCATTATGAAAAGTTTTTAGATTAGTTTATCATTTTAGCTCTAGTGTTTATGTTTGTAATGTTATCACAGCGCCTTGAGCCTACATTAGTTTTGTGCGAAATGTCTGTCCGTCTGTCCGTTCCTCCTGTTTAGATCTCGTATACTAGAAAAGATATTGAAAATCCGACATCACAATATTTTAGACCATTCAAAGTTCTGATGCAACGGCTCCTTTTTATTTTCTGAAAGCGAAAAATCTAATTTTTAAAATCAGTTATGCAAGCAGTTTTTTAAAGAGAAAAAGCTAATTAGTATGTATTATCAGTTAATACTAATTTACAACGATTAGTAATCTTGTAAATGTCATTTTCCTAAAGTTTTGTAATAGACCTACATCTGCTAAATTTAGCCTTTTCAAAACAATTAAATCAATTAAAAGACATCTGTTAGGCCAGGGGTGCGCGGTGGCTGAACGGTAAAGCGCTTAGCTTCCTAACCGGGGGTCCCGGGTTCGAATCCTGGTGAAGACTGAGATTTTTAACTTTGGAATCTTTGAGCGCCTCTGAGTCCACTCAGCTCTAATGGGTACCTGAAATTAGTTCTGGAAAAGTATAGGCGGTTGTTAGGTCGTTGACACCCTCGTTAACTTAGGCCACAAAAAACAGATGAACTTTACATCATCTGCCCTATAGACCACAAGGTCTGAAAGGGGAACTAGTTAGGCCAGGTTCACATCCAACTTTACATTCACTTTCACCTATCCTTTGATCTGCGGGACCGTTGGGGCACTACACAAGATCTATTAACCTTCTTTCTCCATTCTTATCTCTCATTTGTTTTTTATATAATTTCATTCGGATGTTTTTCTGAAAATATTGAAGCCTGCCTGGGTGGACCACTTTGGGGGGAGTGTTTTCTACACAAACTGTCTTTTGTAACCTTGTTTTTTACTTAGGAATTAGATCCTCCCGCGCTGTTCGGCGCATACGGTGACAAGCCGCCTCTGTCAATGGCAATGTCTGAAGCCTCTTCCCACCTGGTGTCCATTGCTGAGGACCTCCATGAAAGTGTGCGCCAAGTTTAACTAGGATGTTCCTATTTGCGCTTTCCTCGTATCGACGTTCATGTCATCGCAACTCTTAGTATGCGTAATTCATTTTGTCAGAGAACATGCCCCGCAAATCTCATGCGACGCTCTGTCACAACTTCCAGTCGACTTCCAGTTTGGCATAGGATTTCCTTGATTGAGACCCGATCTCTATAACTGACTCCTAACATCCGTCTTAGCCATTTTTGTAGAGCCACATTTAGTTTTTTTTTTTTTTTTTAAATTTCGTCAGATGAATATGCACTGTACTACATTAATGGAGCCTAGCGACTGGTAGAAATGTGTAAACTATATTGGCTACGCTCTTAAAATTAGGTGACTGTAGTTTGCTTTAGATTTTATATCGAAATGGGAAGTTTTATCGTCAAATTCATCAAAATCATCTGATGGGGGTTTTAAACTAAAAACATCTTTGGAGTTCTTTTGTTTAACTGAGCGCCTAAGGGCAGCACGGAAAACCAACTCCTAGATACCTCCTCCACCCCACTGGTCCACAAATGAGATTGGACCGAAAGCGATCTGAGCATGCTATAAGCATGAAAGTAGCGCTAAATAAAAGCTATAATAATAATAATAATAATAATAATAATAATAATAATAAACTGATCCAAAACCCCTTAGCTACACTCATAGAAATTGGTGAATGTAGTTTGCTTAGAATAATATTGAAGAGAGATTTTCAACTTCAAAACTATTTGTAAGGGGATTTTAAACTCGAAACTTCTGGAGATTTGAAAACTTAAAGCCCCCCCCCCCCCCTGGCTCATACAATTTTGAGTGTGTACTTTGCATTTTTATATTAAAGAGGTTGTTTTTTTTTTTAGCCTTTAAACTCCGCTGGAGGGGGGGGGGTTAAACTCAAAACAATCTGAAGGAGTTTTAAATTAGCACTCTGGAGTAGGGGGGTTACATTGAAAATCTCTCTTAGCTGCGCTCATAAAATTTTGAGTGTGCAATTAGGTTTTTTTTTTTTATATTGACGAGGTATTTTTTTAGTTTTAAACCCCGCTGAGGGGGGTGGGTGTGTGTTAAACACAAACACCCTCTTGGCTACGCTCAGCTGGTGACTAATTTATGCTTTAAAAGTACATTGATGAGGGGATTTTATCGTAAAAAAAAATCGGAGGGTGTTTTAAAATCAAAATCTTCCTTAGCTATGCTATTGGAATTTGAGAATTGTCGTTAATATTTTATTGTTTGGTTTACAGAACCTTAAAATCCCTGGTAGGAAGGTTTAAACTCAAAACCCCCCTTGGTTGCTTTGGGGCAAGTGATGGTTTAATATTAAAATCTCACCTAAAATAAACAAAATCAAATCAAAAAGTCAGTGAAAAAACTCCGACCACCTCCTGCCGGGAGGGGATTTCCTTCGGGGGGGGGGTTGTTCCTTGGCTACGCCCATGGTGCCAGTAATGCAAAGCTTTAAGAAAAGCACATTATTGTTTGGATCATCAGTTAATAATTCATGCTCTTGTCGCAGGTTTTTTAAGATGTAGGACTTAATTAAAGGGTTAACCTATTAGGGTATCGTACGATTGACGTAATGTTAATTAACATTCTGGTGCCAATTGTGTTTGCATTGCTTCCCGCGCAAAATGTATAGCAGACGTTCATATAGTGACCAAATCAATAGTAAAAGTTGTTACTGTAAATGAAAAAAGAAGATGGTCCTCACCAACAACTTTACCAATTGATAAGGCCGGACTGATATTCCTTGGATGACCCCATAAAAACATTTATTTCCGATTCACTTTAACAATTCTGTGGATCCTAATTTTAAGATCTATAAGAAATCTTACATAATTATATAATTTTTTTTTTTTTCAACCTTTAGAATCTTTCCCTTGGCCTATCGTACTACGAACATTAGAGCACGTTCTGCTCATTTTCTTTGACTTTTTTGACTAAAAACTAATTCTAACTCTAACAATTTGAATTGATAAGACGACCGCCATACATTAATAAAGAAGCCATGTAAACAAACATAGATCCACATCACAAACCTATATATATATTTGCCTATGTCTATGATTATGAAACAAAGGCAAAATATTGGGAATATGGCAGTTTTGTACTTTTCAAATCTAAAGATCATAATTATATATTGGCTGAAATGTTAGTCCTAGAGTTTATAGCTTATTTGCCACCATTTTTTTTTACATAGATATAGTACATGACTTCCTCCGATAACTCAGTATACATCATGTATTTGGTTTAGGAGCTTATCTATTTGCGAATGACATATGTCCAAGCCAGGGTAACCTTCGCTGTGTTAGAAGACTAGTCGATGTGCGTATTGACTAAAAAAAACAACAAACAAACAAACAAAAAAGAAAAACAAAATAAAAATAATAAAAAAAAAACCACTACATAGTACATTTCCCTTTAGAGTGAATAACCATAAGAACAGAGCGATTTATATATAGTTCGTCCATCGTGGTTCGATGATCACTACTTTGTCATCCAGGGAGCTGAGGACTTTGCACTGGGCTTTTATGCCTCCTCATGTGGCTGGTGAGACCTATGTGAGCCCGGAATGTTCGGCCACACACTGGGCAGGTTATTCCAGCTGGAGCTAGTGTCGAGGGCCTTGCTTTTCTTCTCTGGCGTTTTTCTTCTGCCAGCGTTGTTCTCTCTTCCTCAGCAACCTGTGCGCCAGTTTTCACAGCGCGACGTCATGATGCTCTGTTATGTGCCTCTGTCTCCCAGGTGCCTGGGTCTATGCTGAACGCCTTCAGAGAAGCTTTGAGGGTGTCCCTGAAGCGTTTTCTTTGACCACCTTGCGAGCGCTTTCCTTCGCTTAGTTGGCCATACAAGAGTCGTTTAGGGATGCGGTGGTCTTCCATTCTGCATACGTGTCCTGCCCATCGAAGCTAGGGTTAAGGTTAGGGTAAAAATAAAAGTTTTATAGTTATCTATAGTATAAAAGGCGACTATCTCAACTTTTATCACCACATATGTCAAGTACAATTTCTTTCCCTTGATCGATACCAAACTAACAA
Source organism: Biomphalaria pfeifferi (assembly GCA_030265305.1). NCBI lineage: Eukaryota > Metazoa > Mollusca > Gastropoda > Planorbidae > Biomphalaria > Biomphalaria pfeifferi. The sequence goes on along the minus strand of JASAOG010000107.1, from coordinate 148,770 downwards.
ATCAATTACCGATAGTAAACAAATTTGCTAATTGTTTAGTTATTTTTGTTTCGTAAGGTACAAGAATTAATCGTGCTAAATTTTCAAGATTAGGTATGGGCAGTGGCGGACTGGCTATATGGGCTAAAGAAAGTACTAATTTTATACCAAAGAGATTTAATATAAGCCAGGGGCGGATTGGCTATATGAGCTAAATAACGTACAAACTTTATACAAGACAAAGAGATTTAATGTAAGCCAGGGACGGGCTGGCTATATGGGCTAAATAACGTACAAACTTTATACTAGACAAAGAGATTGAATGTGAGCCAGGGACCGACTGGCTATATGGGCTAAATAACGTACTAACTTTATACCAGACTAAGAGATTTAATGTAAGCCAGGGTCGGACTGGCTATATGAGCTAAATAACGTACAAACTTTATACAAGACAAAAAGATTTAATGTAAGCCAGGGACGGACTGGCATTATGGGCTAAATAACGTAAAAACTTTATACTAGACAAAGAGATTTAATGTGTGCCAGGGGCGGACTGGCTATATGGGCTAAATAACGTACAAACTTTATACAAGACAAAGAGATTTTATGTGAGCCAGGGGCGGACTGGCTATATGGGCTAAATAACGTACAAACTTTATACAAGACAAAGAGATTTTATGTGAGCCAGGGGCGGACTGGCTATATGGGCTAAATAACGTACAAACTTAATACAAGTCAAAGAGATTTTATGTGAGCCAGGGGCGGACTGGCTATATGAGCTAAATAACGTACAAACTTTATACCAGGCAAAGAGATTTAATGTAAGCTTTGTAAAAAAAATTATTTATGTGATCATAAAAATTTGAAATCATGGTGACGTTCCCTGGATGTGCCGCGAAGCAAACGTGAACTATATGGGAATTTGGGCAAATGCCCATTGGGCCGGTTCCCAAATGGGTCGGTAGGGCCACCGAAGTCACTATGGCGCATATCAAGTTGTTAAAGGTTTTATAATATCCTTATTATGTTATTATTATTATTTTTATAAGGCCCTCTGAGCGTCGTGTTTAAACAATAAGTCTTTCACAGACATTACTACAAATACTCTTTTAATCAAACACATTTTCCGAAAATAAAATGTAGAATGTAGAAAGTGCTACTAGTAGGCTTCATCTTTTTAGGGTCTTCATAATTATTGATTTAAAAAGAGGCTATATTGCTTATTAAGATATAGATCTCACTGTATACATTATCGATACATTATCAAACTTAATGATTTTTTAAGGACGGATACACCTAGACATGGATGCCCATCACATGATAGAGACTTTGTGGGCCGAATTTTATAGAAATGCCTGGGCCGATTTTGACACCCAGTCCGCCCCTGATATAGATCTATATTAAAGAGTGTAACCACATTTTTTTTAAATCTTTTTTTTTCAGGACACAACAGAATTGCGTCGATGGTTACGTTAATCTTGTTCCTTTTGGTCATACACAAAGTCAAAATGTTGCCTCATAATCCTGAAATGTGGACGGATCGTCATGAATATTCGACACCAGTAGTCTGGGTCGAGGCCAACTACTCTTGGCCTGGATGCCTTGATGCAGATGATGCATGGTTTTATTGTCGCACGGATTGCAGTTTTCATTATTTTAATTTTAGTATCTTGTGCTATTATCAAATCCCAGAATGCTATGATGTACATAGGTGGTATGTTGAATCTGGGTGTGATAGATATAGGAACAGATATTTGAATCCATCATATTGTGATGGTAGTTATTTTCGTACATTCGACGAATACTGCGTTCATTACGCTTAATCTTAAAACATAAACAAATAAATGATCCTATCCAATACCAAATAGTTTCTTTTTATTCTTCTTTTTTAATATGTTTACTTCAATGATTACTATAACCAGTACACAGAACGCTTTACCTAGGAAATTGAATACAGAGTGCGCCACTTGTGTCCGAAAAATGAAGAATAAATAAAGCACATAACACATATTTTTATTTCATTGCCAGATCTTATTGCAAATCATATAGAGTGCGTTTATCATAGTTTTCTCTCCCATCTGAAAAGGTTCACCAGGAATGTTGTCAACTCCGGCCGATTTTCCTTTTTTCAGGCCTTTAACTGCTGCTGCTACTTCCGAGCGAAGAATCGGATAGTCGTCATTGTTGGAGACTGCCGGGACATTTAGTATCTCTGGATCTCCTGAGATTTCAAAGTTATACAACTCTGAACAGTATTCCGTCCATCTTTTCAACACATCTTTGCCTCGGTTAAGTATTTGTTTTTTTTGTCTTGTATTGTGTTAGTTCTTCCATGCGTTGAGGTAGTGAGGTCCTTTACTAATTGGTACGCTTTTTTGCTGTTGTTCCTATTAAGTCCCTGTTCAATTTCTTGACATTCTCTATCCACTTTTTCTTCGCTTCTTTCATTCCCTTTCTAATCCGTTTGTTGACGCTTTTGTATTCGTGGGCATATTTTGGCTCGGACAGCTTTTTCCCTTTAAGCTCCCGTCGCTTGTCACAGAGTTAGAGTATGTCCTCTGTTACCGAGGTTTTTTTTGGGCGGGCGGAGCTTCCCTAATATTTCCAGGGCTGTATCTGTGAATGCTGTTTTTAGTTTATTGACTTGCGTATCGATATCCTTGTCATTGGAGTCCAAGATATTGAGGGCTGCAAAGCGTCCTCCTACTTGTGCCTCGAATATGGCAGCTACTTGGGGTGACTTTTAGGTCAAAATTATCCTGGTAGGTCCTTGTTTTGTTCCCTTTTTTAGGTGTACTTTAAGGGTCATCATAACAAGGTCTTGGTCGATTTCAATGTCAGCTCCAGGAAAACTTCTTGTTTTGACGGTATGGATGCTTGCCTTAAAACGCTGCTGCACCATGATATAGTCGATCTGGTTGTGGTGCTCTCCGTTCGGACTGTTCCATGTGGTTGTACGCGCTTTTTTGTGGCATCCTAGTGTGTTAGCCAGTAAGAGATTGTTGTATTTTGCAAATTCTAATAGTCGTTGACCTCGTTCATTGGTTGAGAGGTTAAAATATATATAAATATTTTTTTAAAGCAAAGCTTATATTAAAGTTAAGTTGTTTCAATTAGGAACAGAATGATCTCGATGATTCTGTTTATATCGTCCCATTTCATCATACAGGTCATCGCGATGTGGGCAGATGTTATGAATATTTTACACCAGTTATTGCACTCGATTCAAACTACACTTTCCCTGGATGTGCCGCGAAGCACATGTTGAACTCAGAGTCTCATTAATTGCCACTAACGTTATGTCAATCTAAGTGTCGGATGCTATGTACAAATCCCAAAATGCTTTCTTACATTCGAATAATATAGATCAGTGGCGGACTGGCTATATGGGAATTTGGGAAAATGCCCGGTGGGCCGGTTCCCAAATGGGCCGGTAGGGCCACCGAAGTCACTATGGCACATATCAAGATTGTTGTATTTCGCAAATTCTAACAGTCGTTGACCTCGTTCATTGGTTGAGAGGTTACTGTATTTTCCACAAGAGCCTTTTCAGTTTGGTGGGAGTCAACTCCTACTTTGGCATTCCAGTCTCCTTGTAGAACAATGATGTCCTTTTTCGAGACCTTATTGACCACTTACTGTAATCCTCTGTAATCCTTTGCAACAAGATCTGGCAATCAGGAGAATGGCCCAAACCCTGGACGCAATCACTCATAATAACTCTTCCAAAGCAAGGCAACTTACAACTATGTCAAAACTATCGCACCATCAGCCTCATAAGTCATCCCAGCAAAATTCTGTTAAAAATTATATTAAACCGGCTAAAACCGATAGCAGACTACATCATATCAGAAGAACAAGCGGGTTTTAGACAAAGTCGCAGCACAACAGAACAATCTCCTAAACCTCAGAATACTCTCTGAGAAATATCTCTAACACCAACAGAATCTTTTCTGTCTTTATCGATTTCAAGAAAACTTTCGATCGAGTATGGCAAGGGTCACTCTGAGCGTCAATGTTAAAGTAAAACATAAATAAAAACATAAGTTATCCAGAACCTCTACAAGGATGCCACCAGTGCGGTGTACTTCAACAATAATATTGGGGACTGGTTCAAAACCACAGTTGGAGTAAAACAAGGCTGCCTACTTTCACCAACACTCTTCAATATCTTCCTTGAAAGGATAATGGAAGATGCCCTCGAAGACTATGAAGGTATTGTATTGGAGGAAGAAGAATTACTAACTAGCGCTTCGCAGATGACATTGATTGCCTAGCAGGGACAGAAGAAGAACTAGCTGACCTGGTGATGCTCATCGACATGACTTCCGCAGCATATGGCATGCAAATAAACGATGAAAAGCAAACAAATTATGACCAATAGCCATCAGGGCCTTTAAATGAGACATCAGTATTGGAGGTGAAAGCTAACTAGTGTTAACAGCTTCAAATACCTCGGAGCTATTGTCTTAGATGAGGGAACAAAACCCGAACTATTTGCCCGAAAAGCACAGCAGCCCTTTCAAAACTTAAAACAATATGGAAAGACAAGGGCTTAGCCCTCGGCACATCAATCAGACTGATGCGCTCCCTGGTCATGGCCACATTTTTATATGCTTGCGAGCCGTGGACGTTGAATGCAGAGCTAGAGAGGAGGATCCTAGCAATGGAATTGAGATGCTACAGAAGGATCCTAGGCATCAAATTAAAAGACCGCATCACAAACCAAGAAATCAGAGACAGGGTTACTGCAGCGATCGGAGCCCATGATGACCTGCTAACTATTGTAAAAAGACGAATGCTTAAAACATATGGCCAATGTTGTTCTCTTTTCCTCAGCAACCTGTGGCCAGTTTTCACATGCGCGACGCCATGATGCTCTGTCATGTGCCTCTGTCTCCCAAGTGCCTGGGTCTATGCTGAACGCCGTCAGAGAAGCTTTGAGGGTGTCCCTGAAGCGCTTTCTTTGACCAATTTGCGAGCGCTTTCCTTCGCACAAGAGTCGTTTAGAGATGCGGTGGTCTTTCATTCTGCATACGTGTCCTGCCCATCGAAGCTGGGGTTAGGGTTAGGGTAAAAATAAAAGTTTTATAGTTATCTATAGTATACAGACGACTATCTCAATTTTTATCACCACATATGTCATGTGCAATTTCTTTCCCTTGATCGATACCAAACTAACGAATAAATTACCAATAGTTAACAAATTTGCTAATTGTTTAGTTATTTTTGTTTTGTAAGGTACAAGAGATAATCGTGCTAAATTTTCAAGATTAGGTATGGGCAGGGGCGGACTGGCTATATGGACAAAATAACGTACAAACTTTATACCAGAATAAGAGATTTAATGTAAGCCAGGGGAAGACTGGCTATATGGGCTAAATAACGTACATACTTTATACAAGACAAAGAGATTTAATGTAAGCTAGGGGCGGACTGGCTATATAGGCTAAATAACGTACAAACTTTATACTAGACAAAGAGATTTAATGTAAGCCAGGGACGGACTGGCTATATGAGCTAAATAACGTACAAACTTTATACTAGACAAAGAGATTTAATGTAAGCCAGGGACGGACTGGCTATATGAGCTAAATAACGTACAAACTTTATACTAGACAAAGAGATTTAATGTAAGCCAGGGACGGACTGGCTATATGAGCTAAATAACGTACAAACTTTATACTAGACAAAGAGATTTAATGTAAGCCAGGGACGGACTGGCTATATGAGCTAAATAACGTACAAACTTTATACTAGACAAAGAGATTTAATGTAAGCTAGGGGCGGACTGGCTATATGAGCTAAATAACGTACAAACTTTATACTAGACAAAGAGATTTAATGTAAGCCAGGGACGGACTGGCTATATGAGCTAAATAACGTACAAACTTTATACTAGACAAAGAGATTTAATGTAAGCCAGGGACGGACTGGCTATATGAGCTAAATAACGTACAAACTTTATACTAGACAAAGAGATTTAATGTAAGCCAGGGACGGACTGGCTATATGAGCTAAATAACGTACAAACTTTATACTAGACAAAGAGATTTAATGTAAGCCAGGGACGGACTGGCTATATGAGCTAAATAACGTACAAACTTTATACTAGACAAAGAGATTTAATGTAAGCCAGGGACGGACTGGCTATATGAGCTAAATAACGTACAAACTTTATACTAGACAAAGAGATTTAATGTAAGCCAGGGACGGACTGGCTATATGAGCTAAATAACGTACAAACTTTATACTAGACAAAGAGATTTAATGTAAGCCAGGGACGGACTGGCTATATGAGCTAAATAACGTACAAACTTTATACTAGACAAAGAGATTTAATGTAAGCTAGGGGCGGACTGGCTATATGAGCTAAATAACGTACAAACTTTATACTAGACAAAGAGATTTAATGTAAGCCAGGGACGGACTGGCTATATGAGCTAAATAACGTACAAACTTTATACTAGACAAAGAGATTTAATGTAAGCCAGGGACGGACTGGCTATATGAGCTAAATAACGTACAAACTTTATACTAGACAAAGAGATTTAATGTAAGCCAGGGACGGACTGGCTATATGAGCTAAATAACGTACAAACTTTATACTAGACAAAGAGATTTAATGTAAGCCAGGGACGGACTGGCTATATGAGCTAAATAACGTACAAACTTTATACTAGACAAAGAGATTTAATGTAAGCCAGGGACGGACTGGCTATATGAGCTAAATAACGTACAAACTTTATACTAGACAAAGAGATTTAATGTAAGCTTTGTAAAAAAAAAATTATCCTATAAAAAAAAATTGAAATCATTATAACGTTTCTTTTTCTGTGTCTTTTTTTTCTATAAAACAATTTTTAGCTCTCAAAGATCAAATAGTTAGACAGATTTTTACTAGCAACTAATATGCCAATACCAAGGTGCTTATTGCTTACAGCACATATTTTAAATATTTGAGTCTTCTCCCGATTCATCACCACGTGATAATCTTGATATGGCTGCTATGACTTTCGGGAGTGTCTCCAAAGTAGCAATTGAATGAACCGGTTATTACACCCGTGTTGACACTCTCGTAAACTGGGCTTAGGGTGTTGGTCAAATGACTTAACCCTCCGATGCAGTATTTCCTGTTTGTAGATTAATAACTTGTTAGCGGCCCCCGAAAGGGGAAAAGACGCTATTAGTTTTGTGTGAATAGTATGTCCGTCTGTCCGTCCGTCCCGTTTTAGATCTCGTAAACTAGAAATGATATTGAAAATCCGACATCACAATACTTTAGACCATTCAAAGTTCTGATGCAACGGCTCCTTTTTTTTTTCTTTTCTGAAAACAAAAATTGTAATTTTTAAAATTAGTTATGCTAGCAGTTTTTTAAAGAGAAAAAGCTAATTAGTATGCATTATAAGTGAGACCTAATTTAAAACGATAAGTAATATTGTAAATGTCATTTTAATTATATTTTTTATTGCGGAATTTTTTATTTTTTTTTTGTTTTTAGTATTTTAATAAGATATTGAGCCTTTTCAAAATAATGGACGTCATTCGCCATTCGTAAACAAACAACATTTTGCTACGTGGTTCTCTATCTCTTTTATACACATCACAATCTAATTTCAATACACAGTGGCTTTCACTTGACAGTTTTTTTCGTTGTTTTATCAATATGATCACGTGAGTAAATGGTAGGGGGTTTTAAACTCAAAAACCCTTGGCTGCGCTGGGGCAAGTGATGGTTTAGTATTAAAATCTCACCTAAAATAAACAAAATCAAAGCAAAAAATCAGTCACTAAATTCCGATCTCCCCCCTGAGGGGGGGGGGGGTGGATTTCATTTGGGGGGGGGGGGTCAATGGCTACGCCCATGATCATTAGTATGAATGATTCGAAAACTTTTTGCATGAAAAATCAACAAACTAGATAATAATAATTTTTTGCTTCCGCGTCCCCCTCCTCAAAGGCGACCTTTGTTTCATCATATTGTTTAGCTGACATTTTATCAAGCTCTGAAATTAGGATTGACAACCTGTCATTTGTATATGACTTTTCATAAAAATTAAAGATTTCATAAATAATATTCAATGGTCCACTAAACAAAAAATGTTGATTAAAAAAATGAGTAAATTTTGTATAGAAATAAATCAAAATATATATGTAAAAAGAAATGCATAAAAATACTCTTAAAAATAATACAATACCTTCTTTGTACAACTTATAATACCTTCGTGTCCGAAAATAAATGCAAAGTGTAATGTATAAAGTAGAACGTCAACGTAAATTCAGTGTTCCTTCTTTCTTCGAAAGCGATTACATTACATAGATGTAGATTACATTAGAAAGAAGGCTTTTTGCGTCATCAAAACGTGGTGTTCATCAGCAGACGGTGCGTAAAAAAGTTCTCTATTGTATTAGTCTCGTAGATGCTTGAATCAATAATGCCTTACATTCAGAATAATCTTTTCAACTCTGAGCAGTATTCCGTCCATCTTTTCAACACATCTTTGTCCTCGTTTAAATATTTGTTGTTTTTATCTTGTATTGTGTTGGTTCTTCCATGCTTTGAGGTAGTGAGGTCCTTTTTACTAAATGGTACGCTTTTTTGCTGTTGTTCCTTTCCTGTTAAATTTCTTGACACTTATTCTCTATCCACTTTTTCTTCGCTTCTTTTATTCCCTTTCTAATCCGTTTGTTGACGCTTTTGTATTCATTGGCATATTTTGGCTCGGACAGCTTTTTTTCCTTTAAGCTCCCATCGCTTGTTACAGAGTTAGAGTTTATCCTCTGTTACCCAGGGTTTTTTGGGCGGGCGGAGCTTCCCTAATATTTCCAGGGCTGTATCTGTGACTGCTGTGTTTAGTATATTGTTACATATCTAGGCATTGTTACCTATTTACTATTGTTTTTTTTTTCTTGACCTGTTGCGGTCGAGAGACGGGTAGAAAATTCCCGAGGTTGTCTACCCCTTTGTGTAATAAGTTTTTTTTTAATTTTATTTTATTAGCGGCGGCGAGTCAAGCAACACGGACAGTGTGACCGGTCCTTGACCTATGTGTGTACCTCTGGGTAAAAAGAGGGTGTTTATTTTTCCGTCTCTTTAGAGAAGGTTCTAGCTCTGTCTGGTTGATCACTTGTTCTGTTCTCGAGTAGTATTCTAGAAACTACTAGATTTGTCTTGATATCGACGCGCGGTAGACTATATAAAGACCGCCCGTGTAACGTTGAGACGGACAAGACATACGGAGACAGCCGTGAGACAGAATAGCGGAGACATTGCGTGACCCCTGCGTGGTATACCTATTGATAGTGTAAGTTAAGATTTTTCTTTTTCAAGGCCTTGCTTGTATTTGTAGTTATATTTTAAAAACTCTTGAATTGTAATATTTTTACATGCCATTTTTGTAAAAGGTTTTGGTCAACCCATCAATTCTGTATTGAGTAAATGTTTGTTTTTCTTGCTTGTAACTTTATGTGATTCATTTAACTTCCGATTTCTTGTGTCATTTTTTTTTGTTATTCATTGTAAGTCTTTGGTTAAATTCAGACTTAAGATAAGTGACACAACTGCTTTTTCTATTGTCACGTTCCCCTAGGCAAGCCAATTAAAATTAGAATAGATATAGAATTCAATTCGTAATACGTGACAATATTGACTTGCGTATCGATATCCTTGTCATTGGAGTCCAAGATATTGAGGGCAGCTACTTGGGGTGACTTTCAGCTGTCAAAACTATCGCACCATCAGCCTCATAAGTCATCCCAGCAAAGTACTATTAAAAATTATATTAAACCGGCTAAAACCGATAGCAGACTACATCATATCAGGAGAACAAGCGAGTTTTAGACAAAGTCGCAGCACAACAGAACAAATCCTAAAACTTAGAATACTCTCTGAGAAATATCTCCAACTCCAAGAGAATCTTTTCTATGTCTTTATTGATTTAAGAAAGCTTTTAATCGAGTATGGCACGGGTCACTCTTGGCGACAATGGTAAAGTACAACATCAATAAAAACATAATCAAAGTTATCCAGAACCTCTACAAGGATGCCACCAGTGCGGTGTACTTCAACAATAATATTGGGGACTGGTTCAAAACCACAGTTGGAGTAAGACAAGGCTGCCTACTGTCACCAACACTCTTCAATATCTTCCTTGAAAGGATAATGGAAGATGCCCTCGAGGGCTATGAAGGCACTGTATTGGAGGAAGAAGAATTACTAACTAGTGCTTCGCAGATGACATTGATGGCCTAGCAGGGACAGAAGAAGAACTAGCTGACCTGGCGATGCGCACTGACCGCAGCATATGGCATGCAAGTAAACGATGAAAAAGAAGCCAATTATGACCAATAGCCTTCAGGGCCTTTAAATGAGACATCAGTATTGGAGGTGAAAGCTAACTAGTGTTAACAGCTTCAAATACCTCGGAGCTATTGTCTTAGATGAGGGAACAAAACCCGAACTATTTGCCCGAAAAGATGGATGGCTTTTGGTCGTGCGGTTTGCACGCTGGACTGACGTTCGGATTTATCGATGGTCCCGGGTTCAAACCCTGCCCGCTCCCATTCCCTCGTCGTCCTGCGGGAGGTTTGGACTAGGAAGTAAACTATCTTCAACTCTGAAGGAACATCCGAAACATGTTAAACATTTTACAACAAACAAAAGCACAGCAGCCCTTTCAAAAAACTTTAAAATTAAAAGCCCTCGAGGATAGGGGTTACAACTCAAAACCCTCCTTGGCTTGGTAGCTTATAGAATTTTTAGCTTTTTTTTATATTAAAGAGATAATTTGTATTATCAAACTCCGCCTATAAAAAGGAGGGGGGGGGAGTAAAATCAAAACTCCTTTGGCCACGCTCTTAGAATTTTGAGTAATTTTCTTTTTTTATATTGAAGAGGTATATTCGGCTTCAAATTCCGCTGAAAGGGGGCTTAGACTCAAAACTCCTTAGGCTACGCTCTTAGAATTTTTAATAAAGATCCACTTATGAAGGAAAACACTTACACAGAAATTGCATGCTGTATTTAGATCTAGAAGAAAGAAACATAATTCTTTTAAATGTAATCTCATTTTCCCATTTTATAAATAGTTAGTATGCATATTTTAGTTTAAAAAGTGAATATTTTTTAGTTTGCAGAGGGTAAAATTATTGGTAGACGCAATGCCGTAAATCGAGAGCTGCATTCACTTACTACGACATATCTAAGAGCAAATACTTCTTTTGCTTGCCAGCCGTAAAAAATGCAGAAAAAAATGTAGAAATCAGTCTTTTATATTTCTAACCACTTTGAATGTATGCATATATGTATCTCTTTTGTGTAGGCCCCCTTCTTGTGTAGACCCCGAGGCAGTAGTCCCTCCTGCCCAACCCCAATTCCGGCCGTGGGTAATAAACATTTTTGTTAAATTCTGAAAAAGCGATATAAATCTTAAATGATTGACAGGTAGGTTTGTATATGTGGAATTCTTCGACGTAGTTAAGCTTTGTATTTTGTATTTTGTTGCTTGTTACACCAACTGACTCCGTCTGTCTGTCTGTCTGTCAGGTACACATTTTTCCCACGTTATTTCTACCACTTTTCATCCTGGAATCAAATTGAAATTTCGTGCAATTACGCATACTCCTAAACAAAACAGGGTTAAATCAAAGAATCAACTAATTAACCGGCGGTAATTATTTAATTTTGTGTGATATCAAAAAGAAGAAACAAATCTTCCAGTATTGAGATCAATGGTTTCAAATGTGTGTGCCTCTACAGCCTTCCCATAGATCCGCCAGTGCTGCTAATGGTTATAAGACTTATTTAGGTCCTAATTATAATACTTAAGCAAAATTTAAAATACTTTTAAAAAGGCGAAGATTGTCTAAGAGGAAGAACTCCACGTTTACAGCTATATTGCTAAATGTCTATAATAATATAAATATATTATCAAAGAAAATAATTAAATACCTGTAATTAATTTTATAAATAATTGTTTTTATTCATCCATTTATTATTTATTTGATACAATAAATAAATGTATAAAATTTCATCTTGATCTGAGAATGGGTAGCCAAGAAATTACGTGTTCAAAATTTGTACCAGACAGACAGACAGAGCGACAAAGAGAGTGAGTCGATATAAGTTATGTAAAAAAAACAACACCTTGTTGGGCCTACAGTTGAATTTTGACTATGAATCATAAGAAGGCGGTCCATTGTATCATTAGTTTTAGATTAAAGACAACAGGAGGAGTTAGCAGAATTGATTGACAAGTAGAATAACCAATAGAAAAGCATAGAGAAAAAGTCTACACATGCAGCATAGAAATAATGTGCTATATATTTCGCATGCCTGCCTCTGTCTGGTCACTCGATCTCGTCTCTACCAGAACTGAGTTTGACTCTCTACTAACATCGTTGAAACTTTGTTGTTTTTAATATCTTTAATTATTCGTATTCAGACTCGTCTCTACCACAACTGAGATTGAATCTCTTATAACATCATTGAAACTTTGTTGTTTTCAACATCTAAACGCAATGGTAATCAAACTCGTCTCTACCACAACTGAGATTGAATCTCTTATAACATCGTTGAAACTTTGTTGTTTTCAATAGCGAAAGAAATTACGCGTCTGGACTCGGTCATTCTAAGTTCAAAAGAGTCGTTACATGTGAAAAGTATATTGACTGTTTTCAAACAAGGAGGAACAACTGTAACTTAGCTAGCCTTTTGGTGTATCCGTGTACAAAGTGCCGTTGAGGTAGCTGTTTTTGAAAATTCAAATGATAGAAATTTGAGACCTGCATTTTTTAAATACGCTATTCACTTTACAAAGGTAAACCAACTCACTACTATATTTTGTTAACTCTTTCTCTCCGTAATTATGTTTCCACAATTCTTCATATTGCTCAATACTATTTCACTACTCTGTTATGATTAAGCTTCAATAACTTTGTCGTTTGTTATCAGAACATTTTTTATTTGGTAAAGAGTTAAAGGGTTAATGCATGCTCATTTTTTTTTATATAACACAAAATAAAGTTTACACAATTAAACATTAGTTAAATTTAGTGAGGTCAAATAAACCGTCAATTTGGAGAGAAAGAGTTAAAATTACAACTCAATTCTTTTAGTTGACCACATTGAAGCGTCTTTCTTATCGTGAACTATTCAAATAGAATTTGAGACTTTGTTAAAAAGAAACACAAAAAAAACCATTTGAAATAGAATTTTGGACTATTTTTACGTGTTTTGCAACTTTGGTCCCCCGACCTGTTTCTACCTTACGAGAGATTGACTCTCTGCTAGCATTGATCGAACTATTGATTGCAATACACAAGAAGGAATAAACAGACGTCCAATAAGAAGGTACCGGCGGATTCCTCCAAACGAAGGTAAACTACATTTTGGCAAGAATTAAGAGTTAAAGTAGTAGAATATACATTTTTTTAAAAATTCTTTTTAAGTGTTTTTATATAATATAAGAAGTCCGTTTCTTTGAAAGTCTATTCAAAATGAGTCCACTGGCTTGTTTGTTTGGCTTATTTACTGTTTGCATGGCTTCAACAAAATGGACATTGTGTGATGAACCTAATCTGGACATCCTTGTTACATTGGACTGCTATAATCCCCCCTACCACTGGGAAATGGTCCCCAGTATTTTGAAGCTCTTTAGAAACGAGGCCCTACCAGTCACTGTGCTCGATGTGAGTTCATGGAGGTACGCGGCTTTCAATGTCTCTAATATGCAAACAATGCATCAAATGTGTGAATACACAGACGACTCTTGGGAAGGACAATACATTAAAAATATTTTCAAGCTTAGGGAAGAGATGGGTGCACAAAATTCTAGTAACAAAATTTTAATAAACATTTTTCGCGAACACACTTTAAAAGAAGACTTAGCCAACTTCATCAGCAAATCCTTAAAATCGGACGACATATATAATATAATCGTTACTGCAGAAAATACAAAAAGTGTTTTACTTACTGATGCTTTGAGGGTAGGGGGCGGTGATGATCTTGTACATAACAACCTTTTAAGTATATACTTATGCAACAGGTGTAACAGATTATATAAATGGTATCCAGTAGTCAAAGATAAAAGGTTAGTGTCATGCTTACTACTGCAAAAGAATGATATTCTCATGAACTGGACAACTTCTGAGAACTTTTGCAACAAGATGGGAGCTCATCTTGTGACTTTTGAAACATCTGCAGATTTCTTATACCTTAAAGAAAATTTTCATAATCTCCTTAATATTTCTCAAGTAGATTTTCATTCAAAGGTATTTAAAATTAGAATTTTTGTAGGCTTCTATACATTAACGTGGAGGTCACAGGAAAGATTGCTATGGGTAAAGGAAGGGCCTGTTAGTGTGTCGTCTTATTTTATCCTGAATGAGACTAGTCTGTTAAATGCGACAGACGAATGCTTCCATTGGATATTCTTGTCAAGAAATGTTAACATGGGTTCAATTACAAGTCATCAGTGCAATGAAATGCATTCCTTTTATACCCTGTGTCAACAAGATGTTAACTTTGCAGTCAGTAACATAACAACTGCTGAACTAGCAGGGTCTTTGTATAAGTCTGACTACTGCACTGACGTCAAGGCTAAGTCTGTCTCCCAATACTCCACCGTAACGTCTGATAGCGTGCCTAAGTTTTCTTGCTTCGCTTCATATGGAAACGTATCGTATAAGTATGTTTGCGATGGTGTGAGTGATTGTTTTATGGGTGAGGACGAGAAGGTGTGTACCTTTGAGTATGAGATGAATGGTGCGAAAGAGTGCGTGCAAGGAAACTTCATATGCAGGCACCCACAGCTTTTCGGACTCATCTGCATTCCTAAAGATAAAGTCTGCAACCTTATACAAGACTGCCCTGACGGAAGCGATGAGTCCGACTGTGATTCATGTACACAGGTCAGTTGTTCGTCCTCTGTTTGCATTCCGCGGCATTGGGCGTTCAACTGCCCATTTGTTAGCAATAAAAACACCACAAATTTTTTGCTTCAACATACAAATCAAATACAGACAAACATATCTCATACATTTCATTCCTTGTTACAGCACATTACTTACTGTCAGGCAACGAACCACACTCAAGGAATACACGCAAACAATTATAATACATTCTGGGCGCCTAAATGTATTTATTTTAAAGATAGAAAGGGGAATATTATCGGCTGCCCAGCAGGCAATCATTTACTAGGATGTAGTGAGTTTCCCTGCCCCACAGGATACATTAAATGCTGGGGCGCATACTGCATCCCGGACTACTATTTCAATGATGGGTACGTAGACTGCCCAAACGGGCAAGATGAATCTAAACTAACCAATTTTTTTTTTAAAAACGAAACTTTTAAATGCTATCAAAGCAACAAGGTCCTTTCGTCTGTATATGTATGTGATGGGGTTGGGGATTGCGACAGAAACGAAGACGAGTTTGATTGTAGCGACCAATGCCCTAAGGGCTTCTTATGTCACGACACGACATTAACTGTCCACGATGTCAATACTATAATCCAATGGTCGCTGATTTCTACTAACATTACTTTCATGAATATGTCTGGCATGGACTTGGGGGACACTGGGAACAATGTACCAACAGCACTTACATTTAACCATCTTTTAGTACTTGTGTTAAACAGATGCAACATTTCAGACTCATTTAAATTACCATTTCATAGCAACACAGTATACAAACTAGAAATAGTTTACAACTTCCTCACAAGGTTAGATAACAATTTCATCTCAAACTTTCCGAATCTGAGAATCTTAAACATATCACATAACTACGAACTTCAAATTATTTCTTCCTCTTTTTTTAAGACATTCCAAAAGCTAAAAGTCTTAGACCTCTCATGGACCAAAATAAGCTACGTCAATTTAAGAATGAATGCACAACTAGTTTTTGTCAATCTTTCCAATACGATATTAAATAACTTAAAACTTTCACCTAAGGGAGAATATGAAACTATTGATTTAAAAAATACAAATCTATATAACTTTAGCCTCAGTAATTCCCTTGAAAATATCTCACCAAAACTGCAAATTTTCGCGGATTATGTATTTTGTTGCCAGGTTTACCGAGATCCAAAGATACCGAATTCCCTCTGCAACTCAGATAAACCTCGACTGTCGAACTGCGACAGTCTAATTGGGGATATGGCTAAAAGAATTTTAATATGGGTGATAGCTACAGTCGCGATAGTTGGTAACATAGCTTCACTGACCTATTCATTATTCTTTGATAGGACCAAGCTTATTAAAGTTAACTTTGCCTTATTTGTAGCATGCCTTAATATTTCTGACTTACTTATGGGAGTCTACCTTATTTTGATTGCTTCTATGGACATTAAGTATCGAGGTGAGTATATTTATCATGAGATGTCTTGGAGGCAAAGCCCGCTCTGCCAGCTGGCCGGTATTTTAGCGACAATGTCAAGCGAGACGTCAACTGTATTCATTGTACTGATTACAGTTGAAAGGTTCATTAGTGTTAAATATCCCCATGGGGAGTACAGGATATCTAGCATGATCAGATACATATCTATAGGCCTATGCTTTGGTTTAGGATTATTATTGTCAGTCATTCCTGTAATGTATCCTAGCATGACACTGTACTCAAACAGTGGAATGTGTTTAGGATTTCCTTTGCGGAAATCGAGTGGCCCTCTTTGGGCTTTCTCCGTAGCCGTTTTTGTTTTCTTCAACTCAGTCTTACTGTTTCTCATAGCCTGTGGTCAATTTCTAATCTATAGAATGATATTGAAGCATAATGCAAGGCGCTCTTCAACTGTAAGAAGTACAAATGTCTCGCTGGCCTCCAGACTAATTCTTGTAGCTCTTTCCAACATAGCCTGCTTCCTTCCTGTCAGCGTTATTGGAATACTGGTATTGGTCAGTGACTATGAAGTAGAAGAAAATACATATGGATGGATAGTAACACTAGCATTACCAGTTAACTCCGCACTTAACCCAATACTATACACAGCTCCTCGCATTTACGCATCGTGGACAGTAAGACGACATAGACGGACTTAAAGTTTCGACCATCTTTCTCAACGAATTCATTCCAGGTAGCCTTGATAGATGTTTATATTAAACCCTGTTTGGCGTCAAAACGAATGCTCAATCTTCTAGGAGTGTAGATTCTAGATCTACATCTGTTTTGTTATTACTAATAGGGTTTCTATAACTAGATAAATCAGCACTATTGAAATACATTTTAAAGAGCTCATATCAACTCTGTCTCTCTGCTTGATGCACATTTTGAGCACGCTATTTTCTTACCCCACTCCCCAACCCCATCACATCCTCGGGTCAGAATTGAACACTTTGAATGCTTTGAACGCTTTGAACACTTTGTTCTTAACACGACATGAATCAAAAAAAAAAAATTGCCAATTAGTCGATTTAATTGTAGCAATTAATTAATTTGTGTTGATATAAAAAAGGTAAAAAAAATCTTAAAGTATTGAGATATAAGGGTGTAAATGTAGAGCTCTTCCCCCCTAGGTAAGCTTTTTTTTTTTTAATTTTTTTATTTTTATTTTGTCTCTCATCCTTGCAAAAGGACAGTCTACGTATAAAATTATTCATAATTTGAAAACTTTTTTTGGGTACATCGCGAGGTCCTAGGCTAGAAATCGTAAATAGCAAGTTTAATATCCAAAGGACGAACACACTGTTATATTTAGATTTATTTATAGGGATTTTTACATTCAATATATTGTTTCGATCAAATAAACCTATTTTAAGAAAAATTGTTTCGATCAAATAAACTAATATTAAGAAAAAATGTTGATCTCAAGTTTAACTGACCCTAAAAATTTCATAAAACAAAAGGTTTGCACTTTAGGCGCCCATAGACACACAACAAAACGTCAGCAACTGAGACCCACTCTCTTTTTTTTTCTCTTTTATTTAAAGTAAATACATAACATCTCCTTTTAATACATAACATCTCCTTTTAATACATAACATCTCTTTTACACGCTCATTGTCATGTCATTTACATTGTGTTTTGAAAGGTAAAATTAGAAGTTTGAAAGTCGGACTGTTTTGTTGTGTGCTTGTACTTTTATAAGATAAGTGAGAATGAAGACTTGAAATCAACGTGTGACTAAATGATTACCTATCTCTCTTGACTTACTAAAAGTCTTACATCATGGCTGCCTGGTCGTGCGGTTTGCGCGCTGGACTGTCGTTCGGGTTTATCGATGGTCGAGGGGTTCAAATCCTGCCCGCTCCCATCCCCCCGTCGTCCTGCGGGAGGTTTGGACTAGGAAGTAAACTATATTCAACTCTGAAGGAACATCCGAAAACATGTCAAACATTTTACAAACAAACATCATTGAAACTAGTGTGGCCTAACACCCTAACACGAAATCCTCTACACCAGCTATTCAAAAGTAACTAGATCTTAGCTTTTAGCTCTGCCGTATTCCCTATAAGTCTTGTCTTCTTCGCTTAATGCTACGGTCCCAGTGGTTAGGTTTTATTTAGAATCTTGTTTTAGATTTCAAAGCGTCCAATTGTCTAGGAATGTTCATGAAACTATGTCCTACTGTTTTTGAATGTTCATGAAACTGTCCTACTGTTTTTGAATGATCATGAAACTGTCCTACTGTTTTTGAATGTTCATGAAACTATGTCCTACTGTTTTTGAATGTTCATGAAACTGTCCTACTGTTTTTGAATGTTCATGAAACTGTGTCCTACTGTTTTTGAATGTTCATGAAACTGTGTCCTATTGCTATAGTTTGCTTAGTTTCTAAAAGAGACCATAGAGGCAAACGTCATGTATTTATGTACTAATGTATGTATATTTTTTTAAAATACTTTTTTTAAAATTGTAAATATTGTCATGTGTATGTTTGTTAACCCACAACTTGGTAAAGACTATTAGCTACATTCAGCAGTACTAATATACATTATGATGCTATAAGTGGTACAGCATATGCAGGGAACCACACAATAACTAAATATATATATATATATGTATAAATCATATTAAGACTATGTATTAGCTAAAAAGATCCACAAGGTGAACTTAGAGTTGTAGTGAGAAAAAACAAGCGCCCGGGGGGGGGGGGCAAATAAATTATTGGCGCCCCCCTTCCCCCATTTTCTATGAACATCACCTAGAAATATAGGCTACGTGTGGCGCCCCACTGAGGGTGGCACCCGGGGCATCTTGCCCACCTCGCCCAAACCCCTTACTACGCCTCTGCATGAACTCGTTACTCAAGGTCTAGGACTCCTCGTTTCAGATGTGGGTCACGTTGGACAACTCATTAAATGAACAAATCAATAACTTGACAATGGATCACCATAAAGCTGCTAAAGCGTCAAGACAAAAAAAAACAACAACCTCTAAAACTTTCAACACCAGAAAGCTGACTCTGCAATGTGTTGGCATTGTCCCTTTCCAATAAAAGGTCTATTTGAATGGCATCAAAGCCGTATAGTCAGGTGACCTTAATAGTGACCTCTGTATGTCATTGTCATCCAGAAGCCTGTACTAACTTGTTAGTCAATGGGCAATATTTAAGATCATGTCTACATCGTGTCTAAATCATATCTACATCATGTCTAAATCATATTTAGATCATGTCTATATCATTTCTAAATAATTTCTGAATCATGTCTAAATCACCTCTAAAACATTTCTGAATCATGTCTAAATCACCTCTAAATCATATCTAAATCATCTCTAGATCATTTGTAAATCATGTCTAAAACATTTCTAGATTACGTGTAAGTCATCTGTGTATGTTGTGTTCATCTTGTGTACAAATAGATACATGCTTTATAAATAACTATTACAATAAAAGTATTGACCTATGTGATTATTGCATAATATTTCCAAATTATTGTATAAAAATATTTGCCTATTTCATTTTTATATAATATTTCTAAATTGATGTTTGAAAATAGTTTATTTCCCAATTTTCTATACATATTAATAGAATTTTTTTTAAAATAATGAATTCAAAACAACTTTGGTATTACATAGACTCTGTTGTGTGAGTTACTGGCCATTTTCTCCTATCATGTAAGATACTATCCTATCGGTCCTTAGCAAGGGAAACAAAAAATGGAGTAACTGGAGAAATATATGGGAATAACATTTAGCAAGAATTGACTTTTTAGTATAGATGGATTTCTCTTGAGACTATGAGGGGGGGGGGGGATGCTTATTAGAATAAGATACAACAGATATAATAACAGTATGATAGTGGTTAGCGGGTGCTTCACTGCTAATAAATCGCAAACACTCTTGTGTTTCTGTTGAAGAACTTAAAATGGTTTTAAAAAGTGAAAGTTCCGAACAAGGGAGATAATTTTTATCTACATACTTTCGGAAGGGATATGCGTATCTTTGGTTTAGTCGTGTCAAAAACAAACTCCCTAAAAAGAACACACAAATTCTATGTGCAGCAACTGCGTAGATGCTTAAAAGAATCTAAGCCACACACACCATATTTTATTCAATGTATATTAAAGCTTGTCCTCGAGTACGAGTATTACGGAGGAGTGCCGTATTTTTCCGTGGCTACGCATTCCTAGCTGTGATCTAAAAGTTTTACTATAAGACACAATCGTTGTCCTCACTTGGGTCGGTTTAAGTTATCTTTCTGATGTCTACTTCTGTCCTCCTTTTGGATCTCAACAGTGAATCCAGCGGACTTTGTAATAAACCTCTAGCTCGGAGGCCGCTTCTGCAAGGTGCAATCTTCTATGTCATAACAAGTAAAAGCGTTTTCGGGGGTGGGTGGGGGGGCACCTCTGTTACGCCGACCAACTTTCAGTTCACTAAAAAAGATTGCCTCTGTCATACGGTCGCGTCCCATACGTAATATGTGCCCTGTGTAGCGTAGCTATAGCTGTAGCATTGGCGTCACTAGGGTGGGTGCCACCCTGTGCGGTCAGCTGAGGGTGTCCACCCCCCCCCCCCCGCTTCCCGTTCCCCCCCCCCCCCCCCCCACTTTACAATTTTTTTTCCATTTGTTTGTTGCGCTGTACTACATCTAGTTTTTAATTACCTCGGAGTTTGATTGTTCAGCAACTTTCAAATGAGTGTCTATTAAATTTTAAAATTCAGTTGTTTTTTCACAGTTTATCTACAGTTCAATGGGTTTGTGTAGTCATGTGAAACACTACACGCATCCTTTATCTACCTTAATCTAAAAAATGGAAGATATTGCCATGAATCTATTTTTCAATTTTACAAAAATGCAACCATAAGTAAATTATACTTTTTTTTTCCTGGATATCAAACTTGAAAACTTATCATTAACGCTACTGAAATTAAAGTCTTTAACGATTTCATTGTTACTGAAATAATTCTTTGTGTCTGTTCCTTTGACTTAATACGTTCTTGATTTTAATTGTAAAAATCCTTTTTCACATGAGGCCAAACATATGCAGATTGTAAGAAAAGGTTGAAGGCTTTGTTAAATGATTTAAGGTCTTAGTGGCATTTGAATCATGCACTGTCAATTTTTAGTTATTTTAAAAATAACTTTTGCTGCCTTTCGATCTCTACTCAGTCATGGTATTTGGGTCAGAGTGTTGAATTTTTGGAAAATCATCATGTACGCCAATATTTTGAAACAGACAGCTACAATACTTTGTTGGTAGTTGAACTAAAGAGTTTTTCGGTTGGATTGCTGCATATTTATCTGCTACATCAATGACTGCTTCCAGTAGGAGTTGAAGCTCAGCGTTATACAACGATCGTTGCAGATAAGAATGAGTCTCTTCATTCTCTTCTTCAATACTAAGTCCGGCATCTTGGGGGTTGCTCGCCTGACATTTTCTCCTTGCTTTTTATGACAAAAAAAATCTTCTGAATCACAGTGCTTTTTTATTTTTTTTTCTAGAAGACCTTTTTTTTTATAGCACTTTGCGCTAACATGTGCTTTTTTTTAAAAATAAAAGGTTGAATTAGTCACCACTTTTCTCAATGGTTTAAAGATTGTGACTGTCACACTCTTGTGTATCTTTGGCTTTCTAGTATATCTGTTGGTTCTTAATAACTTTCAGTTTCCCCTCCATTGTTCCAGACATTGAAGCTGCTTGTTCACTAACCTTAACACCATACATCAATTCAAGCTCTGCCCTTTTTCCAGACATTTTAAGATATTTAGTTGATCTCGCTTGCTTTGCTTTGTGCTATGACAGGTGTGCTATGTCAGGTGTGCTATGTCAGGTGTGCTGTCAAACGAGATACAAAGGTGCTTACAGACATATCTTGTACGTGGTTTGCTAAAACATTTATCAACTTTTTAACATCACAGATGTACTTTCAGTTATGGGCTTTATTTACACATTTCAATCATCTCAAGGAAATTCTTTATTCAATAAGGACTCGTTGTTAATATGGTCACGAAATATCAACTATTCTGCTTTGACAGAAACAGCCCGTGCAATGTCTCCTTCCGTTGTTTTTCATCTTTACACCAATCAATTGTATTTGTAACCGGATGTTCTTGTTGTCCAATGTTCCAATCCAGATAAAATCTTCCTACGTCTGTTAATAACCTTCTTCTTCTTCTTCGTTCTCATTGTTATGTTGGAGTGTTCAGATGAATAGACCAATACATGAGATAAACTGCGCAGTGGTTTCCAAATCATGGAGCTCTCCATAGAGTTTTCTTTCTATTGGGGTGATTTGGGGGCCAATGTCTTATACGGGCCTCTTGGTAAAGAGAGCAGTTTTGGAGGACGTGGTCGGCATTCTCTGGTGATACTCCACATGGGCAGATTTCACTGGTTCCAATTTTGAGCTTCCGGTACATGTGTTGTCGCATTCTGTTGTGTCCGGTCCTGAGTCGAAAGATTAGACGTTGGTCTTGTAGGGTTAGCTTTGGATGAGAGCTCGTCCATTTCTCATTTATTTTATTTACGATTAATTTCTTCAATTCTTCTGGATAGAGTGCAGAGTTTATTAGTGAGTTAGTTATCCCAATCTTGGCGAGTGTGTCAGCCTTCTCATTTCCTTCTAGTTCTATATGAGCTGGTATCCATTGAATTACAGTTTTTTTTGCTGTTGTTGTTGAGCTTTGTAAGTGCTGTTTTGAGGTTTTTAATATATGAGGAATCAAAGTTTTGCAAGCTTTGGAGGGTTGTTTTTGCATCGGTTAGAAAGAATCTGACTGTGAGGGGAACTTGGATGATTTGCTAGCATGGTAGCAGCTAGTGCTAGTGCTTCCCTTTCTGCTCTGTGACTGTCAGAGAGCTCTCCAGTTGCAATGGATTTTTCTAGTTTTCCTCCATCTGGCCATTCGATAATTGGTATGTAGAAAACAGTTCACTATTTCCTTGAGCTCTGTTGGTCTGTAATCAGATTTTCTTTTTATGTTTTCAATATGGTCCCTTATAGTAGGAAGAGGGCTTTCATCCCAGGGTGGAGATTCATTATAGTGTATCGAGGAATCCAGAGTAATTTTTTCAAGTTGGTGTTTCTTTTTTAGGTTTAGAAATTCGTGTATGAAATTAGTCATTTTGAGACGTTTTTTTTTGTGCCAGTTTTGTGAATTTTTGTACTGAGTGGGTGTCTTTCCAAGGTTTCCAATTTAGTGAATTGGGAAAGGATTTTTATTTCTCTTCTTTCATCCAGAGAGATCAAGGCAGCGGTTTCCTCCATAGCTCTTATGGTTTTGTTTTGATTGCTCCTGTCATTATCCTTAGACCAATATTTTGAACCTTGTCTATTTTTCTTAGGTTGGTTTGGGCTGCTGAGCCCCATGCTGTGGTACGATATTCTAGTACAGGTCTTACATAACTGGTATAAGTCTTTTTCAGGATGTTGTGATTAGCTCCCCAATCTGTGCCAGCTAATTTTTCAAGAGGGATAGTCTCTGGATGCCTTTACTCTGTGTTTTATCTATTTGGCTTTTCCAGGTTAGTCTCGGGTCATAGGTGACTCCAAGATAAGTAGGGATGTATTTTTTTTCTAAAGCTTCCTTATCTAATGTTAATTTTATTGTTTGTTGTTTTGTTGACAAAGAGAATATTGTATATGTTGTCTTTTTTGTGTTGATGGACATACCCCAGTCTTTGGACCAATTGTTGAGTATATCGAGAGCATTTTGTAATCGAAACTTCGATGTTCCTACATATTCTTCTGTGCTAATTAAGGCAAGGTCAACTGCATACATGCTGCTTTTAACTTTTCTTGGTAGGTTTTGATTTAGATCGTTTATGAATATTAGGAAAAGTGTTGGGGATAGGACTCCTCCTTGGGAGACACCATTTTTTATACCCACTGTGTGGCTTCTTTGTCCTTGCATGCAAACCCAGGTTTTTCTATTATTTAGATATTCCTTTATCCAGTTGTACATTCTGTGGGATATGTGATGCTGGATTAGCTTGAGCAAGAGACCTTGTTCCCAGACTTTGTCAAATACTTTTTCTAAGTCAACCCACACAATTGTTGTTGGTTTCTTTTCTTGAAAGCCATCTTCTATTTCTTGTGTGATAAAGGCGATTTGATCTTCTGTTGATCTGCCTTTTCTACAGCCAGCATGGGCTTCAGTGAGTAGGTTATTTGACTCAAGGATCCATGTCAGCCTTCTATTTATCATTCTTTCCATCAGTTTGCAAGTACAGCTAGTGAGACTGATGGGGCGGTAGCTATCCAGTTTATTTCTTGGTTTGCCGTGCTTTAGTATAGGGATCATAATGGCTTTTTTCCAGATGTTTGGAATTCTGCCAGATTACCAGCTAGCATTGAATATTTGTAGCAGTTTTCTTTTGGCTTGAGGACCCAAGTGAAGAAGCATGTCATTAGATATTTATTCTGGGCCCGAGGCTTGTTTTGGTTTGAGGACTTTTAGGGATTCATCAAGTTCTTCATTTTAAGATTAGTGGTCATTCCCAAGAAGTAAGCTGGATTGTTTTCTTTAATTTTATCTTGGATTTCTGAGTTTTCATCTTTATTTCTTCTTTCATTAATTTGTATTTGTCCTACGCTTTGGAAATACTTTATGAATTCATTTGCTGCTTCTTGGCCTTTCAGGGGTTTGTTGTCCTTTTCTATTACTATAGGAGTTGTTCTGTTTTCTTCCTGGTTGAGACATTTGGCTATACGCCAGAGTTTGTGGCCGTCTCTATCTACGTTTAGCTGTTCTGTTTTTTCATGCCAACTTTTCCTCATGGCGGAAAGGTAATTTTTCCTGAAAACTGCGTTAGCTGCTTTAAGATTTATGTTATTTTCCATACAAGGGTTATTTTCTATTGTGTTTCTGGCTTCAATAGTGGCATTGTGGAGTTGTTGAAGGTGATCAAACCAGTTGGGGATATAATCTTTTCTTGCTCCTTTAGGAATTGATTCCTTAGCTGCTAGGAGGATTGTTTTGGAGAAAGCTGAGTATGACTTATTAACCTGATTTGATTTGCAGTTTATTGAAGTTGTGTATAGGTCTGTGAGCTTTGAGAATAGGTGCCAGTTGACTTTTTTTGTAGTTCCATCTGGGGATGGTGGAACTTTCTGATATTTTGAAGGAGGTATCAATACTGATCAATATGGGTCTGTGGTCGCTGGTGGCTAGCTGGTCTGCAACCTGCAACTTCTCTAATGCACTTTTTGGATATGTTGTCAGTTGCAAAGGCTAGATCTGGATTGGTTGAGGTTAGCCAGGCTCTTGAGAAAAAGGTTGGTTTATCCTCAGGTTTATTAAGCAAGATAAGTCTGTTCTCTGCTTGCCATTCTTCAATTTCTTCTCTCCTGGCATTGAGACCTGGGTATCCCCAGCTCTGAGAGTGACTATTCATATCCCCTAAGATTAGACAATCTTCTTGGTCAGGTATTTGTATGTGGTCAATCTCTATTTCCTTGTCTGGTGGGAAGTAGCAGTTAAATAGATTAATATTTCCATCTGAGAGAATTAGCTTAGTTCCCATTATTTCTGATTCTGAGGAGTTGGGCATAGTTATGTATGTGGTAGGGATGTCATTTTTAATGAGGGTGAGGATTTTAATATTCCAATTTCAAACTTTATTTTAACTACACATGAAATTAAGTTGCAAATTTCTATTTCATTTCTATACAATTAGTTAAAAATAGTCGACAACAAAAGAATGCACATATTAAGTGGCTAAATCATCTCGATTAGGAAGCATCAAAATTATTCTTTTGACAACTAATAAAATTATCCTTTGCTTTGGATAATTTCCTGCGTAAATTATGTGAAATTGGCACACCCCCAAGAAAAAAAAAACCCTAAAATATTAAAGTATATCATTTGACATTGTAACATTTCCTTCATCTTGGCCACAGCTTCTTTTACAAAAATGAAACTACATCTACACCATCAGAAATCTCATTGGCCACTTATTTACTTTCCAATTCTACAAAATTTGCATTAATTACATGTGAGATTCCAATAATGTGTTATGCATGAAGAATGTCGCCGTTGTTAAACAGTGACTATTGGTTGGCATCCTGATATAACGGTGCTAGCTACACGTACAATAGATTCGATAAAAACATTTAAAAAATAACAAAGCAATTTTTCTTTCCATACAGGCAGCTGGTATACATCTGAAAGTAGCGTTTCACGTTTTCCTAGTAATAATAAGCATGGTATAACATTTTTAACATATTGATAGCATTTCATAAAAAAAATATGTTTAATCGACATGAAAAAAAAGTACATAGATCTAGTTTTTAAACTGTGAATAACATGTTCCAATAGTTAGCCGCTGCCGTTTATTTTTCACATTGTCAGTCATTCCCAAGGTGCATTTTTTTTACTTGGGTGTCACCCCCCTAACGGGTGCCACCCGGTGTGGACCGCATCCCCCGCACCCCCTAGTGACGCCACTGATCTGTAGCGTAGCTGTTGAAATATAAATAACCAGTCTATACTGTCCACGCAAGCAATCATTATTTGTGGTACCTTATTCTCATGATGTAACACAGATATCTCTGGTGAAAGCGTTCAAATAGTTTTAGTTACTTTCACTATAGTATCTATGTCTCTGATCCAGATAGAAAGCTTGCGAGAGGCAATGCTTAGTAGAAACTATATATATATATTATAGATAATTTAGCGAAAGTAGATTAGACTAATTGCTTTCCTATCAGAAGGGCTGAAATAAATAGCTTGATAGACATTTAATACCCTTTGAACTTTGAAAGGTCAGGTCAAGAAGACATTAAAGGGGCTCAAAGGTGAGGAGTATATTGCAAGATGTGCAGGGCAAACAAATAAGAGGGAAGGGGAGAGAGAGGCAACAGGTAGGACAGCTTAAACGTCAATACAATTCCATAACGCTAACCCTAACTCTGAAAAAAAAATCACACCAAAGAAATGTCTATTTCTTTTTATTATATAATAACTGCTTATATTAGTGATTGAATTATTGACTTGTATGTTTGTTATTGTATAGTTTTTTTTTTCTTCTTGGTTTCTAGATATATCTATACATTATACTTGTAACTATGTATATATGAATCTATCTAACTATCTATCTATATTATATTGATACATAAATGTGTATATAAAATTAGAGGTGGTGAACATGTTGCGAAACAAAAGCCAATATTGTGTTATATTTATAATTATTCAATTTTATGTCATCGAGGGACAGGAAGCTTAATTTCTCCCTTCCAAAAACTCTGCAGTCTCGTGCAGGTCACATGTCATGAGCACGTGACCTTCCACACCTGTCAAAACGGCATTTAGCAAGTCTGGGGCAGATGAGAAGACTACGAGGCAATGCGTTATCTTAGCATCTATTATGTCTTTTTTTGTGTGTATGGTAGAGTATATTTTAAGTTGTACCCCATTCCCCAGTGTAAAATCTTGCAATGTAATATGATGCAGTGAAATTGGTGCAGTGTAATTGGTGCAGTGTAATTGGTGCAACGTAATTGATGCTCTGTAATATTGCGCAGATGATTTATTTCGTTAAATGTCAATGTGTCCCCCCCCCCCCCCACCTGTTGTGAACTCCTGGCTTGGCTCTGACATGGACACTAAAGTTGACTTGATGTTTCTATTTCAACAATTCAAATAACGGCCAGTGATACATTAAGAACATAATATATATTGAATAAAAATAATCAGAATAAACTTATATCTGTACATAAAGCCAGCAAATTTTGAACTTTAGAATATACAACAAACTATGCCACTACCTTATACTGCACTGTTTCTATTACCCTCAAAACTCAAGCCTCTGACAACAATTACAATCTCTCAAGGCACGTCACTCTACCTCAACCAATGGGCCAATGAAATAACAAATAAACCTAGAAATCTTTAACTCCTGCTCCCAAGATTCTATGAAGTGCCATCCACAATACAACACAAATACCACACTACCCAAATTCTAACATTGGCTAATTGGTTAAATGTCTTATTCTCAGACTGTCGTTTCCCTGCGATGGTCCCGAGTTCAAACCCTTCCCGCTCACTTCTCCTGTCGTCTTGCCCAGGAAGCTTGTCTTAGGACTTAACATTTGTCTATTCGGAAGTAACGTCCTAACAATCCACTATTACTAGCAACAATTTTTTATACAAATGTATTGCTAAGTTAAGTAAGTTCTATCATACTAACTATTACATTTACAAAATAAAAGTTTACTTTTATTTTTTTAAAGAAAAAAATCAATTTAATATGCATATAAGTGGAATTTAAAGCAACAATTATCACGTGAACTGCAGCCGGTGCAATCATACATTGTAGGGTCACTAGTAGGTTGTTTCTTCTTGTGGCTTTGAATAAGAGATCGACCCTTTACAAAACAATTAGATAAACATTATATGACATCCGTTAGGCCAGGTTCGCATCTAACCATACCTTCACTTTCACCTATCCGTTGGTCTGCTGAAAGGTTGGGGCCAAATGGGGCACCACACAAGATCTGTCTTCTTTCTTCATTCTTCTCTGTCATTTCATTCTGATGTTCTTTCTGGAAATATTAAAACCTGCCTTTCTACCTGCCTGGATGGACGGGCCACTTCGGGGCCCGATTTTGAGTTTGAGTTTCCACACAAACTTTCTTTGTAACCTTGTATAATATAATATTAATAGAAATATTTAAAATTGACAACAAATACTATGATACATGTTTTTGTATATCTTGGTTGTATGTCTGCGTATTTTATTTTACATTTGAATATTTTAGGAAGTTTTTTTTAAAACATTAAAAGATGAACGCTGAAAAAATTTTTTTAATGCTGTGAACATTTTGTTAGTGTGTTTGTATATGTTGCATGATTTGATTATCAGTGTTTCCCAAACTCTGTTCCGCGGAACATTGGTGTTCCGAGAGGCCTGAATAGGTGTTTTACCAATTATTGAATTTTTTTTTTACAACATTTAAATTATTATCCCTAAAATAAAGTAAGCAAAGTGTTCCGCTAAATGCTCAGAATGTGCAAAGTGTTCCGTTTTAGAAAAGTTTTGGAAACATTGGTTGACGTATTTTAATGTCAATGGTGACATTTTTATTTAGTTTTGGGTCATAATGGGAAACAAATATGCATCTGTTATTCACATTTTCACTGAATTGAGTCTTAAATTCTGACAACTTAATTGCTTCCTTATCAATGAGGTGTCTACGTGAGTTGTATTTATGATGTATATTTCGAGAGATAGACATTTAAATAGAGCCATTGTTTGACATATATACGCCTTAAGACTATATGTGTGTCTGCTCTGTTTGGATAGTTGGTATAGGCGGATATCTCGGAATGGGGTTGGGTGGGGCATGTCACCGTTGAACTTTGGGTGGCAAGTGCTTGCTTGCCAACGCCACTGATAAGATTTTTTTTTTTGTTGAGATCTTGTCGTTTAGCTTTGCACGGCGTTACTGCAAGGCGGTGTAGCGCCTCTTGCCATTTTGTTTATATTTAATTCACTATTTCCTCAAATTAAAGATTTGGTTTCTGTGTTTATTGTTAAACATGTATTTTGTAAGCATCTGCTGTCAATTTATATGCAATTATCTGTATTTTAGACAATTTTAAATTTTAAAAATCTCAACGAAAAGTTTCACTTATTTTTGATTACCATTACATTACTTTTCATTTTTTATGCTATTTGTATATTGCCAATATGATCCACGATGTAGACAGAAGGGGAGAATTTCTCTCACACTATGATAGATGTCTCCTGTGAGCTTTAATATTTTTGTAACTATAAATAGCACGTGAATAAAATACAATTACGTCCCTTGATGCATGCAATTCTCCTGTAATGTTAGACATAAATGTCGCGGTAGCAGAAATTATAAAAAAAAGGTCAGGTGTAAATTATCCGTATTTAGTTCTCCAATGTATTTTTGTAAAAGCCCAGATGGCAGTCGTCAGATTTCTTTCTGCTCACCAAACAGATGTTTTAATTTTATATACGATTGCCAATGGCTGCCTCTTTTTAATGCTGAACATTTTTATACTAAAAAATTAAAGTGTAAATTTTAGAAATGTTACATTACTTTTTATGTTTTAGAAATTCTATTTGTATATTAGCAATATGTTTCTGAAAGGGGAGACCGTCTCTCACACTATGATAGATGTCTCTCGTGTGCTTTCATATTTTTAAACTATAAGAATCAAAAGGAATATAATAAAATTATGTCCCTAGTTGCTGGTAGCTCTTCTGTAATATTAGACATAAAAGTCAAGCTAGTAGCAATAAGTCTATTATAACAAAAAAATTTCAGATGTAAATTACTATATCTATTACTCCAATGTATTTTGTAAAGCACAGATGGCAGTCATCAATCATCATTCTACCCACCCAACAGATGTTTTTATTGTATATATGATTGTTAATAGCTGTCTCTTGTTAATTATCATTGAAGACTTTTTTTTTATACTAATAAAATTGAATGTGTAAAATTTGGCAAAGAAAAATTATTTTCATTTCTAGCCTTTTTAATGTTTTGGGTACAAGTAGATCAATAAATGTATATAGTGTATGTCCGTAGTCACCGTAGTTTTGCTTTTTGCTTTACTTGTTGAAAGTATTTGTATTATTTGTTAAAATTTTGGTGCATAACGTAACGCATATATTTGAAGATTTTTTTCTAAAAATATTCATAACACATTGGTGGATGTTGAATCAGTTCAAATATTCACAAAACCGAAATAATAAAGCAAACAATGAAATAAATCGCAGTGACAAATCACAGATCTAAACTGTATCAGCATTAATTGGCTTACTATATGAACTGAAAGTAAAAATAGCTCAAGTGACAGAATGACCAATGATGATCAAAAAATGATTTTAAAAAAAAATAAACAATAACCAATGACGAGGTTTTGATCCAGGCCTTACAGAATAACAAGACTAGACGACAAATGACCAAAAATTTCAATGTCACTTAAAGCCACACTAAATATAGACCTTCACTTTTGTTACAACATGCTGTTACTAAATGAAATAACACGAAAAAAAAAGTGTAGCGAAAGATAATACAACATAACAAAAGTGTAACATTACCATATAACATGTAGCGACAAACGAGTTAAAGGGCACACCAAACTTAATGATCACTCTGTGCTCAGAGCAGGATTTAGAAATGAAACTTGCATTTGTAATTGGTGTAATTGGTGTGAAAACAAAAGGCTGTAAGCAAATAGCAAATTGAAATTGGCTAGTTAATCTCTTTCCACCCCACCACTCTCTCTCTCTCTCTCTCTATCACATCTCTTGCAAAAAAGTCTTAAAACTATCAAAATATTATCATCAAATATTGAATGCTGCTTCATAAATAGCAAACTTTTCCCTACACTTTGTATGACAATGCAGTCTCGCAGGTTTCACATCAAAATCGCATACTTTGGCAGAAGGAACAACAGAATGGCTGCCTGGTCGTTTGGTATACGTTCTGGACTGTCGTTCAGTGGTCTCGATGGTCTTGCTGTAATCCCCCGTCGTCCTGCGGGAGGTTTTGGCAAAAATGTAATTATCTTCAAATCTTAAAGAAATATAAAATAATATTATATAATAATATATAAATGTAAAACATTTAACAAACAAACATTTAAGAAAAAATTAAACATTTTAGAAACAATTAAACATTTTAGAAAGAAACATTTTTAAAAACAATTAAACATTTTAGAAAGAAACATTTTAGAAACAATTAAACATTTTGGAAAGAATTAAACATTTTACAACTCGGCAAAACGCGAAGAAAAACAAATCTAATGCTGGGTGTAAGAAACAACAAAAAAACTTAATTTGACAATAAAATTAAACCCATTCATTAGATCAGTCAGAAACCAACTGACTAGCTCTTTAACAAATACACTAAAACAGAGCTTTAGAGAGAAGGAACTTCTTTCTGGAAAAAACGTCTTGACCAAACCCAATGTCAAGGATTTCATTCTAGCGAACCTCGACATTGAGATAGAGTCTTTTTACGATTTATGACAATCATCGAATCAAGAACAGAAGTCAGGTCTACAACAAATACAGATGAAAGATCAGAAGTCAGGTCTACAACAAATACAGATGAAAGATCAGAAGGTAGGTCTACAACCAATACAGATGAAACAACAGAAGTCAGGTCTACAACAAATACAGATGAAAGAACAG
Organism: Biomphalaria pfeifferi; assembly: GCA_030265305.1. Lineage (NCBI taxonomy): Eukaryota > Metazoa > Mollusca > Gastropoda > Planorbidae > Biomphalaria > Biomphalaria pfeifferi. Next base: position 116,229 of record JASAOG010000107.1, on the reverse strand, counting down.
AAGTCAGGTCTACAACAAATACAGATGAAAGATCAGAAGTCAGGTCTACAACCAATACAGATGAATTAACAGAAGTCAGGTCTACAACAAATGCAGATGAAAGATCAGAAGTCAGGTCTACAACAAATACAGATTAAAGATCAGAAGTCAGGTCTACAACCAATACAGATGAAACAACAGAAGTCAGGTCTACAACAAATACAGATGAAAGAACAGAAGGTAGGTCTACAACAAATACAGATAAAAGATCAGAAGTCAGGTCTACAACAAATACAGATGAAAGATCAGAAGGTAGGTCTACAACTAATACAGATGAAACAACAGAAGTCAGGTCTATAACAAATACAGATGAAAGAACAGAAGGTAGGTCTACAACAAATACAGATGAAACAACAGAAGTCAGGTCTATAACAAATACAGATGAAAGATCAGAAGTCAGGTCTACAACCAATACGATGAAACAACAGAAGTCAGGTCTACAACAAATACAGATGAAAGATCAGAAGGTAGGTCTACAAGCAATACAGATAAAACAACAGAAGTCAGGTCTATAACAAATACAGATGAAAGATCAGAAGTCAGGTCTACAACAAATACAGATGAAACAACAGAAGTCAGGTCTACAACAACTACAGATGAAAGATCAGAAGGTAGGTCTACAACCAATACAGATAAAACAACAGAAGTCAGGTCTATAACAAATACAGATGATAGAACAGAAGGTATTTTCTACAACAAATACAGATGAAAGATCAGAAGTCAGGTCCACAACAAATACAGATGAAAGATCAGAAGTCAGGTCTACAACAAATACAGATGAAAGATCAGAAGTCAGGTCTACAACAAATACAGATGAAAATAAAGTGTAAGTACGCCACATTTTTTGTGTATCTCTGTGACATGTGTCATCAGTTTGTCTTTAAGTGTCTTGTCTTCTGTCATGTGTTTCCTTTTTAAGTGTGTGTTTTATGTGTTCTCCAATGTTGTGCCTATGTTTGCCTTGTATGTGTTTCATGTGTATGTGATTCATCTGTATGTGTTTCATGTGTATGTGATTCATCTGTATGTGTTTCATGTGTATGTGATTCATCTGTATGTGTTTCATGTGTATGTGATTCATCTGTATGGGTTTTATGTGTATGTTTTGATGAGTATCAGCCTCTTGTGTGCGTTTCGTGTATATTATTATGGGTGTTACTGTGTGTGAGATGTTTGTGTTTTATCTATGTGTCGTGTGTGTCTGGACGTTTTATCTGCGTATCCCATGTGTATGAATGTCATACCCCTGCCCACACCCCCCTCTCACACCCCTTACATAGTCCTCTGTCACTGGAAACAGTGCTAAAGTCAGAGAGAAAGCTTGATTAGAACCTTTATCTCAGACCGAAGGTTTCAAGGTCCTTGTCGTGGTGGTCTCTCCTAACCCAAGCCATGAGTGAAGCTCGCAAGAATGACTGGGAACCTTTTTCATCTTAGCGGACGAGTTTTCAGATAACTAATGGACAAAATATATTTTGTCGTACCCTGGCCAGGACTGTGGCTGTGATCGATGTTCTATTTTCTAAAAAAAAGTAAATCAAAACTCTGATTATTAATTTAATAATAGCTACCAATTTGATTACACATATTTAGGCGATTTAAAGTATCGTTGTACACATGAACGGTGGCGCTATCCTACGTAGGATAATCACTATAAGTTAAACACAGAAACCATGCTATTCGTTTGGATTCGAAATGATAGAAAACAGAGGTAAAATTAAAAAAAAAGGTGGCGGGGGAACGGCGCTGTGCTTTTATAACAGTGCCCCCCCCCAGTGCCCCAAGAGGCCCAAATAGGTACCACACAAACTACTGGAATCATTAAATACATAGCAGGCCACCACGTGAATTAATCTTTCTAAAAAAAAAGTCTAGGAAACAAGTTTGATTTAACTATAACAAGGGAAACAACTGAATAAAATCGTCAGTCTGCGGCATTATTTCCCCTGACAATAAAATCCTCAAAGGTAAGGATATTTCTTAATTAATTTTTAGTATTTTTTGTTTTAGTTTTTTTTTTTTAACAAATTTTTCACCGTAATACGTTGAATGTATGTAATAACTTTCTGAGACAGTTGTCTTTTTTTTTCCATCTTATTGTAAATTTAATTGTAGCTTAAGAATTGAAGAAATAAATTACAATACAGATACCATCAGATAATTGGCTGACTGTTTCAGCCTTTAATAGCTTAAGTACTACGACAATGTTATACCGATTACATTCGTTATCTTACAATCCATATTATTAAAACACAATCAAAAAGCGTCACTTTCCTCTATAAGCGTTGACGTCATTTGTGTCATTTTTTTTGTGTAGTAATTTTTTTCCCTTGTCATTTTGTCATCATTTGATGTGACGTCAAATTTCTTCTTTAATTTTAAGTTGTCTTTCGCCATCTTGGCCTGAAACATGTACTTTTTGAGGTCCTGAATTTATCCTTTACGCTACTGGACAGCATTGGCGATTGCCTTGGAACTATCCATGTAAGGACTCTTTGACCCCTGTTTAGGGGGAGTTTTATTTTAGATTGTAACTATTACCTTTCTACGGGCTCGTTCGTATTTGTAGATTTAGATCAGACGGTTAGAATCTGTTATTTTTTTTTATACGGTTTCAGTGTTGGCGTTACATATTGATACTGTGGGCTCTAGTGATACCATGGGCATTCTAGTAGGCATTTTTGTCCAGTCATGACAGTTCTTGTATGCTGCTGCGGTTAATATGTTTATATGTAGTATTGTGGATGGCACTTGATAGAATCTTGGGTGTAAGAATTAGCAATTTCTAGGTTTGTTGTTATTTCATTGGTCCATTGATTGGGGTAGACTGCAGCGGTTCTCAACCTTTTAAGCTCGGCGACCCCTTTTTACAATCACCAGTCTTCAGCGACCCCATTTACACGGCAATAGAAGAATTGACAAAAACAATCCATATTTTCGATGGTCTTAGGCGACCCCTGGCAATTCGTTAATCATAGTGGTTCTAGAAGCTTGTAGATCAACTCAAGTCACTTAATGTTATTCATAGTGGTTCTAGCAGCTTGTAGGTCAACTCAAGCCCCTTAATGTTATTTATGTGGTTCTAGCAGCTTGTAGGTCAACTCAAGCCCCTTAATGTTATTCATAGTGGTTCAAGCAGCTTGTAGGTCAACTCAAGCCCCTTAATGTTATTCATAGTGGTTCTAGCAGCTTGTAGGTCAACTAAAGTCACTTAATGTTATTCATAGTGGTTCTAGCAGCTTGTAGGTCAACTCAAGCCCCTTAATGTTATTCATAGTGGTTCTAGCAGCTTGTAGGTCAACTCAAGACACTTAATGTTATTCATAGTGGTTCTAGCAGCTTGTAGGTCAACTCAAGTCACTTAATGTTATTCATAGTGGTTCTAGCAGCTTGTAGGTCAACTCAAGCCCCTTAATGTTATTCATAGTGGTTCCAGCAGCTTGTAGCTCAACTCAAGTCACTTAATGTTATTCATAGTGGTTCTAGCAGCTTGTAGGTCAACTCAAGCCCCTTAATGTTATTCATAGTGGTTCTAGCAGCTTGTAGGTCAACTCAAGCCCTTAATGTTTAATGTTATTCATAGTGATTCCAGCAGCTTGTAGGTCAACTCAACCCCTTTAATGTTATTCATAGTGGTTCTAGCAGCTTGTAGGTCAACTCAAGCCCCTTAATGTTATTCATAGTGGTTCCAGTAGCTTAAAGGTCAACTCAAGCCCCTTAATGTTATTCATAGTGGTTCTAGCAGCTTGTAGGTCAACTCAACCCCTTTAATGTTATTCATAGTGGTTCCAGCAGCTTGTAGATCAACTCAAGTCACTTAATGTTATTCATAGTGGTTCCAGCAGCTTAAAGGTCAACTCAAGCCCCTTAATGTTATTCATAGTGGTTCTAGCAGCTTGTAGGTCAACTCAAGCCCCTTAATGTTATTCATAGTGGTTCCAGCAGCTTGTAGGTCAACTCAAGTCACTTAATGTTATTCATAGTGGTTCTAGCAGCTTGTAGGTCAACTCAAGCCCCTTAATGTTATTCATAGTAGTTCTAGCAGCTTGTAGGTCAACTCAAGCACCTTAATGTTATTCATAGTGGTTCTAGCAGCTTGTAGGTCAACTCTAGTCACTTAATGTTATTCATAGTGGTTCTAGCAGCTTTTAGGTCAACTCAAGCCCCTTAATGTTATTCATAGTGGTTCTAGCAGCTTGTAGGTCAACTCAAGCCCCTTAATGTTATTCATAGTGGTTCCAGCAGCTTGTAGGTCAACTCAAGCCCCTTAATGTTATTCATAGTGGTTCCAGCAGCTTGTAGGTCAACTCAAGCCCCTTAATGTTATTCATAGTGGTTCTAGCAGCTTGTAGGTCAACTCAAGTCACTAAATGTTATTCATAGTGGTTCTAGCAGCTTGTATGTCAACTCAAGTCACTTAATGTTATTCATAGTGGTTCTAGCAGCTTGTAGGTCAACTCAAGTCACTTAATGTTATTCATAGTGGTTCTAGCAGCTTGTAGGTCAACTCAAGCCCCTTAATGTTATTCATAGTGGTTCTAGCAGCTTGTAGGTCAACTCAAGCCCCTTAATGTTATTCATAGTGGTTCCAGCAGCTTGTAGGTCAACTTAAGTCACTTAATGTTATTCATAGTGGTTCCAGCAGCTTGTAGGTCAACTCAAGTCACTTAATGTTATTCATAGTGGTTCTAGCAGCTTGTAGGTCAACTCAAGCCCCTTATTGTTATTCATAGTGGTTCTAGCAGCTTGTAGGTCAACTCAAGTCACTTAATGTTATTCATAGTGGTTCTAGCAGCTTGTAGGTCAACTCAAGTCACTTATTGTTATTCATAGTGGTTCTAGCAGCTTGTAGGTCAACTCAAGCCCCTTAATGTTATTCATAGTGGTTCTAGCAGCTTGTAGGTCAACTCTAGTCACTTAATGTTATTCATAGTGGTTCTAGCACCTTGTAGGTCAACTCAAGCCCCTTAATGTAATTCATAGTGGTTCTAGCAGCTTGTAGGTCAACTCAAGACACTTAATGTTATTCATAGTGGTTCCAGCAGCTTGTAGGTCAACTTAAGTCACTTAATGTTATTCATAGTGGTTCCAGAAGCTTGTAGGTCAACTCAAGTCACTTAATGTTATTCATAGTGGTTCTAGCAGCTTGTAGGTCAACTCAAGCCCCTTATTGTTATTCATAGTGGTTCTAGCAGCTTGTAGGTCAACTCAAGTCACTTAATGTTATTCATAGTGGTTCTAGCAGCTTGTAGGTCAACTCAAGTCACTTAATGTTATTGATAGTGGTTCCAGCAGCTTGTAGGTCAACTCAAGCCCCTTAATGTTATTCATAGTGGTTCCAGCAGCTTGTAGGTCAACTCGAGCCCCTTAATGTTATTCATAGTGGTTCCAGCAGCTTGTAGGTCAACTCAAGCCCCTTAATGTTATTTATAGTGGTTCTAGCACCTTGTAGGTCAACTCAAGCCCCTTAATGTTATTCATAGTGATTCTAGCAGCTTGTAGGTCAACTCAAGTAACTTAATGTTATTCATAGTGGTTCTAGCAGCTTGTAGGTCAACTCAAGCCCCTTAATGTTATTCATAGTGGTTCTAGCAGCTTGTAGGTCAACTCAAGCTCTTAATGTTATTCATAGTGGTTCTAGCAGCTTGTAGGTCAACTCAAGACACTTAATGTTATTCATAGTTCTTCTAGCAGCTTGTAGGTCAACTCAAGACACTTAATGTTATTCATAGTGGTTCTAGCAGCTTGTAGGTCAACTCAAGACACTTAATGTTATTCATAGTGGTTCTAGCAGCTTGTAGGTCAACTCAAGTCACTTAATGTTATTCATAGTGGTTCTAGCAGCTTGTAGGTCAACTCAAGACACTTAATGTTATTCATAGTGGTTCTAGCAGCTTGTAGGTCAACTCAAGCCCCTTAATGTTATTCATAGTGGTTCTAGCAGCTTGTAGGTCAACTCAAGCCCCTTAATGTTATTCATAGTGGTTCCATCAGCTTGTAGGTCAACTCAAGCCCCTTAATGTTATTCATAGTGGTTCCAGCAGCTTGTAGGTCAACTCAAGCCCCTTAATGTTATTCATAGTGGTTCCAGCAGCTTGTAGGTCAACTCAAGCCCCTTAATGTTATTCATAGTGGTTCTAGCAGCTTGTAGGTCAACTCAAGACACTTAATGTTATTCATAGTGGTTCTAGCAGCTTGTAGGTCAACTCAAGCTCTTAATGTTATTCATAGTGGTTCTAGCAGCTTGTAGGTCAACTCAAGACACTTAATGTTATTCATAGTTGTTCTAGCAGCTTGTAGGTCAACTCAAGACACTTAATGTTATTCATAGTGGTTCTAGCAGCTTGTAGGTCAACTCAAGACACTTAATGTTATTCATAGTGGTTCTAGCAGCTTGTAGGTCAACTCAAGTCACTTAATGTTATTCATAGTGGTTCTAGCAGCTTGTAGGTCAACTCAAGACACTTAATGTTATTCATAGTGGTTCTAGCAGCTTGTAGGTCAACTCAAGCCCCTTAATGTTATTCATAGTGGTTCTAGCAGCTTGTAGGTCAACTCAAGCCCCTTAATGTTATTCATAGTGGTTCTAGCAGCTTGTAGGTCAACTCAAGTCACTAAATGTTAATCATAGTGGTTCTAGCAGCTTGTAGGTCAACTAAAGTCACTTATTGTTATTCATAGTGGTTCTAGCAGCTTGTAGGTCAACTCAAGCCCCTTAATGTTATTCATAGTGGTTCTAGCAGCTTGTAGGTCAACTCTAGTCACTTAATGTTATTCATAGTGGTTCTAGCACCTTGTAGGTCAACTCAAGCCCCTTAATGTAATTCATAGTGGTTCTAGCAGCTTGTAGGTCAACTCAAGACACTTAATGTTATTCATAGTGGTTCCAGCAGCTTGTAGGTCAACTTAAGTCACTTAATGTTATTCATAGTAGTTCTAGCAGCTTGTAGGTCAACTCAAGACACTTAATGTTATTCATAGTGGTTCTAGCAGCTTGTAGGTCAACTCAAGCTCTTAATGTTATTCATAGTGGTTCTAGCAGCTTGTAGGTCAACTCAAGACACTTAATGTTATTCATAGTTGTTCTAGCAGCTTGTAGGTCAACTCAAGACACTTAATGTTATTCATAGTGGTTCTAGCAGCTTGTAGGTCAACTCAAGCCCCTTAATGTTATTCATAGTGGTTCTAGCAGCTTGTAGGTCAACTCAAGCTCTTAATGTTATTCATAGTGGTTCCAGCAGCTTGTAGGTCAACTCAAGACACTTAATGTTATTCATAGTTGTTCTAGCAGCTTGTAGGTCAACTCAAGACACTTAATGTTATTCATAGTGGTTCTAGCAGCTTGTAGGTCAACTCAAGCCCCTTAATGTTATTAATAGTGGTTCTAGCAGCTTGTAGGTCAACTCAAGCCCCTTAATGTTATTCATAGTGGTTCCAGCAGCTTGTAGGTCAACTTAAGTCACTTAATGTTATTCATAGTGGTTCCAGCAGCTTGTAGGTCAACTCAAGCCCCTTAATGTTATTCATAGTGGTTCTAGCAGCTTGTAGGTCAACTCAAGCCCCTTAATGTTATTCATAGTGGTTCCAGCAGCTTGTAGGTCAACTCAAGCCCCTTAATGTTATTCATAGTGGTTCTAGCAGCTTGTAGGTCAACTCAAGCCCCTTAATGTTATTCATAGTGGTTCCAGCAGCTTGTAGGTCAACTCAAGCCCCTTAATGTTATTCATAGTGGTTCTAGCAGCTTGTAGGTCAACTCAAGACACTTAATGTTATTCATAGTGGTTCTAGCAGCTTGTAGGTCAACTCAAGACACTTAATGTTATTCATAGTGGTTCTAGCAGCTTGTAGGTCAACTCAAGTCACTTAATGTTATTCATAGTGGTTCTAGCAGCTTGTAGGTCAACTCAAGACACTTAATGTTATTCATAGTGGTTCTAGCAGCTTGTAGGTCAACTCAAGCCCCTTAATGTTATTCATAGTGGTTCTAGCAGCTTGTAGGTCAACTCAAGCTCTTAATGTTATTCATAGTTGTTCTAGCAGCTTGTAGGTCAACTCAAGCCCCTTAATGTTATTCATAGTGGTTCTAGCAGCTTGTAGGTCAACTCAAGCCCCTTAATGTTATTCATAGTGGTTCCAGCAGCTTGTAGGTCAACTTAAGTCACTTAATGTTATTCATAGTGGTTCCAGCAGCTTGTAGGTCAACTCAAGCCCCTTAATGTTATTCATAGTGGTTCTAGCAGCTTGTAGGTCAACTCAAGCCCCTTAATGTTATTCATAGTGGTTCCAGCAGCTTGTAGGTCAACTCAAGCCCCTTAATGTTATTCATAGTGGTTCCAGCAGCTTGTAGGTCAACTCAAGCCCCTTAATGTTATTCATAGTGGTTCTAGCAGCTTGTAGGTCAACTCAAGCCTCTTAATGTTATTCATAGTGGTTCAAGCAGCTTGTAAGTCAACTCAAGCCCCTTAATGTTATTCATAGTGGTTCTAGCAGCTTGTAGGTCAACTCAAGCCCCTTAATGTTATTCATAGTGGTTCTAGCAGCTTGTAGGTCAACTCAAGCCCCTTAATGTTATTCATAGTGGTTCTAGCAGCTTGTAGGTCAACTAAAGTCACTTAATGTTATTCATAGTGGTTCTAGCAGCTTGTAGGTCAACTCAAGCCCCTTAATGTTATTCATAGTGGTTCTAGCAGCTTGTAAGTCAACTCAAGTCACTTAATGTTATTCATAGTGGTTCTAGCAGCTTGTAGGTCAACTCAAGCTCTTAATGTTATTCATAGTGGTTCTAGCAGCTTGTACGTCAACTCAAGCCCCTTAATGTTATTCATAGTGGTTCTAGCAGCTTGTAGGTCAACTCAAGCCCCTTAATGTTATTCATAGTGGTTCCAGCAGCTTGTAGGCCAACTTAAGTCACTTAATGTTATTCATAGTGGTTCCAGCAGCTTGTAGGTCAACTCAAGCCCCTTAATGTTATTCATAGTGGTTCTAGCAGCTTGTAGGTCAACTCAAGCCCCTTAATGTTATTCATAGTGGTTCCAGCAGCTTGTAGGTCAACTCAAGCCCCTTAATGTTATTCATAGTGGTTCCAGCAGCTTGTAGGTCAACTCAAGCCCCTTAATGTTATTCATAGTGGTTCTAGCAGCTTGTAGGTCAACTCAAGCCCCTTAATGTTATTCATAGTGGTTCAAGCAGCTTGTAGGTCAACTCAAGCCCCTTAATGTTATTCATAGTGGTTCTAGCAGCTTGTAGGTCAACTCAAGCCCCTAAATGTTATTCATAGTGGTTCTAGCAGCTTGTAGGTCAACTCAAGCCCCTTAATGTTATTCATAGTGGTTCTAGCAGCTTGTAGGTCAACTAAAGTCACTTAATGTTATTCATAGTGGTTCTAGCAGCTTGTAGGTCAACTCAAGCCCCTTAATGTTATTCATAGTGGTTCTAGCAGCTTGTAGGTCAACTCAAGTCACTTAATGTTATTCATAGTGGTTCTAGCAGCTTGTAGGTCAACTCAAGACACTTAATGTTATTCATAGTGGTTCTAGCAGCTTGTAGGTCAACTCAAGCCCCTTAATGTTATTCATAGTGGTTCTAGCAGCTTGTAGGTCAACTCAAGCTCTTAATGTTATTCATAGTGGTTCTAGCAGCTTGTAGGTCAACTCAAGCCCCTTAATGTTATTCATAGTGGTTCTAGCAGCTTGTAGGTCAACTCAAGCCCCTTAATGTTATTCATAGTGGTTCCAGCAGCTTGTAGGTCAACTTAAGTCACTTAATGTTATTCATAGTGGTTCCAGCAGCTTGTAGGTTAACTCAAGCCCCTTAATGTTATTCATAGTGGTTCTAGCAGCTTGTAGGTCAACTCAAGCCCCTTAATGTTATTCATAGTGGTTCCAGCAGCTTGTAGGTCAACTCAAGCCCCTTAATGTTATTCATAGTGGTTCCAGCAGCTTGTAGGTCAACTCAAGCCCCTTAATGTTATTCATAGTGGTTCTAGCAGCTTGTAGGTCAACTCAAGCCCCTTAATGTTATTCATAGTGGTTCTAGCAGCTTGTAGGTCAACTCAAGCCCCTTAATGTTATTCATAGTGGTTCTAGCAGCTTGTAGGTCAACTCAAGCCCCTTAATGTTATTCATAGTGGTTCTAGCAGCTTGTAGGTCAACTCAAGACACTTAATGTTATTCATAGTGGTTCTAGCAGCTTGTAGGTCAACTCAAGCCCCTTAATGTTATTCATAGTGGTTCTAGCAGCTTGTAGGTCAACTCAAGCTCTTAATGTTATTCATAGTGGTTCTAGCAGCTTGTAGGTCAACTCAAGCCTCTTAATGTTATTCATAGTGGTTCTAGCAGCTTGTAGGTCAACTCAAGCCCCTTAATGTTATTCATAGTGGTTCCAGCAGCTTGTAGGTCAACTTAAGTCACTTAATGTTATTCATAGTGGTTCCAGCAGCTTGTAGGTCAACTCAAGCCTCTTAATGTTATTCATAGTGGTTCTAGCAGCTTGTAGGTCAACTCAAGCCCCTTAATGTTATTCATAGTGGTTCCAGCAGCTTGTAGGTCAACTCAAGCCCCTTAATGTTATTCATAGTGGTTCCAGCAGCTTGTAGGTCAACTCAAGCCCCTTAATGTTATTCATAGTGGTTCTAGCAGCTTGTAGGTCAACTCAAGCCCCTTAATGTTATTCATAGTGGTTCTAGCAGCTTGTAGGTCAACTCAAGCCCCTTAATGTTATTCATAGTGGTTCTAGCAGCTTGTAGGTCAACTCAAGACACTTAATGTTATTCATAGTGGTTCTAGCAGCTTGTAGGTCAACTCAAGCCCCTTAATGTTATTCATAGTGGTTCTAGCAGCTTGTAGGTCAACTCAAGCCCCTTAATGTTATTCATAGTGGTTCTAGCAGCTTGTAGGTCAACTCAAGCCCCTTAATGTTATTCATAGTGGTTCTAGCAGCTTGTAATTCAACTCAAGCCCCTTAATGTTATTCATAGTGGTTCTAGCAGCTTATAGGTCAACTCAAGCCCCTTAATGTTATTCATAGTGGTTCTAGCAGCTTGTAGGTCAACTCAAGCCCCTTAATGTTATTCATAGTGGTTCTAGCAGCTTGTAGGTCAACTCAAGCCCCTTAATGTTATTCATAGTGGTTCCAGCAGCTTGTAGGTCAACTCAAGCCCCTTAATGTTATTCATAGTGGTTCCAGCAGCTTGTAGGTCAACTCAAGCCCCTTAATGTTATTCATAGTGGTTCTAGCAGCTTGTAGGTCAACTCAAGCCCCTTAATGTTATTCATAGTGGTTCTAGCAGCTTGTAGGTCAACTCAAGCCCCTTAATGTTATTCATAGTGGTTCTAGCAGCTTGTAGGTCAACTCAAGACACTTTATGTTATTCATAGTGGTTCTAGCAGCTTGTAGGTCAACTCAAGCCCCCTAATGTTTTTCATAGTGGTTCTAGCAGCTTGTAGGTCAACTCAAGCCCCTTAATGTTATTCATAGTGGTTCCAGCAGCTTGTAGGTCAACTCAAGCCCCTTAATGTTATTCATAGTGGTTCCAGCAGCTGGTAGGTCAACTCAAGCCCCTTAATGTTATTCATAGTGGTTCTAGCAGCTTGTAGGTCAACTCAAGCCCCTTAATGTTATTCATAGTGGTTCTAGCAGCTTGTAGGTCAACTCAAGCCCCTTAATGTTATTCATAGTGGTTCTAGCAGCTTGTAGGTCAACTCAAGACACTTTATGTTATTCATAGTGGTTCTAGCAGCTTGTAGGTCAACTCAAGCCCCTTAATGTTATTCATAGTGGTTCTAGCAGCTTGTAGGTCAACTCAAGCCCCTTAATGTTATTCATAGTGGTTCTAGCAGCTTGTAGGTCAACTCAAGCCCCTTAATGTTATTCATAGTGGTTCTAGCAGCTTGTAGGTCAACTCAAGCCCCTTAATGTTATTCATAGTGGTTCTAGCAGCTTGTAGGTCAACTCAAGCCCCTTAATGTTTTTCATAGTGGTTCTAGCAGCTTGTAGGTCAACTCAAGCCCCTTAAAGTTATTCATAGTGGTTCTAGCAGCTTGTAGGTCAACTCAAGCCCCTTAATGTTATTCATAGTGGTTCTAGCAGCTTGTAGGTCAACTCAAGACACTTTATGTTATTCATAGTGGTTCTAGCAGCTTGTAGGTCAACTCAAGCCCCTTAATAATATTCATAGTGGTTCTAGCAGCTTGTAGGTAAACTCAAGCCCCTTAATGTTATTCATAGTGGTTCTAGCAGCTTGTAGGTCAACTCAAGCCCCTTAATGTTATTCATAGTGGTTCTAGCAGCTTGTAGGTCAACTCAAGCCCCTTAATGTTATTCATAGTGGTTCTAGCAGCTTGTAGGTCAACTCAAGCCCCTTAATGTTATTCATAGTGGTTCTAGCAGCTTGTAGGTCAACTCAAGCCCCTTAATGTTATTCATAGTGGTTCTAGCAGCTTGTAGGTCAACTCAAGCCCCTTAATGTTATTCATAGTGGTTCTAGCAGCTTGTAGGTCAACTCAAGCCCTTTAATGTTATTCATAGTGGTTCTAGCAGCTTGTAGGTCAACTCAAGCCCCTTAATGTTATTCATAGTGGTTCTAGCAGCTTGTAGGTCAACTCAAGCCCCTTTATGTTATTCATAGTGGTTCTAGCAGCTTGTAGGTCAACTCAAGCCCCTTAATGTTATTCATAGTGGTTCTAGCAGCTTGTAGGTCAACTCAAGCCCCTTAATGTTATTCATAGTGGTTCTAGCAGCTTGTAGTTCAACTCAAGCCCCTTAATGTTATTCATAGTGGTTCTAGCAGCTTATAGGTCAACTCAAGCCCCTTAATGTTATTCATAGTGGTTCTAGCAGCTTGTAGGTCAACTCAAGCCCCTTAATGTTATTCATAGTGGTTCTAGCAGCTTGTAGGTCAACTCAAGCCCCTTAATGTTATTCATAGTGGTTCCAGCAGCTTGTAGGTCAACTCAAGCCCCTTAATGTTATTCATAGTGGTTCCAGCAGCTTGTAGGTCAACTCAAGCCCCTTAATGTTATTCATAGTGGTTCTAGCAGCTTGTAGGTCAACTCAAGCCCCTTAATGTTATTCATAGTGGTTCTAGCAGCTTGTAGGTCAACTCAAGCCCCTTAATGTTATTCATAGTGGTTCTAGCAGCTTGTAGGTCAACTCAAGACACTTTATGTTATTCATAGTGGTTCTAGCAGCTTGTAGGTCAACTCAAGCCCCTTAATGTTATTCATAGTGGTTCTAGCAGCTTGTAGGTCAACTCAAGCCCCTTAATGTTATTCATAGTGGTTCCAGCAGCTTGTAGGTCAACTCAAGCCCCTTAATGTTATTCATAGTGGTTCCAGCAGCTGGTAGGTCAACTCAAGCCCCTTAATGTTATTCATAGTGGTTCTAGCAGCTTGTAGGTCAACTCAAGCCCCTTAATGTTATTCATAGTGGTTCTAGCAGCTTGTAGGTCAACTCAAGCCCCTTAATGTTATTCATAGTGGTTCTAGCAGCTTGTAGGTCAACTCAAGACACTTTATGTTATTCATAGTGGTTCTAGCAGCTTGTAGGTCAACTCAAGCCCCTTAATGTTATTCATAGTGGTTCTAGCAGCTTGTAGGTCAACTCAAGCCCCTTAATGTTATTCATAGTGGTTCTAGCAGCTTGTAGGTCAACTCAAGCCCCTTAATGTTATTCATAGTGGTTCTAGCAGCTTGTAGGTCAACTCAAGCCCCTTAATGTTATTCATAGTGGTTCTAGCAGCTTGTAGGTCAACTCAAGCCCCTTAATGTTTTTCATAGTGGTTCTAGCAGCTTGTAGGTCAACTCAAGCCCCTTAATGTTATTCATAGTGGTTCTAGCAGCTTGTAGGTCAACTCAAGCCCCTTAATGTTATTCATAGTGGTTCTAGCAGCTTGTAGGTCAACTCAAGCCCCTTTATGTTATTCATAGTGGTTCTAGCAGCTTGTAGGTCAACTCAAGCCCCTTAATGTTATTCATAGTGGTTCTAGCAGCTTGTAGGTCAACTCAAGCCCCTTAATGTTATTCATAGTGGTTCTAGCAGCTTGTAGGTCAACTCAAGACACTTAATGTTATTCATAGTGGTTCTAGCAGCTTGTAGGTCAACTCAAGACACTTAATGTTATTCATAGTGGTTCCAGCAGCTTGTAGGTCAACTCAAGTCCCTTAATGTTATTCATAGTGGTTCTAGCAGCTTGTAGGTCAACTCAAGCCCCTTAATGTTATTCATAGTGGTTCTAGCAGCTTGTAGGTCAACTCAAGCCCCTTAATGTTATTCATAAAGGTTCTAGCAGCTTGTAGGTCAACTCAAGACACTTAATGTTATTCATAGTGGTTCTAGCAGCTTGTAGGTCAACTCAAGCCCCTTAATGTTATTCATAGTGGTTCTAGCAGCTTGTAGGTCAACTCAAGCTCTTAATGTTATTCATAGTGGTTCTAGCAGCTTGTAGGTCAACTCAAGCCTCTTAATGTTATTCATAGTGGTTCTAGCAGCTTGTAGGTCAACTCAAGCCCCTTAATGTTATTCATAGTGGTTCCAGCAGCTTGTAGGTCAACTTAAGTCACTTAATGTTATTCATAGTGGTTCCAGCAGCTTGTAGGTCAACTCAAGCCTCTTAATGTTATTCATAGTGGTTCTAGCAGCTTGTAGGTCAACTCAAGCCCCTTAATGTTATTCATAGTGGTTCCAGCAGCTTGTAGGTCAACTCAAGCCCCTTAATGTTATTCTAAGTGGTTCCAGCAGCTTGTAGGTCAACTCAAGCCCCTTAATGTTATTCATAGTGGTTCTAGCAGCTTGTAGGTCAACTCAAGCCCCTTAATGTTATTCATAGTGGTTCTAGCAGCTTGTAGGTCAACTCAAGCCCCTTAATGTTATTCATAGTGGTTCTAGCACCTTGTAGGTCAACTCAAGACACTTAATGTTATTCATAGTGGTTCTAGCAGCTTGTAGGTCAACTCAAGCCCCTTAATGTTATTCATAGTGGTTCTAGCAGCTTGTAGGTCAACTCAAGCCCCTTAATGTTATTCATAGTGGTTCTAGCAGCTTGTAGGTCAACTCAAGCCCCTTAATGTTATTCATAGTGGTTCTAGCAGCTTGTAGGTCAACTCAAGCCCCTTAATGTTATTCATAGTGGTTCTAGCAGCTTGTAGGTAAACTCAAGCCCCTTAATGTTATTCATAGTGGTTCTAGCAGCTTGTAGGTCAACTCAAGCCCCTTAATGTTATTCATAGTGGTTCTAGCAGCTTGTAGGTCAACTCAAGACACTTTATGTTATTCATAGTGGTTCTAGCAGCTTGTAGGTCAACTCAAGCCCCTTAATGTTATTCATAGTGGTTCTAGCAGCTTGTAGGTCAACTCAAGCCCCTTAATGTTATTCATAGTGGTTCTAGCAGCTTGTAGGTCAACTCAAGCCCCTTAATGTTATTCATAGTGGTTCTAGCAGCTTGTAGGTCAACTCAAGCCCCTTAATGTTATTCATAGTGGTTCTAGCAGCTTGTAGGTCAACTCAAGCCCCTTAATGTTATTCATAGTGGTTCTAGCAGCTTGTAGGTCAACTCAAGCCCCTTAATGTTATTCATAGTGGTTCTAGCAGCTTGTAGGTCAACTCAAGCTCCTTAATGTTATTCATAGTGGTTCTAGCAGCTTGTAGGTCAACTCAAGCCCCTTAATGTTATTCATAGTGGTTCTAGCAGCTTGTAGGTCAACTCAAGCCCCTTAATGTTATTCATAGTGGTTCTAGCAGCTTGTAGGTCAACTCTAGTCACTTAATGTTATTCATAGTGGTTCTAGCACCTTGTAGGTCAACTCAAGCCCCTTAATGTAATTCATAGTGGTTCTAGCAGCTTGTAGGTCAACTCAAGCCCCTTAATGTTATTCATAGTGGTTCTAGCAGCTTGTAGGTCAACTCAAGTCACTTAATGTTATTCATAGTGGTTCTAGCAGCTTGTAGGTCAACTCAAGTCACTTATTGTTATTCATAGTGGTTCTAGCAGCTTGTAGGTCAACTCAAGCCCCTTAATGTTATTCATAGTGGTTCTAGCAGCTTGTAGGTCAACTCAAGCCCCTTAATGTTATTCATAGTGGTTCTAGCAGCTTGTAGGTCAACTCAAGACACTTAATGTTATTTATAGTGGTTCTAGCAGCTTGTAGGTCAACTCAAGCCCCTTAATGTTATTCATAGTGGTTCTAGCAGCTTGTAGGTCAACTCAAGCCCCTTAATGTTATTCATAGTGGTTCTAGCAGCTTGTAGGTCAACTCAAGCTCTTAATGTTATTCATAGTGGTTCTAGCAGCTTGTAGGTCAACTCAAGCCTCTTAATGTTATTCATAGTGGTTCTAGCAGCTTGTAGGTCAACTCAAGCCCCTTAATGTTATTCATAGTGGTTCCAGCAGCTTGTAGGTCAACTTAAGTCACTTAATGTTATTCATAGTGGTTCCAGCAGCTTGTAGGTCAACTCAGGCCTCTTAATGTTATTCATAGTGGTTCTAGCAGCTTGTAGGTCAACTCAAGCCCCTTAATGTTATTCATAGTGGTTCCAGCAGCTTGTAGGTCAACTCAAGCCCCTTAATGTTATTCATAGTGGTTCCAGCAGCTTGTAGGTCAACTCAAGCCCCTTAATGTTATTCATAGTGGTTCTAGCAGCTTGTAGGTCAACTCAAGCCCCTTAATGTTATTCATAGTGGTTCTAGCAGCTTGTAGGTCAACTCAAGCCCCTTTATGTTATTCATAGTGGTTCTAGCAGCTTGTAGGTCAACTCAAGACACTTAATGTTATTCATAGTGGTTCTAGCAGCTTGTAGGTCAACTCAAGCCCCTTAATGTTATTCATAGTGGTTCTAGCAGCTTGTAGGTCAACTCAAGCCCCTTAATGTTATTCATAGTGGTTCTAGCAGCTTGTAGGTCAACTCAAGCCCCTTAATGTTATTCATAGTGGTTCTAGCAGCTTGTAGGTCAACTCAAGCCCCTTAATGTTATTCATAGTGGTTCTATCAGCTTGTAGGTCAACTCAAGCCCCTTAATGTTATTCATAGTGGTTCTATCAGCTTGTAGGTCAACTCAAGCCCCTTAATGTTATTCATAGTGGTTCTAGCAGCTTGTAGGTCAACTCAAGCCCCTTAATGTTATTCATAGTGGTTCTAGCAGCTTGTAGGTCAACTCAAGCCCCTTAATGTTATTCATAGTGGTTCTAGCAGCTTGTAGGTCAACTCAAGCCCCTTAATGTTATTCATAGTGGTTCTAGCAGCTTGTAGGTCAACTCAAGCCCCTTAATGTTATTCATAGTGGTTCTAGCAGCTTGTAGGTCAACTCAAGCCCCTTAATGTTATTCATAGTGGTTCTAGCAGCTTGTAGGTCAACTCAAGCCCCTTAATGTTATTCATAGTGGTTCTAGCAGCTTGTAGGTCAACTCAAGCCCCTTAATGTTATTCATAGTGGTTCCAGCAGCTTGTAGGTCAACTCAAGCCCCTTAATGTTATTCATAGTGGTTCCAGCAGCTTGTAGGTCAACTCAAGCCCCTTAATGTTATTCATAGTGGTTCCAGCAGCTTGTAGGTCAACTCAAGCCCCTTAATGTTATTCATAGTGGTTCCAGCAGCTTGTAGGTCAACTCAAGCCCCTTAATGTTATTCATAGTGGTTCCAGCAGCTTGTAGATCAACTCAAGACCCTTAATGTTATTTATAGTGGTTCTAGCAGCTTGTAGGTCAACTCAAGCCCCTTAATGTTATTCATAGTGGTTCCAGCAGCTTGTAGGTCAACTCAAGCCCCTTAATGTTATTCATAGTGGTTCCAGCAGCTTGTAGGTCAACTCAAGCCCCTTAATGTTATTCATAGTGGTTCCAGCAGCTTGTAGATCAACTCAAGCCCCTTAATGTTATTCATAGTGGTTCCAGCAGCTTGTAGGTCAACTCAAGCCCCTTAATGTTATTTATAGTGGTTCTAGCAGCTTGTAGGTCAACTCAAGCCCCTTAATGTTATTCATAGTGGTTCTAGCAGCTTGTAGGTCAACTCAAGCCCCTTAATGTTATTCATAGTGGTTCTAGCAGCTTGTAGGTCAACTCAAGCCTCTTAATGTTATTCATAGTGGTTCCAGCAGCTTGTAGGTCAACTCAAGCCCTTTAATGTTATTCATAGTGGTTCCAGCAGCTTGTAGGTCAACTCAAGCCCCTTAATGTTATTCATAGTGGTTCCAGCAGCTTGTAGGTCAACTCAAGCCCCTTAATGTTATTCATAGTGGCTCTAGCAGCTTGTAGGTCAACTCAAGCCCCTTAATGTTATTCATAGTGGCTCTAGCAGCTTGTAGGTCAACTCAAGCCCCTTAATGTTATTTATAGTGGCTCTAGCAGCTTGTAGGTCAACTCAAGCCCCTTAATGTTATTCATAGTGGCTCTAGCAGCTTGTAGGTCAACTCAAGCCCCTTAATGTTATTCATAGTGGCTCTAGCAGCTTGTAGGTCAACTCAAGCCCCTTAATGTTATTCATAGTGGTTCCAGCAGCTTGTAGGTCAACTCAAGCCCCTTAATGTTATTCATAGTGGTTCCAGCAGCTTGTAGGTCAACTCAAGCCCCTTAATGTTATTCATAGTGGTTCTAGCAGCTTGTAGGTCCACTCAAGCCCCTTTATGTTATTCATAGTGGTTCTAGCAGCTTGTAGGTCAACTCAAGCCCCTTAATGTTATTCATAGTGGTTCCAGCAGCTTGTAGGTCAACTCAAGCCCCTTAATGTTATTCATAGTGGTTCCAGCAGCTTGTAGATCAACTCAAGCCCCTTAATGTTATTCATAGTGGTTCCAGCAGCTTGTAGGTCAACTCAAGCCCCTTAATGTTATTCATAGTGGTTCTAGCAGCTTGTAGGTCAACTCAAGCCCCTTAATGTTATTCATAGTGGTTCTAGCAGCTTGTAGGTCAACTCAAGCCCCTTAATGTTATTCATAGTGGTTCTAGCAGCTTGTAGGTCAACTCAAGCCTCTTAATGTTATTCATAGTGGTTCCAGCAGCTTGTAGGTCAACTCAAGCCCCTTAATGTTATTCATAGTGGTTCCAGCAGCTTGTAGGTCAACTCAAGCCCCTTAATGTTATTCATAGTGGTTCCAGCAGCTTGTAGGTCAACTCAAGCCCCTTAATGTTATTCATAGTGGTTCCAGCAGCTTGTAGGTCAACTCAAGCCCCTTAATGTTATTCATAGTGGCTCTAGCAGCTTGTAGGTCAACTCAAGCCCCTTAATGTTATTCATAGTGGCTCTAGCAGCTTGTAGGTCAACTCAAGCCCCTTAATGTTATTTATAGTGGCTCTAGCAGCTTGTAGGTCAACTCAAGCCCCTTAATGTTATTCATAGTGGCTCTAGCAGCTTGTAGGTCAACTCAAGCCCCTTAATGTTATTCATAGTGGCTCTAGCAGCTTGTAGGTCAACTCAAGCCCCTTAATGTTATTCATAGTGGTTCCAGCAGCTTGTAGGTCAACTCAAGCCCCTTAATGTTATTCATAGTGGTTCCAGCAGCTTGTAGGTCAACTCAAGCCCCTTAATGTTATTCATAGTGGTTCTAGAAGCTTGTAGGTCCACTCAAGGCCCTTTATGTTATTCATAGTGGTTCTAGCAGCTTGTAGGTCAACTCAAGCCCTTTAATGTTATTCGTAGTGGTTCCAGCAGCTTGTAGGTCAACTCAAGCCCCTTAATGTTATTCATAGTGGTTCTAGCAGCTTGTAGGTCAACTCAAGCCCCTTAATGTTATTCGTAGTGGTTCTAGCAGCTTGTAGGTCAACTAAAGCCCCTTAATGTTATTCGTAGTGGTTCTAGCAGCTTGTAGGTCAACTCAAGCCCCTTAATGTTATTCGTAGTGGTTCTAGCAGCTTGTAGGTCAACTCAAGCCCCTTAATGTTATTCGTAGTGGTTCTAGCAGCTTGTAGGTCAACTCAAGCCCCTTAATGTTATTCGTAGTAGTTCTAGCAGCTTGTAGGTCAACTCAAGCCCCTTAATGTTATTCGTAGTGGTTCTAGCAGCTTGTAGGTCAACTCAAGCCCCTTAATGTTATTCGTAGTGGTTCTAGCAGCTTGTAGGTCAACTCAAGCCCCTTAATGTTATTCGTAGTGGTTCTAGCAGCTTGTAGGTCAACTCAAGCCCCTTAATGTTATTCATAGTGGTTCTAGCAGCTTGTAGGTCAACTCAAGCCCCTTAATGTTATTCGTAGTGGTTCTAGCAGCTTGTAGGTCAACTCAAGCCCCTTAATGTTATTCGTAGTGGTTCTAGCATTTTGTAGGTCAACTCAAGCCCCTTAATGTTATTCGTAGTGGCTCTAGCAGCTTGTAGGTCAACTCAAGCCCCTTAATGTTATTCATAGTGGTTCCAGCAGCTTGTAGGTCAACTCAAGCCCCTTAATGTTATTCATAGTGGTTCCAGCAGCTTGTAGGTCAACTCAAGCCCCTTAATGTTATTCATAGTGGTTCTAGCAGCTTGTAGGTCCACTCAAGCCCCTTTATGTTATTCATAGTGGTTCTAGCAGCTTGTAGGTCAACTCAAGCCCCTTAATGTTATTCATAGTGGTTCCAGCAGCTTGTAGGTCAACTCAAGCCCCTTAATGTTATTCATAGTGGTTCCAGCAGCTTGTAGATCAACTCAAGCCCCTTAATGTTATTCATAGTGGTTCCAGCAGCTTGTAGGTCAACTCAAGCCCCTTAATGTTATTCATAGTGGTTATAGCAGCTTGTAGGTCAACTCAAGCCCCTTAATGTTATTCATAGTGGTTCTAGCAGCTTGTAGGTCAACTCAAGCCCCTTAATGTTATTCATAGTGGTTCTAGCAGCTTGTAGGTCAACTCAAGCCTCTTAATGTTATTCATAGTGGTTCCAGCAGCTTGTAGGTCAACTCAAGCCCCTTAATGTTATTCATAGTGGTTCCAGCAGCTTGTAGGTCAACTCAAGCCCCTTAATGTTATTCATAGTGGTTCCAGCAGCTTGTAGGTCAACTCAAGCCCCTTAATGTTATTCATAGTGGTTCCAGCAGCTTGTAGGTCAACTCAAGCCCCTTAATGTTATTCATAGTGGCTCTAGCAGCTTGTAGGTCAACTCAAGCCCCTTAATGTTATTCATAGTGGCTCTAGCAGCTTGTAGGTCAACTCAAGCCCCTTAATGTTATTCATAGTGGCTCTAGCAGCTTGTAGGTCAACTCAAGCCCCTTAATGTTATTTATAGTGGCTCTAGCAGCTTGTAGGTCAACTCAAGCCCCTTAATGTTATTCATAGTGGCTCTAGCAGCTTGTAGGTCAACTCAAGCCCCTTAATGTTATTCATAGTGGCTCTAGCAGCTTGTAGGTCAACTCAAGCCCCTTAATGTTATTCATAGTGGTTCCAGCAGCTTGTAGGTCAACTCAAGCCCCTTAATGTTATTCATAGTGGTTCCAGCAGCTTGTAGGTCCACTCAAGCCCCTTAATGTTATTCATAGTGGTTCTAGCAGCTTGTAGGTCCACTCAAGCCCCTTTATGTTATTCATAGTGGTTCTAGCAGCTTGTAGGTCAACTCAAGCCCTTTAATGTTATTCGTAGTGGTTCTAGCAGCTTGTAGGTCAACTCAAGCCCCTTAATGTTATTCATAGTGGTTCTAGCAGCTTGTAGGTCAACTCAAGCCCCTTAATGTTATTCGTAGTGGTTCTAGCAGCTTGTAGGTCAACTCAAGCCCCTTAATGTTATTCGTAGTGGTTCTAGCAGCTTGTAGGTCAACTCAAGCCCCTTAATGTTATTCGTAGTGGTTCTACTAGCTTGTAGGTCAACTCAAGCCCCTTAATGTTATTTGTAGTGGTTCTAGCAGCTTGTAGGTCAACTCAAGCCCCTTAATGTTATTCGTAGTGGTTCTAGCAGCTTGTAGGTCAACTCAAGCCCCTTAATGTTATTCGTAGTGGTTCTAGCAGCTTGTAGGTCAACTCAAGCCCCTTAATGTTATTCGTAGTGGTTCTAGCAGCTTGTAGGTCAACTCAAGCCCCTTAATGTTATTCGTAGTGGTTCTAGCAGCTTGTAGGTCAACTCAAGCCCCTTAATGTTATTCGTAGTGGTTCTAGCAGCTTGTAGGTCAACTCAAGACACTTAATGTTATTCATAGTGGTTCTAGCAGCTTGTAGGTCAACTCAAGCCCCTTAATGTTATTCGTAGTGGTTCTAGCAGCTTGTAGGTCAACTCAAGCCCCTTAATGTTATTCGTAGTGGTTCTAGCAGCTTGTAGGTCAACTCAAGCCCCTTAATGTTATTCATAGTGGTTCTAGCAGCTTGTAGGTCAACTCAAGACACTTAATGTTATTCGTAGTGGTTCTAGCAGCTTGTAGGTCAACTCAAGCCCCTTAATGTTATTCGTAGTGGTTCTAGCAGCTTGTAGGTCAACTCAAGCCCCTTAATGTTATTCGTAGTGGTTCTAGCAGCTTGTAGGTCAACTCAAGCCCCTTAATGTTATTCGTAGTGGTTCTAGCAGCTTGTAGGTCAACTCAAGCCCCTTAATGTTATTCGTAGTGGTTCTAGCAGCTTGTAGGTCAACTCAAGCCCCTTAATGTTATTCGTAGTGGTTCTAGCAGCTTGTAGGTCAACTCAAGCCCCTTAATGTTATTCGTAGTGGTTCTAGCAGCTTGTAGGTCAACTCAAGCCCCTTAATGTTATTCGTAGTGGTTCTAGCAGCTTGTAGGTCAACTCAAGCCCCTTAATGTTATTCGTAGTGGTTCTAGCAGCTTGTAGGTCAACTCAAGCCCCTTAATGTTATTCGTAGTGGTTCTAGCAGCTTGTAGGTCAACTCAAGCCCCTTAATGTTATTCGTAGTGGTTCTAGCAGCTTGTAGGTCAACTCAAGCCCCTTAATGTTATTCGTAGTGGTTCTAGCAGCTTGTAGGTCAACTCAAGCCTCTTAATGTTATTCGTAGTGGTTCTAGCAGCTTGTAGGTCAACTCAAGCCCCTTAATGTTATTCGTAGTGGTTCTAGCAGCTTGTAGGTTAACTCAAGCCCCTTAATGTTATTCGTAGTGGTTCTAGCAGCTTGTAGGTCAACTCAAGCCCCTTCTCTTCTCATCTATAATACAGACGTTACTTCAACAACAAAAAAAGATGATTACGTCCTACGCGTCATGCATCTAGTCATACATGTTAACCAATGACTTATATTCTGTTAAGTCATTGGTTTCCCTGGCTAGCTCAGGCAACCCATTCCATGCTCTAATTAGTCTAATAGCACTATGGAAGAAGGAGTATTTGTACAAATGTTCCTAGCATATGGAAAAAGGGATGTGCTTTTATCTTCGAGTAATTCTGAGTATTTTATTACGTTTTGTTTCTGTATTTGAAGATTATGGTTCAAAACTTACCTCCTCTGAAGTTATTCATTTAAAAGTAGTGTATTTTTTTTTAAAATCTGCTTGCATATGGCCATAACTTATTTTCTGACAGCTTAGGGGTGCAGATTTATTTATTATATAAGCAGTAGTATCACATTAAGAAGTAACTCGGATACGAACAGCATAGTAGGTCTACAACATAAACCTGTACCAAAAGGCATATACTTCCTAATCATAACATTGGCCTAGGTCTAGTCATTTTTAGATTAAACGTGTAAAGTCATACGAATTCTAGTCTAGATCTAGTTTTTTGATCTAAATCTAGGTCTAGATTAAAGTTCTAGAACTAGGTCTAGATCTAGCTATATCGAGATCTAGTTTGTATGGCAAATTGCAATGGAGATATTAATTTTTATTTTAGAGGGGAAAGTCTTGTCCAAGTCAGTTCTAAGCTAGCTCACCACCTAGGCCTAAAGTCTTAAGTAGGTCAAGATTTATTTTTTGTTCATGTTGCCAATTTATCTGATTTTGTTAGAAGAATAAATCTTTTTTAGTTTCTCTTTATTACATGTAACTTGTTATTTATTTTAAAGGCATGGATAATGTTAAAAAATATAAGTGTACGCTAAATGAAAAAATGGAGATGCGATGGCTGAGGGGTAAAGCACTTGGAACCGGAAGTCCCGTATTCGAATCCTGGTGAAGACTTTATGACTCTAGGTGGACCACTTCGGGGGCCGATTTTGAGTTTGTGTTTTCACACAAACTGTCTTTGTAACCTTGTTACTAAAGGTGTTACTCTAGTCAAATGTGTATTTTTGTTTGTTATGAATCTCACTGCTCTATTTTGTGTCTGTTCCGGTTTCTTAATGTTTTCTTGAGTTGAGAATGCATATTCTATTATTCTATTATTGGCACAGCCAAGTTTAAATAACATTTTAGTTTTATGTTCTCACTTCTTATATTCTTATTGGTCCTATCATCTGGTAGGACAAGTCAAGTCACTTGGTTTATTCATACTGGTCCTATGAACCGTAACTTTATATTCATTCAATATAGAACCAAATATTTTACATTCATTGTCTCAAAACTTTATTGAGCATTATATTGCTGGGGCATTGCTTATAAAAGACAGGTATAAGTAAAACGAGGGTAGCCTTGTCATTGGGGTGTGCGCTTTGGACTGTCGATCGGTGGTCTCTATGTTATGTCCGCTGCCATGCCCCTCCCCTTTTGTCCTGCGGGTAGTTTGGACGAAGATGTCAATTATCTTTCAACAATATGAAGGACTTACTTGAGCTCGTAAAACAATATTAGAATTAAATTTTTTTTTTTTTTACAACACCATGCATTTACAAAGGCGACATAGTCTTTCAGGATATACATGTCGAATAGAAATATTATTTCGAGAATAAAAACAAACAAACAACAACTTTAATCACCTTTTGACAATTTGCTGAAACCTAGGCATCCTCTTTGAAAAGGAAACTAGATAATTTTTTTCAAGTATCGCTCTGGCTGAGTGGTAAAGCGCGTTGCTTTTGGACCAAAGGATCTTGGATTTGAATCTCGATGGGGACTAGAATTTAAATTTCAGAATTTTTCGAAAGCTCCTGAGTCCACCTAGCTCAAATGGATACCCGACATTAGTATGGAAAGTAAAGGTGGTTGGTCATTGTACTGGCCACATGAAGCCCTCGTTAATCGTCAAACACAGATACTGGTGACCTCTACATCATCAGCACTTTAGATCGCAAGATTGGGAAAGTGTTACTTCACAAGATTTAATATACATATTCGGCTATTCATTGTAGAAATTTAATCTATCTTACTAAACCCATAAAACTGATATAAACCTGATTTAAACCTAAAAGAAAGTTAAACATTGCTTTTTTTTAAGCGTCTATAGTGTCTGAATTAACTAGACCCAGATCAAAAAATGTTTGTTTCATAATAAGGTCACCCAATCCTAATCTCAACAATACGAAAAATTACGGACATTTCTTGAAAAAGACAAGCTAATTACGTCCTACTCGTATCTGCGTGTTCATCTAATCATGCATGCAAATCAGTTACTTTAAGTCTGCTAATGTAAAGTTTCCCTTTTAGACCTTGTCTTCAGATGCTAGATGTTAGAAAGGTCATCAGTTTCAGTGGCCTATGGTTAACGAGGGTGTCATGTGGCCAGCACAACGACTAACCGCCTTTACTTTTCCCAACTAATGTCAGGTACCCATTAGAGCTGGGTGGACTCCCGAAATTAAAAAAAAATCCAAATCTTTACCAGGATTCAAACTCGGGACCCCCGGTTCGAAAAATAAGCACTTTACCACCGCGCCTATATAGTCTGCTAACTATATTTTTATGCTGATTTAAGCAACCAATTTTATGCTGATTTAAGCAACCAATTTTATGCTGACATCAGCAACTATGAGTAGGCCTGGCGCACATACGGAAAAAAGTACACACGGAACGATAATAAGTGTTTTTTTTTTTTTTTGTATATGAGTTCTTGAAAATGTTTGATTTATTACATTGAAACGAAACAATGCTGTATGTTAGATATTATTTCAATTTTTTTCCCTTTACTCTTGTGCCCCCTTGAAAACCTCACTCCCTCCCCTCTCGCTTATATCACGGATAACTGTACTGGATAGCTGATTTTTTGGGGGGGTTCAGGGAGGTAACAAATACAAACTTGACGATCTATTCTTTCAAGAGTTACTGTTCCTGACTAGCAAATACTTCAAAAGTTAGGGCAAGGTCGTTATAAAATATTTTTAATGGAAGTTAAACAAAAAAATAATTGCGTGGTCCAACAACATTTTGCCACGTGGTCCTCTATATCTTCTATACAAATTACGCAATCCATAAAGTATGTCACGTGATTAGTAATTTTCATTGTTTTATCAATATTGTCACGTGGCTAAATGTTGTTCGTTTACGATTGGTGAATGAGGTCCATTAAAATTTGTTTTCATGAAATGTTGTTTTTACCTTCAATTGTAGCAGGTTGAAGAAGTGCTTTCGGTAAACCAAAAGATTTTTTTTACCGAATTTGATTTTGCAGACAACACTTACCACGTGACAATTAGAAGTACCACATGCCATTTAGAAGTGCTTCTTCTCAGTTAGCAGTACCGCATGACACTTAGCAGTACCACATGACACTTAGCAGTACGACATGACACTTAGCAGTACCACATGACACTTAGCAGTACCATATGACACTTAGAAGTGCTACTTCTCAGTTAGCAGTAGCGCATGATACTTAGAAGTACCGCATGACACTTAGAAGTGCTACTTCTCAGTTAGCAGTACGACATGACACTTAGCAGTACCACATGACACTTAGCAGTACCACATGAAACTTAGAAGTGCTACTTGTCAGTTAGCAGTACCAGATGACACTTAGAAGTACCACATGACACTTAGCAGTACCGCATGACACTTAAAAGTGCTACTTCTCAGTTAGCAGTACCACATGACACTTAGAAGTACCACATGACACTTAGCAGTACCGCATGACACTTAGAAGTACCACATGACACTTAGCAGTGCAGCATGACACTTAGAAGTGCTTCTTCTCAGCAGTACCAAATGACACATTGGCCACTTGCCCATTCTTTACTCAAATTTGATCTTTTTAGATCTGGAAGTTTCTGCGAGACTTGTTTCTACATTTTCTCTCCTGGGTATTATCAACTTTGTCTGTCTGCTAGTCTGTCTCATACAATTTTTGGTAACATTGTTTCCCTTAATTGCCATGTTCGAATCAAAGAACTTTACACAATTATTTCTTGCACTAAACTTAATAAATTAATTATTGGTATTTTTTTTTTACTTAACTTAGAAGATTAATTATTAGTAATGATTTTTTTTTCATGTAAAGGGAACAATTCTAATGTGTTGAGAGATATTGAACTAAATGTAGCGTTATTCCCCTTTTCAAAACCACTAAATTTTTTGTTTTCTTTTTGTCTCCATTATTCAAAATGAGGCCTGCATGGAGAATGGCATTTAGCTCCAGCCCTGTTTCAGCACTGAATATGTAGCTGTGATACCTCTGAAAGTATCTAGAACGAGAAATAACACTAAAACTAGTAAGTACATAATTTTTTTAAATTTTGTTTCTTCTTAAACTAGAAGAGACAATAATAGCTCCACGTGCAGCGTAAACAAACCACGTGACCTCCAGTCAATGTTTCTTTCATAAAACAGGAAGTAAGTACCTTGCAGAAATTACGACGTCACCACTACCTCGTGGTTTACACTATATAGCGTCGTCTGGCTAGTCTTACAGCTGTTCCCACGATCCTCTTCGGTATCGTCTGCTGGTTTGCCAGCGCACTTCCGGAATATTTGGTGGAACGTTGTTCTATATTTAGAACTCATCTTATAATACAAGACCACGTTGATACTGGCGTTGATGGAATGGAAGAGGAAGCCGAATGACCAGATGACATGGAACATGTTGGCCTGTTTGCCCGTGATGCCAAAGTCTGGCGTGATAGAGGTCGTGATGGAACAGATCACGGCAGGGGTGTAGCAGACGATCAAAACTATGGCCACAGCGATGACCATATTCACCGTCTTTCTCTCGCGAGATGACATGGCCTCGTTTTGATCCTTGACTGAGGTAGCAGTCCGACGCCATTTTGACTTCTGCTTTAGCTTGATGACCAGTACGCCGGTGAAAATAATGACTAAGGCGAAGGCGATTATAGCCAGGGATGCCTGAAACGTAAAAATCAGACTCTCGATCTCTAGCTTATTACTCCGAAACGAAATTCCGAGTTTCGTTCTGTTCTGTTCCGGGTAAAAATTCCAACTGAAGTAGGCCGAGAAATAAAGCGGGACGATGGATGCCATGTTTATAATGTAAATGAAAACAATGATCACAGCAGTTCTATTAAAAGTGATGACCTGTTTAATCTTAAGTGGTATGGCGATGGACAGGCACCTCTCTGCTGTGATGTAGGCAGTAATCCAGCAGGTTATCCTGACCAACACAGCGTTGGGCCAGCCTGCCGTTAAGTACTGGACCTCAATAAATTCCACCGCTGAATCGATGCCCTCAACATATGGGTTCAGACAAAAGTTATGCCAAATTTGGAAGATCAGCCCGCACAGGTCAGAGATGGACATAGCGAAGAAGCTTAGATTCATAGACTTGCGCAGGCCCTGTTTTAAAAATACAGCTATGTTGATGATATTTCCGACTGTTCCAAACAGGTCGAAACCTGTGCTGATGACCACGTGATTGACTAATATAAACATCGACCTGGTAAAGTCACTAACTAGTGGACTCGTTTCATACACACCGTGTCTTCGCGTAATGTTCTCGTATGCTAGCGTCGTGAGTTCTTCAAAAACTCGAATTGTAAACGTGGGATCCATTAGATTTTCACCTGGCTTTTTTTTCTATAATGAATTTAATTAAACTTCAAGCATCATTTTAAATTGGTATGGACAAACAATATTTTAAAAGAAAATAAAAACTAAAACCACTGCGCAACTTATGTGTTATAAACCTATGTCTACATAACTGTTATAAGCCTTTTTGACACTTGTTATGATAAGTATATATTAGTCTTTCATCAGATAAAATAGATGGATGGTTTATACAATAGTGTTATTGACTTATCTAACACTAAAACTAATAATAAGAATGCAGATAAGAATAAGAAAGACGAGTCTAAACATTAAAGGAAGAGTGCAGTATATCACGTTGCTATGCGGTCCAAGCTGTGACCTACATATTTTGCAACATTCAACTAAACGTTGTTTAGTATTGGTCGGTTTAATTTCCCTTTTCACCGTCTAGGTCCTCGGCATTAGATGTTCTGTTGCTGTAACTCTGTTAATCAAATGTATATCTCATGTTTGTCTTTCATGTGAAACCTGGAGTAATATCTTTCGCTTTAAATAAAATATAGATTTTCATGCAGAACTAAGATTGGTGAAGACAGATTGTTATCTTTATGGTGTAAGTCTGATTGATGTGGAAATAATCGGATGAAATGATGAATAGATGTCGTCGTCGCCATCATGTACGGAACTCTCTTGTGTTTGATTGTAATGGCGTCATTGGACTCCAGTGACAAACCCCATTCCAACCTGCAAATAAATAACACAATATATATATATATTAATAAGCCTCGTCTTCGAGAAAAGTTAAGATAAATGAAAAGTTCATCTTTGCAGATGATGTTAAGGTTATCTGTTTCTTTGGCTTACTTTTTCATCAACTAAAGTCAGGTACCAATTACAGTTGGGTGGACTCAGGGCGAGACCACTAGTTAAAGAAGGCCAGAACACTGACTTGCAACGTCAAAACCTGTGGGCAGTTTACACTTTAAGCTCGTTTCCACGTCGTAGAGGCCTGTAAACAATGAACTATGCGCGATTTTGGATTTGCGGCCAGAATTCTGAAATCTTCATTAGTTAAAACATTGAATGAACAAAAATAACAACATTTCAATGTCCATGAATATTAATGAATGAAGATGAAACCTAAAGAATACACTTTGGGCCGCGCGCCTTTATTCTAGACAGAATGTAAAAGAAGAAGATGTACAACAGTTATCTATAGCAAAGGTATGTCATCCTCAGTAACAAAGTGTCATTCCTAGCAAAGGTATGTCATCCTCAGTAACAAAGTGTCATTCCTAGCAAAGGTATGTCATCCTCAGTAACAAAGTGTCATTCCTAGCAAAGGTATGTCATCCTCAGTAACAAAGTGTCATTCCTAGCAAAGGTATGTCATCCTCAGTAACAAAGTGTCATTCCTAGCAAAGGTATGTCATCCTCAGTAACAAAGTGTCATTCCTAGCAAAGGTATGTCATCCTCAGTAACAAAGTGTCATTCCTAGCAAAGGTATGTCATCCTCAGTAACAAAGTGTCATTCCTAGCAAAGGTATGTCATCCTCAGTAACAAAGTGTCATTCCTAGCAAAGGTATGTCATCCTCAGTAACAAAGTGTCATTCCTAGCAAAGATATGTCATCCTCAGTAACAAAGTGTCATTCCTAGCAAAGATATGTCATCCTCAGTAACAAAGTGTCATTCCTAGCAAAGATATGTCATCCTTAGTAAAGAAGTGTCATCCTCAGTAACAAAGTGTCATTCCTAGCAAAGATATGTCATCCTTAGTATAGAAGTGTCATTCCTAGCAAAGATATGTCATCCTTAGTAAAGAAGTGTCATTCCTAGCAAAGATATGTCATCCTTAGTAAAGAAGTGTCATTCCTAGCAAAGATGTGTTATCCCTAGTTAAGACGTGTAATTGTTTTTGTATTCCTTGCAAAAATGTGTCATTCCTAGCCGAAATGTGACATCTCTAGCCAAAATGTTTCATCTCTAGCCAAAATGTGACATCTCTAGCCAAAATGTGACATCTCTAGCTAAAATGTGACATCTTTAGCCAAAATGTGTCATCACTAGCCAAAATTTGTCATCTCATCCCTCGAAAAGACAAAGAAGTCTTACAGTCTCCACCAAAACAGTTTCTTGATGAAACGTAGACTATTTTCAGATTTTTTTATTTTTTGTTTACAAACCTGTGACTATAAAATTGACTTTTTTTTTGTTATGATAAATATTTGGAGCTCTACCAACGCTTTAGTTTCTAACACAATTCTCTTTTATGAATTAGTTCCCCTTTCAAACCTTGCGACCTATAGAGCAGAGGATTTTAAGGGCATCTGTTGCAATGACCAAGGGTTAACGAGGGTGTCATTCGCCAGCACAACGACCAACCACCTTTACTTTACCCCAACTAAACTCAGGTACTCATTTGAGCTTGAAGGACTCAGGGGCACCCTAAAAATACCAAATTTCAAAATCGCAGTCTTCATTGAGATATGAACCCAGGAACCCATATTCGAAAGCTAAGCCACCGCACCCCTTCTGCGAGCTGGACATTGTAAAACATTCAGTCTTGACAACTGCATCCTCAGAAGTCTTCATCTCATTGTTTTGGTGTCGCCTGCATTATGTAATGACAATTTTAGTATCGTCACGAATACTGAATAAAGATAAAAAGAAATCTCCCACATAATAAACTAAAAAAATGTAATGTAAAACCTTAACTCCCTATTGAGCAATGCAGAAAACACACTGTACTTAAAAATAAGAAAACACTTTATATAAACTTGAAAGTTAGATCTCTAATCATCATGTCACTAATCACCTCTTTTTTTCACGATCAACTAACCAATGCCAAGGTCGCTAAATTGAATATCAACCTTGTCAACTGGATAGAAGTTACCAGCGGATGAGCGTAACGAAATTGATTCAGTGGTGTTTTAAAGCCTATAATAGATTTCATGTTACATTTTAAAAACATAAATTCTCTTAGTACACCGGATACACCAAAAAGCTTGTGATTTATGGGTATTCCGCCATGAATGAAAATCCTCAATACAAGAAATGTAATTCATACACCGGATACAGCTAAAAATTGTGATTTATGGGTATTCCCAATGAATGAATATAATCAGTATCATCTGCTCTTGATACTATTTTGTGAGACCTATACTCTTCCGGTCAGTAAACTATATAACTAACCTTCACGTGAGCAGGTAGATGCCACATCGCCCAGTGCCTGAATTATCACGTAAACAATTGACCTTCTATTATTGATCCCCTAAATACCTCTTTAAACTTGCTACGTGTCATTAGAGTCTGTTCAAGCCTTTTGATGTCCTTTTAGAACTTGGGATGCTGTTTGTACAATTAGCACTGTATTGTATACAGCAGTGTTTCTCAAACTATTTTCCACGGAATCCTAGAGTTCCGCGAAGTCTGAATACAGGGCAGGCCTTAGGCTTCTGCAACCTATGCGGCCGCAGTGAGCACTGTTTCATAGGCTCCGCGCTAATTTCATGTCTGAATTATCGAATTAAATCATTATAACTTATATATAGGTTTCTGCGGCTTCCTAATTTTCCAGCGCCTTCAGGAAATCTCCTGAAATTGCAAAATATAAGTAAAAGTCCTAAAATTATTAAAATATCCTGAAAACTCATAAAAATCTCTTGAAAAATAGACAAAATTGTCATTTCGTTGTGCCAATCCTATGTGGGATAAAAAAAAAAGACACTGTCAGCTTTCATTTAATAAAAATGTATTGCAGAGGCGAATTAATTTTTTAATACAAAATCTTAATTTTGACATTGTGCTTACCTCTACCCAGGATGGGCCCCTCGCAATCCGTTTCGGTTAGGGCCTCGCCATTGTTAGGGCCGGTTCTGCCTGAATAGGTGTCCCACGAACTACTGGAATAATTAACTATTAGGCAACCACGTGAATTTATCTCTCAAAAATAAAACAACAACATATGCAAAGTGTTCCGCTAAATAAACTGAATGTTCGATGTGTTTCGTTAAGGAAAAAGTTTGGGAAACACTGGCAGCTTCAAAAAAAGGAAAAAAAAAACTTCATTGTGATACGTCACATTGTATCAAGTATAAATTATTTACAGGCTTTGAATGTTGCTGTGGAATGGAGAGGGGGGGGGGGGGGCTGTAGTGCTGTGTGCGCAGGGGACTTGAGGGGAAGTAATCTAGTGCGATGTTCTTGGAGAGAGCGAAACAATGCTACCCTTTTTTTTTTTATAAACAATAAAGGAGAAAAAGAAGCGAAAAGACAAGACAAGGGAGACAAAAAGAAAGGGGAATAAAAGTAAAATAGAAAGAAAAATAGAGAAATGGGGAAAAAATAGATAACTCCTAGAGTAAGAGATAAAGACCAAATAACATATAGTGATGTGAAAATGTAACAAATTAAGGGAAGCTTCCTATTGTACATTCACATGAGGACATCCACCCTAATTATAACTTAAAAACAGAGCACTTAAATGCACTGAATTATAATAATATTCTACCACGGAGTAGTGGAATTAATAATAGTACCCCACCGACATGTAAAACTGCTGAAAAAATTGGGTACACACATTTAAAACACATGAATGGATGGCTGCCTAGTCGTATGGTTTGTGCGCTGGACTTTCGTTCGGATTTATCGATGATCCCGGGTTCAAACCCTGCCCGCTCCCATCCCCCGTCGTCCATCGGGAGGTTTGGACTAGGAAGTAATTATCTTCAACTCAGAAGGAACATCCGAAACATTTTAAAACACATGAAAGTGAAACCTCGTCCATTCAACCTTTGTCTTATAATAAACCATAAACATACCTAGGATAAGTACAAGTGCATTTCAAATAACAGAGATGCCATTAATTTGTAAAGAAACATCTACTACTGCTTCCATTTTGTCAAAAGTTTTGTCCCTTGAACTAAAAGCCATATTATCATTGAATTTGTAGTTCCAAAGCTTTAAAGAAAAGTTTCAAAATATTGATGCCAACCTGGCAATTCAGTGTCTCTAAAATTTATGATAACTTTGTATGTCTGTGTGTGTTTCTAGTTAGCCAGAGATCTTTTAAAATCCTTGCCAAAAAAAAAACTCACTAATCTACTGCTGTGTAGACGAATGTAAACAAAATAAATTGCACGCACGCACAAAACAAGAGGGGGGGGGGGGGGGGAGACAATAAACAAGGAACCTCAGATTTATCTTTAGAAAAACGAGTCCAAACAAATTAACATTTTATAGCTTCCATAGCTGCATCTACACTAAGTCTTACAATAAATAGAGACAGAACAGTTCAAATCACTACTACTGGACAAAACATATGATATACCAAGTCTTACAATAAATAGAAACAGAACAGTTCAAATCACTACTACTGGACAAAACATATGATATTACTAAAGGCGCTAGTAAAGTGTGTAAAATCAAAAGTCTGAAAAGTAACAAAGCAATAATATATAAGACATTGAGATTTCTAATACAGGGAAAAAGTAATAAAATACTCAGAATTATACCAAGATAGAGGCACATTTCTCATGCAGTATACTATCAGATACCAGGACATGAAGACAAAGAAGTTCATACTTTTTACAGAAAGGAAGGATATATATATACTGTAAAGAGACAAAACTGAGCTGGTTTGGCTATGTAGTAAGACCTAACTCACTGTCAAAAGTGACCATTCAAGGTCATCTCTTTCTGTGGGTAGCACAACGACTAATCGACTTTGCTTTCCCCAACTTTAGTCAGGGGCGGCCCTTAACATCCCAAAATAAAATAAAAAAGGCTTCGAGCGCTTAATCAATCAGCCACCGAGCCCCTCTTATTCAACATTACTGATACAGAAACAATTCATTAGAGATTTAAGGGGTTTTGATTTGACAAATTAGGAGCATTGATTAATTAAAAAAAAATTTGAACTGCAATATTTTGTTTTATAAACTATATATTATAAAATTTTCCCTTTCGCTCTATGGGGGCAGATGATGTGCAAGGTCATGTTTCTATGGTCCACGGTAAACTAGGGTGTCATATGGCAAGCACAACTACCAAACACCTTTACTCTCCGCAATAGAAAGGGATGCGCCTTAAAGATCCGGAAATAAAGAATCCAAGTCTTCACCAGGATTCAAACCCGGGGTCCTCTGGTTCGGAAGCCAAGCTAGGTAAGTGCTTCAATCAATTTTGGTTATTGAATACAGATATCATTACGATATGTACATGTATCGAAACGTTTTCAAAACGTAATATTTAATATTTTTCAAAAAAAAAGTTGCCATAACTGCTAAGAATAAATCCCAAACAGACGAGTTTCCAAAGATAACTAAACTAGTTAACCACAATGAACCAAACCAATTTTAAGACTGGTTGAAAAAGATGTACTACCACAGTAAACCATACCAGTTATATAGGGACACACTCAAACTATTAAAAGTTAAACTAATGTGTGACTGAGAAACAGGTAACATGCCTTACGCCACAGAAGACGAGAAACTTTTTGTAACAACAATCAAAGGGAGGCTATTCTACCTGCACTGTAACATAAACTGAGTTAGGGTTATTAACGGCAACAAATTAACTGACTGAACTCATAAGAAGACAGGTAAATAGAATATTCTCAAAACCCAACCTACGATCGTCTGCAGAGCTCGTTAACAAAACATGGCAGGGTAACTCAGGAAGTGTGCAGAATTAACTAAACATATGCTCCACTGTGGATGCCCTAATACTTAAACAAGTTTTTTTTAATAAAGAAAACAAAATCCCCTTTGAAACTATCGCTCAAAGATGCTTGAAACAGTATGAAAAAAAATTACAAATAATAATTTAGTACTTCATTGAATGTAAGTTTTAATAGAGAATAATAATAAGAAAATAATTCTAGCATAGAGAAGATGAACTTCTTGTCAGGTGTAGTATCTAAAAAATCACATGATCTTTAAGTACGTCATATCGTTAAATTAAGTTATCAGCGAAAGGTAAGACAAAGAAAAAAAAAATGTCAGAGAAGAGAAACTTCCGGTGACATGCATAAATCTAAAAATAGTAATGTCAGGTTGATCTTTGACATTCTTTGTCAGAACTAAAAGTAACGTCGCTAGACTGAAATACTCATCCCACTTGGAGTGTTGAACGGAAGCCCGAACGACTTGGATTAGTCGCCATGGTATTCAATCAGACTAGTCACGGACGTAGACGCTGCTACGTTGACCAAGCATGTCGCCCTGAAGCAACGGTTACCCCCCCCCCCCCCCCCCCCCCCCCACACATGGGGTTCGAATTAACACTGACTTTAAAACTTGACTGTAACAGTGGTGTCATGTTGACTCGCATGTGTAGGTATCACCAAAAGAATGTGTTTTGAGAGGTAGGGACTCTTAGTCTGTAAACTAAGACACAGACAAAATATCAGTACAAGTGTGTTTGTGTGTGTGTGTGTGGGGGGGGGGGGTGATGTATTTATGTATTGTGAAGAGGGTGTATTCAGTTCACTAATGTGTAACTATGATGTCTATATCATGCAGCTACTAGCTATGTAGTTCACGAGACGCTTTGAAGTGGAGCTCGTTCTTTCTATTCAGGTGAAAACCAAAAGACGACAGGAAACAATGAAAAGAAAAGAGAGAATGAAGAAAAAGAGATAGAGAGAGAAACGTAAAGAGATATTGTGAGAGAGAGACAGACAGAGATAGAGAGAGAAACGTAAAGAGATATTGTGAGAGAGAGACAGACAGAGATAGAGAGAGAAACGTAAAGAGATATTGTGAGAGAGAGACAGACAGAGATAGAGAGAGAAACGTAAAGAGATATTGTGAGAGAGAGACAGACAGAGATAGAGAGAGAAACGTAAAGAGATATTGTGAGAGAGAGACAGACAGAGATAGAGAGAGAAACGTAAAGAGATATTGTGAGAGAGAGACAGACAGAGATAGAGAGAGAAACGTAAAGAGATATTGTGAGAGAGAGACAGACAGAGATAGAGAGAGAAACGTAAAGAGATATTGTGAGAGAGAGACAGACAGAGATAGAGAGAGAAACGTAAAGAGATATTGTGAGAGAGAGACAGACAGAGATAGAGAGAGAAACGTAAAGAGATATTGTGAGAGAGAGACAGACAGAGATAGAGAGAGAAACGTAAAGAGATATTGTGAGAGAGAGACAGACAGAGATAGAGAGAGAAACGTAAAGAGATATTGTGAGAGAGAGACAGACAGAGATAGAGAGAGAAACGTAAAGAGATATTGTGAGAGAGAGACAGACAGAGATAGAGAGAGAAACGTAAAGAGATATTGTGAGAGAGAGACAGACAGAGATAGAGAGAGAAACGTAAAGAGATATTGTGAGAGAGAGACAGACAGAGATAGAGAGAGAAACGTAAAGAGATATTGTGAGAGAGAGACAGACAGAGATAGAGAGAGAAACGTAAAGAGATATTGTGAGAGAGAGACAGACAGAGATAGAGAGAGAAACGTAAAGAGATATTGTGAGAGAGAGACAGACAGAGATAGAGAGAGAAACGTAAAGAGATATTGTGAGAGAGAGACAGACAGAGATAGAGAGAGAAACGTAAAGAGATATTGTGAGAGAGAGACAGACAGAGATAGAGAGAGAAACGTAAAGAGATATTGTGAGAGAGAGACAGACAGAGATAGAGAGAGAAACGTAAAGAGATATTGTGAGAGAGAGACAGACAGAGATAGAGAGAGAAACGTAAAGAGATATTGTGAGAGAGAGACAGACAGAGATAGAGAGAGAAACGTAAAGAGATATTGTGAGAGAGAGACAGACAGAGATAGAGAGAGAAACGTAAAGAGATATTGTGAGAGAGAGACAGACAGAGATAGAGAGAGAAACGTAAAGAGATATTGTGAGAGAGAGACAGACAGAGATAGAGAGAGAAACGTAAAGAGATATTGTGAGAGAGAGACAGACAGAGATAGAGAGAAAAAGAAAAGAGAAAAAAAGAAAAAGAGAGAGTGAAAAACATAGACAAAGAGAAAGAGACAGAGAGAAAGACCTACAGAGAGAGATGGAAAGATTGAGATAGAAAGAGAGACATAGAGAGAGAGAAAGATAGAGAGAGAAGAGGAGAATGAGAGAGAAACACATACAGAGAAAGAGAGAGAAATATATAAAGCGAATGAGAGAGAAACAGAAAGAAAGGCAAAAGAGTGTGAGACAGAAGAAGAGAGAGAGAGAAAGAGAGAGAGAAAGAGAGAGAGAGAAAGAGAGAGAGAAAGAGAGAGAGAAAGAGAGAGAGAGAAAGAGAGAGAGAGAAAGACAACGGAGTTTAAACGAAAGAAAAAGAAAACAGACTTTAACGACATCTCCAGTCTACAGATTAAACACAAACTAATTATTTGTTCAAATGTTTATCAAATATCCAACTGTTTACATAGAAATCTAAGAGTACGCGTCTAGCCAGATGTTAATAAAAACTATAAACTTATTTCCCTTCTTAAGTGCAATGCGTTTATTTTTCCCGCGCATTTCGTACCCCTTACGATAAACAAATTTACATTTCAATACCTATACATTTCTTTTAAAACATGCTTAGAAAAGGTATAAAACGTTGACAATACTTAACCAGTCGCTGTAACACTCACTTGCCTGTCAGCTTGATTGAAAAATAATTTCATCGAATCCCGTCGTCTGCTAAGGCTCATGCTTTTAAAAAGTTACGTGACCCTCATGCCGGTTTGGCAGCGCTCTCATTGGTTCAGCTCATCATCAATAGAAACCAATCAAGCAGATAATCAAACCGTTCATGCCATTATCATTTCATATATAAGTCAATTTGCCCACTAATTTCCTTGTTAGTATATAATGAAATATAGTTTTAGTTAACAAAAAATGCAATTTTATCATGAGTAGTATTTTTTAACTATTTAGTAGCAGTTTTAGTCAGAGACTAATTGATGGGGAAGAAAAACATCTACTTAACCTTCTCGCGATCAATCGTTGACAAGAGTATTCAATATTTTTTTCTTACAAATTTAACAATTATAGGAAGTGACCTTGCTCCATATTCTTATACAAAAAATGTATTAAACTATTAAAATTGTCCTGGTTTATTTCCTTCTCTGATGGTTAGTTCATGACTCTAGACGTTATGAGCGATCACATACGAATTTGTGTCATAAAATTTCTTTACCCTGGTAAAAATTTCGTAGGTAACACTGATTATTGATCTACATCAATTTATCTCAATCCTGCAGTCATTTATGTTCAGTTTTTATATGGTAAGAAAAAACGGATTCTTTAACTGTAAGCAAATAATATTTGGCAGTTGTCATTCTTAATAAAAAACAAACAAACAGAATTGGAATTTTTCTACCCATTACGTCCACAAATACATAGTCAGGGAATCTAGAGTCATCGGATTAAAGAAAATTGTTTCTTAATTTTGTGGAGATAAATTTTACAGCTCAGAAATTTTATTCTATTTGCGTTATCCCCCTTTAAGTTTATTTTTAGTATTATAACTGATAAGTGATTTCGTCAAAATACACTGGAAGAGACAATCTCATAGATGACAGGAGCACATAGCTTGACATCTTAAGTACATCCGTAATTGACAGCTGCTAATTGGATACCTGGCTGGTCGTGCGTTATGCGCGCTGGATCGTCGTTCAGTCGACTCGATGGTCCTGGGTTTGTACTCTTCCCTCTTCCATCCCCCGTCGTCCTGCGGGAGGTTTGGACCAGGAAGTAGTTTATCTTTAGCTCTGAAAGAACATCCGAAACCTGTACAACATTTTATAATGAAATCAGGTTTCGTCCGTTTATTTTGTGCATGCATTCAACGGGAATTTCCGCACTCGACTCAAATGTTTCTTTGTCTTCAGTAAAGAGTTGAATGAATAAAAAGACGCACAGGAACATCTTGCGTACAGTCTTATGTCGAAATCATTATCTGGATTGTTAATAGAAATTGTGCAAAGCTCAATCGAGAGACTCGTTGCAATAATGAAACTGTACATGCAATACATTAGAGTGCGAAACAATTGTGCAAGTCAAGATTTATGGAGTAGGAAAATGATAAAAAAATGTTTTTGATGCTACTTATACGTGCCAATCATTTGGATTACAACCATTGCATCATGATTCGACTGAATGTATGTTTTAAAACTCATGGAATTACAGAAATTGTTAAAAAAATAATATTTTAAACTAAAGCATCTAGTGAAATGACATTCAATTGCTAGATATATATTTCGATGTACTATTTATACTTGTTATATTGCAAATTAGAAGGCTATTAGGTAGGCCTATGTCACAATAAGTTCCCATGACATATTTTCATAAAAGGAGATATATTTACAAATAGATAACTTGACGGTGCATGTTGTCTTTCAGAAAAAAACTCAAACAAAAAACACGAACATTTTGCTTGTAAGCGAAGCGAAGATTATTGTGTTGAACTTAGATTAACTTAGATTAACTTAGATTAACTTAGATTAACTTTGAAAATTTGAAAATTGCCCGAAATTTAGAAAAAAAAAACGCAATGGGACTTCTCTTCTTATAGCTTTAATAGGGAAAAGTATTTAGGTCATGTATGAGTTAAGGTAGACTTATTTTCTGCGATCATAAACTAATGCAATTATATACGTCAGTAAAGGTCAGCTGTTTCTTGGGCCAGCTTTAACGAGCAGGGTGTCATGTGACCAGCACAACGACCAACTGCCTTACTTTTCCCGACATAAGTCAGCTGCAAATTAGAGTTGGGTGGACTTCAGCTCCCGTATTTAAAAATCCCCAGCCTTCAGCGAGATTCGAACCCGGAAGAGAGTTGCACCTTAAAAGAGAGAAATAAAGAAAGGTTGAGATGGAGAGACAGGAGAAGCTAAAAATAGAATGATAGAAAGAAGGAGAGTAAGACAAGATAGAGTGAGTGAGAGAGAGAGACACAGAGAGAAGGAAAGAGATAAAGGGAGACTGAAGAGAAAGAGAGAGACACGGAGAGAGAAATCTGAAGAGAAAGAGAGATATAGAAAGAGAGATATAGAGAGGAAGAGAAAGATAGAAACAGAGAGAAGGTGATGAAATCACACAGAAAGAGAGAGAGAGAGAGAGAAAGCGAAAGACAGAGAAAGAGAGAGAAAAGGAAAGTCCTTGACATTCTCCTACTTAGTGACTATTACATTTCGTCCAGCAGACAATCAAACAAGTTTTTTTTATTTTTTTATTTCCTATTGCAAAAAAATTGATTTCATTCCTTGATCATTTGTTCCTTTTTTTTAACCATAACGCCATTACAAGATAAAAAATAAAATAGGAAATAAACTATTGTCCTTTTATATCGACTAAAAAACACACACAAAAAAAACAAAAAACAGAATAATTCGTAGCCTAAAAAGACATCCATAAGTCATGTCAGACCTATTTACAAATTACACCGGGTGACTGCCGTCAGTGCCACAATCTAGTCTGGTCTTTTTTTTTCTTCAATATAAAAACATTCGCCTCGCTTCAGTAACCCTCAAAGAGTTCTGTCCCCATGACACGGGTCGTTGATCGACTAACCAAGTATCCATTTTCGCATCAAATTAATTAGCAATTATTGGTCCCGCGGTTTGTAAAGATATATGTTTGAAACAATAGCTTTGATTCCTGCTCGGGATGCTTTAAGTATCGATTAACCAAAGTAGGAATTGATTATCATAATCAAATAAAAACGTTAATAAAATGGTAGTATAGAGTTGGCGAATGGACTGTTGAGGATTTGTTATAAAATTTTTCTCCTAAATATTTATATATACAAATAAGAGGTAGGTTTTATGCTCTTTTTTTTTTTTATTTCTTATATTGTCTCACTCCGTCTGTCTGGGAGGATCGTTGCTCAAGTTATTTCTCCCATTTCCTATTCTGGGGGTCAAGTTAAAACTTTTCATAATTATTTATTTTCGATGATCACACACGAACCAATTTAAAAATTAACCTGTTAGTTAATTAATTAGCAGCTATTTTTTAATATAGAAAAAGTGGAGATAATTATGGCAGGAATTCGTCTATATAAGCTTTACTTTAAAAAAAAAGTAATTTGCATATTACGCTTGTTTCTTGATTTAATTGTTTTGTACATCACGTATTTCACGCTAACGCTGAATGCGCTCTTGTCCAATCTCTTTTCTAGACCCATGGAGAGAAGGGGCATCTAGGGAAAGCCTTAGTGCTGATGCAGGAGTTGGGATTCGAGCCCAAAACCCTCGAGTGGTAGCAAAGCGTTATCTGCTACTCAGCCACACATTCCAAATTTTCAGTTTCTAAAACTATTCCGATTAAAAAAACATTGATATCAAAGATCTTCACAAAGTTAGAGATAGCGCCACATTTTATGAATTGTTGCAATAATAAATTTCTGACATAAAAATGTATTTTGATAGTAGTCCAATGGAAAATGACAATAAATATTGTCACTGGATATATTTCTTTGTATATATTTATTAGTAGCAGTACACACCGGCTACACCTAGGCTTTATATTGTTTATTATGGCCGTATTATCTCCTTTTTTCCTTTTTTTTATTTTAAAGGGCAGAATAGTTGTTAAGCCCGATAATTTTTCTTCTTCTCTGAATCTCTCTCTCTCTCGGTCTCTCTTTCTCTGAAACCCTCATTTTGTTTATTTTAACCTGCACACCGTTATTTCTCCGACATAGACTTTTAACTTGGAATAACCAGCCTCATAATTCAACCCCGAAACATTCACGAACTAAGAATTTGGGCCCTTTAGTTTATCCTTCGAATGCATTTTTTTTCGGCTTCTCATTTCAATCTATATTAAAACTCCATGTTATGTGCCGCTCCGAAGGCCCCAATGGAATGCCGCATTTCTTATTTCCCTTTCTACATTTATTTTGGTATTTTGTTCTCTGAATAAAAGAAGTATCAATTTGCTTTTGTTTATTCCATTATTGTAATCCTTTGGATATCATCAAATAATGAACAGACTCGTTAAGAGCAGCGTTATAACTGGACAGGGCGTTCAGTGCTAAAAGAGTTAACAATGACAATAAGAGCATCATGGCGTCGCGCTGTGAAAACTAGCACACAAATTGCTGAGGACAAGAGAACAGCGCCAGAGAAGAAAAGCAAGGCCAATGACACTAGCTCCAGCTGGAATAGTGTGCAGTCCAATATTCCGGGCTCACATAGGTCTCACCAGCCATATTAGGAGGCATAAAGCCCCAGTGCAAAGCCCTCAGCCCCCTGGAAGACAAAAAGTTTGCTCATCATCGAACCTAGATGGACAAACTATACGGTATATATATATATATATAACGTGTAACTGTGTTCCTGGGGATCTCCTGTAACAGGCTACCTGGCAACTAGTGAAATTAGTTTTTGGACATTATTTCTTTATTGAGACTGAGCGTCATTGTCTTACACACTTTAAATCTTTTAAAGAAACTAGACGTTTGTCTTGAAGTCTTGGTGATTTATCTTCTTGATTATCTCTTGATTAACTTGACGATAATCTTCAACTCAACCCAGTGAAGGATAAAACCAGGTGTCTGGAAACGTCTGCAGCGTGACCCAATTATCACAGGCTCAAGGTCACGCTATGAAATAGCAGACGATCCGATTTTTTTTTGTTCGTGTCTTACGCAACGCATTGAGGTTTCAGGAAATAGAGAGAGAGAAAGGAGAAGAATGAGAGAGAGAGAAAATAAGTTAGAGAGAGAGTGAGAGAGAGTGAGAGAGAGAGTGAGTGAGAGAGTGAGAGAGAGAGAGTGAGTGAGAGAGTGAGATGGATAGAAAGAAAGAATTCCAGAGAGAGTGAGATCAAAGACTATTGTTGACAGGTTGTAAAAGATTGACGTAAACAACAGATTGACGGAGTACCAGTGAAATACCTATGCCGAAAAGAACATTATCTGCTCTCTACAATTTAGACTGTTCTGAAATAAGCTCAGAATTTTTCTTTCGGGTGTAGATATAACAGTGAAAGACAAAAAAGGTTGGTCTACAAATATCTCAGTTACCTTTCTTATGAAGGGTACTAAAAATAGTTCTAGTACATTCTAAAAGTGGAGTTCAGCATTGGCATACATTGGAATGGAATCTGTACACAATTGAAAGCAAAAAAGAAACTTAAATTAATTAAAATATAACCTCCCCGGCCTCCTGTATTCGGATTGAATCAAATGTGAACTTAAAGCTGTCTGATGTTGACTGCTGGGGAGACAGGTAGCTCTAGTCCTCACTATGTGGAGACAACACTTTAGTTGGACGATGAAAGAAAAAATAACCATACTAGGCATGAACACTGGCATACAGCGTTTGCATTATGTGGGCAGTTTAGACCAATAGCTCGTTGCCACGTCACACGTCGGTACGATGTGACAACGAGCTATTGGTCTCCCCTGCCTACAGACTGCGACGTTGCACGTCAGTGTTGTGGCTTCCTAAGACGACAAGACGGCCTCAGACGGTGCAGGGGGGTGACCTACCGTGATGTCAATTTATTTATGATTTCTTTTACAGTTGGAGCCCAGTTTTACAGCTGCTATGTTTTTAAAGCCATACGATAGTAGATCATGCCTGTTTAAAAGATTATATAATCTAAGTTTTCTTTAATTGCAAATGTTACAACAACTCTGTCTGTCTGTCCGGTAAAAATAAATTATGAACACCTTATTTTTCCCACACACTTCTCGATCAAGCTGAATCTTTACACATTTATTGTACTTAACAATACATGAATCAATTAAAAAAACGAATTAGTCCTGTAATTAATTATTTTATTTGATATCGAAAAAGGAAACATGCTTGTACATTATTGAGAGATGTCGTTGTAAATATGGAGCTATTCCCCTTAGATAAGCCTTCTTGAAAGTATTTTTTATATTTTGCTTGTTGTTAATTATGGCCCAGTTCGGCGAACTGATTATCAAACTGGCAAGGAGAATAACTGTACACTTGGCATTTGTTTATGTTGAACCAACTTTCAATAAAGTTCACTTGTTAGTCTACTTTATTTAGACGAACTACGCTGAACTAGTGAGCTCAAAGCCTGACCTAATGACCACTGGCGTTA
Source organism: Biomphalaria pfeifferi (assembly GCA_030265305.1). Taxonomy (NCBI): domain Eukaryota; kingdom Metazoa; phylum Mollusca; class Gastropoda; family Planorbidae; genus Biomphalaria; species Biomphalaria pfeifferi. Next base: position 71,486 of record JASAOG010000107.1, on the reverse strand, counting down.
AGTTACATGCAAGACTCTCTATCCCTGGTTGGGTTTGAACCCTACAGCTAACTATATTAACACAAAAAAAATATTTTTTTTCCACCAGTTAATTATTTTCATGTTTGGCATTTCATGATTCCGATAAGACTAAACACTAAGAAAATTTTAAAGAAAGAAATTGGTAATTCTGCAGGACTTCAAGGGGCAGCCATCTTTGTTATTGTTTAGACTGTAATCTTATATCTTAGGTTTTCTCTCAGATTTGGGTTTTTGTTTGTTTTTATTTTTGTAGCTAAAAAATATGCTGGATCTAGCTATACCGGTATCATCGAGTCCTAATAAGTCTATTAATTAGACTCATAATCTAATAGACACCAAAACAGGTTAATGCTTGACTATCAATGGGGGAGGTAACAGCGCTCCCACAAGACTCCCCCTTTTTTAGCATAAGGCGAAATTCTAATAGCCTTAATAGAATTAGATTTTGTTACATTTAAAACAAGTGAATAGAAAAATGAGTATTAAAAAGTACAAACACTTGTTAAAAAACAACATAAATATTAGATCTATATTATATTTAAATTATATCTAAATTTATATTTATAGGTTTATAGATCTAGCATTTTCTAGATCTACATTTATAGATCTAGGATTTAAATTTATAGATCTGAATCTATATTTATGGTAGGGCTACTTAGTCTGGGTCAATTCAAAAAACATATATGAAGGACAATAAAAATACTTAAATAGTGGTAACAAAACTCTGAATAAATTCAGACAATATTTAACAATGAAAAAGAAGACAGAACAATAAGAAAAGTATTGTAGTTGACACCAAGTCAAAATTAAAAGAATAGCATTTCTTTGAAAACACAGAAATAATGTTAATTCTTGGTATTTTTTAAGACACTATCTTGGGATTTCTTTGTACCATAAACAATAACAAAATAGTAACAAAGATGGCTGCCCCTTGAAATCTTGCAGAATTACCAAGAATTTTTATTTTTAAATGCTCTTTTAAGTTGTTGGTTTTTTTTAATGAAATACAGTGTAAAATAGAAAATAAAAATACCAACACAGATTATGGACTAAACCGTTTATAATAGTATTTTATTAAATTTGTTTTTTACATTGAAAAGACAAATAACTTACTAAGTGACTCAATAAGAATTTATATAAATTAATTTATGTGCCATCATTAATACTATACACCATTATCAATGATACTGGGTTAAAAAATCACAATCAATTTTCTCTACATGAAAAAACAGTTTCTCCCTCTCTCAGACCTTGTGATCTATAGGGCAGATGATGTAAAGATCATCTATCTCTATGGCCCACAGTTAACGAGGGTGTCATGTGGCCAGCCCAACGACAAAATGCATTTTTAATTGTCCCTTAATGTCAGGTACCCATTAGAGCTGGGTGGATTCAAAGGCGCCGTAAGATACAGAAATTATTTTTTAAAAACTCATTCTTCACCAGGATTCGAACCAGGGAACCTCTAGTTCGGACATCATGCGCTTTATCACTCAGCAATCGCACCTACTGTCTTATACAATAAAACATATCGTGAAACAAGAATTTATTACACATAAAAAATATTACAATGTTTAAGTTATGTAAAGGAGCATGTGATATAAAGAGATACGACTACGAAGTAAAATAAATTAGTACGATTAAAAAAAAACTACAATGTCAATAAATATGAATTACAGTAATGATCACAGTTGTAATTTAAAACAATGAAAAAGTTATCACTATAGCATGTAAATTATGATAGCTGATTTATGTTAGAACTTTAATTTTAAAAGAATATACACTAATGATCACAGTTGTACATTCTAATGCAATCACATGAGTTACCAAAAGAGATCACAAAAATTGGGCCAGCATAACGGAGTAAAGTTCACAACTCTATATCTTAATCCCGTAAACACATCCTTAGTCCTCACAACTTCATCACAACACCCAGTTCTACCTTTCACTCTTACAATAGCTGATACTACCTTTCACTCTCACAATGGCTGATACTACCTTACACTCTCATAATGGCTGATACTACCTTACACCCTCATAATGGCTGATACTACCTTTCACCCTCACAATGGCTGATACTACCTTACACCCTCACAATGGCTGATACTACCTTACACCCTCACAATGGCTGATACTACCTTACATTCTCATAATGGCTGATACCACCTTACACCCTCGAAATGGCTGATACCACCTTACATTCTCATAATGGCTGATACTACCTTACACTCTCATAATGGCTGATACTACCTTACACTCTCATAATGGCTGATACTACCTTACACCCTCATAATGGCTGATACTACCTTTCACCCTCACAATGGCTGATACTACCTTCACCATAACAAAGGCCAATTTTATTTCCCTCAAAATGACCAATTAATCTAAAGATTCTTCTTTTAAATGTCAGCCCTTCTAGTTTTTCCATCTTACACCAAATCTATGACATTGATTCTGTTGTAGAAAACACTGAAACATTTTTTTCCACTCTGTGCATAGCACACACGCAATTTAAACACGCTATTATCAAATGTTACATTTTTAAATAATACTGGTTATATGCTAGATCTGTTAGTTCTCTACAATGGTATATAAAATAATACAAATATATCACATATTGAAAAAAATATATTTTATGGAAAAACTTGAATTCGTTCCTCGGTCGTTTTAAAAGACGGCTTGTAACGTGCAAAGTCTTCATTAACTAACAAACAAAACAATTTGATCACTTCTTCATTAATACCATTAAAGCATTTCATGATAATTTCAGTTCTAGAGTCTTTCTCTGAGAAACCGCAAACGTCCTCCCCACAAGATACAGGAGACTGATTAGTCAGCTTCCATTCAGTTTTGGTCATGTCTATACATTGATACCCACGCAGACAAAGTGGTACATTTTCTAGAGGTCTAGTGCTCAATGCCAATACTCTGGAGATTCCCACAGCGTGCACAGCTTTCATCATTTCGTTATAGTCACTGGTAATAAGATACAAAAACAAAATATTAGCTGTCTTAGACAATAAGTTGAACTAGTATTTTATACTGTTGGCCTATTCAGTCGTAGAACGTCTATGGTTCATCTCGAACACTTTTTCGTGTGACTGTGGAGCCCTATTTTGGAGTGACACTACCGTCCAAATATATCTCAGGTTAAGGTGGCTTTCGCTTTGGTGGTCGAGGAGCCGGCCATTATATATATGGCACGCATTTCTTCCAGAGCTGAGGCCCATGATTTTTCACTGTCCATAACTTTCTTGGTCACCGTCTCTCTGCATCTAGTGCTGTCTAGGACTATGTCTTCCCAATGGTCAGTATCAATGTTCACTGTCAATTCCGAACTCTATGCCACAACAAGCGCAGTCCCTGCCTCAGCCTTTAAACCTATTTCGGATCTACAATTTAATAGTACTAAAATGTGAATGAAGATAAAACTAAAAGGCACTTACGGGGCATCATTGTTTCCTAGAAGTAAGACGACCACGTTATATCTCTTCATTTCTTGGAGCTGCAGCTCTAGCTTCATATGCTCATTATTAGCTCTCTAGAGGAATAAACGTTTGTTATAGAGGTTTAGACTTATCCGGATGGCTGCCTGATTGTGTGATATGCGCACAGGACTATCGTCCGGACTTCTTAACTGATCTTATCTTATATAATACAAACGTTACTTCAAAGAGGAAGATGATTACGTCCTACACGAGCTACATTTAGTCTGGCATATTTACCAATGACATAAATTCTGCCAAGTCACTGGTTTTCCTGGCTAGCTCAGGCTCTAATAGCACTAGGGAAAAAGGAGTATTTGTACACATTTTTCCTAGCATATGGAACGAGGAATGTGCCCTTATCCTTGTGTTTTTCTGACTATTATATTAGATTTTGTTTTTGTTCTGGAAGGTACTAGGTTCATACGATCCCCCCTCATCATGGGGAGGTTTGGTGTTGGGAGTAAATTGTAAATTATCTTCAACTCTGAAGGAACATCCGAAACATGTCAAACATATAATTTAGATTTTTATCTCAATTGTCTTGCTGAAAACTATTGATAAAAGAAGACCACGGGGAAATAAGATGATATTTGTATCTAAATTTGAATACGTCCAAGGGAGAGTGTGATACGATTCAGAGTCAGATATTCAGATTTTTAAACGTTGTGAATGTTATTAATGGAGGCCCGTTGGAGGCACTCTTTTACATCTTGCACTTAGGGGGGTCTTGAAAGCGCTGCAAGCTAAACAAAAATGATGATGTCGCTATTTTTTTAGCAATAACACTTAAAATACAAATGGCTTAAAAAGGGATGGCTGCATGATCGAATGTTTTGCGCTCTGGATTGCGTCCCCTTCGCTCCAGAAGATGACATCCTAACCTGAATATTTCGCAGGGGTGTTGGATTGGGGCGGGGTAATTTTTTAAAATTGATCAATTATTAAATATTGAGAGCGGGTAATAACTGTTACAAAATATAATTAACTTCATAGAGAAGGAATTTAAATAAATATGTGCTTCTGTATGAGATACAATTTATTTCTCTATTAATGTCTGCACAATTTTCTTCGTTTATAGTACATGTCTATCCATTTTCAACTTTGAAAGCGTTATTCAAGGAGCTATATCTCAAGAGGGTACACTATTCAATAATGTCGACCCTGGGAAGGTACTGGGCTTTATCCGGGAAGTGGGGTTGTCTACGAAGATCTGATTTATGAATTTGTAAACATGTACTATTTACATTAGATTTTTACCGAATTATTAAATTTTTACTACCTCTACTATTTTAACTGTGGATAGACCTTGATTTTAATGATTAAACAGTATGGAATTTGGCCCTTGTTGTATGGAGGGAGAGTGGCCCCTGAGGGACTGCAGGCACGACATGGCCTAAATTGTGCCGATGTGCCCAAAATCACAAATCACAAAATCTCAAGAGGCTTGAGTTTAGAAGAAAGAGGAGTACCGAGGCTAACTCGTAAACCCATTGTTGGCTTTTTTTTCCCTTAATACTTATTATAATAAACTTTAAGGCGTTATTAGGCTATTAGTTCTCCACTTTGTTTCTGTACATATATATTTTAAATTATATGCAAATTAGGTATAGCAGATATATTTACACTTCTTCAAGTAATTATGGTCTCTTATAATATCGTTATAATGTCGCAATGAGAATGTACAAACTTTTAAAACTATAATTAAAGTTTAGTTTTACAAAATACTTTAACGTTAAATTCTCAGTTCATTCGATAATAAAAAAAACAAAAAAAAAACAGTCGTACACGTTAGGTCAGGCTAACCTCTAGATTCCTGGTAACTTCCAAACCAAAAACGATCTTAAGCACTTGTCTTAACGTTACTGCAATGCTAGTTGTGACGTCAGGCGCATCTTCGGAGTCAGCAGAGTCGTCATTAACAATTAGAACGTCTGAAACCGATGTCTGGTCATCCGACTGGTCATCTTTTTCACTCTCGCTGACCATCCCTATACACTGCTTATACTTTAGTTGAAACACTTGTTGAAATACGCGTCTGGAATCTGCGCTGCCTTTTTGCAAGCGGTCCCAAGCTGTTAGAATGTAAGTCCTTGACCTTAGAGCTTCGAATTCCTCGCTTGACCAGGAGACATTGGTTGTAAATACACTCCTTGTACTGGCCATGCTAAGAAAGGTCAAAGCACTTTCATAATCGCCTTTCTCTAGCAGACGATCAAGTCCTTTTCGCAGCATTTCAAAATCTTGCAGAAGACCTTTTTTTAACAATTGTTTAATAGTTCGCTCAAAATCCTTATTTTTGGCCAGCTCTAAGTATTTCAACGTACTCTTTTGTTTTACATCGGGTGAAGAGAGCTTTTCTGCGTCGTCCATCAATCTTTTAAAAGCTTGCCACACCTTTGTCTCACAACCAGCATATTCTGGATCTTTTGAGGCTAGATCTGCTGCTAAGCTTAGTGCCTTTTTGAATTCATCTTCGGCTAGATTTTTCAGTTTGTCTGATTTGTCTGGAAGTTTGCTTAACTCCTTGAGACATCTACCAGCCCCTTCATGCGCACTTATTTTGCGCACCAGATAGTCGGAACTTAACATACGGGTAATTATGTTATAATGTTTTAGCGCGGTATCAAATTCATTGAGTTTAAAATGTGTTTCTGCCAGATCAAATTTCGCTGGGATGTTCTCACCGTGAGACACTTCTAAAGATTTCTCAAAACACTGTATTGCTTCCCTGACTAGTGCGTTTTCTTTGTCTAATGTAGTACACGGACTTTGAACAAACTCTCTGAGTGCCTTAACACGACACAGAGAGCCCCTGTCAAAGTTTAGCTTGTTGTCGTGGTTCAAACTTTCTGTAGGACTGTTGACGTTGTTTTTAATAGATTCTGCTTTAATCAAAAGGCTTAATCCTAAGTGATGATAAGTCATCGCTATATCTTTGATCTGTAAAGAAGCTCTTAAAAGTTCAATAGCCTGGTCTGTATTGATTTTCTTTACACTCATGCCACAGTAGGTCAGAACTGTGGAACTGTTACTGCCGTATTTCAAGGCTTCATTGACTAACTTCGTTATTTCCAAAGCATGGGCGCACCCATCCTGATGTAGCAGCTGTGCTAGCTGGGCGTAGGCATGTCCACGGAGTCGGTCGTCACCGTTACGCGCGACTTCATTCAATAAGTCTTGACATTTAACAGTAATGTCAGCGACATTCAGTTTATCCTTATTTGAGAACTGAAGATCATAGTTTGTAACCCGTCTGTAGATCATTCCAAGACCGTACTTCCAAAGATAGTTTTCCGGGTACTTGCTAATGCACTCTGTGTAAAGCTGAATACTTAGCTTGTAATTTTCTATGCCGCCTAGTTTACTAAAGCTGTACGCTTGTTCAGCCAAGGCGTTATATTTTATTTGTTCAAAACTTTCTGCTTTCTCAGTCAATTGTTGAAGTTCTTCGCAATGTTTAATCACCGCTCTTGTATATCCTTGGTCAAAAAGAATGAACACTCTATTACCGAGAGCAGTTAGATTATTGTTTCCTGTTTTCTGCAATATCTTCTCATTCAGTATTTCTGCTTCTTTAACATGCTTAAGTTTATGTAAAAGCCAGGTCAATAGATTTAGACCTCTAATTTTCTCTTCCAGAATCGAGCCGTACAGTTCGAGAGATGACAGATCTACACTTGCAATTTTCTCTTCAATTGTAGAGCCTTTGAGTTCCAGCTCCTTCATCTCCTTGTCTCTGGCATGGCAGAAACGTTCCCGGGAAATCTTTCTTCCAGTTTGTAGATTGAAACTGCAGGGGAAATGACTCATCTCCTCATCAATATTGAAGGCCATTCTGTTAAAAGAAAAATATAGATCGTCAATGTGGGTTAACCTTTTAAGATAATAATAATAATAGCGATGTCTTCGATTCTGAAAATTAAGGATGAGTGCAGTTTTTCACAGGACTAAGCAGTTCCTTAAGATTTTTATTTCCTAAAAATAGTAAACAAAGGCATTTGGAAATTCCATAATTTCTGGCAGAGCTTTGATAGGATGAGATTTGGAGAAATTTTGATATTCTAGTTAGGATTATTTTTAACTAAATGAATTGTAAAAAAATAGCAAAGTTTCCTTTTCTATGGGGTGAATGATCGAAAGGTCATTTGTTTCTGTTAAGTAGCCAGCACAACGACCAATCGCCTTTACTTTTCCCCAATTTATATCAGACACCCATAACAGCTGGCCTCAAAGGCGCCCTTTAGATCCCAAAATTAAAAATCACAGTCTTCACCAGGATTTGAGCCCGAGACTCCTCGGTTCGGAAGCCAAGCGCTCTACCTCTCAGCCACAATGTCTCTCGTGTTGTTTACAGGAGGCATTGTATTTTTAAAAAATTATTTTAAATGTTTTGTTTCGTTTCGTTTGTTGGATTTTTAGAAATATTTGTTTTTTTTATGTCTCATTATTTCTTCTGCTCCTTAAAGCTCCTTTTTCGCCCCCATTGGTTGGTCAGCTTGTATTTGTGATTTGGTGAATGATTTTATAGCCATCAACAGACCAACCCAATAGTATAATGCACACGTGATTGGACACGCAATCTAGGAGTCAAGTTCGGCAACAGTGGCACTACTGTGTCGCAGACTACCTCATTATATCAGGAAATGTATTACTAATTTATAAAGTTCTGAGTCTCGTTATAGGTATCAAGGAATATGTTCACGCCAACGCCAATTTCCATAAGACTTTAAAAAAAAAAGTCCTATGTTTTTTTTTAACCTCTTAGTGGGTATAAAGGATCGGAATTGAAAGAAGCACAGGAAGAGGACTTAAGACGAATTTATTAGTAGGAAACTTGTGATTTGTAGTACCAATTTATAGTGTAATAGGTTTTGGTTTTGGGGTTGTATTATGACTGTCTGGCTTAGAAAGATTACTCAGGATAATGCTTGCGTTTTTTGTACGGGCGTATTATCTTATCTTATCTTATATAATACAGACGTTACTTCAAAAAAGAAGATGATTACGTCCTACGCGTCATGCATTTAGTCATGCATATTAACCAATGACTTAAATTCTGCCAAGTCACTGGTTTTTCTGGCTAGCTCAGGCAACCCATTCCATGCTCTAATAGCACTAGGGAAGAAGGAGTATTTGTACAAATTTGTCCTAGCATATGGGACGAGGAATGTGCCTTTATTTTTGTGTCTTTCAGAGTATTTTATTAAATTTTGTTTTTGTATTTGAAGATTATGGTTCAGTGTTTTATGTATAATTGCTACTTTACTTTTGAGTCTTCTGTCCTGAAGGCTTTCTAAATTTAGTGATTTTACTAATGGTGTTACCCTAGTCAAATGTGAATATTCGTTTGTTATGAATCTCACTGCTCTATTTTGTGTTTGTTCCAGTTTCTTAATGTTTTCTTGAGTTGAGGGGTCCCACACGGTGGATGCATATTCTATTATTGGCCTAACCAAGGTTAAATAACATTTTAGTTTTATGTTCTTATTTGATTTATAGAAATTTCTTTTAATAAACCCTAATGCTTTGTTGGATTTTTTTTTATAGTTTCATCAATATGTGGATTCCATGACAGTTTTTCATTTATTATAACACCTAGGTATTTTGAGTTTTTAGTCTGTGTTACTGGTTTGCCATGAATAAGATAAGTGGAATTAATTTGTTTTAGTTTTTTTGTTACTCTTAACAACTGGCATTTTTCTGGGTGGAAAGACATGCTCCAATTTGATTCCCATTTCTGTAATTCATCTAATTCTCTTTGTAAAATATCTGTGTCTTGTTTTGTTTTTATTGTTCTATATATTATGCAATCGTCTGCAAATAATCTGACTTTTGTTCCTGAACTAATGCAATTTGGTAAATCCTTTATGTAAATTAAAAATAGTAGTGGACCCAAGACTGTTCCTTGAGGTACACCTGAGTTTACTGTTATTGGTGTTGATTTAGAGCCATTTATTATTACAGTTTGTTCTCTCCCTATCAGAAAATCTTTAATCCACTGATGCAGTGGACCGTTAATGCCGAAATATTTTAATTTTTTAAGCAAACTATGGTGGTGAACTTTGTCAAAAGCCTTGGAAAAATCTAGTAAGATAGCATCTATTTGTTCACTATTATCTATTAGATGTGTTTAAAACTAAAACAACACGGTCTATCACCATAGCAAGATGTAAGAACTAAGCCCAGAGCGTTAAATACTTGAATAAAGTTTAATGCATAAAGACCACAGTCGTAATACGATGTTGTCACCTTGGGTTCGTAAGACCAACTGAAGAATATTAAACAAGTTAGCCCCACTAAGCGTGACGACACAAAATGTCAAAGTCTGTCAACTATGGTGCGTTTTTATGCTATTGCCTAACAGTAGAAGTATATCTCTCATCTCATCTGTCCCTTGACGCGGCGTAGGGTTGCTGTGACTTTTTGTGTAACCCTCCACTATTTCCGGTCAACAGCTGGTCTTAGCGGGATGTCGAGAGATAGGCCAGTCCATTCTGCTATCCAGTCAGCTTTTATTTTATAAACGGAAAGGCGATGACCAATCACGTTTATGAGACTAATTGTCATTCAAAGAGGCCCATTAGGTAACCTCACCGGCCCATTGGGTACCGGACCACAAGGCATTTGACCGAATTCCCAAATAGTCAATCCTCCAATGATGGCGCGCGTGCGTGTTTTTTTTTTTTATATTGTGTATAAGTAAGTAAATTGGGCAAGTGTGGGTATTTTTTTTTTAACTTATCCACTAACTACATCCAAAACATTTGTGGATATAATAAATTAAAAATATTTTTAATACCTGATGGATATTACTAGCACTTTCAGCCCTCAGCACACCCCGCCCTTTTCTATTAATTTAAAATAATCATTTCCATAGCTAGAGATCCCAGCTAATATAGTGGTATAACACTTTACGGTACAGCAGACATGTCCTCTCACGGTATACATGAATAAAATATCAATGATTCATGACACACTACGTTCCACGATAACAAAATACTGTAGACATTAAGTAGTTGCAAGTTCGCTCCAACACTCTTGTGGCTCCTCAAGAGTATTAAGAATGTGTACATGATGATTATTACGTGCTAGGCAGGACGTCCTGCAGGACTTCAATGTATGGCGCTGCACAGGAGTCGACTTTGGCCCCCATCATGACGTCAGACCGAATCACAAAAGACAATGACCAGGCAGCCATGTTTTTGTATTACCTTGTTACACTGCACATTATTTTCGATTACTGCACCCATAGGAGGTGAATCATTAAAGCATTTATAGCTTACCTTTGCACAAGTAGGGTCCTATTTAGGACAATGTATCCCATAGAGTACAGGAGAGAATACCTCTAATAATAGATCTATAGGATTCATTTTTTTCTATCCGTAATAGTTCTAATAGTGACTTTCGATTCTCTTCTCGTGTTGCATTTGTTTGTAATATCGGAAATTACCGATTCTTCGAAATTTCAACGGGGGAGAAAAAAAAAATGTAATGACTTGGCAGAATTCAAGATAGTATCAATTTTTTTTTTTTTAGATTTTTAAAATATATGTATTAATTATCAACCAAAATTATGCGAACGTGTTTATACAAAGAATATGTCGACATACGGTCTTAATTTATTGCATGTAGACCAGCGAACAGCACTGAGAGTACCTGAACTATTATAAGGCAATAGTCTGAGTTACATTACATCGTTGTAATAAGCATTCCAGTAAGGTTACAAAATAAAGTTTACTGCTGGGTCAGTACCTTCACGTGAGATATCGTTAGCGTATTAGCTAGCCCCGACCAGGATACGAACCACAGACCTTTGCCTCGGAGACAACACAAAGTGGCGACTCAGGTTTCAATAGACCAGTGCTTCTCAAACTTTGTAAACAAGTACCACTGTACAACTGAAGAATAAACTGAGGTAACACTGTCAACGCTTCAGTAATTTTTGCATGTGTGTACTTCTGAAGTTAAAAAAAAGTAATTATATTCATTGTAATGAAGAGCTAATCAAACTTTAATCGCTGGAGAATTTATCAAAATGTATAAATGTCAGACGATAGTGTGGGGCTATATAAATAAATGACATAAAATGTTCAGTCACGTAAATAATTTGAACAGGCTAACTTTGTTCATACACAAAGTTCATTATCTCTTGTAGAAGTCCATTTACTCTTACTCTCTTAAGTTGCTTCTCTACCAGGGGTTGCTAACCTGACTCAAGTTCTATTAGGTTTTCAAAAATGTTGACATTGTCATCATTTTTTTTTACTAATAACAAAAAGCTTAGAAAGGTTACATAAAAAATGTCCAAGGCTCGCTAAAACAAAGCGCATACATATTCATAGCTATAGTACAATGTAAGGAACTACTTAAACAAAAGTTGTTGGTTTTTTTTTGTTGTTTTTGTTTTATGGTATGATTAGTTTTATAAACATTTCGGTCAAGTTGGAAGTCGTAATAGCTAGTAAATTAAATCTCTGTGGAACTTTTTTTTTCTAAATATTTGGTTATTATTATTTATTTTTTTGCTTTTTTTTTTTTAGAATGAAGTGTGCCACCTGTAATTGTGCAATGCGCCACTTTTGGCGGTTGGGTCATAGGTTGGCTACCCTTGTTTTATACCATCAGCCCATGGATCCATGGAGAATGTGGTCTTACAAATGCAAACAGTTCCTTCTTTAAACAGATTCTTCTTTATGTGTCATCTTCCCGTAGATTCGTCAAGCCGAAACTTACTAAAGCCGTAATCGCTGTAAAACCGAGTTTCCTATTTATTTACTTACTTCACTTCAGAATTCTGAATCTGATTTTTTCTTCGAATATTTCTTGGATAAGCTGATTATCTGTCACCTGGAAATATGGTCACTAATAATAGATTCCATATAGATGTAATTCTGCGGTTTTCTAAGTCGCTTTTTGCTCTTTTACGCCATTAAGCACCGTCGCTTTTTTATTCTGGTACTTGACACTTTCCCACAGACGAGCATATCCCTCACGAAGGGATTGCACGCGTTACTAATGTTAAGACTGCTAACCCAGTTTAGTTAAGACAAACTAAAAAATAGGACTGATCAAATAAAGACCAGGCGAAAGGGGTTAAACTAGTATGCGACGTATTTTCATTAACTTTGTCTCCGACTCAGAAACCTCATTAGTAATGAACCATACTGAGAATTACTCCCCTAGAGCACCTGACAGGAAGCGGGCAGTGGGTTTGAAGGTCGCTTTGTCCCCGTTCTCTCTCTCTTTCAAATCTTTGTCCAGATCGTTCTGTCATGCAGAAGGCGACAGGCGTGGCAGAATGGGGTCTGTTGTTTCTACGTCCTCGACGCAGTGGCGGCACCGCGTGTCGTAATTCTTCCTGAACCGTCCGCAATAAGCACCTATTGGATAGTGTCCGAGTCGGAACTGAGATAGGATGGCCTGTTCCGCATGATTAAGTTGCCACCACACATCCTTTCGGTCTGGTCTATTCAGATGCCTATAGAGCTCTCGGCCTTACTCGGAAGAATCCCAACTGTCGTACCAAAGTGCTAACAATCGGGTGTCGGCCAGGGATCGTACACTTTCGGTAAGTGCACGGTTCATCATGTAGGGTTTCAATTGATAAAATTTCATAAAATGTCAACCCTCTCGTAACTGACCAACTAGCGTTGAAAATTTAAAGAAAATAAAAAGTTTAATTATTCCTTTATATCTAGAGTGATAAACAAAAATTAAACTAAATTATAGCTTTTATATAGCGCTACATTCATGCTTATTGCATGCTCAGAGCGCTGTGAACCTCTGTGAATCTCTTTTGTGGACCAGTGTGGGAGTAGGGAGTATCTCGGAGAAGATTTTCTGTACTGCCTTTAGGCGCTAAATAAACACAACTCTGCTCGAGTCGGGTGTCGAACCTCCAGCCCCCTTTATAGTTAGCAAAGCAAAGTTCAATCGTACTTTGCCTTTCGACCACGCTTCACACAGATAATCCTCGTAATTTACAAGACGAAGAACATAACAATCGATTGGTATACAATCTAGGGCCATATCAGTAGGTCCACCACTTCAATAGAGGACCATACAAGTTGGTCCACCACTTCAATATAGGGCCATATCAGTAGGTCCACCACTTCAATAGAGGACCATACAAGTTGGTCCACCACTTCAATATAGGGCCATATCAGTAGGTCCACCACTTCAATAGAGGACCATACAAGTTGGTCCACCACTTCAATATAGGGCCATATCAGTAGGTCCACCACTTCAATAGAGGACCATACAAGTTGGTCCACCACTTCAATATAGGACCACACCAGTAGGTCCACCACTTCAATATAGGGCCATACCAGTAGGTCCACCACTTCAATACAGGACCATACCAGTAGGTCCACCACTTCAATATAGGGCCATACCAGTAGGTCCACCACTTCAATTTAGGACCATACCAGTAGGTCCACCACTTCAATACAGGACCATACCAGTAGGTCCACCACTTCAATACAGGACCATACCAGTAGGTCCACCCCTTGGACTAGCTAGCATAACCACGGCCTACTACTGTTTAAAAAGCATTGCTGTAAACAACTGAAAGGTGAAACGAGTTCCGAATCAGCCATCCAGTATTAACGACAACAGCGAAATAAAAAAAACCGAAATCTAAATCAAAGAGAAATAATCCTGTTTAATGTTAAATCAGTTCAATTATCTATTATAGTCTTTCTAAAGTAAAGAATTATACAAAAAAAAGTATTCAAAACGTTGTACTTTTTCATTGTTCTTAAATCAGATCAAAGAGATTCTTTTCAATTATAAGATACAAACTGCACTTAACGCGAAATATTGACCTTTTCAATTATACGATACAAACCGCACAACACAAAATTTTGACAATCTTATCTTATAAAATGCAGACGTTACTTTAAAAATGAAGATGATTACGTGTGTCTCTAGGTCAATCTAGTCATGCATGTTAAAGTAGAAAATATCTACGAGATGACCATAGTCGCTCGAGATGAATCATAATCCTTCGAGATGAACCATAGTCGTACGAGATTAATTATAGTCGTTCGAGATGAACCGTAGTCGTTCTACCACTAAAGGAGGCCACTGAAGGTAAATGGTTGACGCCTACCAAGACATAATGTGACAGAAGAAACATTTGGATATATATCAGCGGTTCTCAACCTTTTATGCTCGGCGACCCCTTTTTACAATTCCCCAATCTGCATCGACCCCCCACCCACCCACCCACACATACAGCAATAGAAGAATAGACACTATAAATCCATATTTTCGATGGTCTTAGGCGACCCCTGGCAAATCGTCAATCGACCCCCAAGGGGGTCGCGACCCATAGGTTGAGAACCCCTTATCTATATACATATTACAAATCTTTGGACTTGAAAATCTGAAGAATTTTTTGGAAATCTTTACCAACTAAACAACAAAACAGCCTCACTATCGCATCCTTGTCGCCTTGAAACAATTTGTTGATAATGTCGTTTGAGGATGGCTCCTGACAAGACTGTAGCAGCGTCTCCGTGAACCTGATGTGGTTCCACGGCACACGAGCAACATGTATAGCTTCTTTACTCTGCAGGATTAGAGGTATGGGCAATTCTGCTCTCAGGCTGACTAGAAGGATCTCGGGGCCTTGTACTTTATGTACTGCCTGGAGCATAGAGTTGTAGTCACTGGAGAAACACATGGACACATGTAGACTAGTCACAGACTAGACACACGTAGACTAGACTAATCTAGACAATACTAATGTATAGTAAATACATTTAGACTAGACACATTTAAACTAGACACAATTAGGCTACACATATTTAAACTAGACACATTTATACTACACATATTTATACTAGATACTTATAGACTAGACACGTTTAGACTAGACACCTTTAAACTAGACACTTTTAGACTAGACATTTAGACTACAAATATTTAGACTAGATACATTTAGACCAGATACATTTAGACTACACATATTTAGACTACACATAATTAGACTACATACATTTAGACTAGATACATTTAGACTACACATATTTAGACTAGACACATTAAGACTACACACATTAGAATAGACACATTTAGACTAGATACATTTACTTGGCACATTTCTCATTATGCAAGACACATGTGTGGACTTTGAAAGAATCAGATAAACTTACCTTGAGTCATTATCTCCTACAACCAACAAAACCAGGCTATAGTTGCTCATTTCTTGTAAGAGTGCTTCTTCTTGCATATGACTGTAGTCAGTACTCATCTAAAAAGAAAGTAGCTTTAGACCCATTTGGTCATGCGCATTCCATGAATATGTACATCATGTCTATCTAATGTAATGTCATAATGCTATTTAGTCTGGCCAATGATTTCATTTTGTACTTTGGTAATGTCCTAAGACTATTATGCAAGATATAAGCGATTGCTTGAATATTAAAGAATAGAAAAATGAACGTATGGAAATGCCAAGGCGAACGATTATTTGAATATTAAAGAATGGAAAAGCTGACATACAACAGAAAAGAGGTGAACGATTGTTTGAATATTAAAGAATGGAGAAATGAATATACGGCAGTGCCAAGGCGAACGAATGTTTGAATACTAAAAAAATGGAAAAGTTGACATACAACAGAAAAGAGGTGAACGATTGTTTGAATATTAAAGAATGGAAAAGACCTACTAATGCGGAGGGGAGTTTTAGAATCATGTGATGAGTAAGAAACATTTTAAGTAGAAGTCGTTTAACATTCATATTTAAATAATGAATCCCAAATGTTAATGGTGAATGTCTTTCATAATGGGATTGCTCTAGTACTATAGTCATTCAACGTGCGATTATTGTTTAATAAGGTAAACTTTGTTCTCATTTACAGTGTTATTAAATTGTTTTACCTTACATTACATTTCAAGGCTTAGCTTTGAATGTATACAGCCATAAGTGTTATATCCTAACCTCTAAATTCCTAGACGTCTCAAGTCCAAATATAACCTGAAAGATGTACAGTAAATTGCTGGCTAATTTCGTTGTAATGTCTGGACACTCTTCAGAATCAAGTGTTTCGTCGTTTACTATGAGTATGTCCCCTTTCTTAGTTAGAGTCTCTTCTTCGGCGTCACTGACCATACCAACGCACTGACCGTAGCGTAACTGAAACATCTGTTGAAATGTTCTAATGTAATCAGGGCTATCTTTAATTAAGCGAGCCCATGCTGTGGTCAAGTATGTTTCTGCCCTTATTTCTAGCATTTCGGGGTCAGACCACAATGGGTTTAGAGTAATGGCGGCGATTGTGCTTGCTAAGTTAAGTATCAGCAAAGCGTCTTCGTATTGCCCACTTTTTAAACCGCTAGTTAGTCCACTTTTCACGATATCCAAATCATCGGTTTCAGGATCTTGACGAAACGTTTGAACGACTAGCAGCACAATATCTCGATGAGCTTGGACCAACTCAAGAAGCTTAACTTTGTTCTTGTTCTTAGTGCGGGATTGTGTCATCTGTTCATTTTCATCCAACATTGTCTTAAACGATTCCCAGATCGCGGAAGTACTTTCAGCACTCTCTCTATTGTTAGAAACCAAGTCTGCCGCAAGTGTTATAGCCTTAGTGAAATTCTCATGGGCTTCGCTTAAACTATCTGGATCATTATATGTTTTCAAACATTTTCCCGCCTTATCGAGGGCGTTAACCAAACACAAGAGATAACTAGAACCTTGGTTACTATCGATGATCTGATTGTATTGCGCCAAAGCTTTATCAAATTTTTCTAATCTGAAATAGAAATCTCCTAAGTGCAATTTTGCTGGTATGTTTTCATCATAGGATATTTCAATAGCTTTGATATAACATCTTTCAGCTTCCATTAAAAAGTCCTCCTCATTGCTTGTTTGATCAATGCGAGAAGATGTATCCTGCATCATAGAGCTTGTGGTTATTGTTGAGTCAAGCAAGCTTTCGTTAGTTTGACCAGTGAGCGGCTTACTGTCAGCTGCATTTGATTCTTTCTGATGCTTGCTGTCATCCAATGGGCAAGGATTTTTTTGCAAGAGATAGTTCTCGAATTTTTTCTCATAGCTAAGTCCAAGATGGTGGCACGCAATGCTGTTTAGTCTTAGTTCTAGAGACTTTTTCAATAGATCGATTGCTTTGTCAACATCTACATCTTTCAGGCATCTCCCAACGTGTGTCAACACCGTAGGTTTCTGGTTTCCGTACTTCAATGCTTCTTCACACAAACTCTGTAAGTCATAGTCTTTGAAAACTCGATCCTGTTGCTTTGGGAATGTCATATAGCCAACAACTAACTGGGCGTAAGCCAGGCCTTTTAGTTTATCATTCCCACATTTTGCAACTTCAAATAACAGCTGAGCACTCTCTGCGATCAGTTCTTCCTTTTGCTCTTGGCTTATGGATGAGAAATTAGTGAATCTCCTGTAGACCAACCCCAATCCAAACTTCCAGTCATAATTATGAGGACAGCGATCAACACATTTCTTGAATAAGTCAATACATATCTTGTAATTTTGTTCTCCTCCCAATCTTGTGAAGCAGTAAGCTTGCTCTGCTAACGCCTCAATCTTCATATGTTCAAATCGCTCATCCTTAGAAAGTGCTAACAGTTTTTGAAAGGCAGTATTTTGTGATTTCAGCTTGTAACCTTTATTAAACAGAATAAAGACGTAATTGCCCAGAGCGGTTATGTTTTTATCTTCGGAATCTTTCAGAGCCTCTCTGTTCAGTTCCTCGGCTTTATGTTTATCGCCTAAATTGAACATGACCCACGTAAGAATATTTTTATTTCTGATTTGTTCTTCCGGAGAGCAGTCAATCTCACTTTCGACATTGTTCTTGACGTGCCTAAATCTTTCTTGTGTTACTTTATGCCCTCTGGCCAGGTTGAACGTACACGGGAATTCCTTTAAGTCTTCATTGATGTTCAATGACATCTGGAACAAAGAAAGTTTATTAATTTATTTACAATTATTTGTTGATATACAGATCTAAAATTACAATATTCAGCTGCATCGTTGCAAAAAACAACAACAAGGTTACAAAGACAGTTTGTGTAGATACACAAACTTAAAATCGGCCCCCGAAGTGGTCCACCTAGAGACATACGGACAGATCTAGACATTGGTAGAGGATAGAACATATTAGGCTGTACAAGAATATACGTTAAAAATAATTATTAAAAAATGCATATCTATTTTACAGGATGTGACTCACAAAAAAATGTAGAAATACTTATTAACTAAAAAAAAGAAAAATTCAACTGGGTTTCGAACCCAGAACCTTCTTCGTGATAGACAGTTGTGATAACCACTACAATACAGAACATATTTAAACGTACAATATATTAGAAATCTTTCCTTCTACTTTCAGATTGATACAAACAAGACCAGGGCCGCCGCGAGGATTGTGGCCGCCTGCGTGCGAAATTTAAAAATGCCGCCCCCCCCCCCCTTTTTTTTTTCCACAAAAAAAAATGTATTACGACTGAGCTGGACACTGTACCAAAAGCCGCAATGTAATTTAAATCCATGTTCGTAGATTCTTACTTTTTTTCCTTCTTTCATTTTCGCACCGTTGTCACGTGACCTCTCGATGTTTTAGTTCCAATTTTAACTTTGCATTGGTTTCTATTACGACGTTATAAAGTCCTTCTCCAGTTGTACCAGTCATTGGGCAAAACCCCAGAAAATATTCATGTATGTTCAACATGAGATATATAAGAAAAAGAGGCAATAATAGTAGGCCTAGTGATTTGTTCGGAATGAGATATATCTGGTGTACAATCTAATGTTTTGTGAAAGAATTTATGTTTTTATACAATTTAAGGATTTTATTTTTTATTTCATTCAAATTTCGAAATTGCCTTTATTAATTGATACAAATACCCTTTTTGTGTGTGTATGTCAAATAAACTATTTGTGAATCCTTTAAAAGCGAGATATTGCCGATAATAATTCATTCTATAAAGGATAGCCAAGGCTGCTTTTCAAAATCATGCATTCTTTAATGCGTTGCATCTATTGTTTTTTTTTAAGAGCATTTTAAAACATTCTTTCTGCATTATATTCGTGTCTTTCAGAATGAATATGACCCTAAACATTGACTCATTTTGTACCTGTAATGTCTTTATTTATTTAGTCCTAAAACAACCGACATGGAACATTAAATGTAACACAAAAAAGACTCGAAATACACAGAGCCATTGACGGTCAAACTTGTTCAACGTTCAGTAAACTTTGATTAGGATTATCACGCTTGTATTTTGGAGAGATGTGCATTGTGTCCACAATCATCTGATATACGCGAATTTGGAGGTGCCTACAAATGTATCCAACACACCACTACGACACAATGAAGCAACTCAGCGCTGAGTATTTTTCTTGAATTGATTTAAAATAAATAATCCTAAGTAAAAGTCACTTACAAAGTGACTTGAAATAAAACACATTAAGGCAGTGGTTCTCGAACATTTCAGGATGGCGACCCCCTAGATGACGAAATTTTCGTTTGAGCTCCCCTCCCCCTTTTTAGAACCTGGGGACCTTGATAACAACTCCGTTTTTTTTTTTTTTAAATAATTTTGCCTACATAATTTCTAAGCGTTGTATAAAGTTCTTTCTGAAGATAGAATTGAGCATTCGGAGAGTTTCCGCTCAAGTCGGCAAGGGGTCGGATTAGGTGGCCGGGCCGGGTGGACTCAGAGAATAAAACATAAGAATAAAGAATACAAAAAAGGCCAGTCAACATTAATGAGTTTTCTTTTAGAACCCACTATTCATCCAAGTAAGAAAAAAATCTAGAAATAAAGAGGCAGCCCTGGTCAATAGTATTTATTCTAGGTGTATATAGCACACGTACTTCTGTAATGGGCGTGATCTTTTTAAAGATCATCTTCGTGCTAAGTAAGACGTCTCTGTCTTATCTTATCTTATATAGTACAGACGTTACTTCAAAAAAGAAGATGATTACGTCCTACGCGTCATGCATTTAGTCATGCATATTAGCCAATGACTTAATCTGCCAAGTCACTGGTTTTCCTGGCTAGCTCAGGCAACCCATTCCATGCTCTAATAGCACTAGGGAAGAAGGAGTATTTGTACAAATTTGTCCTAGCATATGGGATGAGGAAGAAATTCAACCAATCTCAGATAAGAAAATCTAGAAGAATCACACTGACGGAGACGTTTTTAAAATAGTTTCTTCAAAAAAGTTACAACCCTTATTGTTGCATGCGCCTCTCTCGGGTCTACATTTGACAAGGTCTTATTAAAGATGAAACGACGTCTCTTACTGAAGATATTTTCACTTGTGAACATTCGTAATATTCAGACGCGGATTAATAACTACAATGAAAATAAAACATTTTTTCGCCCCCCCCCCCCCTTTGTTGTAAGTCGGTCGGTTGTTGCACCAAACAGCTAGTAGCCTACAACTTAGTATAGATCTACAACTATGAAGAGTTACGCGCTCTTGGCAAGATGGCTGCTCCCTGTTTACTGTTATCAGAGATGAGTTAAACTTTTCGTTTTGTTGTATTAAAATCAAACCAAATTCCTTAAAAAAGCTATTCAACTAATAAACTAATATCTTTAAATTATATATTTAACTTAATTCAGCATTTTTTCCCACTAATTATATCAAATTAACAACTCTTAGTTTAGGACTATTTTGTCTCACTAATCCTTTTTTTATTAGCCTTATAAGTTATATAGATCTAAATTTAATTAGATAGATCTAGAATCTATATATTTAATAATTTTTATATTATTATTATATCCTTAGATTTTAGATCTACTCAGTCTAGTGTTAGACTTAGACTTTAATTAAGGCTTTAGATCTACTAATCATCTACTAATACTACTAAAAATAACGAATAGTAATATTCTATATAGTTAGTTATACACGTAAATATATTGATCTAGAATTAGATCTAGTTTAGGTCCATATTTTGAATTTAATAAACCATTTGATTTGATTTAATTGTCATTATAAATTAGCTTTCACTTTTTCACTTTAGACTTAGACTTAACTTAGGCATTGTAAACCTTAAACTAGATTTAGACTAGACCTTTAAAAACTAAAATCAACAACAGTCATCATGAAATTGCTCTGGCTATTTATCCTAATAATTACTAAATACACACTAGCTGAACATAGAACTAGATCTACCTTAGTCAACACTAAACTTAAAAAGGAAACAACAGTCATAATCAATCATCACACTCTAGATCAATGCAACTTCAAAAATAACCTAACATACACATCCATAACATTAAAGAAGATCACCCATCACAAATGGAAGTTCTCAATCAGACACCGAAGAAATAAATACCTATCACTGTTAATATTAATAGCTGGAGATGTAGAGTCAAATCCAGGGCCTAGATCTAAAGATAGATGCAACATCTTCAAAAAGTATGCACCATGAAACAGAAAGCCATTCAATGTGACACCTGCGATGAATGGTACCATGCATCATGTCTCCAAATGAATACACCTGTGTATTAAGCCTTAGGCAACAAAGACGCATCATGGCAGTGTGTACCTCATCATGGCACTGTGTACCGTGTGGGTTACCTCAGTTTACATCAGGACTGTTTGATTCCTTTGATGCAGACACTTCTAACCCATGCAATATCCTAAACACCATCCCAAACCAAACTCACCAACCACTAGACAGATCCACTCCTGTTAAACCTAAATCTACTAAAATTAATACAACAGCCTCACTAAACAAACCTACTAAAGAAGTAATACCAAAATACCTTAAAACCTTAGTAATAAATTTTCAAAGCATTAGGAACAAAACAGCAGACTTAGAAATTTTATTAGAATGTGAGAAACCAGACATAATTGCAGGAACAGAAACTTGGCTACATCCTGAAATTTATAATGCAGAAATTTTCAATAGTAATTATGAAATTTTTAGAAAAGATAGGGCTGATAATCATGGAGAAGTTCTTCTAGCAATAAAAAACACTCTTATAGCAGAAGAAATTACCTTACCTAACTCAAAAAATATAGAATCAACATTTTGTAAAATTAATACCACCTCAACATCCCTAATAATAGGCAGCATTTACAAACCACCGAATTCTAGTTTAGAATACATGCAGGAACTATGTAATCCGATTACTACACTTAAAGAGACAAATAAAAATGCAGTTTTTTTTGGATTATGGGTGAATTCAACCTACCTGATAAAAATTGGAAAACACTAACCATAGATAAACACCAAAACCTTAAGGACATAAATGAGCTTTTCATAGAAACTTTACACAACCTAAGTTTAGATCAAATCATTAAAAAGCCAACTAGAATAAACAACACATTAGATCTCTTCTTAACCAACAGACCTGGATTAGTAGTTGATTATGATATTATCCCTGGTCTATCAGACCATGAGATTATAAAAATACACAGTCAGATAAAAGCAGTAGCCAATTCAAAACCCAAAAGAAAAATCTTACTCTAGAATAAATGTAACCTAACACAACTACACCAAGCTGCATTAAACTTTTAACAAACATTCTTATTAGAAAAAGACATTAAGCAACCAGGCGATGACCTCTGGAAGTTCATTAAAAACCATCTTAAAAGCATTATAGAAAATCATATACCAACTAAATACACATTAAACAAAATAAATAAATGCTGGTTTAATAATAGACTAAAGAAGCTTTGTAAACAGAAGGAAAACCTATATAGAAAATTTAAAGAAACTAAGGCAGAAAGAGTTTACAAAAAGTATATAAAAATTAAACACTTAACCCAAAAAGTAAGCAGACAGCTGCAGAGTGAATACATAAACAATGTAATATCTAAAGATAACAACAAAAACCTATGGTCAAACATTAGTGTTCAAAATACTCTTTCAGGCTTCACTTAACCAGGGCAGAGTACCAAAGGACTGAAAAGAAGCTAATGTCACCCCCCTATTTAAAAAAAGGAGAAAAATATGACCCAGGAAACTACAGACCAGTATCACTTACCAGCATCACATGTAAAATCCTAGAACACATAATATGTAGCAACATCATAAACCACTTAGAGAAACATAATGTCCTCACCCCATACCAACATGGCTTTAGGAAATATAGATCATGTGAAAAACAACTAATAGGACTAATTGATGATTTTTCTAAAGGTTTAGATAATAGTGAACAAATAGATGCTATCTTACTAGATTTTTCTAAGGCTTTTGACAAAGTTCACCACCATAGTTTGCTTAAAAAATTAAAATATTTTGGCATTAATGGTCCACTGCATCAGTGGATTAAAGATTTTCTGATAGGTAGAGAACAAACTGTTATAATAAATGGCTCTAAATCAACACCGATAACAGTAAACTGAAGTGTACCTCAGGGAACAGTCTTGGGTCCACTACTATTTTTAATTTACATAAATGATTTACCAAATTGCATTACTTCAGGAACAAAGGTCAGATTATTTGCAGACGATTGCATAATATATAGAACAATAAAAACACAAGACACAGATATTTTACAAAGAGAATTAGATGAATTACAGAAATGGGAATCAAATTGGAGTATGTCTTTCCACCCAGAAAAATGTCAGTTGTTAAGAGTAACAAAAAAACTAAAACAAATTAATTCCACTTATCTTATTCATGGTAAACCAGTAACACAGACTAAAAACGCAAAATACCTAGGTGTTATAATAAATAAAAAACAGTCATGGAATCCACATATTGATGAAACTATAAAAAAAATTAAACAAAGCATTAGGATTTATTAAAAGAAATTTCTATAAATCAAATAAGAAAATAAAACTAAAATGTTATTTAACCTTGGTTAGGCCAATAATAGAATATGCATCCTCCATTTGGGACCCCTCAACTTAAGAAAACATTAAGAAACTGGAACAGACACAAAATAGAGCAGTGAGATTCATAACAAATGAATATTCACATTTGACTAGAGTAACACCTATAGTAAAATCACTAAATTTAGAAAGCCTTCAGGACAGAAGACTCATCAGAAAAGTAGCAATTATACATAAAACACTGAACCATAATCTTCAAATACAAAAACAAAACTTAATAAAATACTCTGAAAGACACAAAAATAAAGGCACATTCCTCGTTCCATATGCTAGGACAAATTTGTACAAATGCTCCTTCTTCCCTAGTGCTATTAGAGCATGGAATGGGTTGCCTGAGCTAGTCAGAAAAACCAGTGACTTGGCAGAATATAAGTCATTAGTTAATATGCATGACTAAATGCATGACGCGTAGGACGTAATCATCTTCTATTTGAAGTAACGTCTGTATTCTATAAGATAAGATGATGACCCAAGAATAGTCTACACTTCTTATGTACGAATATCGTGCTGCTGTTGTTTTTAAATAGTTTTAAAAGGATAATGAAATAATTGACATTTATATAAAATATTAGACCTAGTTTTAGATCTAAATCTAGATTCAAGATCTTAGTCTAAGCCTAGATCTAGAAATAGATTTCAGTCTCTAGGTCTAAAGTCTAGATCTAGACCTAGTTTTAGATCTAAATTTAGATTCAAGATCTAAGTCTAAGCCTAGATCTAGAAATAGATTTCAGTCTCTAGGTCTAAAGTCTAGATCTAGACCTAGTTTTAGATCTAAATCTAGATTCAAGGTCTAAGCCTAGATCTAGAAATAGATTTCAGTCTCTAGGTCTAAAGTCTAGATCTAGAGTTAGGTCTAAGTCTGTCTATATCTAAGTCAGAGTGTCACGATCATCAATGGTGCTAGATGTCACGTTGAAGATTATCTTGATCTATATTGCACAATCAATGATCGTGATTGCCGAGGATTTAGAAATCGTCAGTTGATAAGATGATCATTTAGAAGTTGCTAGTTGATAAGATGATCATCTAGAAGTTGCCAGTTGATAAGAGGATCATCTAGAAGTTGCTAGTCAATAAGACGATCTAAGTATGTTATTATTAAATTCAATGAAGAAACTTCTCCTCGTCAAATACAAATACTTTAATTCAGAAATTGGAAAAGCTATTCACAAATACTTACAATGATATATTGTGATAGAATAAAACACAATTTATATTTCTGCTAGTTTAAATGATCTACACAATAATATGATCATGTCATCTTCCTTTGAGTTCTAACACGAAACTGGCGGTAATATCTAGAATCTTTCAGACCTTTAGGCGTTTGCCATGTGACTAATATCTCTTTGCCGCTTGGTTAATCAATTGACCAAAAAAATATAGTTTAGCGCACAATAATTAATATTTCTAACCAATCACATTTACTCCAAAACAGAAATTTGTTGCATGCTGGAAATTCCCGAGCTGGCTGATCTAGCCGGCAGACCTTGGTTAAATATAGACAAACCGTACGTGACACTAAGTCTATACCTGGAGTTAGATCTAAGACCTAAATCTCTAAGTCTATTCTAAATCTAGATCTAGAATCTTGACATAGAATCTACTATATCTAGACTAGAACTCGTATATAGATCTATGTAAATCTAGCCTCTATTTATTGTAATTTGGATTCTGATTGTTGTGAAGTGTATAGCCTAGTGAGATTGTGTGAAAAGTGTGCGGTAAAAAGAAGTGTTGTTTTTTTTTGTAACTTTCAATTGAAACGAAGTTCGTATCAAAATTATTTTAAAAAAATAATATTTGAATCAGTATTCTATTCAATGAATTAGTTAATATATGGAAAATATATTTTATAATGATCCATTGACACTTTTACCATTGTGAACTTAGATGCAAATGTTTTGTACCAATGCACGAATCTAAGAATGAAGTTGTTTTATTAATGAAAAAGCTTATGAACTTTTTAATAAGACTTATTTCTCCTGAAGTTTTTCATTGAAAAGTGGTGTAATTAGTTAAATCCAAGGGAAACAATTCTCAGTGGTCATTAAGCATCGTGGGCAGACGAAAGCCGGAGAGGAACGAGCCTATCTTATCTTATTAAATACAGACGTTACTTCAAAAAAAGTAGATTAAGTCCAACGCGTCATGCATCTAGTCATGCATATTAACCAATGACCCAAATTCTGTCAAGTCATTGGCTTTCCTGCCTGGCTCAGGCAACCCATTCCATGCTCTAATAGCGCTAGGGAAGAAGGAGCATTTGTACAAATACATCCTAGCATATGGAACGAGGAATGTGCCTTTTATCGTTGTGTCATTCTGAGTATATTATTAGGTTTTACTTTTGTATTTGAAGGATAAGACCCGCGAGTCAATGTTTGGATTTCCTTAAAGGCTACTATTAATCACAAATATCATATCGCTAAACTAAATTACTTATTAATTGCAAGGGATTTTCACAATAAATTTAATAATGTCAAGGATGCACCGAGCCGGGCTAACCAAGAGATCACCGTGCCAGGCTAACCAACAGATTAACATGCCGGGCTAACCAACAGATCACCGTGCCAGGCTAACCAATAGATCACCGTGCCAGGCTAACCAACAGATTACCGTGCCGGGCTAACCAACAGATCACCGTGCCAGGCTAACCAATAGATCACCGTGCCAGGCTAACCAACAGATTACCGTGCCGGGCTAACCAACAGATCACCGTGCCAGGCTAACCAATAGATCACCGTGCCAGGCTAACCAATAGATTACCGTGCCGGGCTAATCAACTGATTAACATGCCGGGCTAACCAACATGCCGGGCAAACCAACAAATTAACATGCCGGGCTAACCAACAGATTAACATGCCAAGCTAACCAATAGATTAACATGCCGGGCTAACCAACAGATTAACATGCCGGGTTAACAAACAGATTAACATGCCGGGCAAACCAACAGATTAACATGCCGGGCTAACCAACAGATTAACATGCCAAGCTAACCAATAGATTAACATGCCGGGCTAACCAACAGATTAACATGCCGGGTTAACAAACAGATTAACATGCCGGGCAAACCAACAGATTAACATGCCGGGCTAACCAACAGATTAACATGCCGGGCAAACCAACAGATCACCGAGTCGCCCAATTTCTCAACATATAAACCTAAATGTGTTGTTTACATCAAAGGCATAGAGATCTATCTAGGACTAAAAAATATATACCTTTAGGGATTCTTCTATTACTTTAAACAAGAAAGATAAGTAACATATTTACTTGGCTTCTTATTAGTAGATAGTAGAAATCAAGCCTCTTCGTAGGGTAAACACTTTTAAGCTATCATAAAAAGACATTATTCCTATTAGAAAAAGTGTCAGGTACTGAAGCATCGGTTTGGGTAAATCCGATGTCTAAAAACATCAGACTCCTACACAAAGTAAAATTGCCATGACAGAAAAACAAATATATTAAAGTTAGCGAGAGAACATTTATATCTATATGTAGTTACAGTTAGATCTACATTGCCGAAAACTAAGGAGGCGATTCAACGATAAATCTAAATCACAAAGTAGAGCTACAGTACATTAAATTGAGATTCATCAAAGAAGAAGAATTGACTATCTCGATTCTAGATCTGCATGCAAAAGAAATTATTCATGGCTATTTTTATCTCGTTCCAAGCGCCTAGAGAAGGCAGCCACACAGATCAATATATTTCAAAATGAAAATTTGTTACTAACCTTTGCCAGTTCAAAGGCGATCTAACATCAAGTTAATATCAACACTTGTGATTTATCTTACAGTCACATCAATGAATAACTATTCATGTTCACGATAATATCACAATATCAAGTAGTCAAGAATCATTCTACAATGGTAATGTACAGAGCTGGTTATCGCAGCCCAACAAATTGATTTTAAAAAAAAATAATCACATCGGGAATTCCCACAAGCATGACCCGGTTTAGCTGGAACTAGACACTGATAACCCAATGAGTCACATGGTTAGTTTAGTAATTTATATGATTTAGTTCCATTAACAAACATCATTTCGACTAAAGGCGCCATAATAGTTTAATAGTCATGAATCTTCTTCAGCTTCTCCCATCCCTTAGTATATTAGACAGTTGGGGCACCACCCAAGACTTCTATACCATGTTTCTCCATTACATTCTCTCTCTCATTCTTTGATAGAAATCTCTTTCAATGGCATGCCCGTTTCTTTTTTGATGGTATCTTCCCATTACTTTCTCTGCCTCTTCTTCTTTTTCCTGGTACTGTTCCCTGAAGGAAGGTCTTTACAGCCCTGAGGACCTTGAAAATATGGCCATATAGTTAAAATGACAAAGTAATCTAAAAAAAAGTTTTGAACTTAGTTCTTAATGTTCGCTTTGAATGTAGTGCGGCATGCTGTTTGCCTTAGATCAACGGGGAGCGAGTTCCAAACCTTTTGCAATGACTTTTGAAGAAGAAAAAGCAACACAGCTAGTTGTCTATCGAGCGCATGATTCCCTGAGGGACATAGGTAGTGATCAGTTCACTAAGGTACAAGGGGGCATTTCTTGATTGTAGATACACTTCTTTCTTTTGCATCGTTCTGATTTTATATGTTGGATGGTTTAGATCAGTAATCCTATATCTGAGATGAACGTCGCAGTGATTTCCAGATCAGGCAGTTCCCCGTATAGTTTTTTTTCTATAGGAGGGTTTTGGGGCCAGAGTCTTGGCCGGGCCTCTTGATAAAGTATGCAGCTTTGAAGGACATGGTCAGCATTCTCTGGTGATGCTCCACAAAGGCAGGTTTCGCTCGTCCCGACCTTAAGCTTCCGGAACATATGTTGTCTCATACTGTTGTGTCCGGTTCTTGGTCGAAAAATTTAGGCGTTGCCACCTTGTAGTCCATTCTTGCTTTCACAGGAAGCCAGTGTAGCGTGTCCAACAGTGAAGTAACAGAATCGCGTCTTGTTTTTCGTTGGACTCTTTATGCGGCGTTGTTGTCGATTCGCTGCTGCTTAGCGATGTTGTCATTGTGTACTATAGTAGATACACACATGAGGCTTTCAGTAAAAGTGACCAATGTGAAAATAAACTTTAAAAAATGAATAAGCATTAGTGATGTTTCAGTTGGCCTACCGTACAATGAACTTGTCCGAATAGCGTTAGTAAAAAGTGGTTAAAGTTCCATTCATTTAAAAGTAAATAGAGGGAATACTGTAATACTCTATGTAGAACTAATCATTAAGAAACAAACCTGAATGACCTTAGCGAACAGATTGGTTCTAATATAAAACCATATAGTGGACCATAATAGTTTGGCACACAATTTGACTTTATTAAATGTACAAAGGGACTTCACTTATATTTTATAAATGAACAACGTAGTTTATTTTATCATGTTTTAATATGTAAAACGGGTCCTGAGATATAGACAAACAAGGAGTCTCGGGATAATGGCCAGTAAATTGAAGTGGTAGATGGTGGCCAGTAAATAGAAGTAGAAGACGGTGGCCAGTAAATAGATGTAGAAGATGGTGGCCAGTAAATAAAAGTAGTAGATGATGGCCAGTAAATAGAAGTAGTAGTGGCCAGTAAATAGATGTAGAAGATGGTGGCCAGTAAATAAAAGTAGTAGATGGTGGCCAGTAAAAAGAAGTAGTAGATGGTGGCCAGTAAATAGAAGTAGTAGATGATGGCCAGTAAATAGAAGTAGTAGTGGCCAGTAAATAGATGTAGAAGATGGTGGCCAGTAAATAGAAGTAGTAGATGATGGCCAGTAAATAGAAGTAGTAGTGGCCAGTAAATAGAAGTAGTAGATGATGGCCAGTAAATAGAAGTAGTAGATGGTGGCCATTAAATAGATGTAGAAGATTGTGGCCAGTAAATAGAAGTAGTAGATGGTGGCCAGTAAATAGATGTAGAAGATTGTGGCCAGTAAATAGATGTAGAAGATGGTGGCCAGTAAATAGGTATAGAAGATGGTGGCTAGTAAATAGAAGTAGTAAATGGTGGCAAGTAATAAGAAGTAGTAGATGGTGGCCAGTAAATAGAAGTAGTAGATGGTGGCCATTAAATAGATGTAGAAGATTGTGGCCAGTAAATAGAAGTAGTAGATGGTGGCCAGTAAATAGATGTAGAAGATTGTGGCCAGTAAATAGAAGTAGTATGGTGGCCAGTAAATAGATGTAGAAGATGGTGGCCAGTAAATAAAAGTAGTAGATGGTGGCCAGTAAATAGAAGTAGTAGTTGGTGGCCAGTAAATAGAAGTATTAGATGGTGGCCAGTAAATAGTAGTACTAGATGGTGGCCAGTAAATAGAAGTAGTAGATGGTGGCCAGTAAATAGATGTAGTAGATGGTGGCCATTAAATAGATGTAAAAGATTGTGGCCAGTAAATAGAAGTAGTATGGTGGCCAGTAAATAGATGTAGAAGATGGTGGCCAGTAAATAGATGTAGAAGATGGTGGCCATTAAATAAAAGTAGTAGATGGTGGCCAGTAAATAGAAGTAGTAGTTGGTGGCCAGTAAATAGAAGTAGTAGATGGTGGTCATTAAATATAATAAAATTTGGTAACGGAAGTGGATTGTGTCAGCACATTCTTATTTGCATTATGGGAAGGCAACACTTTTGTATCACTTTGCGCTAAGCTCAAGAGGGCCACGACACAAGATAGAATTAAAGTATCCACAGAGTTTAATGACTAAAATTAAGGTTTTAATATTTCAGCCGCCTAGATATCCTGCCACTTTTTCTCACTTATATTAAATAAATTTAAATACATTTAATATATGTTTAAGCAAATGTAACAAAAAAAAATTTTGTCTGTTTTTCTTCATGCCAATCGGCTCAAACCGCAAACACTGACATTCAGATCTCTGGCGGTACGAACAAATGTTTCCACATGTCGCCATGTTTTTACCTACTTAATGAGATGTACGCCAGCCTGGAAAGGGTTAAGGTGACTGCTAACACTGTGTATGTGTGTGCGTGGGGCGAGGCATAGCAGGGAAAAGCTGATTTGTTTTACGCGCTAAGGTTCACAGAACTGGTGGGGCCACCTGCGTGTGTCTGCCAACTTGAAAATGCGATAAAGACACAAAGTTTACGTAACAAAAAGGTGAGCGCTCACAGCTTTTACATTATTTTGTTTTGTTGTGACTACTGACACCACTTTAAGACAAATGAAATACATTACAACTTTCTTATGTAACTTCATTTTAGGTTTTATCAATTTTCGATGCATTGCAACATTGTTGTAGTGTTGTATAAAATAGAAAGTAAATTTCTCCTATCAAACCTTGCCATCTATAGGAAAAATGATGTTAAGGTCATCTGTTTCTTTTGCCGATTAGCGAGCAAGGTGTCATGTGGCCAGCACAACGACCGCCTTTACTTTACCCAACTAAAGTCTGGTGCCCATTAGAGTTGGGTGGACTCAGGGGCGCCCTGAAAATCCCGAAATTCAAAATCCCAGCCTTCATCGAGATTCTAACCCAGTACCCCAGGTTCGGAAGCCAAACGCTTAACCACTCAGCCACCGCACCTCCGTTGTAGTATGGAGTTCCATATAATTGTTCACTATAGGCATCGTCCCAACATAATAAAGTCTTAAAGGTCACCTGACTTTTTTGTTATAAAAAAATCTAAAATTTTCTGTTTAAATTATAAAAAAAAAAAAGTTTGACTTAACGAAGATATAACAAGATTCTTATTAGAAATGTGAAATAGGTTCATTATTATCTTATAGACATTGTCACTCCAAAACACATCTTTAACTTGGAAATTTATTATTATTTAAAAACAAATAAGATAATTGTATTGGTCTAAACAAATGGAAATTCAGTTTGAATACAATTGACCACCTCAGTAGTGTTACTATGACAACAGAAATGTAGATGCAAACACGAACAACATTTATACATTCTATGTACACACACACACGACATGATCTTCATGAAACAGTCTTCTGTGTACACGACCAGATCTTTACGAAACAGTCTTCTGTGTACACGACCAGATCTTCATAAAACAATCTTCTGTATACACGACCTGAGATGAACTCCTATTGAAAAATCAGAGCAGGAAGGACTAGTCCTCCCGTAGTGCTCTGGCAAGAAACTTAGTATACTTGTGTCGCCACTAAGGGCAAGGCAGAAACCTGCCCAAGCAATCACCACCACAGTTTGGCATATAAGTATCCTGCAAGGCAGGAGTGGGGCGGCGCGCGTTTCTCGACAATCCCAGTGTCAGAATTACCATTTGTCGCAGCGAATTCCTCCACTAGCGTGTATATAGATTTTGTTGGGTCTAGCTTGTTGTACCTAGGTATTTATATTCTTGCACTTGGTCTATTGTTTGCTTGTTGATCTAAAATTTACAGTAATTTCTTTACACTCTACAATCACTTCTTTATAATCTACGATCAATTCTTGACAATCTACAATCATTTCATTACAATCTACAATCCTTTTTTTTAGTCTCCTGAACATTGAAAGCTAGAAACATTCAAAAGTAACATTGAAGATTTATAGTAATGTAGTAATATGCTCCATGATTGCACTGGCGCACTCCATAAATAAAGTGTACATTCTTCAGATAACATAAAAAGCAGAAATATATACAATGAAGAGAAAGCAATATGAAGAAATCTGTGGTGAAGGAGAGGGGGTAATTAAAAAACAACAACAACACAAAGAGAACAAAAATGAAAAAAAGATTTTAAACTAATTTAATGAAATGTATAAAGTGAATGAAAAACAAGAAAAAACGAACAATGTTGCCAACTAACTCTGCATTTTAACCCAATAGTTGGTAACTTAGTTTCCCAATCGTTTAACAAACAAACTATGAAAAAAATTGTATTATATAAACACTAAGAAAAAAACACATTATCTTAAGGGGATGAACTCTGTCTTTAAAACTATATCTAGTTATAATCTAACTTATTTGATATCAAACGAAATAATTAATAACCGTTAGTTTTAATTGACTACTTGAGTAATTTTGTTTATTGATTCATGTTTTGTTAGGTGCAATAAATAATTGTTTGTTTAAAGTATCAACTTGATCAGAGAGTGCATTATTTAAGGGGACTAAACCCAACGTATTTAGCCGAATTCATGAATACTGAAGTTTCCCTTGTAGCTATTAAACAAAATAATGAATCACCAGTAATTAATTGGTTACCTTTTTTTTTATTAAGTCATGTCTCGTCTATGCCAATATATAATTGTGCGAAGTTTCAGCTTGATCCGAGAATGAGTGTGGGAAAACCAATGTGTATGCACTTTTACAAGACAGACAGAGTTGATAAATATACGTTTTTGGTTGCGCCACATAGAGAATAACTAATACCTTAATAGTGATATTAGTGATATTATTAGAATTTGATTTCTTCTGCACTACTAGAAAGTGCAAAGAAATTATTATATCATATCATCATTTAAAAGTACACAGCTTATCAACACCTTCAATACTACGTACACAAGCCACATTTTGCAATAAAAAGCTGGCTATTTATAGTTTGTATGTCTTAGATGAAACTCTCTAATGTCTCTCGGATATAGAGATTAATTTAAAGCATGTTGTTTTTGTTTTTCTGACCTGGACTTCTGGCACGCGCGTGGCCACCCAGTCCTGTCATAAGTACTTAAAGATATAAGCAGCTAACGTCAGTAGAAGCTTACCTGGTAAACATGCACACACACACACATTTTCATATATATATATATATATTATAAACTGCTTTTTTCGTGACGGTACGCATTCTGATATTAATACAAACATTATACTATTATTTAATTTTTTATTTCATAAATTAAAAAAATAAATAATTCTGATATAATACAAACATTATACTATTATTTCATAATATCAAAAATACCTTCACCTTGTAGGACCGTTGGGGTACCACACAAGACTTGTCAACCTTCTTTCTCCAACTGTCTTTTGCATTGGATAGAACCTCTTTCAATGGCAGGCCCGTCCATTCTTTTATGTTGTCTTCCCATCGCTTTCTCTGTCTGCCTCTTCTTCTTTTTCCTGGTAATGTTCCTTAAGCAAGCCCCAAAAACCTTGTAATATGGCCATAGAGTCTTGGTTTCTACAATAGATAGCAGGTCATCGTGGGGCCCAATCGCTGTAGTAATTCTTATCTCTAATCTCTTTGTTTGTGTTGCGGTTTTTAAATGATACTTAGGATCTTTCTATAGCATCACAATCCCATTGCTAGGACCCATCTCTTTAGCTCTGCAGTCAGCGTCAAAGACTCCCGAGAATATAAGAATGTGACCATGATCAGACGCAAAGAAACACCATTAATCAATTCATCAATCTCAACCTAGCTCTATCTATCTATCTATCTATCTATCTATCTATCTATCTATCTATCTTCCTACATATCTATCTATCTATCTGTCTGTCTATCTATCTATCTATCTATCTGTCTATCTATCTATCTATCTATCTATCTATCTATCTTATCTTATCTTATATAATACAGACGTTACTTCAAAAAAGAAGATGATTACGTCCTACGCGTCATGCATTTAGTCATGCATATTAACCAATGACTTAAATTCTGCCAAGTCACTGGTTTTCCTGGCTAGCTCAGGCAACCCATTCCATGCTCTAATAGCACTAGGGAAGAAGGAGTATTTGTACAAATTTGTCCTAGCATATGGGACGAGGAATGTGCCTTTATCTTTGTGTCTTTCAGAGTATTTTATTAAATTTTGTTTTTGTATTTGAAGATTATGGTTCAGTGTTTTATGTATAATTGCTACTTTACTTTTGAGTCTTCTGTCCTGAATGCTTTCTAAATTTAGTGATTTTACTAAAGGTGTTACTCTAGTCAAATGTGTATATTCATTTGTTATGAATCTCACTGCTCTATTTTGTGTCTGTTCCAGTTTCTTAATGTTTTCTTGAGTTGAGGGGTCCCAAACGGAGGATGCATATTCTATTATTGGCCTAACCAAGGTTAAATAACATTTTAACTGTATGTTCTTATTTGATTTATAGAAATTTCTTTTAATAAATCCTAATGCTTTGTTTGATTTTTTTTATAGTTTCATCAATATGTGGATTCCATGACAGTTTTTCATTTATTATAACACCTAGGTATTTTGCGTTTTTAGTCTGTTACTGGTTTGCCATGAATAAGATAAGTTGAATTAATTTGTTTTAGATTTTTTGTTACTCTTAACAACTGACATTTTTCTGGGTGGAAAGACATGCTCCAATTTGATTCCCATTTCTGTAATTCATCTAATTCTCTTTGTAAAATATCTGTGTCTTGTGTTGTTTTTATTGTTCTATATATTGTGAATTCGTCTGCAAATAATCTGACTTTTGTTCCTGAAGTAATGCAATCTATCTATCTGTCTGTCTATCTATCTATTTATCTATCTATCTATATTCTAAAATACATATATCAAAAGAATTTCAAGTATTTATTGGTCCATTCAATGTTTTTGGAGTCGACAATTACAGACAGTCTGTTTATTGTTTGAAGTATTTGTACTTATAACAAATGATGTATAAAACAAACAAACAGTAAAAAACAATGAGCTACCCTTTCGTAATTCTCTGGTAGAAGAGTTACATTTTCAATTCTGATACGTGAAATGAGAAAATGTACGCCATAAAACATTTATT
This sequence comes from Biomphalaria pfeifferi, assembly GCA_030265305.1. Lineage (NCBI taxonomy): Eukaryota > Metazoa > Mollusca > Gastropoda > Planorbidae > Biomphalaria > Biomphalaria pfeifferi. The sequence goes on along the minus strand of JASAOG010000107.1, from coordinate 35,469 downwards.
CAGTCTTGCTAATACTGTTACCATGAGGTCGAAATGACTTTTCTGAGCAAGGTGGTTGTATAAGTATAACCTCTGAGATAAGAGGTCGAAGTTCAGGGTCAGTGTGGCATAAATTAGACAGGCTGACTTTCGACGAATCGTCGCTTGTGGAAATAGCAAGCATCCATTCGTTGATGCAGGCCCGTAACTCATTACTGTTTGTATTTTTGGCAGGGTGTTTGCCCGTGATCATAAAAAAGAGCAGACAACCCAGGCTCCAAATGTCTGCTGGTTTGGCGGAAAATGGTTGCCGTTTTATCACTTCCGGTGCAATGTACGAATCGTGACCCAAGTAGTCTGTGCACAAGATTTCCTTCCCGGAACTGACGTTACGACAACGAAAGCTGAGCCCGAAGTCTGCCAACTTCACAAGATGGTGGCTAAATACCAAAATGTTGCTGGGGTTGATGTCGCAGTGGGCTATGTCATTGTCATGGCAGCATTTGACAGCCGACACGGTTTGTTGAAACGCCGTAATCACAAAACTGACGTCAAAACGTTTATCTAGCCTTTCCGTCAGCAGCTCCAGATTTCCGTACGGAGCCAGCTCTAACACCAGGCAGGCCATTTTCGGAGTGATAAGAATTTCTTTGAGCTGGACGATATTCTCGTGGTCCAGCTTGAGAAGCGCCTGACTTTCTGCCAGCCAAGTATTGTCTTCCGTTATGTTGTTCCTACTCACCATGCGTTTAACGGCCAGGTCAACCCCACTGTCCAAGCTGGACACGGCATACACATCCCCAAAGCTGCCGTGACCTATACAGGTGATCTTTCGGTAGCCATTGCTGGACAAGAAAGTGGACCACTTCTTAGGATTTGTAATATAATCCATCTCTTGCTGACCAGAGGGAAAATTAAGATCAAACATTGAAAGTACTTATAAACGATATACAATTAAACACCAAAACTTCATTGTATTCAAACAAATCTTGTTACTTCTGTAACAGACTTGATGACAGCTAAAGTTGCGTAGTGATAAAAGTTAAAAATATCTTTCTTTGTTGTTTTTTTTTTTTAACAAGGGAGATAATTTTTCACTTAAAATAACTTTTTTTACAGAAATCAATTCTGTTAATGCATTTAAAAAAAATATACTTTAATATTATAGAATAGAGATGTAAAGCTTTCTGTTATGTGAGAAACACAGTGTACAGCGTCAAGTTGCAGTTCCAAAACATAATTAAAAGTTGATTCTTAAAACTTCTACTCTGTGAGTACGGTTGAATCTGGGTCAAGCAGTTCGCTTGCCTGACCTTTGTTTATCAACTATACAGGTCACGTGCTCATGACTAATCACAACAGAGTCTAGAATAAGTTACTGACTCGGTAGAGAAGGTATAGACTCTAGGTACTCATACGGTAACCACTCAGCTCTTTAAATTAAAAATATATTCCCTTTTCCTTGCAACATCCAAAATCTATTTTAAGCTCATTCATTTTTCTAGCACGAATGTCTGTTAAGAATAAAGGCGTTTTTAAATGTAAGAATAATGGAAGTCCTCCAATTGGTTCGATGATCCAATGTAAACCCAAATTTCACTAAATTCGCTTTGAGCCTAAAAAACTCATTTTCTTTGTTGCTTTTTATAGTCTTGGCAGACGACTTTCAAGATTTTAAAGTTGCCCTCTGCTTCGACGTTAATTCCATCACCGTTGACAGGTCTAATATACGCACGAGATTAAGAGTGCAAAGGGGGGGGGGGAGTGGTAGGTAAAATTGAATTTTTTAATGGAGACATGCGATTTGCATCATCGTAGAAGGGAAATATGAAATCAGAAGTGACATTTGCGGTTCAACCTTTCAGGCGTCGTGGACTGCAGATAATTGGATCAACGGGAAACTGTGGAATAGAAAAAAAAAGGGAGAGAATAAGGTTTGTGTCTGGGGAAACGAACAACGATAGTAAGGTATGAGTTATGAAAGGGGAAAGAAATTGGGGGGGGGGGGGGGTGAGACTTTGTGGCCAGTTCTCAACGAGATAAAAGCGTGAAAAGAGAGGATACTGTCAGAAACAGGTGAGAGTCAAAGCAATAGCGGTATTTGAAGCAGATATTAAATCAGAAATAGAGAGCAAGAAAGCAAGAAAGGGTCCAGCAAGAAAATGTTGAAGTCAAAAGAGAGAGAGAGAGAGAAAATAGAAAGAAATAGTAAGAAATAGAATATTGAAAGGTATTTTTTAAAAAAGATATTACAAATGTATTTAAGAAAGATTCCATTGAAATTATTATTTAAAAAAAATAATTTAATAATCTTATAAATACTATCAGAATGTTATTGTTATTGAAAAAAAAAGAGAGAGACCAAAAGAGAGAGACAAAAGAAAGAGAGACAAAGAGAGAGAGAGGCAAAAAGAGAGAGTCAAAAGAAAGAGAGACAAAGAGAGAGAGAGACAAAAGAGAGAGACAAAAAGAGAGAGACAAAAAGAGAGAGACAAAAAGACAGAGACAAAAAGAGAGAGACAAAAAGAGAGAGACAAAAAGAGAGAGAGGCAAAAAGAGAGAGACAAAAGAAAGAGAGACAAAGAGAGAGAGAGACAAAAGAGAGAGACAAAAAGAGAGAGACAAAAAGAGAGAGACAAAAAGAGAGAGAGACAAAAGAGAGAGACAAAAAGAAAGAGAGACAAAAAGAGAGAGAAAAAAAGAGAGAGAGACAAAAAGAGAGAGAGACAAAAAGAGAGAGAAAAAAAGAGAGAGAGACAAAAAGAGAGAGACAAAAAGAGAGAGAGACAAAAAGAGAGAGAAAAAAAGAGAGAGAGACAAAAAGAGAGAGAGACAAAAAGAGAGAGACAAAAAGAGAGAGACAAAAAGACAGAGACAAAAAGACAGAGACAAAAAGAGAGAGACAAAAAGACAGAGACAAAAAGAGAGAGACAAAAAGAGAGAGAGACAAAAAGACAGAGACAAAAAGAGAGAGACAAAAAGAGAGAGAAAAAAAGAGAGAGAGACAAAAAGAGAGAGAGACAAAAAGAGAGAGACAAAAAGAGAGAGACAAAAAGACAGAGACAAAAAGACAGAGACAAAAAGAGAGAGACAAAAAGACAGAGACAAAAAGAGAGAGACAAAAAGAGAGAGAGACAAAAAGACAGAGACAAAAAGAGAGAGACAAAAAGAGAGAGACAAAAAGAGAGAGATAAAAAAGAGAGAGAGACAAAAAAGCCACAAAAAACTGAGAGACAGTGAGATTGGGAAACCAAAAGATAGAGAGAGTAAAAAACACAGAAAGGAGAGACAAAGAGCAAACTAAGTAAAGACGATTTGAGAGGTAGATTTAAAAGATTTGAGAGGTAGATTTATAAGATAGATTTGAGAGGTAGATTTAAAAGATTTGAGAGGTAGATTTATAAGATAGATTTGAGAGGTAGATTTAAAAGATTTGAGAGGTAGATTTATAAGATAGATTTGAGAGGTAGATTTAAAAGATTTGAGAGGTAGATTTATAAGATAGATTTGAGAGGTAGATTTAAAAGATTTGAGAGGTAGATTTATAAGATAGATTTGAGAGGTAGATTTAAAAGATTTGAGAGGTAGATTTATAAGATTTGAGAGGTAGATTTATAAGATAGATTTGAGAGGTAGATTTAAAAGATTTGAGAGGTAGATTTATAAGATAGATTTGAGAGGTAGATTTAAAAGATTTGAGAGGTAGATTTATAAGATTTGAGAGGTAGATTTAAAAGATTTGAGAGGTAGATTTATAAGATTTGAGAGGTAGATTTATAAGATAGATTTGAGAGGTAGATTTAAAAGATTTGAGAGGTAGATTTATAAGATAGATTTGAGAGGTAGATTTAAAAGATTTGAGAGGTAGATTTATAAGATAGATTTGAGAGGTAGATTTAAAAGATTTGAGAGGTAGATTTATAAGATTTGAGAGGTAGATTTATAAGATAGATTTGAGAGGTAGATTTAAAAGATTTGAGAGGTAGATTTATAAGATAGATTTGAGAGGTAGATTTAAAAGATTTGAGAGGTAGATTTATAAGATAGATTTGAGAGGTAGATTTAAAAGATTTGAGAGGTAGATTTATAAGATAGATTTGAGAGGTAGATTTATAAGATAGATTTTAAAGGTAGATTTAAAAGATTTAAGAGGTAGATTTATAAGATAGATTTGAGAGGTAGATTTATAAGATAGATTTTAAAGGTAGATTTAAAAGATTTGAGAGGTAGATTTATAAGATAGATTTGAGAGGTAGATTTATAAGATAGATTTTAAAGGTAGATTTAAAAGATTTGAGAGGTAGATTTATAAGATAGATTCGAGAGGTAGATTTATAAGATAGATTTTAAAGGTAGATTTAAAAGATTTAAGAGGTAGATTTATAAGATAGATTTGAGAGGTAGATTTATAAGATAGATTTTAAAGGTAGATTTAAAAGATTTGAGAGGTAGATTTATAAGATAGATTTGAGAGGTAGATTTATAAGATAGATTTTAAAGGTAGATTTAAAAGATTTGAGAGGTAGATTTATAAGATAGATTTGAGAGGTAGATTTATAAGATAGATTTTAAAGGTAGATTTAAAAGATTTAAGAGGTAGATTTATAAGATAGATTTGAGAGGTAGATTTATAAGATAGATTTTAAAGGTAGATTTTAAAGATTTAAGAGGTAGATTTTTAAAATAGATTTGAGAGGTAGATTTAAAAGATAGATTTGAGAGGTAGATTTAGGATGAGCTTTTAAAAGGTAAATTTAAGCGGTAGTTTTGGAGGTAGCTTTAAGATTTAAGACTTACATAGGAATTTAAGAAAACATAAAGAAAGAGCGGTAAAAACTGAGGAAAAAACATTTTAATAAGAGAAGAGGGGAGAAAGAGGAGAGACAGAGAAAGAGAGAAATAGTAAGGGAAGGAGAGGTATTTGAACTAGTTAGTGTTAAAAAACTAACAACATCACTGAACTATAGGCCTATATCAAAAACGTAACCCACAGTACATTGGTAAACTAAATCAAAGCAAAGATCAAACGAACACAATGGACCTCATTCACCAAACGTAAACAAACAACATTTAGTCACGTGATCATATTGATAAAGCAACGTGTTTGATGTATTGATAAAACTGTCACATGACAGCCACTGTGTATTAAAATTGGATCGTAATTTGTATAGAAGAGATAACAATAATGTTATTTAACCTTGGTTAGGCCAATAATAGAATATGCATCCACCGTTTGGGACCCCTCAACTAAGAAAACATTAAGAAACTGGAACAGACACAAAATAGAGCAGTGAGATTCATAACAAATGAATATTCACATTTGACTAGGGTAACACCATTAGTAAAATCACTAAATTTAGAAAGCCTTCAGGACAGAAGACTCAAAAGTAAAGTAGCAATTATACATAAAACACTGAACCATAATCTTCAAAAACAAAAACAAAATTTAATAAAATACTCTGAAAGACAAAAAAATAAAGGCACATTCCTCGTTCCATATGCAGGGACAAATTTGTACAAATGCTCCTTCTTCCCTAGTGCTATTAGAGCATGGAATGGGTTGCCTGAGCTAGCCAGGAAAACCAGTGACTTGGCAGAATTTAAGTCATTGGTTAATATGTATGACTAAATGCAAGACGCGTAGGACGTAATCATCTTCTTTTTTGAAGTAACGTCTGTATAATATAAGATAAGATAAGATAAGATATAGAGCCACGTGGCAAAATATTGTTTGTTTACGATTTAGTGAATGAGGTCCAGTGCTAGTTTCTGTTGCCATCGTTTTAAATTTCAAACGTCAGACTGATTATCACGTGACTAGTCAGTTAAAGGTGTACGCTCACGCCGTACCGCACTACAATGACACACGCATCGTCTGATTCGTTCACCAGTTCAAGGTCATCACTAGTGGCAACGACCTTTATGTACGAAAAGTACTCTAATACTTTAAAAGAAAATAAAAACTTGGGCTTTTGTTTCGTTTCTTTCTCTTTGCACATCTTTGTCCTTTTTGGCTATTTGTTTATCTGCCCCTGTTTGCTTATTTGTTTCTCCTAATGACTAAACGTCTCAGTTTTTCTATTACTTTGTTCTCTCCCTTGTCCTGTACGCTAGACACGCTCAAGGCTGACTTCAGTCCATCAATGTGTCGTAGAGAAAAAGAAAGCAAATGATTTTGTTTCTGTAGCTGGAGAGACCCATTGAAATGGTGCACACTTTTAAATGCCTGCGATAATTATTGTTGTGGGAAGCGTGGTCGAGAGGCCACGCTTAAACTTGGTTTGGCTTGGCTATCTATGATGGGGACTCGAGGTTTGACACCCGTCTCGAGCAGCAGCACGGAATATATCCCCCAAAAACCCTTTCCCCCCACTGGTCCACAAGTGAGATTGGACCATAGCGTTCTGAGCATGTTATAAGCATCAAAGTAGTGCTATATTAAAGCCATAAATTTCAGCTGTATTATTATTATTATAAGGAAATGTCTGCTATATAGAGATACTGAGAAAGTAAAATCTTTGTAGTATCTGTTAGAATCAGTGATGCCCAAAATACGGCCCGCGACGCCATCCGGCCCGCCGAGACGTCGGCACGAAGAGTAGTAAAATCCACACACACACACACACACACACACATCTTTTCAAAACAAAAATGTTGAGAAATGTATCTTAGCTACGTTAGGGCCCTCTGATGGATTGGCACAATGACCTTGGTTTGAGCCGCGACTAAAAAGATTATTAAACTACACCTAGAATTTGGAGGATCGATGGGAATATTTACCAATAAAGAGACAAGAAAATAAATCGTTGGCTAGCTAGCTATAATTTCGCTCACATTTTAAGTAGATAAATGAAGCCGTTTCCGACGAAAAAAAAGAAAATCTTTCTGATATGTCATTAATTAATGTAAGTACAGTAATTAGTTTTTACTAGATCAACAGGTTTCAATTAAAAATCTTTTAGATCAGTTTCTTTCCGTTTTTTTTGTACCTTTTCGGTCATGTGGCCCGCGACACGAGTGTCGGAACTTAATTTGGCCCTCAGGTTGAATTAGGTTGGGTATCACTGTGTCAGAAAATAGCCATTATAAATAAAGTTTTGTGGCCGGTAGAATACTAAAACTTTAGAGAGGGAGGGCCCAACACTGAGAGTAGCTCTAGCATAAAATCAACGGACAATCAGAGGCGAGAAAAATAAAGTTCTAGCAGCTAAAAATTATTTTTTACTATAAGGGCTAACTGGTCATGTGGAAAGCTGCTCAGACTATCACCAAGATAGCCCCTAGTTCGAACCCTTCTTTTCTGCCCAACCCTGCCGTCCAGCGAGACGATTGTGATGAAGTAACACTTGTTGTTTCTGACAAAAGGTAAAAAAAAAAAACGTTAACAGTTAACCAGGAAGACCGAGATAAGATAAGATAAGATATAACTTTATTGATCTAAACATATGGAAACTCAGTACTCAGTTAAACTTCAATTCTTCACCTCAGCATTACTACTGTAACTAGAATAATAAGGAAGCAGATACTACATATATATATATATATATATATTATATATATATATATGTTATTAAAAAAAACACTTAAAAAAGAATAAAATAATAATAATATTAAGTGTAGTTGTTACGATTAGTCTGGATCATGTAATTAAATTTGTCTTAGATCCAGACCAGTGTTTCCCAAAATTTTTCCTTGACGGAACACTTTGCACACATTTTATTCTGTGGCCATTACATAATAATAAGGCTTGTCTTCGAGTCCGAAGATTACATCATAATGTATTATTTCCCGTGGCTACGCAGCCCCAGCTGCGACCTACATATATCCAGGGCAAGCATAACCATTGCCCACCTGTGGTCGATTAAGATTTTCATTTCGTCGTCTGCGTCTGTCCTCGGCAGCGGGTTTTCTTTTGGTCTCAAATGTGTATCCCGCGGTCTTTGTGAGTGACCTCCAGCTGTCTCGTTCTGAGGCCGCAATCAACAAGGTGCTCTCTTCTATGTCAGCTAAGGCAAGTTGGCGCCTAAGTTGGCCTTTAAAGCGTTTCTGTAGGGCACCTCTGTTACGTCGACCACATACAGTCACACAAACACACACATGTTTATAGTCGTGTGGGATGCGCTCTTCGTTGGTCTCAATAGTCTGAGTTCGAACTCTGCGTCCTGCCATCTCCCGTCTTCCTGCCATCCCCTGTCATCCTACAGGAGGTGTAGGGTAGGGCGTACTCGGGTATGCTATTCTGCCTCAACGTGGCACCCGGGTGGAAACGATTAACTGAAGAAGTAATTAGGCTAAATAAATAGCAAAATAAAAACTCCTGTGGGAGTGTCCAAGGGAATGAGAGAGCTTTCCCATTGCACGGTGCGGAGTTGAAAGAGAGCTTCCACGTCCCTGTCGATAATCCATGCGCCGTTCTTTAAGGGACCGTTACACTAATGGAGAATCCTGGACGGTTAGCTTGGTACAACATAGGAAAATAGTGGAGATTCCCTCTACTCGGCCTTCGGTCACGCATTCTAGTCCATGCGCCCGGAGTGCCAGATATTTGGGAAATTCCAGACAGAACGGTTTGTTCAAGCAGGCTTACTTGCCTAGAGTTCGAAGAGCCTTCGTATCAGTTCTTTTGACTATCACACGGGTAGGGCATAATCTGAAGATACATCCGAAACATGTTGGCGAATTATTTTTTGTGTGGTAACATCCAATACCTTAAATTATAAGGATACCCTTTAGCGTGTCAATATTGAATTGTATTAAAAGTCATCATCTTAATTTTGGTTCATTTAAAACTTATCCACTCATAGATCTAGAACAGAAAAAAATAGAAAATTGAAATCGGAACATCGGCACTACTTGGTATGTTAATCACGCCAATTATGTTTACATCTGAACGTCTTCGAAACGTCATAACAGGGCTAAAAAAAACTAATCACGATTTTGACAGTTATTGCAAAAGTTTAGAAACGAATGATTTACAAATAATAACATCAGATTTTTCCTTTCTTTGTGAAATGTTTTTTTTAAATAAACGTTTATGTTTTACTATACCTCTATTCATGCCACAACTTCATGGAACCTGGAACCTGGACAAAAATCTCAAAAAAACGTCTGTAACGAGTTTCCTAGAAATTTAACAGTTGATGTATATCGCTGAGAAAAAAAATACTTGTTCGTTGGTCGCACAGGGAAAACTCTAGTTTGAAGGTTATATTTTTTAAAGTAAGAGAAGGTGGTTTAGATCTAGATACAACTTTGGTTTTGAAAGGAATATCGCGTTTTTGAACTTTATTGGTTGAAATGCTCATGATAATTGTTCGCATCGTCTTCTAAGTCTACATCTAAAGACCTCTGTGGTCTCGAGAGACTATCTTTTCCCTTTGCAACTTCTTGTGTGACTAAAGAGGCCAATCCTTGATACACAGCTGCGATCGCAGGTTGGACAAACGTAATCACCAGGCGCCGTTGCATTTTCACCTTTCTTTCTACTTCTGTTGTGTATGACATCCGAGACCCTTCCTTTATGCTCTCTCTCCATGTGAATCTATCCAGTGCTACTTTTTTCCAGCTGCTAGTGTCGATTTTGAAGAGCTTTATGTCGCGTTTTGCATACAATAGTATACCTTTTAAAGTGGACAACCAGAGGATCTCCTGCCTTCTATTAGATTGACATACAGAATGTTCTGTGGAAGTCGACCTACTGGCATTCTACGAACGTGGCAAAGCCAGCCAAGGCGTCTGCTGCTGATAACAGAGCGGATGTCTTGACACCCTGCTCTTCGTAGCACTTCCTCATTGGTTATCTTATCTTGCCACCTTATTTTAAAGATCCGCCTTAGGCATCGGAGGTGGAAGACATTCAGCTTTTTTTTCCTGTCATGAGTAGGTTGACCATGTTTCACTACCGTATAGCCAAGTGCTCAAGCGTGCAATGGTTAGTATATGACCTCTAGAGGTACAATGGTTAGTATATGACCTCTAGAGGTACAATGGTTAGTATATGACCTCTAGATGTACAATGTTTTGTATATGACTTCTAGACTTACAATGGTTAGTTTATGATCCCTGGAGGTATACTGGATATTGTATGACCTCTAGAGGTAACATGGTTAGTATATGGCCTCTACATGCATTATCGTTAGCATATGACCTCTTACATGCAATGGTTAATGACATCTAGACGTACAATGGTTAATATATGACCTCTAAACGTAAAGTAAATGACCTCAAGAGGTATATTAATACGATCATTTATTTTCTCTTTTCCCTTTTTTTTGACGCCTAGTGTGAAGTTGCTCAAGAGTCAGCTGTGACACCCCCTTCCACAATCCCCGCCACCATGTCCTTTTTTTTTTCTTTTTTTTCTGTAGCTTTACAGGGTAGAATGAATGAATAATTATCCTTTACATGAAATGCCTATTTTTCTCAGAACGTAGTGAGCTTAGAATGCAGAGAATAGTTGATAATCTGCTGGTGTTATGACAGACGTGACGTACCAATGTAGGTCGAGATGACGTAGCATTCTTGGAGCGTCACATCCTTGGGGCACTTAAGTCAAGAATTCGTACTACGCTCAAGGTTAAATAAAATCCTGTTGAGCAGAACTGCTTCTGACAATTACCGTCCTTCAAACGCAACAATAAGGGGGTGTGTGTGTGGTGGCAGAGTGGTTAAGCACTAGGCTTCCAAAACCTGGGGTCCTAGGTTCGAATCTCGGTGAAGACTGTGATTTTGAATTCCGGGCTTTTTATAGCGCCACTGCGTCTAATGGGTACCTGGCTTGAGATGGGGAAGTAAAGATGGTTGGTCGTTGTGCTGGCCACGTGACTCCCTGCTTGTTAATCGTTGGTAAAAAAACAACAAGGAAAAAAAGAACCGCGCTGGCAGAAGAAAAGCGCCAGAGAAGAAAAGCAAGGCAAACGACACTAGCTCCAGCTGGAATAATCTGCCCAGTGTGCGACCGAACATTCCGGGCTCACATAGGTCTCACCAGCCACACGAGGAGGCATAAAACCCCAGTGCAAAGCCCTCAGCCCCCCTGGATGACAAAGTGGTCATAATGGACGAACTATATAAAAAAAAAAAACAGATGACCTTACCATCATCTGCCATATGACTCTGAAAGACACAAAAATAAAGGCACATTCCTTGTCCCCTATGCTAGGACAAATGTGTACAAATACTCCTTCTTCCCTAGTGCTATTAGAGCATGGAATGGGTTGCCTGAGCTAGCCAGAAAAACCAGTGACTTGGCAGAATTTAAGTCATTGGTTAATATGCATGACTAAATGCATGACGCTTTGGACGTAATCATCTTCTTTTCTGAAGTAACGTCTGTATTATATAAGATAAGATAAGATATAGATCGTACAGTCTGAAAGGAGATCCTGCACTTTGGTGCATATATTTAGTAAGGGGGATTAGGAATACGAATTAAAAAAATACAGTTTCTATTGGCATATTTGCATCTGTAGGTAATATTAGAAGAAGAGGCAGACAGAAAAAGCGATGGGAGGACAACATTAAAGAATGGACGGGCCTGCCATTGAGAGAGGTTCTAAACAAGGCAAAAAAAAGGGAGGAATGGAGAAAGACTGTCGACAAATCTTGCCTGGTGCCCCAACGGTCCAATAGACTAAGGGATAGGTAAGGTAAGGTAAGGTACTTATAGGTATGTAGATTAAAATAGTTTTAACACTTTGTAATGTTTAATCTTACAATTAAATTTTAAAAGCAAGACAATATATCAGGGGCGTAGCTAGGAATTTTTCATCCTTAGTAGACCCGTAGTGGTGGGGAGCCTTGACATTTTTGGGGATCCCTGCATTTTGCGCAATATTTAACTTTTAATATAAAAAACCACTAAGAGGTGACCCTGGGGGGATTTTCAAATTCTCCTCCCTTCTCCCCCCATCCTAGCTACGCCACTGCAATATAGGAGAATTTTATTTTTTTTAAAAAGGTAGGCCTATATTAAACGTACTTCAGTCGATTACAATGTCCTTTCCTTGTTCGAGATACCAAATAAAAGTATCAATATTGTTGATTAATTAATTGTTTTATTTGTATTGTTTCCGGTGTCGTCAAATAAAAGAAAAAAGAATTGTGCGAAATTTCAGCTTCCTTCGAGATTGGGTATATGAGAGCAATAGCGTGTACACACTTTTTGACCAGATAGACAAACAGATAGAAGGAATAAAAGCTTTGTTAAAGGTATTAACATTGGTTAAAAGTTCGTCAGACGATGCTGGGAGTCTGTGGGAGATAATCAATTGACCAGACGTTTATAACAAAAATTAAAAAATTCCAATCCAACTTGGCAACTAACTTTAAAAAAACAACAACAAATGTCACATATTTTGTGTCATATAGTTTTTCGGATTTTTTTTTAATGTGCGCATTCTGTAATATGAAAGAAAAAAAAGATTAATTTCGATACCAATTTATTGTATTAGTAAACCCATAGCCGGCCTTAGGTAATTGGAGGCCCAAGGCAAAAACGAATAGCGAGGCCTCAAATGAAATAGAAATAAACAAAAAATTAGGAGCGAAAAATAAATACGTAATTAATTATGAAACGTCCTGTGTTTATTTCTAAATAAACAATGAAGTTTAATTGATATAACGCCTATAACACGAATGTACTTCATGGACGAGTCATGATCACCAGACTAGAAATAACGATTTAACATTTCACCAAAAGAAAGAAACAATGGTCTTCTAATATATGTAGTCTGACAAATAGATCTTAAATTTGTAAACATCCGGGAAAAAAAATTACAATCATAGTAGAGACTTGGATCTAGGCTAGTAGACATAGAGTTCTGCTATGTTTGAAATTTGATCCCTGTTAGGCAATTTGTTATTGTTTTCAGTCCTATGCTAGGCATGTGGCTGCCTAGTTTGCCTATGCCTATGCGTGGATAGTCACATGATTGTTGAGGCTCTCTTCCATCCCCACCAGTGCAATGAACTCGGTCCTAAACCAGCCCAACGGTGTTCTGTTTTGCTTCCCTATTGATATAATCATCTAATGATGTTTTACCACTAGGGCGCCGCGTTGAGACTGATTAGTTGTAGTTTATTAATAAAGTGACTTACGGTTAGTAGCGTAGCAATGAATTAGAGTTTTATCCTTGAGTTGATGTGTGTGGATGAATGTGTGGAGGGTGAATGTGTGGTGGGCGGATATATGGTGAGTGGTGGGGGAATTTGTGGTCGGTAGACGTGTGGTGGATAGATGTGTGGTGGGTAAATTAGTGGTGAGTAGACGTGTGGTGGATGGATGTATGTTGAGTGCATGGGTGGTGGGCGGATGTGTGGTGGTGGATGTGTGGTAGTGGATGAGTAGATTTGTGGGGGATAGACGTGTGGTGGATGGATGAGTGGTGGATGAATATGTGGTGGGTGGATGTGAGGTTGGTGGATGTTTGATGGGTAAATGTGTGTTTGGTAGATGAAAGCAAGACATTACTTTTACAACATGCCAATATTACAACATTTCAATATAAGAACCTGTTAATATTATATCATTTCAATATTACAACATGCTTACGTTACAATGTCTACATTATACTGGCTATGTTGAAAGGTCGACAGCGAAACATGGAGTATAAAAGTACGACCGAATCTGGTCCGCAGACCGGCTGTATGTCGCCCCAAACAGAATGTTACACGCATGTCAAGGTAGGTTCAACTCGTTTGTTAGCTCAAGCAGACAAACAAAAACACACACACACACACACAACATATCGGAACAAACTACACAGAGACAAACATCAGGACCATGCTTGGCCTACGTCACAGCCTCCCTGGCAACGTTAGGGTACCTACGTGTGGCATGTGTCTACGTGTGGCATGTGTCTACGTGTTTCCGTGTGTTTGTGTGTGTGTGTGTGAGCACTTGCGTGAGTGTTAAAAAAATGCATGGCATGACACGTGCGTAAAGATCCAGTAGATAGCGAGTGTATTGTTTGCTCGAGTCCCGAGACAACTTCTATAATATCTAGTCAATCTAAATTTGCAATACTATTTAATCTATGAGCCTGTTTTTTTTTTGTTTTTTTTTGAGAATTTAGCAAAGCTATTTTTACCTTTACCTATCCCTTAGTCTGTTGGACCGTTGGGGCACCAAGCAAGACTCGTCGACCGTCTTTCTCCATTCCTCCCTGTCTTTTGCCTTGTTTAGACATTTAGAAAAAAAAACGGCTCAAACGATTTTCCTAGAAATTTAACTGTTGATAAAAACTGTTAATATAAGAATTACTATTAGAATTGAGTCTTATAAAAAAAGTTTATTGGGTACCAGACATTAGTTGGAGAAATGTCAAGGAGGTTGGTCGTTGTGCTGGTCAGACGAGAACCTCGTTAACCTTGGGCCATAGAAACAGATGACATTTGCACTAAATGACCACAAATTTACATCAAAGATTTACTTTATTTTTATAAGGCATTATCTTCGATTCCGAAGCATAAAAATGAACGCTGTGTTTCACATGACCGCGTAAACCTAATTGCGACCTGCCCATTTTGCCACATGCAATGCAAACAAAGATAGACAGGGTCTATTCAACTCTTTCTCTCCGTAGTAATTTTCCTCGTTTCGATAGTGTTATTTATTTAGCTCATTTGTATTTCACTTTCATGTTATGATTAAACTCCAATAACTTTTTGTTTGCTATCGGAAAAATGTTATATTTGGTATTGAATGATTAAGCTCTTTTTACACAACAGAAATTAAAGTTTAGAAATCCAAAACCAAATCAGTTTAATAGGGGGTCAAATCAACGTTGGCATCGTCAATTAGGAGAGAAAGAGTTAAGTTTTCTGTTAGTTGTCTGCTACTGCGACAAGCCACCCTTTTTGTGTGTGTGTGTTTAAAGTGTGTGTCTCCCAACCGTTGGGATAACTCTCCACCTGTATCTTTAAGAGGCCATCTTCTCCCAGCTACTTTCCTCTATGACATTGAGGGCTTAAATGGCGACTGATTTCTTCATAGTGTCTGTCGTAATCACTTTCCTCACTAGCAGTAGAAGTGGATTTAATAAATATTCTCTAAAAATGTTGTCACTAAGTTCTAAGTGTTCACTCATTTATCATTATAACAAAATACTTTTTTTTGTGCAACTAAGGCTGCGAAACAGCAAAAGTGGTATATTTAGCAGCAGAGTTATAAACTCTATCCATAAACATTGAAACAGGTAGACAAAACACATTTCACGTATATATTTTTCTAGTGCTTTATTAAAGGTAATTTGTTTCAATTTATGCGATAAATTACAATCACTATTAGACTCATCTGAACCGTTGTGTAATGTCACCTTATACTAGAGCAGTGTTTAACAAACTGTGTTCCGTCAACAACATTGAAATATTTTAACGTACGGGACTGTCTCACCCCCCCTACCGTACGGGACTGTCTCTCCTTCCCCACCGTACGGGACTGTCTCGCCACGCCCTACCGTACGGGACTGTCTCGCCCCCCCCTACCGTACGGGACTGTCTCGCCCTCCCTCTACCGTACGGGACTGTCTCTCCTTCCCCACCGTGCGGGACTGTCTCGCCACGCCCTACCGTACGGGACTGTCTCGCCCCCCCTACCGTACGGACTGTCTCGCCCCCCCCTACCGTACGGGACTGTCTCGCCCTCCCCCTACCGTACGGGACTGTCTCGCCCCCCCTACCGTACGGACTGTCTCGCCCCCCCCTACCGTACGGGACTGTCTTGCCCTCCCCCTACCGTACGGGACTGTCTCGCCCTCCCCCTACCGTACGGGACTTCTCGCCCTCCCCCTACCGTACGGGACTGTCTCGCCCCCCCTCCCAAGTAAAAGTAACGATAGGAAGTCGTAAAAGATGAAACACGTATTTTAAAGGCAGGCATAACATGGAGGCTAATAGGGTGAGAACTAAAACAAGGCTTTAACCCGTTTTACAACCATCGTCCATCCATAGAAGTCTTAGAAGACCTGAAATCCATAAGCACTGTCTGGACAGACAATGTGAAAGTGCCTTATGAAAACTCATTGAAGAAACAGCTTGCCTTTCTATTCACTGAAAGGCGTGAGAGGATCGAAATCAGGGAGCGAAACTATGGTCCGGGGGCCACATGCGACATGTGATGTGATGCTATTTGCCCCCTCGAAACTTCCGTCAACACTGCCAATGGAAGCTTTCTTTTATTGCGGCCCATGACATTAGTTGCAGCCCATGATATTAGTTGCAGCCCATGACATTATTTTTTGAAATCTTTTTGGCCCTCAAGTTCAAAAGGGTATGGAATTACAAACCTAAAGAAAGTCTAATTTGAAATGTCGAATAACTAAATAGTTTTTTTTTATTATTATAAACTAAATAGTCTATAATGTGGAGATTCTGTAGCCTTATAAACAGAGCCAAAGAAAGAAAGATTATATAAAAAAATACAGAAATATGTGCATTCCTATTATATAACAAATACTAGAAACGCTTAAGAGTTTAGAGTTAAGTTTTACTGACATTTTGTACATTAGACTGGTAGGCCTCGTTTACAAGAAATGATATCAGACAATTTCTCGTCTTTTAAATCATTGCGCTGAAAAAAAAGTAGTCCGAATAATACACTTGCAAGGGTCTTTAAAAGAAATGAAATTTCATTTTTTTTTTAAATTCCGAAATTACATTTAAAAATCATACCCTGCTTCAAGTGAAGAAAAAAAAATACTGTGTCCTTTTATGTGGCATGCATTTAAAAATGCAGTCACGCAGTTAGTCAAAGCGTGTGTATATTAATACTGTCTGACAGTCTGAAACCAGATGTTTGTACTAAGCCATAAAGTAAAATAGCGAAATAATTTTCCCCAAAATAACATTTTTTATAGCGCTGGATTCTTAACAACAAACTATCCATAAAATATTATATAAAAATAATTAAAAAAAATGAATGCAATCTTATCGTGTGGTAAGCGCTTTGGGCTGTCGTCTCAATAGTCCCCCCCGTTCGAATCCTGCAATTCCCCGTCGTCTTGCAGTAGTTAAGTAAAATAATCTTCATTTCTGAAAAAACTTAAGGAATATGTGAGACCAATCAGAAAAATAATTACAAAATGTACTTTTTAAAATAATTTAAAACAAAAGAGTCAGACAAAAGAACACAAATAAATTTAGTGAGCAAAGAATTATTTTTATTTTAAAAAATTAAGTATTGATAAAAATTTTACAAACGAGATGCTAAATATTATAATTTAACAACTACAAAGAAAATGTCTAAGCGACGCCCACTGCACACATGAGTAGAGGTGGAACCGTCTTCAACCGTATGGTTTTAATATTTAATAAGATACGTAGTTTATTTACCTCTGTTAAGTCTTCAAAGCATGCATTTAATCCGTTATAAATATCAGACACAGAATTTTAAAAAATTGTTTGCTGTTGAGCAGAACTGAACTAAGGGGGAAAAAAAAGCGTCCAATGTTTCTTAATTTTATTCCCTCCATCTCAAGTGATGTCTGTTGCTTCCACGTAATCTAGTCTAGCCCTCACTCCTTGGCGCGTTTCTGTTATATCAAGGGAAGTAAATCACTTTGAAGGATGCGATAAAGGAAGAGGTAACTTTGATATATATGAGTAGTCTTCTCCTTGTTCCTTTTTTTTCTTTATTTATCATTGCATCTACTCTGCAATGCCTTCTCTTTTTAAAGATTTAAAATTATTGAATTACATAAAGACTGAATATGAATAGCAAATATTTATAATTAGGCTACTTTATGTATATTAGAAATAAATAAAAATCCATAATGGCTTTAACTTTTAATGCAAAAGTAGAGCGCGGCAACAACATATACATATACCAAGAGTCAAAAAGTATGAAATTTAATCACATGTGATGCATGGTACTGATTTATATTTTTAAATTGTTTAATGTGAGATTTATTAACAAGGTTAGAGAGGCAAGTGGAGCTTTGTTTGTTCTTGGACTATTTATATATAAAAATTAATTGCTCACACTCTCACAGACATTATATTTTATCTTTTCAGTCTGTGGTGATTCTAACAGAACTCCAGGACCTTTCGGTGTCAACTAGTGGAGATTAGTTGTCCCGGGGTTTCATTGGGGAAAAAATTCTCGCCGGACCAGACATGCTTGTAATAATAATCTACATATTTAAATTCCTCATGAGCGCACTGCAATGCTGTCTGGCTCAATTTTTTATTTGATGACAAGTTTAACTTCTGGAAGCCGTTGCAGTTCTGCCCACTAAGTGTTTCTCCGATGATAATGAGAAGAAACAGTCAGACTAATAAAGTTACTTTGGACCTGTATGCAATGGCGCCGAACTCACGTATTATCTGCAACATGATGTCCAGGAACACTGTTGATTAGCCCAGCTTTAAGTTTATAGTGTCGGACACAAACACATCAGAACAATAGGAGTTCAAGCTGATCTGTCAGCTGGTAAACACACCAACAAAATCATTGACTATGAACAATTTTGGGTCTTCGCTCTTTTTGTAATGACCATTAAAAACTAATCTTGTTTTGACTACTCGCTAAAGCTCCTATATCTGCGACTATGACTTTATAATTGATGAACTCCAGCGGGTATATTACAATGAACAGTGCATTTGATCATGAACTATACACAACTTCTCAATAACCTTGACTGCTCAACAGGATTATATAGTCTGGACATGTGTGCGTTAACCTGTTTGTCTTGTGTGTTAGTGTAAATGAAAATATTAAAAAAAACAATTAATAGATGAGGGCCGTTGTATATTAGTGGAAACAATGGCAGACTGAGTTGCTTTTTTGAAATTGCAGACCTGTTAATGAGAATAAAGAATAGTATATATATATAGATAGGCCTATATATTAATTATTCCGCCAAGGTATACATTTCCAGACGGATTGAAAAACATCTAAGTCATGATTCGAAAATTCAAAAAACAGAAATGGAAAAGTGGTTTGAGTGCTGGGACAAGTCCCAAAAAGCCCTGACCGCACTTCCCAGTGGTGGAGGCTGCCCAGGCTTGAACAAGCTATTACAGCAAAGTGCAGAACAGGCCATTGTCCTGTGGGCTCATATTTCTCACGGCTATGGCCAAATTTTGATTCACGGTGCCCCCGCTGCGGGGAAGAAGAGGAAACCGTGCCTTGCTGATCTCCGTCTCGACAGGTCTTGGAAACCAAAAATTCTCGACCTGTATGGTGACATGTATGCACTACGCAAAACAGCAGGGTTTCTTTCCAGGGATTTCGCAAGAGAGGATTTAAGCCTCTCAAGCTCTCACTCAAATGGAGTTTGATGATGTTCATGATGCTGAAGTCATGATTATTATGGAGTGTGTGTGTGTGTTTCTATGGTGACGGTGGGAAGATGTTTTTATTGCTTGTGAATGATGCAAGATAGGTGTCATTGTCGTCAGCGGTCATTGGACGTGAGACTAAAAGGTTGTGTTATTGTGGTGAGTTTTGTCAAAGAATATTATTACTGAAGTTTAATACATTTATTTTATCTCATTTCAACTTGAATTTGTCTATATTATAATTAAAGTTATATTTATTTTTGTTCACAAACTTATTTAAGTTATTTCAAGTTTTATTAGTTATTTGGCTTTTTATATAGCGCTACTTTCATGCTTATAGCATACTCAGAGCGCTTTGGTCCAATCTCAGTTGTGGACCGGGGGGAGGGGGGGAAAGGGGGTATCCAGGACAAGTTTTTTTTTTCGTGCTGCCTTCAGACGCTCTGCCCGAGTTGGGTGTCGAACCTCGAGCCCTTTTCATAGGTAGTCAAGCCTCAAGCCTCTTGACCACGCTTCCCACTTTAAGATATAACACAACGGTTTCGTTGTGTGCCAGCAGTTTGGTGCTACAAGTCAACATTGGAAAAGTGAGGAAAAAAAGAAGAAACAATAAAATGTACATGCCTGCTTAGACAGGTATAAGTCAATGAATAGAGAGTGTTAGGACAAGTGATAGAGATGTTTCGAAGCAGAGAGACAAAGAGAGAGAGAGAGAAGGAGAGAGAGAGATAAGAAGGACTCCATTAACCCGAGCTTTTCTCCGATACAGAATGATACCTAGCGAGAGACGAAGCAGGAGCGATAACGAAGCCGTTAATCAGCAGGCTCAGCTGGGCCGCATATATCAATAGATTCATTCAGTTTCAAATTATAAGAACTGGGAAATTGTTAAGGTGGTTAAGTTAAGTTATGGTCTGTGCAGTTTATGAAACACAGTGGTATGTAACCGTGAATTAAATTATTAGTTTTAATAAATTTTATGTTGAAATAACATGCTTATCAACATAGTCAACAGTCCTTTAACTTAATTCTTAGGGCTGCTGTGATGGTTCGCATACCCTGTGGTGAAGATCGACAGCTAACAGGGCAGGACAATGTAGACCTTTAGTAGTACGCTGGTAACAGGGCAGGACAATGTAGACCTTTAGTAGTACGCTGGTAACAAGGCTTCTACAATGTAGACCTTTAGTAGTACGCTGGTAACAAGGCAGGACAATGTAGACCTTTAGTAGTACGCTGGTAACAAGGCAGGACAATGTAGACCTTTAGTAGTACGCTGGTAACAAAAATTTACTGTAGGATCAAGTGAGTTAGCAGATACGTCTTCCAGAAGCTCTACATATTCTCTTGCAAGACGCGCACCACTGACTCCTCTGACCTTTACCTTCACCTATCCCTAAGCCCTTTGAACTTTTGGGGAACCCTACAAGGTCTGTCAACCGTTTTCCTTCCATTCCTCTCTGTCTTTTGCCTTGGATAGAATTTAATTCCATGACAGGTCCTGTCAATACTTTTCTTCCTATTGCTTTCTAAGTCTGTTTTGTACTTTTTAGCCTCTGCCATGGACAGTTGGGCTGCTGGAAGATTCCCCTAGTAGAGGTCTCCTTTTAGACCTTACGATCTATAGGGCAGATGATGATAAGATCGTCTTTTTCTTTGGCGAACAGTTAACGAGCAGTAGTCACATAGCCAGCACAATGACCGACCTCTTTACTTTCCCGAACTAAAGTCAGGTACCCATTATAGTTGGGTGGACTCAGGGGCGCCCTGAAAATCCCGAAAATCAAAATCCCGAAATTCGAACCCAGAACCTCCGGTTCGGAAGCTAAGCACTTAATCAATAAACCACTGCGCCCCCTGAAGATAGCCCTGCTGTTATCTGCAGTTTGTGACCGTGAATAAAATAAGTTGAATTAGTTCCCTGTATAGGTCGTCGCTGTAACAAACAATAGACAACTACGCTAATATATTTATATTACGTCATTGTTTGTTGTGGATATTTTTGTGAGAAAATACTTGACAGGATGTGACGTAATAAAAGAAGAGTCTTCAATGTCTACTTATATCATCACAAAGCCTCTGTTTATTAATTGGTATTATTAACTCTTTTTCTCCGTTATTATTTGTCCACGTTTCGAAGGAATTCTTCATTTTGCTCATTTACCATCTCACTACCCCTGTTGTGATTGGGCTTCACTAGCTTTGTTGTTTTGTTTTCAGAAAATGTTGTATCTGGTAAAGAATTAAAGGGAAATGCATGCGCTTTTTATATAATACAAAGTCAGGTTTACACAATTAAACATTAATTTAATTTAATGAGGTCAAGTGAACGATGGTATCGTTGATTAGGAGAGAAAGAGTTAATGTATTTTATATATTTTCTGTGACAACAGAACAATAACAATACAACCCCCTATTTTCATACGCACATCGATAGCAGAGTTGTTTGGATATCGGCATGAGGAGGCTTTAGTCATTTTAAATATAGGTCGTTCTCATTTTTTATATAAATGCTTTAACTCTTTCTCTCCGTAATTATTTTCCTTGATCCGGCGGAATTATTCATTTTGTTCCACGTGTAGTTCACTTCTCTTTTACAATTAAACCTCTTAAAACTTTGTCATCAGAAACTCTTTTATTTGGTTAGAGAATGGGAGGAAAAAAAAGGCATGCTCTTTTGTGTGGCACAAATTAATGTTTATAAAAAGACCACAAAAAAAAAAATAATTTAATGGGGTCAAATTAATGATTGTCTCGTCAAATAGGAGAGAAAGAGTGTAAAAAAAACAACAATTAAGCATTAATTACCCAGAAATCTTTTTCTTCTCCCCACCCCCCCCACCCCCATCTTTCCAACTGGTCCAGACAAGTGATTAGGATCATAGTGTAGTGAGAAAGCTAAAAGCCTCAATTTAGAAAGCCTTCAGGACAGA
Source organism: Biomphalaria pfeifferi (assembly GCA_030265305.1). NCBI lineage: Eukaryota > Metazoa > Mollusca > Gastropoda > Planorbidae > Biomphalaria > Biomphalaria pfeifferi. The sequence continues at coordinate 13,276 of JASAOG010000107.1, read as the reverse complement.
AGACTCAAAAGTAAAGTAGCAATTATACATAAAACACTGAACCATAATCTTCAAATACAAAAACAAAATTTAATAAAATACTCTGAAAGACACAAAAATAAAGGCACATTCCTCGTCCCATATGCTAGGACAAATTTGTACAAATACTCCTTCTTCCCTAGCGCTATTAGAGCATGGAATGGGTTGCCTGAGCCAGCCAGGAAAACCAGTGACTTAGAAGAATATTAGACCATTGGTTAATATGCATGACTAAATGCATGACGCGTAGGACGTAATCATCTTCTTTTTTGAAGTAACGTCTGTATTATATAAGATAAGATAATAGCGTTAAACAATAACAGTTCGTAAAAATATTTCTAATCTCACAGAATTTTAGATCATTACAAATGTAGTCACATGACTGATCCAAACTAATTGATACAATTACACTACGTATAAGCTTTATCTTTATTTTTAAGTATGCTTAAAATCAAGAATTAAAAAAAAAACACATAAGAAGTCAATGATGATATATTTCAGTGCAACGTTTATTGATGGACTATTTCACATCCCGATTCAATCTGAATTATGTTTGCTGAGCTTCTAAAGGCAGGCCTGAAACCAACCAGATACCTCCTTGAGTCCTCTTCCCGATATATCCACAATAAGCATCAGATTTAAACACGCACAGAGAATGCTGTAGAATGAAAGACGAGATGAATTGAAAAAAAAAAAAGAAAATTTAAAAAGAATTGAATGCTTCACAATTTAAACTGCTAACGTTTTAAGATGTTTAGTCACGTGAATGAAAAGAGAGACAACTGAGTCGGACTCTGACTTCACGCCCTCTTGAGCCAGCAGGTGATTGTCTGTTCCTCTTGGTGCAAATACTCGTGTCTGACACCAAGGCCGCAGCCCAAAAGGTCAACCCGCTAATCGCGTCCATGTTTATTTGAAATGAGATTAAAAAAAAAAGTTTACGGTAAAAACGCAGCTGATAACGACAAGAGAAGTAGACATCTGCATGCTGCGGGTGTGGTGTGGTCTTACTGCGGGTGTGGTGTGGTCTTACTGCGGGTGTGGTGTGGTCTTACTGCGGGTGTGGTGTGGTCTTACTGCGGGTGTGGTGTGGTCTTACTGCGGGTGTAGTGTGGTCTTACTGCGGGTGTAGTGTAGTCTTACTGCGGGTGTAGTGTAGTCTTACTGCGGGTGTAGTGTGGTCTTACTGCGGTGTGGTGTGGTCTTACATACACCTAGTTTAAAGGCAGTCTGTTTCAACAGCATTAACAGAAAGCAGTTCTAATGGATCGCTGCTGGTCATGTGGTATGCGCTCTGGACTTTGGTGAGGTGGTTTCGATGGTTCGAACCCAGACCTTTGCCATTCCTCGTCGTTCTGCGGTAGATTAGGAAGCAATAATCTTCATATCTGAAGAAACATTATGAACATGTAAAAAAAAATAAAATTTACTAGCGCTAACCTTATTCCTATAATAACTAGGCACAAAGTATACTTATCTTCTTATCTTATACATTTTAGACGTTCCTTCTAAGCAGAAGATAATACGTCCAACCCGTATCCATTTGTAAATCCACTCAAAGGAAGGGTCGTGAATCGCAGACGATGAACTCTCCAGAAGTAGGAAGAAGGCTGAAAAAGCTGCAGTGTCTGGTGATTACAAATGCCCAACCTTTGACCGCAGCTGTGCATCAAGGATTGACCTCTTTAGTCATATAAGAAGCTGCAAATGGAATATATTGTCAGGTTCTTGTGTTCTAGTACTTATCAACCTATCATTAGATATTTCAAATGTGAAAATTTATTTAAAAATTAATATTATTTCAATTTGTGTTATTTTTATTATTTTCTGAACTTGTAATATTTTGACCCAAGTTCAGCCTGACAAGCACACCATACACATACAGTTGTATATTAAATTAATAAACTAAGTGTATGATATTAAATAACAATAAAAATTTATTCCAGTGATATATTTACAAATGAACTGATGTATGATGAATGATAATAGTAGTATCAATATCAATAGATATATGTGCAATAATATGTAATCTAAAATGATCCAGCTATTCTCTTTGCGACATATAAATGATCATTATTAGAACAATATCATTACCTTAATATATTCATTACAAGTTGTTCAAATAGACTTCCAACACAACAACTGGTAATCCACATAGATCTTGCCTCTAGATCCAATACTGTTCACTGACGACAATTCTAAAAGTTTATAGTTCATACTATAACATCAGGTCTGACCAAGGCAACCCGCAGTCTGAAATCTTGATCCTCAGACTCACGAAAAACCAACTTGAACACCAGACAACCAACTGAGATTAGTGAGATGAAGACCTCGGTCCTGTAGACTGTAGACCTAAAGTTGTACTCTCAATATAGAAAATTGAGACTGGATAAACAAGTCTTGACACCAAGACTTGACACTGAGTCTAACACATAGACTTGACACCAAGCTAAGATCACTACTTAGACTTGACGCTAAAACTTGAAATAGAGTCTTGAACTGAGACCACGACCAAAACTTAGACTTGTCGTTAAAACCCTATAGAAGATAAAAGAAAGGATTCTTCTAATCATCTGATCTAGTCTAATTATAGACTTACAAATACGAACGAATTCAAATAGAAAAACTATACAATGAAAAAAAAAATCCCCCTAAACAGGGGTCAAGATAATCCAACAAGAAAATGTCCAAGGCAAATGTTAAAGCTATTCAGTAACAAAACCCAAGGAGAAATTCAGGAGCTCTCAAGACATGTCTATCTGTACCAACGTACAAAACAATGGAGAGACTGTACTAGACGATAAATGACGCAAATTACACACACCTAAACTTTACTTCACTAGAAGTTGTGACAAGCAACAAAAGCTCAGTCCCCTAGTCTACAAAGTAAAATATTAATAGTGTAATGACGTCATCAATATAGTGATCAACGCCGCACTATCAATTAGAGAAATAATTCTACTATACAGTTACATAGATAACTGCGACATATATATATATATTGGCGATACTTAAAAAGCGGCAGAGATTCCTTATATTGTAATCAAAAATGTCTGTCTTATCCTGATTAGTCTCGTAACGCCACCATTGTATCGTTGTAATTTCTGAAAAACTATAGCCCATATGTTCTGGTCTTATTCTATTTAAATAAAGTACTTCAAAAAAGAAAAAAACGTCCTACCGTGATGATAGTTAAATATTTTCTTATAAAATACATAAGTTGCTTAAAAAAAGGAAGTTGCTTTTAGTCTTACACGTGTCCGTAGGTCAATCTAGTCATGCATGTTAATCAATGACTTCAATTATATTTATATAACAAAGGAATGCAGTAGTTCCCGTGGCAACGCATCCCCAGGTGCGGCCTACATATTTTTCCACTCACAGTGCAGACATAATCATTTTAAGCTAGAGGTAAATCTATATAGAGCTATCTGCTTTTTTAACTTTCATGTTATCTTTTATTGCGCTTGAATGAGTCCAATAGTCTTAGCTCATAGTTTAGTAGACATATAACTTTGAAATGAAACAAATTAGCATGTCTGTCTGTCTGTCTGGTACACGTTAATTCTCACACTTCCCATTCTTAGAGCAAGATGAAGCTTTGCAAAATTATTTGTCCCCTCTTACAAAACATAAATCAATCGTAAAACTTTCCAATAATTTTATCAATAAATCGTAGTTAGTTAATTTTGCTTTTATATAGACTACAATTCAAAGTATTCATCAGGTTAACAGTTGATAAAAGAAACAGGACCGTATCATCATCTGCCCTCTAGATCACAAGGTTTAAAAAGGGAACTTTACTTTAGAGTTTAGGTGCCACAATACTTATCACAGTTTGGTGCTAAACCAACCATGTATCCAAAGTTTGGTGCTACATTGCATATTAAGTGCTACATAACAAAACCAACAGTTGGGTGCTACAACACATAGCAGTGGTACTAAATCCCACATCAACAGTATAGTGCTACATATCTAAATTCGGTGTTACACTGTGTATCAACAGATTTAATGCTACATTACTTATCAAGAATTCGATGCTACATCCTGAATCAACAGTCTAGTGCTCCATTCTGTGTGGCTTTAAGAATCATAGACCTTGTTTTCATTGCTCTAATCTACATTTTCTTACAACAGTTTCTGAAAAGGATTATTTCCCCTTGTTAACGTGCCAATGTTTACATTGTCGTCTGCTGATTACAAACCGCAGACCGTGTCAGATGAGCTTGCTGCGTTACTGGCGTCAGAACTACTCAGGCGTAGCAGGAACCAGGCGAGCATCGCAGGCGATTAACCGCGCAGCCACGTGAACTTAAGTGTAAATAGTAAACACATTTGTTTCCCCTTAACGATTGAACCTAACCAATATTTGAATACCTTGCATAATTATTCAAAAAGAAATTAGATGGAAGGTAGTTGCTACTAGATCTAAATATTAATTACTCGCCCTGGAAAGTTAATTTAAGGTGAAATAATAATAATTATAATACTCTTTTTTATCCATATGGAAATTTGTCTTACAATGTGTACATTACACCAAACTAAACATGATAACTATAGAAAACCAAAATAAAGACTACATTCTGAATAGACTTACTCATAATTGACTTGTGAAAAGTTTATATCAGATGTTTATATTTTACTTAGTGATCTGACTGCCAGGAAGACACACACAAACACACACACAGAGTGAATTGAATGACTAAATGTAGTTTTCTCAAACTTTTTAAACTTCTTTGCTATGGATGTTTCTTTAGAAATGAAGATTTTAACGCCTTAATCAAATCTACTGTAGAAGACAGTGGGTATGGCTTAAAACCATAAAAACCACAGTCCAGACGTCATCCTTTCAAACATATCATCTTTTGGATTTACAAAATCAATAGAATCAATAGAATTGTTTCATTACAAACAAAATTTTTACAATACATTTTTTATTGATATTCATGTTGTTAACATTAAAACATTTCTGAAAAAAAAAAATCTTAGAAATATGAAATGTTTGATATATTAAATAACTGACGTAACAAGACATTAATGAAAAGAATCAAATCAAATGTAGTAACAAGAAAATACATTTTAAAACTAAGTCAGTGAAAGACTTTATTTTGATTACATGTGCTGAAATCTTATGTATAAGATAATTGTCACCTACTAAATAGTCATTGTACTATATATATAAATATTATTTATAACATATATAAATTATTTTCTTTTGCTACATATAATATATATATATATATATATATATATATATATATATATATTTATATATATATATATATATATATATATATATATATATATATATATATATATATATATATATATAGGAAGCCTACTAGACATGTAGAGCTGTTCAAAGCTTGAGTGGTAAACTATAAAAATGTCCCACCGAATTTTATTATGCTTGAGCATTTGTATATAAACAAAAATCTATTATGTGTGCTGCCAATATAATGATAATATAATGCCATTATATTTATTAAATAATTTGATTGTCTGCTGTTGCAATTTTTTGTTAGATCAAATAATTTAGCTTAATAAACGGGACCCACAAAACCATAGCTGGTGCAGAAACAGAAAAGATATGTTACAATGTAATATAAGCTTCATAATTCTCACAGAAAATTAAAGCTGTGCACTATTAAAGAGCTCTCTGCTTTACAGAAACAAATTAGGCTCCCCACATAAAGAGTTAACTCTTTCATTTATAAAAACAATAGCCTCTTTTCTTACATAAATCCAAACCTGCAAGAGTACAGAACCAGGCAGTACAGTCAATAGAGAATCAAGAAATCTTGTTTATATTTCAAACATCTCTTAAGCAAAAAAAAAAAAAAAAAACAACAACTGTAGAGTATTGTACCTTTGTTGGTTTCATGAAAAACCCTTAAAGTTTGAAATAAAACAAAAAACATTGACTGATCTAAAATAAGTATTCAATAACATCATTAAAGTTTCTGCTATAAAAAAATGTTTAGTCTACTGAAAGTAAGGTCATTATTTTCTGTGCTTACTTGCACAATGTGTGTGTGTGTCTGTGGGAGAGAACCTTTCCCCATAATTCATAAGCACTAACTATCAAGTGGTTGTAGGATCAATTCAAATTTAAAGGATGCAAATCTATAGTTAAAATATATATAGTACATTTATAGGGAGATTACGTTTTGTAACCTTACAATAGTTAGAGCAGTCATCCCCATAGATGTAGGTTATATAACAATGAATAAAACAACTCATATTAAGACTTAAATACAATAAGTATCTGATTCTTTGACTATTTCTAAGTCTACTTCCTGACTTAACACTATTAACTTTTCTTCTGACATTTACATGGTATCAAGATTCCTAGAAATATATAGAAATACTTGTCACTATTTATTTTTATTGGTTTTATGTTTGCAACTGGAAATAAAAAATGAAATGCATTGTATAAATATTAAGTATAATAATATATTTGGCAGTTAATATAAGCTGATGAAATGCAGCTTTTTACAGTATTCTAAAGTTGCAATTCCTAAAATGTATAAATATCCTTCAAAGTTTAACAGCAAAATTGATGTAAAATTTATCAAACAAATCGATATAGTATTGTATGTTGCTGAAGGATTAAGTCTAAAGTCCCAATGACATATATGTGTTATCATAGCTTCTAAAATCTCAGTTAAATGAAACAAACTAAAAAGATTGAGCTTCTAACATATACAGTAATTAAAAGTTAGTTATGATAAAATGTTATATTATTACTTTTAATTTTTTTATTATGATTGCTTAAATTTGAAAGTAAATTGAGAATGTCACCCAAAGAATTATTGTGATAAGAACTCACATTCCTTTTCCATATATTTTATATATTTTGTGAATTGTATCCCTAATATGCAATGCAACAGGTGTATATTATACAACTCTGTTCCAAATAAAAAAAACTAAACAGTTTTAACTTGGTTTGAGAGTTTAGGAATGTCTCATTTGAAAATTATGAGGATTAATGTCATGAATTGTTAAAAGTCATTTCATGTCAAATGTCATTGTGTCTGAATGGAATTCAAGAAATAGTTTTTAAATAAAATAAACTTCAACAATGTTCAAAATAATTAACAAGAATATTTGTTCACAACATGAAATGATACACCAGAACGCAATACACTGCTTCACACATCACAGGGTAAACTGTAGGCTTGGATAACAATATATAACAACAATGAATGGAAGAGCAAATGTTAAACCAGATACAGAGATTATGTCATGTAAATCAGTTTTGTTTTATCATCTGTTATAAATATCTTGTAACATAAGATCAGAAACCTTAAATGTGTTACATATTTTCATCATATGTATGAAATGTCTTTTATTGTGTGCCATAATCCATACATCCATGAAAATATTACTAGGTTTGCTAGGCCTTTTAACATAATGGACCAGTTCTTACTATTGAAACTCAAAGATAGGCCCACTATAATTATGTAAGACTTAGCTATTTTGAAATTATTATGGGATTTCTTCAAACCTTTTTTTAAATGCCAAAAAAAAATTAAAATTAAACAATATATCATACTACAATTGTTATATATAGTACAGGATAAGCCAATGCAAACTCAAACTGTGTGAATTTATATACAAAACTATAACCAAAAGTCCTTGCACCAAGCATTACACCTAACAATGAAAACCATCACCTTCAAGTTTTATATATTTGATTTAAACAATAATTTAAAAAACTATGGAAAATTTTTCTATAGAGCTATTAATAAGCTTTGGAAAAAGTTCTACTGTTATAAATGTAAATGTACAAATATAAAGGGTCCTATTTAATGTCCTTTATTTAATTTTTATTAGTTCCAAAAATACTGAAAATGTAAATGCTGCTAAAAAAATAAATAGAAATTAATGTCCTTCTATCATTTTCATTAAGAATACAGCATAATTAGACTTGTTCAAAAGCTTAAGTGTATGTTTCTACATAGCATCTCATCAAAATGGTGTTGTTCCATCTGAAGGTTTTACAGCGTCATGGGTGTGCTGGTTGTCAAATGTATTATAGTAAGAAGGAGGGGCATCATTGCTGGGAGAACCATCCGTGTCTGATTTCTCTGACACTGGGACCTCAGCAGTCTTCTCAAACTTGGCTGGGTCCTGGTAGGTGTAGTAGTGTGCCACAATGCAGAAGATGATGAAATCCAAGGCCATTAGTCCAGCTAGAAGAAACATCAGGTTCTCCATCTTGCAGTCATTTATCTCGTCTGCCCACCACGGAT